>JAVJGI010000065.1:28451654-28478578 GCA_035590275.1 Ibycter americanus | reverse complement strand
CGGGGGGGGGGCGGGGGCGCAGGCGCGGGCGATGCAGCGCGGTGGGGAGCAGGGCTGGGGCCGCCGGCGTGTCGCACAGAGAAATCAGACTTACAGCGGTGCCCTGCGTTAAAATAATTTCCGTGTCCACGTCAAAGATTATCATGGGAACAGAAAGTGGAAGAGTGTAAAAAAAAAAAGGGGGTGGGGGGTGGCGGCTGGGCGCCTGTAGCTCTGATGAGCTGCTTCTGCCCGGCTTGTGCCCCCCCGTTCCCACCCGCCGGGTGCCGCGAGGCGTGCCACGCGCCTCTCACACGCGGGGCGCCGCCCGCTTGCAGAAGGGCGGCAAGAAGTCTCCCCTGGGGCGATTTCTCTCGGTTTGGAATTATTTTTAATACGCACGTGGCTCAGGATGCTTGTCGGCGAAGTCGTGGGCAGGCAGACACACACACCCCCCCCCCCGCCACCTGCCGCTGCGAAGAGAAAGCGGGCGCGCTTCGGAGCTCGGGGATGGGCTGGAATTCCCAGGGAGTTCGTTCCCCAGGCAAACGTCGCTTTGGGGAAAGTTCTGGTTTCGCAGAAGTGGGCTTCCTCCTCGTCGCAGGCTAGCGGTTGACTGTCCAAAGCTGTAGTTAGCATATATTCGATAAATTGCCTTAGACCATCAGGTCCTAGAAAATAGGATACAGACTCAGAAATTCATTAAAGATTCCAAGGAGAATGGAGCCCGGCTCTGTTGTTGCGGGTGTTGCTGAGGCAATATATTGTGTTACTCTGTAACAGCTGGATTTTCCGAGCTGCTGAATGCATTTCTGCCGGATACATTGCACGTCTAGGTGCCAAAGGTATGACTGACTAAACCAAAGGCCAGTGTTGACAAGTCTGGAGTCTCATAGATCACAGGAGAGCATAAGAAGTATTTCTCCCAAATCCTGTGTAATTCTGTAGGGACAAATTTCATAGTTACGCTTTTTTAAATGGCATTTTAAATGGCTCTAAGTGCAGGGGGTATATTCCGTACTATTATGTTTAAAAATAGGATTCAGTGTCTCGATCAATCCTGCAATCATGTGTTACTGATATTGCTGTGGAGATACTGTGAAGGTGTTTCTCATGTGGTTTTCTTTCTGTGCATGAAGTATGCTCAAGGTCAGGCCTTACTGCATTTCCTGGAAGTTAATCACCAAGCTGAGGAAGAGTATAGCTCAAGGTGAGGGGTGTCACGAAGTCTGCAACTGCTGAGGGAGTGGCAAGGTGACTTACGCATGAAGACACTGAGCAAATGTTGTATAAAAATAAATATTTGGTCTCTGTTTGCTGGACTTGAACGCATAGTGGGTTTTTTCTGTTCTTATCAACCCTGAGATTTTATTTCTGTATCAAAGGTTACATTTCCCATTTGTGTTCTGAAACTTAGTTTGCTGCCATGTAATGCAAGTCTTTGTCTTTTTAATAAATATTTAACATTTAGATAGCCGTGCCAGAAAACATATTTTCTGGTTATAGTTTCCATTATAAATAGAAGTATCAGTCCATGAAAACAAATGGTCTTGCTTGTACAGTTCCTGAACAATCCATGTGTAGTTAGGCTTAGTACTGTTGCATAGGCATCCCTTTTATAAAAATCCAGCATTTTCAAACTTACAGAGATGATGATACCTGATGGTAACGTTGTGAGTCAGGCACCTGCTCAGACACAACCCGTTGCCTACCACTTCCTACTCGCAGCTCTAGATGACTCACAGTTCAGCACACAACATATGGAATTGCATTAGGGAAGCTGTGGGCGCTACATAATCAATGTGGAAAGTATCTTCCTCTTTTAGCATCCCTGAACCACTGTCAAAGGGCTTTCAGAGGTGTCTAGCTCTCTCTGTTGATGCAGAAAGGAGATTGGGTAGGCTGCAAAGATGACTGGGCTCATCCTGAAGGGAAAAGCAAATAATTTGGAAATAGGCTCAAAGCTTCTGTGCATAGCTTCACTGGGATGAATAGCCTGTTGGCCTGCAAGTGTATGAAATGTTAGCCACAAATCATTGTGCTCAGCTTTGATATTCTGGATAATTCAGTTGACTTCCAAGCAGCCCTGTGAGCTGACTGTGTTAGTTAGTGCTGCTATAAAATATGTGCTTACCACTGTCAATATCAGCAAACTCGCAAAAGAGAAATGCAACATTGTACCTACCCAAGTAGAAAAAATGGTCTAAAGCACACTGAATTCTCCTTGTAGAGCCAGATATTCCTGGGGTTTTTTCCCCATCTGCTCATAGCATGAGACATCCTGAATCATCTAGGATAGGGCAGGAGGTCAAAGACTTCATTATGAAATCAACTAACTGTATTATCTTAATACAAGTACCATACTGCAGAGACATGCCAGATTGACTGGTAGTTATTTGTACTGGTTGACCACATTCCATCCTGTAGATAATTATCACTATCAGTTTTTTACCTGCACTTTGCTTACTTAACCATTAGTGTACAAAATAGTCAGAATCTATTTGAACTAAAGCCCCAAATTATTTTTTCTAAACTTGAGGCCACAAGACAAGCTTCATTCTTTATAGGCAATTTAATAGACTTCAGATGAACTGTGAATTTGTATGTCAGAATGTCAGTTAAATTTAATTCTCCTTTTTTCTGTCACCTACATTATGAACCGTAAGAAATATGACAGAATGGGAATTTATCGTCAGATAGAAACAGAAATTGATAGTTGCAACTGGTTACTCACCCAATTAACAACTGTCCTTATTAGAGGTTATGGAGTCTGAAAGTGGTATAAAATTAAATAGCAAATATTGCCAGAAAAATCATTGCCTTTTATAGGAAGAACAGGAAGGTTCGTAACCCTTCTACCCTAGTGGGACTTGGCCTCGGAGAGAAGTAGGGCTACAGGCAGAAGAATCTGTGAAACCTGAGGATTTGCAAGGAATCATGCCTCCTTTGTTCCTTGGAGGTCTGTAAAGTGTTGCAGACCTCTGTGCTGATTTTAGCCACTCATTTGTTTCCCTTAGCAACACAGCTTCTCGTCTTCATAGTGGAAGTTAGTTTTATCAGTAATGTTATGTATTGCAGGTATCTCTTTTTTTCAGTATTTCAGCTGAATCCTCAAATAACAAATTATATAACAACAGCTATTTAATTTATTTCTGCCCTCTTCTGGCTTACTGTGCCCTGGTACACTAATTTTGATAGGGGGTTGTTGTAGATTGCCTGAAGGAAGCAAATGGCACTGTTTTTCTACACCATGTCTAGAGCTTCCTTTCAGTGGGTCCCTGGAAAGATGCTGTTCTGTCTTCTGTAAGTATGTATCAGTGACTGCCTAAGAAGGCTATTGCTTGTAATCCAAGATATTCTGACACTGGTGATACTTTAGCCATTATGTTAAAAATGCTTTTCTGCTGAAACTGAACGGTTTACAAAAGAAGGGAGAGGGAGGGAGAGATTCTGTTTTGTTTTGACACAAGAAACTGCAAGAGAAAGAACTGTCAGCAGTTCACAGGTGCATGTTTCAATGTTCAGTATTTCCAGTCTGTTTTTCAGGACACTTAAAAGTGACTAAAATCTTTGTAGACAGAGCATATTAATAAATCTGGTGGCGAGCCATCATCTGTGTATACAGCTCAAATGCATAGGGTTATGTTGTAGTAGCACAACCATACTAGATCTTGACTTTGAAATAATCTGCGTAAAAATGAATGAGAAAAGAGGTGAAGGCCAGAGGTCTCCTCTGTGCTCTGAAACAATGCAAAAAGCCTGTAGGTTCTACATTCATATTCTTTGTAGGGAGTAAAAGTCAAGTGCTTGCATGTGTCGTGCTGGACGTTATCTGCATGTTGTAGTGGCTTATCAGAGTTTTAGCAGACCCAGTAGCAATCTAACGTTATTGAAGTAGCTTCTTAATGCAGTACTGTTTGTATCTGTTCCAAAAGGAAGACTGTCCCTAGAAAATGGCTGGTCAATGATATTCAAGTAGCTACATTAACTAACGGCAGTCATCCAGATATTTGTAGAACAACTTTAAAAGTCTTCAAATAATTGTTCTAACTTTTTAAACTGTGGGTAAATAGACCGTTGTCACCTACATTTTCTTTAGATGAAAACGAAGCTCAGTTTTGTGATGTAAGATACAGCACTGAGTGGCGTAAGCATATAGGCAAGACTTGGATTTGGCAGATCTGTGTATGGAGGATATCCCTGCACGTGATTTCTCCCTCTCTGTACCCAAGCAGGTGAAGATGCTGCTGTCTGTACGCCACTGGCACAGTCTGTGGAGAGACCTCTAGGCAGCATGCTGGGAGGTGGATGGGACTGGTCCCTGTCGGTAGGTGAAAAAGAGGATATAATCTTGACCCACTTCTAGGAGAGATGATTGTAAAGCTCAGTAGCTGCCTCTGTGGAGGAGCTAGTGGAGCCTGGAAGGAGGTCTTGACAATGCTGTTTAAATGGAGGCATGGTGTTAAGGGGCAGTGTTAAATTATAAACCATTACTGAGGCAGGCCTTTCTAGAGCCAAGCTTAGTAGCTCCTACTATGAAGAGCAACTTCTCCATTGAAAGACGTGGGGTTCTCAGCAAGTGGCTCCTTGCAGTGCTGCTTTTCACTGAAGGGCCATTCTGCTGGTTTTGGTTGACTGGTTGTTGGGTTTTTTTCTGCACAAGTGAATGATCTTGCCATGACATTCAGTGCTTTGGTGTTTTTTTCCAAAGAGGCTAATTACTATACTAGCTGAATCACTTGCTGTAATGGTGAACAGTTGTTTCAAAAAACATGTTGACACATGAACATGCTGTTTCTTTTTGGAGAGAACCAACAGAAGGCCGTTTGCTATTTAGGCTGGGTTTTAGCCTATTTTATATCAAACCCAAGTGTGTGTATAAATGGTAATGTGCTTTGCCAATACATGGCTTGGCGTTTCAAAAAGAGCTGAATGAGTTAGGTGCCTGTATTTCTAACCTATTTTTCACAAAATTCACTGGAACATCCACTTCAAAGTGCAGAAATGCAAGTATGTGCATCATGGGTGACTTATTGGCACCTTTGTCTTCATCTGGCAGTCACTGAATGTGCCCTATTTCAAGTTAGCTGAGGCAATTTAGTTCCATCATGGGTAATTAAAAGGTGGGTTTTGTACTTGCTAATTTGGCTATTTTAATAATTGACCCCTTTATGGTGTGAGACACATCTTTATTCTAGGATTCTATAATCACCACACTTCCTAGTGTAGTAAAACAGAGTATGACTCTTTTAACTTCTGATGACAATCTTTATTAAAGCAGGCATGTTCTTACCATGAGATAAATGCAGAAAGTGCTCTCGAGTAGTTTGTGGAAAGTGGAACTGTGCCACATTTTAACTCCTGTATTAGCAAATATCTCCAGATATACTATAAAGATCCTGATCCCAATGAACTGAAGTGAATGATTTTTTTATAGGAATCACATCTGGGCTTTACATCCCACTGAATTATCAAACAAAAGAATGAGCATTTCTGAAATAATCCACTATTAAAAACATGCAAAGAATAAATCATTCCTAATGCCCCAAGCCCCTGTTATTCTGAACAGAACCTAGGCTCCGAATGAAAAAGGTGCTTTGGACCATTTTGTCACTGATCTCTTTAATGCAACTTTTTAGTCAAAATATTGACCAGTGTTGCGAACAGCAGTGAAGTCAGTGTGTTATGACTAATTCCCTCGGAATTTAAAAATATGTTAGAAAGGGAAAACTAATGTTTCAGAGTAACTAATAACAGTGTTTCAAAGTAACTAATGTTACAAAGTGGAAACTAATGATTAAAGTAATAGTTATTAAAGTTGGGCACTTTATAAATCTAAAAAGCTCATTCAACATTTCAAAACCTCTTCTGAAGAACTGAAGAAGGAAAAGCATCCTCAAGATGATGATACAGATTTGAAATTCAGTCCTCGTGCTCTGCAGTCAGTTAGTTTCTGGGAGGTGTACTGCTACTTTGAGCTCCCCTTTGTGGCTGTGTCTTCTCCAGAATGTTTGAGCAGTGCAACTCCTGCTGTGGTACTGCCAGTCACTGCATGCATCCTTTGGCAGAGCACAGTCCTGCTTAGCTTTGTTGTCTTTGCTGGTACAGTCATCTCACATTGCCAGGTTATATCCGTGAAGGACATATCATGCTACATAGACATTTCAGTCATAAGGATGCATGAAGAGAGATACAAGCTCTTTCAGCCCAGGCTGTGAGCTGGCTCCACACAAAGCATTGCAAACATAAACTGTGTAACTTGGATAGTTCATGCCATGCTTGAGCTAGTAAGTCTTGCTGTGCAGCCATGTGTACCACCTTTCGCTGTCACAGAGCACAGTTAGGTGGCTTGCAGACTGAGCTGGGCCATGGCTCTCCGGCGTGGAGCGCAGGCAGAGGGGCCCTTCTCTGTCTATGTCCATCCGTCCCAGCAATCGTCTGAAAGATGCCAGCATGCAGCGAACTGTGAGGGCGTTGGAGAATTTGTGATGAATTATGATATCATACCTCTCAGAAAACCACGAGGGTTTGTGTTTGCATTCTCCAGATCTCTTCATACCACCATTATTAGCCTACTCTTGAGGTACTTGATATGTCTTGATATACTTATTCTATCTTCATGTACTACTATTTGCATATACTTTTAAGTTAAAATTGCTCCCTCTGCTTTTCACTTCCCTGCTACTTGGTACCGTGCTTGTTAGCCTGAACAGAAAGAATGACTTTCAATGCCATTTGAAATGCTGGTTTTCTCACTTTGCTCTGTTTCCTGTGGGTGAAAGCCTTTGGTTTAATAAAGCTGGATTTTACAAAGGATTAATGCATAGTATAATAAGCTGGATCATATAGGAAACCAAGTATTTTTTGAGGACGAAATGGGATTTGGTGAGGAATGCCATTACCAATCAACTCAAGAAAAGTTTCTTAACTGTTGAATGGATGTTAAATTTTTATATTCTGATGATGACTCTCAGAAGATCCATTGTTAGAAAAAGCTTGATTTGCATGCTAGATGTCCAGACATTTCTTCTTAATCAAACATTACCCAAGCCCATCTAAGTTAGTTGGAGCGCCTGAAATTGCAAAGCAGAAAAACGCATCTTTACTTTTAGAATTTAGAGCACTTTGCACTCTGGTAGACTAAGACAGCTCCAAGCTAGCGTTGCTACTTATCCCCTGTGGTTGGGGTTGGAGTGTAATTCACACTGTTGCATATTTGAATGTAATTAGTTTGTTACACAATGAGGTTTGATATTTTAATTTCTCTTGGTCTTGTAGAGGGCAATATAAGTGTATTTCCAGAAGACAAGGAGTAACTGATGAGGACCGGGCAATTCTTGCAGGCACTGTACGAGCTCTTGGGGTGTGTTTTCAAAGTCAGCTCATAACAATCTAGGACAGCACTGCCTCAGAAAGTGGCAAGTCTGTTTTGCTGGCTTCATGTTTCTGCCTCCTCCCTTGCATTCTGAGTTTGAAAAGGAAGTAATTAAATTTAAAAGTCCATTTGATTTTAATTCGGATCAGCTACAACTTGCCTTCAAGTCACAGGTGTCAACAAAGTGGAAGTACAAAAAGCACGGTGGGGGTGAGGGGGCCCCGTGGCAGTGTGGTGGCCTTCGCCAGCTGAAGGTGATTGTGAAGCTGCACCATGCGGCACATTATGCACAGAGGCGTCCCGGGAAGCGGCGGGCATGCCGGTGGTGATGTTTTTAGTAAAGCATAACTTTCTGCATTTTAATTGCTTACAATTCTGCCCACTGTGTCCGTGTATTAAGGATAATATATTGGAGTGCAGTCGTAAAACTGCCTGCATTCTTTCACATTCTTTTTAGCATATTTTTTTTATTACCCTGTCACCTGTAATAGCTAATATATTTGAGTCTTATTTGGTATTTTTATAAAAGTGATACAGTTCATCCTAGTATTTCTTCTTTATTTACAGTGTCTGGTTTTTAATGTGTTTCTGAAGCCAAATTTAAAAAGTCAGTTTCCTCTTTTAGTTGCAGTGATTCTTTTACTAAACTCTTTCGCTGTGGCTTGGCTTGTGCTCTCTGCAGAACTTCTTCATCCTTTCAAAGCTCTGACACAATTTTGAGGAAGTGTGATTTTTTCCTGTTACCAGATGTCTCCTCTTTAAAATACCTGGTATTACACATTTTTTTATTATTATTAATGCTTCTTTAGGTTAAAAAAATGACTGAAATAACTTATGTTTATAACTCGGATATTCGCAGAGGCAACGAAGATGAGAAATGTTTGCAAGTAAAGGGTTCCGTGGTGCCTCCCTGTGTCAGTTCCAAAGAGATTTTGGCTGGGGCATACCATGGCTTCTTTAACGAAGACCTCTTTGGGAATACTGGCTCAAAAAAACCAGACTGAACCACCAGTTAGTGGCTTTTGTGTTCCCCACTTGCTGCACTAACATTTTTCCACCTGCCTACCAGCTAGGTTGAAAGGTCTTGCAGGTGTGGTAATAGTTGCCCTCTGTAGGGAAGCATATCAAGAGCATTTGGTTAAATATTTATTTCTTCACTAGGTTTTAGAGAAAGTCCATAAAGGAGAAAGTCTTGAAAAGCTGTTTTCTTGCTCAAGAGAGCAAGACTGCTAACTGAAATAGGGAATTGAATAGACATACATTTCTGCAACCTTTACTTTTGAACTTTTTTTTTTTTTAATAAATTGAATCACTAGAATACTTTGCAGTTTGTCATACTTGGATGCATACTTTAGACCAAAACCGGCCTTCCACTCAGCTATCATATATCTCCCAGTTGCTTCTAGGGGAAATGAAAAAAATTTACAAGTGATGAGTGAGTGAATAAATGGTTTTAAAATATATGCTTTTTAGCTTTGCTTGTTTTGCTTTATTTTGGGTGGGGTTTTTGGTTTGTTTTTCTTTTTTGGGGGTTGGCTTTTTTTTTTGGTTGTTAGTATTCCTGAGCCACACAGAACATATGAATGCAGAGTCTGTCATTGAAGATTTTATTTCTGCTTAGAGTCTGAGCTGCGGAGGCAGAAGACTAACATGAGCTCCGCACTGGCCGAGCTTTTAGCCCTTTCCTGTCACAGTCTACCACATCTACAGTGGTTCGACTGGAGAAGGGTTTCAGGGGGAACTAGCTATAAGGTTTTCTGATATAGGCTAAAGCAAGAATGTTTCATTATTGTTGTCCCGTGGGGCCTTTCTACAGTTTGTGAATAAGGAATGAATAGTCTCTCCTGCCAAGCTGATCATTTACACCAGAGCTCCATGTATATAAAATTAAATTGTTTAGAGAACTGTTTCCATTAGCATTGCAACCATAACTAGCATTGATCTCTTGGGTATATAGGCCATGCTCCACTTTTTTCTCACAAATTGTGCAAGTATTTTGAATACCTTAATTTAAAAAAGCAGGTCTTGAAATTGAATCCACAGACCTGTGACATACCTGATGATGAGAATAAAAATCTTGAAAATGGAGGACGTGAGTATAAAGTCAGGCAAGAATACGTTCATTGAGATTGTACATGAAAGTGGAGTAAGATTGATTTAATAAGTTGGAATGAGTATACCAGTAAGGGCTTTTACAAGTAAAATGGGATGATTCTGATTGTTTAAAGAAAGCGTATTACTTAAATGAGTTTAATGTCTCCTGTAATACTTGCAGTAATGGTTACAACTGAAGACTGATCCAATAGGTACTGTTAGTTTTTGGAAAAAATGAGGAAGACCCAAATATAGAAATCAATACTTGAGAAATGTAACCAGCTAAAAACACATTAGGGTTGTGTTTCTCTAAGCCAGAGTCCTCTGGCCTCTAGAGAGAGGTGTGCTGAGAAAATATCTTTGCTGAACCCATTCTCTATGCTTTTACAAAAGCATAAAGCATATTTATTGCAATACATAAAGTGCCTTTGACATTTAGGATCAAATCTGTTTGGACTGAGTGCACAGAAGTGAAAAACCACATTAGGAGCTCAATTTTCATATTTCCAGTGTAATTTAAATAATTCATTTCCCTTTCAGGGTTGGGATTTTGGGGGGATTTTTTTGTTTGGTTTGTGGGGGGTTTGTGTTTTGAGTGTTGTTTGTTTGTTTTTTTGCTGATGACCTCGACATGTCTAAATATTTGTCTTTACTTGTTCAGAACTGTGCAAGGAGCAATTACCTCCAGTTGACTCATCAGAGTTCATTGTATTTTGAGTGTTGTTGAAGTCAGCAAGCTGTGCAGGTGGAACAGATGGTGCTTGAAGTATTTTCTCTGCTTTATATTACTGATATGAGTTTGTGTGCTAAGTTTTATTTTTAATTATAGGCTTAGCAGGAAAAAAGATGCCAGATTCACACTCTTTATAAATATGTTTGTCAAAACATATGCTCAAGGAAGCACAGGTTCTGTGATTAGTCTTGGAACTTGAGTTTCTCGCTTAATGCTTGAAAGTTGAGGGTTTTTTAAGTTGCTGCAGAAATTGTAAAAATGATTTGTTATATTGTGTCCAAATCCACTGTATTAACATTAGAACAGGTCAGCTAGTCCACAACTGTCCTGTAAGCCCCATGCATTCCCATTTTGAATTCTAGATGCCTGGTAAATTTTAGATTGTTATTAAATATGTAAGTACTGTCATACCGAAGTAATGAGTGGGTGCAGGCATACAAATTTACGTGACATTTGAATGTATTTCTAATCTGAATGACTTATTTTTTCCAGCACATGACCGCAATCAACGTATCTATGTTCAAGTTTCCCTTGGGCTAATAAACCCTGAGATAGCTGGCTGCAAAAATTGAGCACTGGATTGATACTGCCCTTTGCAGTCGGATGGAGACTTTGGAGGAAAAGAGCGGTCTCCTTGGTTTGCAGACAGACAACATGGAACAACCATTCACTGTCAGCTCGTTGGTTCGTATTACAAAGAAATGCTTTAATGGCTGAGCGCCCTCCCTTTCAAATAGGAAACAATTGATAGAGCTGTTTAGCAGTGTTGGCTGTCAGCTACAAGGGTCTCTTCCAGCATGCAGCCAGTTCCTCCCACTTTCTGCCTGATGGTTTTGTTGGAATTTATTTTATTTCTACATATGTGTTTCATGGGGTTTTAGCTTGTTTCAGTGATCAGGTTTTTAAGAAATTGAACTGAACATTTTGAATAGAAAGAGTAAAAATTTTCATCAGAGTAAGAGGAAACAACTTGCAGTAGCCAGTTATTTAGCCACTTAACGGGAAGGTAATGATTATAACAAGCAGCTAAGCTTCTTTTTCAGTAGAGTTAGTTCTGACTTCTTAGGCTTTAACTGCCTCATTTGAAACTGGAAATGAACATTTGAAGTGAACTGTTGACTGACCAGAGGAACTTACTGCTCTTTGTTAGCTGAACTATACCCAGCAGTGATACCCTATACATCACGTAATAGGAGTCTGAGTGTTCAGGCCCTCCATCAAATTATTTCAATAACTTAAGGCAGAACCTTGCAGAATCTCATGGGCAGGGGATTCTAAAGAGGACACGCTTTCTGTTGCTTTTGATCATTTCTACAGGGGTTACTTAATTTTTTTTTTCTGGAATTATTTTTGTACTTTGAAGATTTGGGGAGGGGACTGAGATCACTTTTTATTTGTAATTGCAATCACAGTTTATTTGCAATTGAGAAACGTATCAGGATGTTTCAACTGTGGCTAGTGGTGGGGAAAACAATGCCTATTTTGAGAAAAAACCTAAAGATTTCCCTTGAGTTTCTTGAATGAGAACACTTAATGAAAGTGAAATGTAGCATCTGGTTCTCTTTGCTAATCTCTCTGTTCTTTTTCAGAAAAAGCTAGTAGCTATTCCTGACCATACAGACATTTCTGTGACCCCAGAAGAGAGAGTACGTGCATTAAGCAAACTTGGCACCAATATCACAATCAATGAAGACATCACTCCACGCCGTTACTTTAGATCTGGAGTAGAGATGGAGCGAATGGCATCAGTGTATATGGAGGAGGGAAACCTGGAGAATGCTTTTGTTTTTTATAATAAGTTCATAACGTAAGAAACCATTTGTAGTCGTTACAGCTCATAATTCTGAGCAAACTGAAATGAAGCACTGCAGTGAAAACAGGGCATCCATTTCGATCAGAAGAAAAAAATGTTCAGTGTGTTCTTGCAGAATAGCTTTGTTCTCTGGAGATCTTTACTCTAACCACAGGCTTTCTTATAATTTCATTTCAACTGTTAGTATGGCGGTTGTATCCAACTATCCATCTATTAACTGCCAGGCGTGAACTAACCTAATATACAGGGGTTTAATTTTACTGTACCAGGCTATACTATGAGCACTGTTTCCCACAGACTATTCTGTATCTATCAGCATGTTGGTTAAATACAGTTCATGGCTTAAAAAGCAACGTTTAAATGAGATTTCTGAGCCTTTAATAGTTATGCACTATGAGCTTCTGCTAATCTTGAAGATGCTGGTATTGCACAGCACTTAAAAAACATGAAAAAATGGGCTTTTTGCCTCTTTTTCCTTTTCTTCCCCAGAAGGATTAAGTGTAATTTATTGCTTCTTACTCTCAAAACAGCCAGCTGAAAAATGTATCCGTGGCAGATTTAAACTTGTTAACTAGCTAGTTTTGCTGTAGGATTGATTGGTTCATTTTCTTACTTCTGAAAGGGGTTTTTTTGGTATGTATATTTTAAAACATTTGTAATAGGAGACCTCCTTCCTCCGCCCCTTATTTTCCTCATGCTCTGAAAGCTAGACCAAACCTTCCTTAATCCACTTAATTTTAAATGTATATGTCTCTATAAAAAGAGGGTCTGGAAGTAAACATTGTACAAATTGCTGAAAGAATGATCGCAGCTGTGTATTCCAAACTCATTGCAGCTGAGTGTTGCCATAATTTAGATGTCTGGGTAGTTTAATAACACTGCAGTTAGCTGTGCAGCTTGGTCTAGTGAAAATAACAGCTTTAATGATAGTCAGTGCTGCATTCTGGAGTTCCTGTTTAAGATTCAGCATTTCAGCTAAGGAAAGATAAAGACAGTAGAAATAGGATTTAATAACACTGACTAGGTGGAGGGTGCTTTTGAGCGCTATTTTTAGGGGCTGGCTGCTAGTTAGTCCTTTTTTTAACCCAACCCACTACTAATGAAAACCAAATTATATTCAGATGTAGAAAATAATCTGCTGTCATTACCTTATGTGTCCCATACAAGTCAATACAAGAATTTAAGTCTTAGTTTAAACAAATGTGTAGAAACCTGCTCCAAGTAATTTGGAATTCAGTGTTTAACAGTTATGTGAAACTGATTTTTCTGCCAACATAAAAACTATTGTGGGTATTCCTCTGGCTACTGAGGTGAACACATGCATGTTTAATTTTCTAGGTTGTTTGTAGAAAAGCTGCCCAATCACCGAGACTATCACCAATGTGCAGTACCAGAAAAACAAGATATTATTAAGGTAGGGTTATGGTTTCCTGGCCTTTAAGAATGTTTATCCCAGAATCTCTCCGTTGCCAGCATTCCTTTTCCTCCACTGCACACATAGCCCGCAGCAACCACCACAGTTTGAATTTCTGATACCTTTCTCCACTAGTCATTCATGTTTTGTTTTGGTTTAATACTTGATCATTACTGGAAATTAAATTATCATCCTAAAAGGTGAACAAGAATGGTCTCTGAATAAGTTGGTAGATTGTTGGAAACCCAGGTACATCTCTTTCTTAAAGTTTATGTATTAAAAATACACTAATTTAACAGTACTTCGATTCTGATCCCAGTTATGTGAGTGAATGATGGTCCAGACTGACTGTTGCAGAGGGAAAGAGAGATGTGTGGCATTACTGGTGTCTGTGCAGTATTTGCTTACCCTGCTAAATAATCAAAGTATATTTTTGCTTTCTTTATTGCCAAATATGTATTTACTTAGGTTTTACCGGATTTTTTTTCCTCCAGTTGTATACAACATAGTTTTACTCCCTACCCTGCCCCTCAAAAAAAAGAGAAATTGAGAAAAAGAAATACTGAGCTTAAAGCAGCTGGAATTGCCCAATGGGAATTGTTAGAACAAGCATGAGTGTCTCTTCCCTCATGCTGTCATATTTGCATGCTTTCTCTGCTGTTAAAGCTGAATAATGTTATATTCAAAGCCAAAATGCTTCATGCCAAATTTTTTACTGTGGCCCACAATCTAGGAAAACTAGAGAAAGGGCATCTACCATGCTCCCTCCTATTGCACTCAGTAGGATTAAGCACATGGTCTCTTTCCCTTCCTTGCCTACAGAGCCTCTAAATCATTTTGTAGTAGCCTCTGCATCAGTAGAAAACATAAGGCATTGGTTTTGTTTTACAAACAGAATTGTTTTGTTTCCTGGGGCTGTCACAGGAAACTACAGCTGTAGCTATCTCTGGAAATAAACATTCTTTTTTTTTTTTTTTCCACACCTGGAAATGGGCATATTCAGTTGTATTTCTGTCCAGGGAGTCCCAGAGAAAAATGTGATGATCCTACCTGAAACACTGAAAGTTGGACTTATCTTTTTTTATAAGTTACACCGACAACAAAAATTTTAGTCATCACACACCTATTAAACAAAAGAGAGATAACAAATTGCTAGAAAAAGGACTAATCTTTCTTTGAGATAAGAAGCAGTCGTGTCACGCCTTTCATTGATATAAATTAATATAGTTTTATTGAAATCAGTGTACTATAGAGGTTTCATAAGCTGATGATTTAGTGTGTATTTCTTCCTTTCTTTCCTGGGAAAAGAGCAGTATTTTCTTGTATTTTTTACTTTTTAAAATCTGTATTACAGCTGAGTTTGTTTTCCAGGTGGTTCTTCTAAAAAGTGAAAAGTAAACTTATCTATCTTTCTCCCCCATCCCACCCCAAAGAAATTGAAGGAGGTTGCATTTCCACGGACAGATGAATTGAAGAGAGATCTTTTGAAAAAATATAACTTAGAATATCAAGAATACATGCAAAACAAAGTAAGTTTTATATGGTTGTTAAATGATTTTTGGTATGAATATTTTTGTGTCATATAAAACTTCTTAAAAATTAAGCAGTAAAATGCCAGTTCTACAAGAACCTAATCATTTCATAGGCTGCTTAGAATGACTTTTCGCTTCGCAGAATCTAATGAACTGGTCATTTGAAAATTAGTAATGCAAGCATGTGCTTGGAAATAAATGTGCTGTGATATTTACTTAATATCCAAATAGGTCTTTGGTACGCTCTGATTCTGTTTTATAAAGAGGACACTGTTGATACACTTACATGAGTATGTGGAAAAGGTCCCTTGGCTCCGAACATGCTCAAGTTCGAATTGATCCTGTTTGAGTCTTTAAGTAACTGTAATTACTTACAACTTGTGTAATGAAGTCACTGAAAATAGGATCTGTAGTAAAACTTGTCTTGGAAAGAGCATCTGAGAAAAAACATTTTTTTCTTTCCTTCCCTTGAAATGGACTTAGGGAACTAGGAGGGGGGAAGCCACTAAAACAAACACCAAAACCCAGAACACCCCACACCCCATATTTCTGTCACCAATTGATTTGAGGCTTTCTTTACTGCTCTATTTTGTACATGACAAGAAATTAATTTGCTCTGGTTTTGGTATTGTATTTTTTTCTATTTGCTTCTGAAGATGCTTGATGCTCTCCTTTACCAGGGAGCAGGAAGGGCTGTTGAAAGCTGAAGCTTCCCTTGCAGTCTGTGAAACAGCAGGTGGCCTGGGGGCAAGGGGGCATGGACCAGAGTGGAGAAGGCACCTAAGGCGCCTGAGGCTGGGGAGGCTGTGCATCAAAGCCAAGTTAAGCAATCAAGGGAAAGCTGAGGAAAGAAAGTAGCACGAGAAAGTCGACCAGCCTATCCAAACAGCAGCAACAGGCAACAAAACCAGATAACAAAACTGATTATGAAATCTACCCAGAAAACCCGTGTGCTCATGGATCTCTTGTTGCATTGAAAATTGTAAGGGCTTGCACTTGTGTCTAGTCTCTGCCATCTCTGTTCTGAAAAGTCTTTTTCTAATGACTTTATTATAATGGGCCAATGAGGCCAGTGCTGTCACTACTGAAGTAAAAGCACAAAGCATGACAGGGGATATAGTTGCATTTGCCTGTTCAGCAAACAAGTTCCAAAAGACTTAATTTTTAATGACAGGATTTGATGGTTTTATTAAACAATTAGATTGCTTCTTTGCCTTCATTTTTTGTAGCTTTTTTTAGTGTTCTGAGAATGTCACTATTTTGCATGTTTCAGAACAAATGTAAAACCGAATTTCTGAAGAAACTAGAGCATCAGCAGCTAATAGAGGCAGAGAAGAAACGAATTGCGCATATGCGGCAACAGCAGCTTGAATCAGAACAGTTTCAATTCTTTGAGGATCAACTTAAGAAGCAAGACCTAGCTAGAGATCAGAAAATCAAAGAAAGCATGGTTATGTCTGAACAGATAGATGGAAGTATGCTATCTTGTATTTCTGTACCGGAGAACAGTTCCTTATCTACTGCACTGCTTGAGAAAAAAGAGAGGAGCAGCACATCTGGCTGTGCTGGACACTCGCCTCCAGTAACCCGGGTCTTAAAGCCAGCGGCTACCTTAAGTGCTGTTCAGAGTAAGTGCAGAGAATTTTTTTTTTCTTTTATCTGCCTCTTTGCTGCTTATAGCAGTCCACATATTGCATATGCGTATGTATTTATTCACCGTGAGAATCTCCATAGTGAAATAAGCATGAACAGGTTGATGTACACACAACAGTTCCATATACTCTCTTCATTTCAAGAGAGGAGATTAGTTGCAGAGTTTCACATTTTCCAGTTGAATACCAAGAGATGGATCTAGAGATTGAGCCACAGTGTTCCTGTGGAATGAAGTCTGAACCTTGCCCTGGACCTCAGGTGAACAGAAGCAAAACCTGCAGTGGTTCACCCTGGAAAGTCCTGGCCTGGGAGACGGTATCAGCTCACTGTCACCTCAGGGGCAGGCTGGCGAGCCTATCCTACAGGCTGGTGACCTCAATCTAGGGTGAAGTGCTTGTGCTGTGGATTTATTTTCATTAGAAATCTGTGATGTGATAAGAATAATGCCTTCACTTTTAATAATTTCCTGTAACTGTGTATATTTCCTTATTTTAGAGAACTTCACTGTGTAAGCTGCAAATGCCTCTTTATATCTCTCTCTCTCCCCCCGCCCCCCCTTTTTTTTTTTTTTGTTTTGTTTTGTTTTGTTAGCTCAATTGGCTGAAGCACTCAGAGGCGTCATTTTGCCCAGGGATCTCTGTCACAAATTTCTGCTGCTAGCAGAGGCAAATACAGTAAGAGGAATAGAGACATGTGGAATTCTCTGTGGAAAACTGGTACAGTTTAACCCTCACATTTGTACGGGGAAAGACATATTTTATAATGCTGTATTTTCCTGTAATGTATCGATTTCAGAGCAAAGGCAGATCTAAACAGTTAGTCTTTAACATAATTAACTTAATATAATAACCTGAGTGGCCATTTCAGCAGCGTGGGCTTGCCTTATTGGAAAAGCATCTGATCAAAGTACCCTGCTGTCATTATAAAATGTAGCAAGTTTTTCAGCTTGCTGTACAATACAGGCTTTTTCGAGTACTTTCTCTGGCATTCATCTAAGGTAAGTGAGGTTTAGTTACAGGACAATGAAGTATAAAGACTGTTAGAATCTACTGCAGTCATCAAATTCATAATGGCACAACAAAAAAGAAGAAGAAAATCCCCCTGTCAAGCTGTAGAACATCTGATTTTTCAGGCGGTTTTTTGCTTTGACCTAGATAACACTTAATGTCTTTTTAGAGCAGGGAAAGATGTCATGGCTGATGCTGGCATACAAAGAATTTTAAAGATGATGTCCAAGTGTATCTGAATTGTATAAAGAGAAAGAATAGCAAGAGTAGTGATGTTCCAAGTTTCACAGAAAATAATTATAGCATTCTCAAATCTCTTTTTTCATGTTTTTAATTATTTTAAAGGACAAACTTTTCACACTGGTCTTTGAGAACATTTCAGTACAACAGTCTTGTGTTGTTATTAATACTACCCTGTATGTTTTCATGATAAAATGCTAAGGCATATATTCAGGTGCAGTAAGTCAGTATAGCTGCACTGGAATCAGTGGAGCCATACTGCTTTGTTCTAGCCGATAGGCTGACATCTTTCAGGTTCTGATTCAGCATTTATTCGTTAGTCCATTTGTCCCACTATAAGTTAATGTTTGTTTTACAGACACATAATGAATTTACTATTACCCATGTAATAGTGCCAAAGCAATCTGCAGGACCAGACTACTGCGACATGGAGAATGTGGAAGAATTATTTGGTATTCAGGATCAGTATGATCTCCTCACTTTGGGTTGGATCCATGTATGTATGTACTCATAGATTCTGGCTTTTCTGTATCAGCTCTGCATATTATGTGAAAGAAACCCTGGGAATAACAAACTAAAGAAATAACTGGAATAATCAAAATTAATTTGGTCACGTAATTCTAATTGTAGCGATGCAAATGAGCACTAATCTTCTCCACAGATGAGTATTTCTTAATGCAGTTGAGGCATCCTGTTGACACAGTGGGTCTGCTTTTGCCAGTGCAACTTTTGTTGTTCATGTCAATTTAGGAGTATTTTGTTCCTTCTTTCTAACATCATTTTTTTTTCTACTGTATTCAAAATTTGGGGGGCGGGAGGGGGGAAGTGTCTTGTGTTTTTAAACTTTATATTACTGCCACTCTTAGGCATTTTGGACAATCAAGTAATTCCCTTTGTCTTGTGCTGCTTCATTCCACATTTTCCCCCCCATGATCAGAAAATTGCTTGTACATCTGGTTGTGAATGTGCCTCCATAAATCTCATACTGAAAAGCCACCCTAACAGTGGAGGATCTGGGTTAATAGGAACTTAAGAAACCAACCTGGGGAAGTACTGATGCTTTCACTTGTTACAAATTATTGTTCCTTCTTGACTGTACATCGACCTTGATTTGTAAGAAATATTTCATGATGTTGAGTTTTCCCTTTCTTTTTGTAGACACATCCAACACAAACTGCATTCTTATCCAGTGTTGATCTTCATACTCATTGTTCTTATCAGCTAATGTTGCCAGAGGCCATTGCAATTGTTTGTTCACCAAAGCATAATGAGTGAGTTCTGATTTTTCTAAGTAATATTTCAATATTTTCTCCTGCTCCTTATCATAAAATTTGATCAAATGCAAACAGCATATGTCAACTGTGATGAAGGGCAGGGATATTGTATTGTGAGTTTGTTTTCTTTAAGTTGTTTAGACTTGCATTCTAGTCAGTTTCTACACACGGTGTTGTTTCTGGCTTCTCTCTCCTCTTCCCTTCCCAGCCTCAGGGTTTAAATTTTATTTACTTTTATACTCTGCTCAACCAAGAAGTAATGACAGGAGCTGTTATTGCCAGTGCCCTACCACAGACCTATGTTCATTCTGTCTGGTGAAGGAAGTGGAGGGTTTAGATGTATTTCTCTAGGATGATACAAAGATTGCAGTTTGGAGAGTAGAGGGATAAAGATCACTTTCTTGATAAGGTCCTTTTTTTTTTAATTTCATAAGATACAAACAATAAGTATCTGGAAAAATGTGGAACTGTGTAAGTATTAATGTGAAGGTTTATAACGGACAGGTTGCCCAGAGAGGCTGTGAAGTCTACATCCTTGGAGATATTCAAAACCTGACTGGACACGGTCCTGGGCAACCTGCTCAAGGTGATTCTGCTGGAGCAGAGGGGGTGGACTAGACAATCTCAGAGGTTCCTTCCACCCTCAGCAATTCTGTGATTCTGCTTTGGTGTGCTTGGCATTTCAGGGCCCCAGGGCTAATTCCATTGTTTAGACTGCATTTCTTCAGCCTTTCTTCCTGGCCTTCCTCCTCTGTGGATGGCTTCTATGAATCCCATTCTGGTTGCCTAACTTCCTATACGGGCCATTCAGGTAGCAGAGCTATAAATACAGATTGAGTGGCAAGCGCACAGGCACTAGGCTTTGTAACCCAGAGCACACCTGCACACCTTTCCAAATCTCTGGTCTTCCAAACTTCTTTCATAGTTTATGCTGATACGCTGTAACCAACTCTAACCTGTTACTTCTATCTGTAATGTTTATTAATCAGGCGTTGTCCTGTAGTTATTAGGTTTTAATGTTCTTTACAGAAGGGAGAGGTTTCTAACGTTTTATTCAATAGTCAAAAGTGTTAGATCATACATATGCAGCAGTGCATTTTCTAGTGCTTTGTACTACTCGATAACCTAAAAGAGTAGGGAGGATGTGTACTCTCACTAGTCATTTACACATCTAGTTAAAGACTGTTCTCTTTTAAGTTGCCCCTCTAGAGTTCAGCGAGTGAAACGCAATCCAGAACACCCATTTCTGGTTTGTAGCTGTTCCTGTATAAACTAGCCTCAGCCCTTAGCAGTCTAACGTGCCTAATGGGAATAGCACCAGTACTGTGATTTTTTTTTTCTTTTCTTTTTTCTCTCTCCCCTTCCCTTCATCATCTCTTCCTTTACAGGAATACATCTCCCCTTGATTTCAAATATCTGTAAGAATCCAACTCAGCCTTGCCTCCTATGTATCAAAGGTCACTGAGTACCATTCTGTTGTCCTGTTAAGCTAGGCAATTTGTATGTGAAATCTAAGACATGTATTATGGGAGCAGCATGTAACAGGAATTTCATCTTTTACTTTCCAGCACTGGCATCTTCAGACTTACGAATGCTGGCATGCTAGAAGTTTCTGCTTGTAAAAAGAAGGGATTCCACCCACATACAAAGGACCCTAGGTTATTTAACGTAAGTATATAATCCAACATAGTTTCAACTATTCATATTCTTGCCCATGCTTCTGCTGCAAGCAGAAATGATGCATGCTTCAGATTAGATTTTTCTTATAATTTTCCCCCCATTTTAATAATTCATTACCCTTACTTTTCTGACCAAGATAGACATCAGGAGTCTACTTAAGCAGTCAATAGCAGCCACAAGATGAGTGTTAAACACTGCGATTCAAATGGTGGCTAACCGGAGGCAGTTACCATTAGTCACCACTTTTACCTGCTTTCAGAAGAAGCAAAAGCCACAGTTTCAAATGGGAGTTATTCCTGAGCTCTTCAGTGTTTAAACAAAGAATTCAGTTCATCTCCTCCACTGTAGTGTCCCAATAGAACATCCCAGCTACTAAAAAAGTGCAGCTAGGAGTAGATTAAGCACTGTTTCCTTCATTGCTGGCGATTTTCCCCTGGCTTCTCATAAGCCTTTCTCAGTAACTACCACATCTTTTGATGTTTTAATACCATAGTATGCTATATGCGTGGCTGAACAGTATTGTCAGTCAGAATTATCAGAAATGTCACTGTTATGTGGAAGACAGCGATCCTTACCTTTGAGTAACTAAGATATTTTTTTTTAAATGGGGCTCACTTCAAATACAGAGCATCTCATATAGCTCAAAATAAAATTATCAAATGCAGAGAAGTAATGCTGAAAGACATTGGAAATTACTTCTTTCTTGTAGGACTCTCAGAATGTCAGTATTGCTCCTCAAAAGAAGGATAGGTTGGGGTTCCTTTGTTTTGTTTTGTTCTGTTCTTTTATCATTAACTGTAGGGATAATGAGAAGGTAGTCCAGCTCTGAAAAATTTTAAGACTTTTGTTCCAGACGGGCTCTTTTCAGTGGTTCTTTACAGACTTAGTTCATCAATTAAGTTATTGGCCACTTGAACACATTTATAATCATTAGACACACTGATACGTGACACCAGCAAACACAAATATCCTTTCAAGTAAAATCACCAGAACACATTGATTTTCCAAACAAAACAGTAGGATCACAGCCTCATTTCCTGGAGGAAAAATATCAGGGGTGATAATACAGGAAGCTTCAGGAAATCTGACTAAACCAATCCTAAGCTGCATCTGGTTTCTGGCAGAAACTCTTCTCCACAGACTCAATACAAGCTGTTACTTAGTCATGACTGTCTCTAAAGACACAGTTTAGTCCTAAATGCTTAAAATCCGTCATGTTGGCAGACACATCTGAAGCCACTGCAGGAAGAGAATGTATTGCGTGCTTTTCTTGCTGCTATCCCCCATGTATCTGTTCTAATGCAGCGCACAACACCTTCCTTCTCTGTTTCAGGTAGCTTATGCTGTGATACATAAAGGATAGCACAGACCTATAATCTGTTTCACAGGCTAAGCACTAAACATTATCCTCTTCAGAAACTTATTTCTGATTAGCTGTTGTAGTCCGTGCTTTACTCAGCAGTCTATACCTGCGACAGTCAGGTTTGCCCATGAACAGGCACAGTGGCAGGTACAATCAAAGTTGTATAGAAAGGCATAGTATTAAGCAGGCTCAGGAAATTAAAAGACAACAACAGCCTTCATCTGCTATTTTACTGAAACTGATTTCTGAGTAATGGGTTCACTTCTTCTGCAGCCATGTAGCCATGTGGTTGGAAAAGACATAAAGATAATTGTGCTGGATCTGAGGTGATACAGATGGACAATAACGATGTTACTACACAAATGGCCAAAACAGAAAAATGGATTCCTGTTTTTCCTACGTTTTCAGAAATGACTTTTATATTTATACATTTTAGATTGAATGGTTTGGTATTTATTGCTCTAGACTGTTTTGGAGTTATTTCATTGCTCTGTCAGGATGGAGTTCAGTGGCATTACCCCTGAATCTGTCAACAAATCTCACCTATAAAACGCAACAATAAAATGAACTTCAAACAACAGTAACTGTTGTTTCTTTTGTCACTTGTTGGCATTAATTGCTTTCTGAGAATTAGATATTTTTAACAGTGGTTAGCTTTTTGTGACTTCCAGCTATGTACATCTCTACTGCTTCAGTGAATTCACGTTTTATGTAGTAGGGACAAATACATCAGTTTGGGTGATTATTTTTTTCTGTCCTTGTATAGCTCAAGGTTTGGCTAGGTTATGAAGCAGAAAACACTCAGGAAAACACAAATCCTTTACCTGAGAGCTGACCCTCATCACATCTTGGAATAGCAGAGATGCATCAGAGTCCCTTGGAGAAATGCATCTTCTCCAGCAATCCTTCAGTAGAAACTTTTATTTGAAATCAAGTTCTTATCCTGACAGGGATTCCCTGGATTTAACTGAAGTTAGATGAAAATATCTAGATAGAGTTAGAAGGAAGAACCATACAAAGTTATTTGCTCTTACAAAAGTTTATTTAGTATCTGTTCCAAGAACCTAGATGACCGAAACTTTAAATAATAAGGTTAGTACAAAAAAGGTTTGGAACATGTGCGAACAGTCAGAAGCTGGACAAGATCTGGAACCCAGGGGTTATGCAGACAGGATAAATAACAGGTGCTGTTACAAAGAGCTTATAGTCTGAAAGATAATGAGTAACAGGCAAGTGAGGTAAATTATTGAGTTTAGACGGAAAAATAGGTAACAAAAATAAATAGCATTCTTTAACCTACACTGTAATGAATACACATTGCAAGAAGTTCCTTAGAACTGAACCAGGTCTGTTTCAGTGAATTCTTTATTCCTATATATACTTCTAAGACAGTATTATTCTAGTTGATTATCAGTTTTGATGCATTTAAGACTATAAATGGAATCAGAAAAATCACAGAAAAAGAAAATTGTCTAAATTATTTATTATTTTATCTACTTTGATTACATTACACCCCCCAAAAAAAAAGTTCTGAAGAGAAAGCGTATTAAGCCAGCTTAATTACCCTTTAGACCTTGCCAGAAATCACAACATAAAATAATAGGCTGCACTTATCCTGAGGGCATATGATAGGAAAGTCATGTGTTCAATCTAATATTAGTGTTTAGATATGCTCCCAAAGGAACAGGTTTGTTTTGTGGTTTTTTTTTTTTTTAAGAGAACACACAGAACTGTTGTAGTATATACATCATACACCTCTGGGCCACACACAGTAAAAGATTAACTTTCCCAGCATGACAGCTGTGAATTAAGAAGTGATGTGGATAGAGCAGATGCAAAGGAGAGAGTGCACATGCTCATCCTGATACCAAACAGATGCTATGCTCCTTTGGTACTGCCCAGAATTTTTGAAAAATCAAGACTGGTTCTGTTTGCAGACTGAAATGTTTTCTGAGGCTCAACTGTGAAAACGTGCAGCCTGATAGCTGAGCATTTTCTAGCATTGGTATCATTGAGCAAAAGGTTCTACTTTTTCTATTAAGCCCAGTATAGTGTAGTAACAAATTCATGTCACAAGATGGAGCTTCAAACCAGCTGTAATGGTACCTCCACAAATGCATGGGTTGGTTTTTTGTTTGTTTGTTTTAAATAGGAGCAGCAATTTCAGAGCATATTTAAAATTTATTCCAAAAAAATACACAGTATCCAATTAATTAGAGTAATTACGATGAAGGATTTATGGAATGAAATTATAAGAATGTATTTTCCTGAATACATTCACAGTAATACATTAAGGACACATATAAAGATAAAGCAGTTTAAAAGCATTTGCGGTGAACAATGGATGGGCCAGCTTCATCATATTCCTGTTTGCTGATCCACATCTGCTGGAAAGTAGACAGGGAGGCAAGAATAGAGCCTCCAATCCAGACGGAGTACTTACGTTCAGGAGGAGCAATGATCTGTTTAAGAAATAGCAGCATTAAGTACAATTGTCTGCTGTGAATAAAATACATTTACTATACAAAAATACTGAAGCAGTGTGTGCTGGTTTTGGCTGGGATAGAGGTACTTTTTTTCACAGTAGCTAGGATGGGGCTATGTTTTGGATCTGTGCTGAAAACAGTGTTGGTAACACAGGGATGTTTTCGTTACTGCTGAGCAGCGCTCACACCGAGCCAAGGCCCTTTCTGCTCCTCAGCCCACCCCACCAGCGAGTAGGCTGGGGGTGCACAAGAAGTCAGGAGGGGACACAGCTGGGACAGCTGCCCCCAACTAACCAAAGGGGTATTCTGTGCCATATGATGTCATGCACAGTATATAAAGCTGGGGGGAGGAGGAAGGGGGAACATTCAGAGTGATGGCATTTGTCTTCCCAAGTCACCATTACGCGTGATGGAGCCCGGCTTTCCTGGGAATGGCCGAACACCCGCCTGCCGATGGGAAGTGGTGAATGAATTCCTTGTTTTGCTTTGCTTGTGTGCATGGCTTTTGCTTTACCTATTAAACTGTCTCTATCTCAACACATGAATTTTCTCACTTTTACTCTTCTGATTCTCACCCCCATCCCACTGGGGGGGAGCAAGCAAGCGCCTATGTGAGCAGCTTAGTTGCTGGCTGGGGTTAAACCACAACACAGTGATATTTCATATTAACAAAAACACTGTATCTATGTGCTAGTGTCATCCCTGGCATTACAGTAAGCCATTTGCTGCAAGCAGTAAAGTTAGAAAGTTATTCATTTAAGTCTGAGTGTAAATTCTCAATTTTTCTGCCTGAGTCAGTCTGCCCAGTAAGAGTACTGCATCTGTGTATTCATGGCTGCATATGACAAAAGGTGAGATAATTGCTCTGGAAACATACAATGACAGCTCAGGAGGGCTTGGAGCACTCTTATTGGTATAACTGATAAAAATTTTGTAAAGCAAGGAACAGAAGATTTGAAGCAGCAGAAGGAAGACGGGTTTGTCAGAGGCTCGCTCTTTCCTGAACTTACAGGCCAAGGACAAAACCAGCATTTCCACTCTCCCATCTTCATCAGCCAAAAAGGGCTGAAGAAGCTCACATATAGCCCCAGAAGAAAATTTATCCTGCTGGGTCCACGCTATCTTCCTTGGGCATGTTAGGGCAGTTTGCAGAATGCACCATGAACAAGGAAATGAGAGGACAGAAGGCTTGCTTCTTCCAGCAAAAAAGTTACCAGGTGGTGATTATTTGCTAAAAGGTACAAACATGATTCAAAGTACGTACAAAGCACGCACTTTGTAAAGTGTTGCCATGTCTCACTAGATTTTTGAGAACTTTGTACATACTAACTCAAACAGTCTAAAAATGATTGCACCATACCTTGATCTTCATAGTGCTGGGAGCCAGAGCAGTTATTTCCTTCTGCATCCTGTCTGCAATACCTGGGTACATCGTAGTGCCTCCAGACAACACGTTGTTAGCATAAAGATCCTTTCTGATGTCTATGTCACACTTCATGATGCTGTTGTAAGTGGTTTCATGAATGCCAGCAGACTCCATGCCTGGGGAAGGTACAGAAGAACACTAAGGCAACTCCGCACAGAGACTTAAAATTGTTAACAAAACTGACAACCTGAACTTCTGTGTCTCTTTGGGAGACATCAGTCTTCAGAGCTGTGGAAATCTGGAAAGCCATTCTGCAATTGCCTAAATTATTTGCTTAGGAGTTCCTTGGTGTACAGCCCTCCTCTCCCCCCTTACACACGCAACTCCTTAAAAAGAAAGCTGAGGGTGTGGCATAGTAAAGTTTCCACTGGGGTTTTGCAGGCAATCTCAAGTTCCTAAGAATTCCTTATATGGTCTTAGAATCATTTGTTTTTTCTTTTTCTTTTTTTTTATAAATTAAGCCAGCTCAGAGACAGAACAGTCAAAATATGCCCTGATACCTCTAAGTATGCAACTACTTTATATCTGAGCTGAAATTCTGCTGATTGGCAGAACTGATGCTGGATTTCTGTGTGACTTCATTGCAAATCTGCCTTCATGGCGGTTGATTAGCATGTCATTCTCTTGGCTTTGCTCTGCAAATGTGATGAACCACAGATTTGGGATTTGGAGCAATCTTTTTGAAAAATAAAAGTTGTGCTTCCTGCCCTCCCCACCCACCCCCCACCCCATCACCTCCCAGCAAGCATATTCAAACTACAATCATAGAATCATTTAGGTTGGAAAAGACCTTTGAGATCATCAAGTCCAACCATTAACCCAGGACTGACAAGTCCATCACTAAACCATGTCCCT
>JAVJGI010000065.1:28428362-28451518 GCA_035590275.1 Ibycter americanus | reverse complement strand
ACTTGAGGCCATTTCCTCTTGTCCTGTCACTTGTTATCTGGGAGAAGAGACCAACCCCCCCGCCGCCTACAGCCCCTTTCAGGCAGCCGTAAAGAGCAATAAAGTCCCCCCATGAGCCTCCTCCTCGCCAGGCTGAACAGCCCCAGTTCCTTCAGCTGCTTCTCATAAGACTTGTGCTCCAGACCCTTCATCACCAGCTTTGTTGCCCTTCTCTGGACACAATCCAGATGCTATTGGCCTTCTTGCCCACCTGCGCACGCTGCTGGCCCATGTTCAGCTGGCCTTCAACCAGCACCCCCAGGTCCTTTTCCACCAGGCAGCTTCCCAGCTGCTCTTCCCCAGCCTGTAGCATTGTGTGGGGTTGTTGTGACTCAAGCACAGGACCCAGCACTGAGCCAGCTGGGAGTAACTCCACTTACTACCACTCTCTGGGCTTGGCCGTCCAGCCAGCTTTTTACCCAGCGCAGAGTACACCTGTCCAAGCCACAAGCAGCCAGTTTCTCCAGGAGATGCTGTGGGAGATGCTGTCAAAGGCTCTACTAAGGTCTAGGTAGACAACATCCACAGCCCTTCCCTCATCCACTAGGCACGTCATCTTGTCATAGGGGGAGATCAATCCTCACACTATTTAGAAAACTGACTTTGTGGCCACACTTCTCATAGTAGCCAACCATATAACATACGAAATGGTATAGGCCCAATTCCAGAAGCCAGAAATAAACATGCAGGGTTTATTTTGTGAAAGCATTTTGCCTTATTGTTTGATGTGAACTTCCTCCCACCATATTAATAGTGCTGTTCTAAAAGATTATATGGGTGCTAGGACATACTTGCGTATAGGTCTGAGTGAGTTAGCAATGGGACACAATCAAAAGAAAACAGGGACTTGATATTTACGTGCAGTTTACCAGGGCAGAACAATCATTCAACCTACCAATGAAAGATGGCTGGAAGAGGGTCTCTGGGCAGCGGAAGCGTTCATTTCCAATGGTGATCACCTGACCATCAGGAAGTTCATAGCTTTTTTCTAGAGATGAGGAAGAGGCAGCAGTGGCCATCTCATTTTCAAAGTCCAGGGCCACATAGCACAGCTTCTCCTTGATGTCACGGACGATTTCACGCTCCGCTGTCAAGAGAATTCAGTCTTTAGAATGGCATTAAAGACAGACCCAGGCATGCTGACAAGTTGGAACATCCTTCAACAACCCCCCATTTTTTAAACAAATCCTCTGCTAGTCTTGCAGGGGACCTTCCTGTTGGATTCCTTCTTGTATCTGTTCAACTGCAGAACCACTGTTAGTCCTTCTAAGGCCACTAGAAACATTGTACATTAAACAATTCTCCTCCTCAAGTCAGCAGCGTGTCCTTACCAGTGGTCACAAAGGAGTAGCCACGTTCTGTCAGGATTTTCATGAGGTAGTCTGTCAGGTCACGGCCAGCCAGGTCCAGGCGCATGATGGCGTGTGGCAGGGCGTAGCCTTCATAAATTGGCACGTTGTGGGTGACACCATCCCCAGAGTCAAGCACAATCCCTTTGAGAAGATAACACACGATGCATTCCCAGGTGCACATTAACACACTTAACTGTTTCAAACACGTGTGTCATGTTCTCCAGAGGCCTACCTGTGGTACGTCCAGAAGCATAGAGGGACAGAACGGCTTGAATAGCTACATACATAGCTGGCACATTGAAAGTCTCAAACATAATCTGAAATGCAATTAAAAGAATTGCCTTAACACTAGGGCTTTTAGCCTAGTTGAAGCAATTTACTGAAAGAATGGGAGAAGGTAAGATTTTCATATTTCTTGATGGTTGGTAATAACAGAAAGGAAAATACAAAATTTAATTCAAAAAATATTTGTCCTGTAAGTCATCTCCCTGTATCTGGCCTGTACTTTTAACGTATGATACAGATACATGCATATATTAAAGGTAATTTTGTAATAGGGTTTGGGCAGAAAAACAGATTAAGATGACATAAAGCTTGGACAGACTGAAGTACTCACAGCCGATACACTGATTTCTCTAAAGTAAATGTAGTAATATGCAAATATGACAGGCGGTCACTATGCACTTTCCATCCTCCATAACTAAGAGAAAGAGACTACCGGCAGCATGACTAACTGAAATGATGGAACTTCACATCCTGTTGAATTCACGAAGTTGTAGTGTGAGCTTACCTGGGTCATTTTCTCTCGGTTGGCTTTGGGATTCAGTGGTGCTTCAGTCAGCAGAGTTGGGTGTTCTTCAGGTGCAACACGGAGCTCATTATAGAAAGAATGATGCCAGATCTGAGGGCAATGGGAGAAGCCAAAGGAAAGAAACGCCATCAGCCAGCAACTCAGAATCACTTCCAGACAGGTATTGTGCACCAGCACTCTGCTTACAGCCCTAGTGACAGGCTAGTAATGTTTCTCATGCAGTTCTTACTGCCTTCATAGAGATTACCAAAGTAACTGTAGAAAGAAAAGCACTTTTCTCAGGTTTTACTGCTAGTAATATATCACTTATCTGAAGGACACATAAGTTAATGAAAATAAATACGTTATTCTTACAGTAGCATAGACAGAGCAGGACAGACTTGGTTCCAGCAACACTATTTCAACAGTGATTGAAAGTGAAACAGTTCCAGAACAACTCTAGAACATATGCAGACCTACGCAGTAGAGTTCAATAGATAATGGGTCTCTTAAAGAGTTTCATCTTTTGGTTTGTAGAGACCAGCCCAAGAATTCATAAAAAGAAATAAAGGCAAATGGTTTGTGAGGCTGAAAGTCAACTTGTCTTTATCACCTCCACACAACTCGTTCCTACCAGCTATAAAAATCTGAGACCAAGTGGACCGCCATGAAGAGATTAATACACCAATAAGAAGTAAAACCGCCAGAGATTTTCTAAAGGCCAAGAAGTTTTTTCTAAGCTTGTTTTCAAGCTGGTGGTGATTAGGGACTGGTTGATATGTTAGGCATCTAAAAGGTTTTGCCTCCAAGTAAAAACTACAATGCTATGAGAGTCAGTAAGTCCTGTGTGATTGCACACATTTGCAGTGTGTTGTGATGTGCTGACTGTTCCAAATAGCCCTGTTTCCACAGCACAACATTAAATACAGATACCACCTTAAAGATTATATCAACCATACAGACTATGACTATAAATGTGGTTCTGGAAGCCTTTCATTCAAATATTGGCTCTGAAATGGATGCATTGCACTGCAACATTGCTAATCTTTCAAGCATTAAAAAGTACATATGTAAACAGTGCCCTTCACATCAGAATTACATACACGCTTTGCAATTTTACAGAAACAGATACCTTCTTAAATTCCATTTCCTTACTAGCAAATTGAGGATATTCCTTTTCTTTCCTTTATCCCCACCCCCCCAAAGTAATTAGCAAAGATTTATAGATCAGACTGGGCTCCCAATAACTATTTTGATATACTCCTAGTGATACTTCAGCTTCAGATGCACAGTAACCTGTGCTGTTAACAAGCTTCTCATTAAACCATACTTGATAGCATGATGATTTCATCTAAAATTTTGTGTGTATTCTGTAAACATTTGGTTCAAGTAGTTCTGTTTACCAGTGATACACATAAACTTTTCAAAGCTGAAATACCTTCTCCATGTCATCCCAGTTTGTAATGATGCCGTGTTCTATGGGGTATTTCAGGGTCAGGATTCCTCTCTTGCTTTGAGCCTCATCACCTACATAGCTGTCTTTTTGACCCATACCAACCATCACACCCTATAAAACAACACAAAAGTAGTTAGTGTCTCAAAGTAGAACATCAGCTGTGAAATAAATCCAGCCACCAGTTACACTAGTTGCAAAATACTTTATGAATACTAATGAATGGAGAATTACTCATTGCTCTTTAATTGCCAAAATTAAATGTTTAGTTCACTTAAATCTCAGGAGTTCATGTTTCCACCACAGTTTAAGTAAACAGAACAAGAACAATGTTAAGTGCATCAAGATAAAGTGGAAAAATAGGGTTGTTTTAATGTTTGTTATTATTGAGGGATGAACTGTCTGCTAAACAGTAATAGAGTAAAAGCAGAAAGTGATGCTGTGCCATCTAAGGGTCAAGATGGAGCAATACACACTTTATATTTCCCAAGGCTTAAATTTCAACACTTTTTAATCTTTTTGAACACTATAATATTGTCATTAGAGACAGACAATTTAAATCTACTGGTACATGCTTCTTTCTAGGTATTTTCATGGATCCTGTAGAAATGGTCCATGTTCCAGAAGATGGAAACTACTCTGAATATACAGTCTCTGTGTTGAAGTCAGAAACACTGGGGGAAAAAACAGTATAAAGTAGGATGCTTCGAGTGCATAATAGACTTACCAGAACTTAGTCATTACAGACTCCAAACCTTGGCATCTATAACTCTCCATCTTAAAAACAGGCAACCTGGATTTGCAATTTTTGATGGGGTGACCCTTCCTTCAGGGGACTAATACTATCTGTGATACGTGATCAGGAAAGAAAGGTTCTAGAGATCTGTATTTGTTTCCACTGTTACTGTATACTGTATGGCTTGGTTTTGAGCAATTAATACCATTCACACTATCTACAGAAGCTGGCATTTGAATATATTTTTTTAATTATGGTAATGCCCAGAGGCCCCAGTTAGACCTCCAGCCCCAGCTGCTGTACTGAAAGGCAGACATTTCTCCAGCTCTGAAGAACTTAAAATGCATTTGCTGAGTATATAAAGTTCTGCATCTTACAACCAGTTTACCTCTTCCCACTTCACCAGGGCCTCAGATGGGCATAGAAGCAGTTAGGTGGATTAGTTCGTTGTAGCCTAGTCAAGCTGCTCTAGTTCATGGTAATGATGATCTAGCTCAGAAACACTCCATATTTAACAGCTCAGATAATAAATGTATTTTGCAAATTATTAAATTGAGTGGAATGCATCGTATACTCAACTGTAAACCTTGAGGCTAAAGAAACTCAACCCTAGACAGGTGCCTATTTGTGATACAGCTAAACGAATGAAGTCAGAAAGATTATTAGGAAGCTGACTGAAAACCTCCTCCTCCTCTAGTTTTTCACTCACCACCTATCATCAGGTTTTAGGGCAGTCAACATTTTCACAAGGCAAGACACCCGCTTTTACTCAGGTGAGTACAACATTGGACTCATTCTGCCTGTAAATACCATGTTACACAGATCACCCAGGGCTGGGCTAGCCCCAGAGAGAGGAAAAGGTGGTCGTGGGGTGGATTACTGGGGACAGGGCAGCAAAGCCTTCTACAATCCCAGCATGGAATAAGCAAAGCAGTTCATCACCTGGTGCCTGGGACGACCCACAATGGAAGGGAACACTGCTCTTGGAGCATCGTCCCCAGCAAAGCCGGCTTTACAGAGCCCTGACCCATTGTCACAAACAAGGGCAGTGCTGTCCTCTTCCTCGCACATCTTCTATGTCAGCGTCCTCAGGCCCTCCAGACAGAAAACAGCCCTATGAAAACAGCAGAAAAGGATTTTAAAAAAATAAATACAACCAACCAAACCCAAACTCCATACTCAGATAGCAAACCCACCTTTGAAGACAGAGGTGGCTACACGAAAGCAACCAGCACCAGCAAAGGGAGGTATGGCAGTGGATGGGCAATCACAGGCCTGCGCGACCACATGAGAGAACGTGCCTCCTTTTGAAAGCACAAGAGGTTTCAACCATGCCTGCTGGAGGGCTGTATGCACTAGGGATTATCTAGGGGATTACAGAGGAAACTTCCAGGCTTGTGGCATGGGCAGACAGACCAGGGAGCAGCAAATGTTTATCTAAATTTGGTCACAGAAATCCACGGCTGCGGGTGGGTAGAAGATAAAAGAGGATGCTAGACTGACAGCTGCAAACACAAGGATCCCTTTGCATTGGATTCAGCACAACTTGCCCCACATTTCTATCATCCTGACGAAATCCTGACACATGTGGAAAGCTGTCAAAGGTAAGAGCACTTCAGACTTCCCCATGCAGTCTTGGGCTTCCCAAAAACTAGCCACATTAAATGCTATGCATGTACCAGGGTGCTTTCCAGATGCAGATATTAACCCACTGGATGAAGGTGGCCAATTTAGTTTACATTTAACCTTTTAAAAGAGAAGAAATGTTCCCAATTAACAAGGGAGGGAGGGATAAGAAAAAAGAAAAAACGCCTATTCCAGCCCTCCCTTAGTCACCCAGAAAAAATAACTTTACAATTAAGTCAGGGACAGTATGTGTTTTAAAAACAGGCCATAGAGCATGCTCTAACATCATTTCAAAGCAGCTAATAAACTGTATTTGTAAAGTGGCAGAGTAATTCATGTTGGCTCCTTGTCTCAGTAAAAAGAAACTGTTTTCCTCCTCTGGCAACAGGAAGATAATATGGATAATAAAAATGCTTTGAAGGCTTTGTATTAAAGTCAAATACAGAAACAAGCACTGAATACCAGGACTCAAGAAGAACTATTTGCTCACAATTTATAGCGTGGTAGGGAATCACTTGGCTAGCTGTGAGCCTGGGCTTCCATGCAGAGTTCAACAAATTGCAATGTGTTAACAGCTAAAGGAGATGGCTGTCATCCACAGACCAGCTGGCTCCACATGCAGCCTCCAAAACCTTCTGCCACGGGAATACTGGAAGTGCAGAACTAAGTGGCAACGGGGTCAGCAAAAGCCATGGCCAATGAGCAAGGGAGCCCACAACCTGTTTAGGCTCTACAACGGATGGAACAAGCATGGACCGTTCTCCAAAATCCTTCATTTGAGATCCTCTGTCTCTCCCCAGCCAGACAGCCATAAGAGACTGTAGCCTGCTCCTGCAGGCTGTGTGGGCATAGCTTCCAGGAGAAGACAAGGACAGGGAAATCCTCACTTGATGTAGTCCAGATATTTTATCTTTATTATTGGGAAAGTAGGCTGCAATTTTTATTAAACTCCTGGGAAAACAGGCTCTTTATATTCAAACATTTACTGAATGGAGTACAATCGTTATCTAACATGAATGAACACTGGTTTGAACAAACCATTTCCTAATTAGGAAATAGGCTTTTCAAGCGTCTGTTTTTGGAACAGAGTTCGAGGTCAGGGGGGTTGCTCAAACCAGTGCAGCTAATGCCAAAAATCACTTGGGGGAGGGGAAAGAAGAGGGCAGGAAAGGCTACATTTCTGAGCTTAGTGGACTCTAAATGAAAACCATATTTAGTAATAAAGCACAAAAAGTTGAAAAATCAAAGCTAAATGATTTCAGACAAGGGTGCTCTGCTGCCAGCCAGTGAGTTACAGCTCAGGACTGCCATGGCATACAGTAGCAACATCTTACAACAGCAAATGCCACTCAGCACTGTGGAAGAAAGGAAATTTTTCTCCCAAGTAATTAATATGGTACTTAGCCTCTTTCTTTTACCAGCTTTACATCTAAAGATAACCAAGCACCTCACCAATCTCCACAACAAACTACTAAGAGACCTCCAGACCCACAAGAAATACTGTGTGCAGCCTGTTCCTTAATGAAATGTCTGGCATTTTACAGAACAGTGGTTTCATATACATGGAGACAAGGATGAATACACACACATCATCACAGTACCCCATTAGACACTGCTAATTCACACACTTCCAGCTCTTCTTAGAGACATATTCCCCAAAACACTCACATCACCTTACACTGAGTTAACAGCACTGAAGCAAGCCTGCTCAGAAACACCACTACATACCCCTTCAGGAACTCTGTTCTGTCCCAAACTAACACCCCGAGGTCACACAGGTTCATTTAAACATGAATACAGCTATAATTCCATCTGTGGCATTACACAGACTGTCTTTATACAATTGCTGGAGTGCTGGTGGAATCAGCAAAATCATCAGGCAGAACTTTTCTTTCCCTTTCAGAAGCATTATAAAATAAAGACAACTCAGTATAGATATTACAAGCATTTTATCAATTACATTCTAATAAGTTTGCTTAAGCAAGCTACAGCACAGCAGTACATCCTCCTGAATAGCTTGCATTTGACATTATTTAACTGAAGTCCTCCAGCAATCTGTAAATCATGCTACTGGTTCAGTGCCACTTACCCTGACAGCGCTTGGCTGGGGATAGCTGCTCTGGGATGGTGCACTCTGTATCTGAAAGCTCTGGGGTTATATAGCCCCTTCAGCTCTTCTCCTCCCACTAGCCTCCCAAACAAGGAGCAGAGACAGAGAGAGACAGAGCTGAAGTCTCTAACCAAACCATATAGGGACCTTATTACAAAAAAACTCTAATCTGTGTGGCCACAGGCCCTGGGTCTCTTCCACTGCATTCCAGCGTAGAGCTCATGAAACAGGAGGAGGCTTTCAGCTGTGTAAGATAAACACTCTAAAACTTCAGGAGAGTTGCTAAAATACAGAGAGACAAAGTGTGCCTACAATAGACGCCCTCTGGCAGAAGGAGCGTATGTTCAAATGAGAGAGGTCCAGGCCTCCAAGAGGCAGAATGAGAAATTAGAAGAGCAGTCATTTATAATAGGGAAGGTGTTTTTAAAGAAACGCTTTGCCTTCATTAAAGGTTTTGACAAAAAACAATGAAAATATTTCTGGTAAGCTAAACAGCTGCTGAATTTTGCTACAAAGTCTTTTTAAAAGCTTGGCATTTTGCTTGTGTGCTAAATATTGTCCATAGGCTTAAGGGTAGTGGGAAAAGTACCTGTTGTTGTATAGGGTTCACAGTGAAGTCTTTGAAGGTTGTGAAAATATTCTGTTAAAAAGATTGCTGTGATCCCCTTTGGATTGCAATGGGTTAGGATCCACTGTTTGTCATCTGACTTTTAAAACCCTAGGACCTGCAGGCCAGTGTTGCCCTAATGCTATCGACTGATGGCAACAAGTCTGGACTGTCGTAAACTCACATCTCAAATTCTTCGTAATAAAGTTGTTGAAGTTTGTTGTGTTAATCCAGCTAGCTTTTCCATTGAACATATTTTTAGCAAAAAAAAAGCCAGGGTTCTCACTGTAGAAGTTATTTTCAGCACAGGGCTGGATTTTTACAGCTGTAGCCAGCTGTTCTCTGGACAGGCTCATTCTAGTGAAGCAGCCCTTTCATACTCAATATTTTGTCATTAAGTTTGTACTAAAGACAAGAAACCAGCACCTCTAAACTCTAATACTAAACCATTGCAAAGGCAAAACTGCTCTACGCACACAATCCAAGAAAGATGTGAGAATCCAAGCGAGATCCTTGCTTTGTGAGGCTTGTTACGATGGGGAGGGGCATCATGTGTTTGCTTACAGAGTGCTTGCTGCCTAATCGAGTAGCCTTAATGCAACAAAATCTCCCATAAAAGCACAGTGGGAGTTTTTCTGATGTGGAGATTTAAAGATTAGGCCACTAGTAGATAGCAGATAGGCAGAATTATGGTTTGGAGACCAAAAGGAATTTAACTTTTAAGGAAAGGAACTTTTAAGGAATGTAACTGCCTTTGAGGGTCAGAAACAGAAGCTAACAAGTGCTGGAACATGAGCCATGCAAAAGCTATTTATTATTTCACTTCCAGCATTGAGGCAAAAGATAAAAGACCTTTTTTTTTTTAAAAAAAAAAAAAAAAAAGGAAAACACCCACCAAGGTAAGCAACCTAGAACAGAGGATATAAATAGATCTTTTTTGCATATCTCAAACTGACACTCAAAGGACAGTCAAAACAAAATTCTTTGTTTTCAAACACTAAAAAACGTAGCTGAGAAAAATCATGCACCTTGCATAGAAACAATGGTATTAGATCCGGGAACTCAGGTCAAGGGGAAGGAGAATTTCACACAGCAGAACCCTTTGCAGCAGTATCATGTCTGATTTTGATACCAACATCAATTATCTCCTAGACTGGAGGAAACAATCCAAGTTTTTCAGAAGCATCATCTATTGCTACTCCTTGGAAATACCAAGACTGAGACAAAGATCCAGAAGAATCCAAACTCTTCATCTTAATCAGGAGAGGTTCACACTCCCAAAACAGCTTACTGGTGATGATGCTATAGCAGATACAGCACATATGAGGTTGCAGAGCCAAGGAAACAACCCTTCAGTAGAACTGGTACACCATCCACACCACACCTGAGCATAGCTAAAAATATCAACAACAGTTTTCTGCAAGAGGACTCTGTGGGTATTGTAGAGGGCAGCGGCCACGCAGATACCACAGACACCTTCATATCTCTGTTAAGCTTCATCACAATTCCTGTGAACTTAGCCACAATTACTGGTGGTGGCAAATGATGGCAGCACCAGACTCTTGGCTGCTATGTGGAACGGTTACTTGGGTGGGGATCACACATCACATTACCTGTCACAGGCACCAAAGACATGGGAATCCTAGCTTTCAGGGTGCTTATGAAAAAGATTCCACTGACACAGAGTCTCATTCAGAGCAGGCAGTTGGTACAGCGATAAAGATGAGACACCAGTTGTTTGGAGGGACCTACCATATGGATAGTTGTTAGAGACAGGGCTACACAGACTAGAAAGGAGAAGCAAGCCCAGAGGCTGACTGAGCAGTAGTGATGGATACACATGAACAGCATGGGAAAAACGCAGAGATGCTGCACAACTGTGCCTCCAGCACACAATGGGGAGCCGGCATTCGGTAGGCAGCTCAGCTCTGGGGCGTTATGTTACGGAAGCTGCTGGGAAAGGAAGGAAGGCAGGCAAACAGGTGAACTATGCAAGGAAATTAGGTCAGTTCAGCTCTAGGGACATTATGGAATACAGCTATTTCTTTTCTTTTTATGATTCCATGCGTAAGTTATGATCACATAGATTATTACTGCAGATAAAAAACACATGGGCAAAAAATAATTACATTAGTTGTTTACACCTTTCTTGTCAGCACCATAGGTCATTGCCAGAGGGGTAGGGGAGAAAGGGAGAATGTACTTGGCACGAGACAGGAATAAGAACCTAAAGAGAACTGAACAGAACAAGTCTTCTGAGAACGAAACCTAAATGCTAAGGATCAAACCTCTGAACGCTGCTCTGTAGCTATGGACACATAACAGCTTAGCCCAAATACATATATAATTTTTTGCAAGAAAAAGAACACAACACCATTCCTGAAAGCAGTTTAACTTCCCCCTGGAGGTTACTTCCATCACCACTTTCTGCTGCCTATCCTTCAGTATTTATCCCACCCATGTGTACATAAATCAACACAGCACAATTTGCCCAATGTGTCTATACCCCGAGGTTCTAGTTCTTTTGTTGTATCCATAGCCAAAACCTATGTCTTTTATTTGGCTTCCCCTGAGAACTTCTCTGTTGTCCACGCTAAATGCTTTTGCAGTTTCCATCACAGGAGCATGTCCGGAGTATGATCAGAGAAAGGAAAACAAGCAGAAAAAGTAATTTTGCCTCTTTCTTTCATACCCTTTTCCCTGATCTTTTTACAGTGATACTAGCAAAGCTCACACACACATTGGGAACTTCCCTATTGACTTCAAGCATCTTTCAAGATAGCAGTGGAAACTCTTAGCTACAAGTTCCTTAAGCTCTTTCTTTTTCAGTAACTTGTGCAGATTGGACACAAAATGTGCTTGGGACTCCGCAGCAGCAGCACAGCCACCATGCCTAGGGAATGGGCTTCAGCTGGCCTGAAGAATGCCAGCTCGGAGGCCAAGCACCAGTTCGTAAATGCCATACTTTTTTGGTAAAGGAGGGCAGAAGCTGTAGACTTATCCCAACTGCTATAGAAAACTGGAATAAAGTAACCCCTTTGCTCATAACATTACAAGCCATTACTTTATAAGGGAAAACAACCGAGACGTGTGTGGAGACCTTCCTGCCTACATCCAATCGGCTGGTTAGGAATGAGGCTCTGCTAAATATGTCTCTGGCTCCTTTTTATTTGGGGATTCCTTTCATCTTCGTAGCATTAGCAGAATCTCTAAATGTTTTGGTTTGTCTGGCTTCAGGCCCTCTCCTCTATCTCATTGATAGGCTTTACACTTCCCCACCCCCTGTTTTGAGAAAGACGGGAATAAATAAGCTTTAGGGAGCAGAAAGTCTCTCTAATAATTTGATTCATTGCAGCTGTCACATAGTAAGCATCTGTAAAGTGTCAGATTAACCATAAGCTGTCAGACCCATAAACTAGCTTTCTCTGTGATTGTCAGGCTCTTGCACTGGTCTCTCTCTAATGACTAAGGCAAAATGGCTCTAATAATTCTCAGACATAGCAGTTTTCAACCCACAAAGTTTGGGAAATAGCTTTGCCAGTGCTGTTCAAGAGTCTGAGGATACAGTTGCCTTCTGGGCCTCTTGATTAGGGTGATGAAGCATGTTAATTCACAATTTTCCTTCACCTTCTTGACAAGTTATCTTCCTCCATGGTAATGTGGTAAAGTTATCCCTCATCCAAAATCAAACGAATGTATTCAAAGTAAAAATGAATTAATGGTTCTCTCCCCATCCTTCTTAGATAAATAAATAGAACATAAGAATGAGCCCTGCTGGGTCGGGCTGATACCCATCTAGCTCAGTATCCTGTCTCTGAGATTTCCTGAGAGTAGATGCTTAGGAAAGAAATGGGACGCCTGCAGTGACAATTTTCTTCCTATATCCTTTCTGCTTCCTTATGTGCAGCATAAGGATTTCTTGATACAGGAGTTTGTACCTATATCTTCATGCATAATAGCTGCAGTCAGATTTTTCCTCCATAAATTTGCCTAATTTAAACACATAGTTTTAGAGATAGAGTGCCCTCCATGATTCTTTGTGGAAATAAACTCTACATTTTATCTGCAAGGCAGCACCCATAGCTCACACTCCAGCTTGGAGCAGATGGGCCTAATGTTAGAAAGAAAACGTCAGATATATTAGAAGGATAGTCAAAGGAACACTGTCTTTATACCAAGAGCTGCAAATCCACTGGAGATCCTGGATAAGCCCTCAGGCCACTGGCCAAGGCAGAGCTCTGCCTCACTGCGTAAACTCCTAGTAGCACCTCAGTAGCTTGTTCGCAGTTCATGCGGACATACCCGTCCTAAATGACACTGTAGACAAGGCTTCACGATAATGCTACATTGGCACATCTCCTAAGCGCTAAGAGAGAACAGATTCCCCCAGATGATTATTAGAACCTCTCCAGTGACATGCTATCTAAGTTTGTCAAAATGTAAAATAAATTCTCCCACCCTATCACTGCGAAAAGCAAGCCCTGTACTCCTAAGGACGTCCAACCTACGTGGCATGTGCATGGGGCAGGCAGAGCACAGGGGTCCTTCCTCCGCAGTAACTTCCAAGCTCCCCAACCAACATATTCCCAGACTAACAGCAACTAGGAGACCAAGTTCCCACCACATTTTTGAAAGCGGTTGCCCTGCTATTATCTCACCAAAAGAAAGGTTTCAAGGTGAGCTTGCATATAATGAGAAATCAGATCATTCCCATCAGAGAAATTTGCTGGAAGCAGGTTTCATAAGGCTGTTATTTACAGATTAAACCTGGGGACTCAGCATGCCTGGTTATATCACACAGCTTCACAAGCTCAAGTGCCTGTATCAGCCAATTTCACTGGCCCTTCAGCAAACAGTGAGGAAAAGGACCTACCTCTACAGGGTAATTTCTTTCACTACTGAATTTCACGATTTTCTGTAGTGACAGAGTTACACTTTTTGTGACCAACACAGCTTCCTTGCTCATGGGCTGTGGATGATGACACATTGTGGAGTTCCTCTCACCACAAACGTCAACCAGCAGGTACCTGCCTCTCCACATAGCCCAGCCCTGGTCCCCAAACCCTTTCTCCTGGCGCTCGGAGCTGCTGGGTGTCATTGCTGGGCAGGGCAAGGAGACACGGCCCTGCTGCAGCTTCCTTCTCTTCTGTATGAGCCACTCAGCACAACCTATAAACAAACTCCTGGGAGCACAGCTGAACTATTATTTTTTTTTAAGCCTACATGAGAACCACTGTATCACAGTGAAGGAAGGAGCACTATGTTGCAATAAACTGAAGAATGTACAAAAAATACAAGGGAAAATTACAACCTGTGTGAGTAAAGTGAACACATACTTTTAAAAATACCTTAGGATAAAAAGGAAACGTGCTTTTGGAACTGACATGCTATTATATGAAAGTATATGCTGTTACATGGAATATTCAAAAATAATGTGGCAAATGTAAACGTATTTAATACATGTGCATTTTCATGCCACAAAAAAGTCAGATATCAATGAAAAGGGCTGAAAAACAGTTTGGAGTTTTCTGTTTCAATTCCATTGCAGGAGGGTGCAAAAAGAGCCAGCAGCAAAGCTGGGCGTGCATAATGCAGCAGATTTGGATAGCCTGCATCCATCCAGGTGTTCCAGAGAGCAGGACAAAGTGCCTCCAGAACAATTAATACTTATTTTCATTAGTCCTTAAAAATGCTAAAGGGGTTTTCCTGAAACAGGGAGAAAGGCAGCTTAATAGAAGTTTCAAGCACATAATGGCAAGAAGCAGCTAATCACAAACTTGCCAGATGAATGCACCACTCTAAGTCAAACTATTGCAGCTGCCAATACACAGTCCAAATAATAAAAAATAAGAAGATAATATAACAAATGCTGATGAATAAGGCTTTATAAAAATTACTTCTTGTCAAACTTATTTTCAGAAATATTACAAAGGTAGTTGTAAAAGCCTTCTAAAGCCTTTTGCTTCTTAAAACATGGAATAATTAAAAATAAGGCAAATGTGGAATCGACCTACGCAGAGTAGCATGAGAACTGTCTAGCAAAGTCTGACAGCACCGCAGCACAGGGAAATCACTGCTGAGTGGGTGCGATGCTGTGGGACCTTCCCTACCCACCATTGGCTATGCACCTTAATGCCTTTATCAGTAATCCGAACCATAACATAAGTTACAGATAAATGCCACAGATAAAGTGTGTGTGTGTTTTTATAGCTTGCTACAATCTACGTTATAGATCTAGGATAAAACAGAGCCCTCCCCAGCAGAATCCTGTTTATAATATGGATTCTTGAGAAAACTCTTTGCGTCTCTGACCTGTGCAAAAGGATCCCTACCCCCATCCATCACACTTTTGCTGAGTATCATTTTGGTTGATGAAAACAAAGTGTAGACAAACACACCCAGCAAAGTGATGCCTAACTCACCACTGGCTGCAGGAAGGACAGGACGTCACTGCTGCTCTCCTCTGCCCTGTGGGCAGTGTCAGCCTGCCTCTGTGCCACCCACCTGCACACATCCTGGCCGCTGCTTGGGCCTGGAAGACCCTCCTGTTACCTGCAGTGGTGCTGCAGAGACTGACAGCTGATGATGGTTGGTCACTCAGCACACAGCTGCTACACGTGCTCTAGCACACTCAATTTTAAAGCCTCTCCCCAAATAAACAATCCTCAAGTCTCACAAGAAGACTGACGCAGGCAGGTTTTTTGCTTCTGTTTTACAGACGCATCTTAGTTACGTAAGGTAGTTTCTTCTTCCTCTTTCTTACAGACAGTCATAAGAACTAGGGAAAAGTACAGATAATATGCCATTTTTGTTTAAGAATTTGGTTGGTTTTCTGAAAGCGTACCAGCATTTTCCAGCCAAATGTAGGGTTTTTTTCCTCTTCCACTAAAAGTGTTTTAGATGCCCACCTTTAACTGTTTGCTCAAATTCTTTATCAAAGAACAATGTTTTGTTCTTTTCCTTTTATGACTGTAGGAGAGACTTAGATACACATTTCTGAGACAACCAACCATAATTCAGAAATAAGGAAAACCACAGAATTCTGCAAAACTGTTGCTCATTCCAGCCCATTTCAAGACCAGCTGTTGTACCACTGGCCTTGTGGGGGATGAAAACTGTCAGGACTCAGGTCTAATCTGCCTATAGTCCAACTGGAGAGTTCTCCAACCTCAACTGCTTTTTGATCCATTTCTTGACCAGGATAAGATCACTGGTACTATCCTGTATTGCACACACACTCACAGTGTGCCCATAGGAACCAGTACTGTTCTGGACACACCTCTCCATACCACAGATGGGAGGCTAACATCTGCCTGGTTTCACTGCAGTTTTCAGGACTGCTGATTCATATTCTGTTCTTCTTGCAAGACAGTAACTGCACTAAATAAAAGACAAGGGTTTGCATATCTGTCTCAGAATTATGGTTTCTACCATGTTGTCAGTCCTGTAAGTAGTTCCCAGCTTTCTTTTTCTTTCAAATCCTTGCTACTAATTTCTTGAATAGACATAGTAACTCCTTTCACTGCTGCAAAACACTGTTGCCCAAGGATCTTGAAAATGCCTGGATAGTTTCCAGATCAGAATAACATACAACTCTTTCAGCTTCCTAATTAGAGCCTGTTACTCACTGCACTGTATTTAGCTGTCTCTAGGAATTCATCTACAAGTTCAAATGCTCACACCTCTTCAACATAATATAAACAATTCCTCTGCACTCTCATTAGTCTGTGTCACATAGCATGAACACATTGTTTAATAAAAGGAGAAAATTATGCAATTAGCAGGTCTTCAGCATAAACATGTCCCCCTTTCTGAATCATATTTAAATAAAACAGTGTTGCTACAGTGTTTTATAGCATTAATAACTCAGTGCCACATGCACTGCAAATGGCCAGGCCTTCTCAGAAGAACAGGCTGGGGGGAACAGGGGACAACCACACTTGGGGAAAAGGGCTAACAGATGTTTTCTTTTTTTCTGCTTACACAATACAAGCTACTCTTTTCATGAGGGCTAAACCTTCCCTATTACCTTGTTCTTAATAATTTATAGTTATTCTTCTGTAGTCCTGTTTTTGTCACATCTTGTTTTTCAGGTAGGCCTCCTGAGAAGAAAACGTGGGTTTTGCACCAGATCACTCAGGAATAGTGGAACAGTAGCTGGGACAGCAAGGAACAAGCTCAACATCGCAACAGTCCTTCACTGCACCAAGCCAAGATGTTCCAGGCTCTGCCATGTGGCAAGTGCAAGGCAAATCAGTCTGCCCCTGCAGGGGGCTGATGGAGAAGGGGCTGGCAGCCAGCCCTGCCTCCCAGAGGGAGGGAAGTCCCCAGTTACTGACGTATCTTTACATCTGCTTTATGCATGTGTAGCAAAATCTTAGCTTCACTCAAGACAACACCAAAATTACCATTGATATCAAGTAAAATCATGGCTTACTGAAGCGATGCAACTAGAGCTGAGAACTCGATCCAAAACCTCTATTTCAAGAAGCTAAGACGATTTCCTTATATTATTACAGCAAAGGAATGTGAGTCCCTCTTCATTTCTCACACAAAACTGAGGAACTGCTCTCCTCTCAGCAGGCTGCCTGCAAACAGGGGTGTTTCTGAGCACCCCCAGGGTGGGAGAAACACATGAGAAACCTGTGGCCTGCACTGGCACCAGACTCTCCTGCCCATCCTAGGGAACCAGAAACGCATGTTCTGCTGTTCATCCCTCTGCAGTCCCCCACTCGGTCTCCCATTCCTGCGTGTCAGCTGGCTGACAGCAGGAGAGGCAGCTACTGTGCAGTGCAGAAGGGATGCCCCTTCTGACATACTTGGCTTCCAAGAAGTATTTGAGAAATGATTCAGCTGAAAAATATCACTAACATCTCATCTAGGAACTTAACAGACCGCTTCAGACAGCAAACACCAGTGCATCCCTTTCTGTTATGACCACCCCTGGAGATTTAATTGCTGATGAGAACCACCGACAATCAACGGCATTTTGATAGAAACATAAATTAGTCTGTACTACATACTCATTTCATTTGCTTCGTGCTCATAAAAGCTTGACTATGCAGAGGCTGTGCAGCTGAACAGAGAAGATGTGACTCACTCCTGTAGAGGCAGGAGCTACCCAGGCCTCTTGTCTGTTTGTGCAGGTGTGTGGTAGAAGTGGGTGAGTAGGTCAAGGCAGGGAACAGTGACAGCCCCACCACCTCCAAATCTTGCTCTTATCACAACAGCCCCTCTCTGCCAGAATTTAGCTCTTGACTGCCTACCTGGAGCACAAGCCCTGGTTAAAAGCGCACAGCAGTGCCCAGGAGACAAACATTCAGAGTGAGATCACTGCATCCTGTTCTCACTCTGAAGAACGTCTGATGCCACAGAGGATGCCGAACTGCATTCTGAGACGTTAGTGGGAGGGATAAAACTTTTCACATCACTGTCCCTTCCCCCGCCCCTGCAAAGAATGTCAAAGGTTAAGAGATATCCAAAAAAACACTCCCAAGACAGTTTGGAGTCTCAGCCCACAAGGCATTGCTTTATCTGAGCGTGCTGGTCTCACTTGTTAGGTGATATCCCAGAAACAGGAGTATGACAGAGCAAAGCAAACTGGTGAAACTAAATCCCAAAAGATGTAACACTTCTTACAGTTTCAGAAATCCTGATCGACTGTAGCATGCTAAGATCTTTTAAAATGTTTCATTTAGCTTCTCCTCCCCACCACCACCTATAATAAAATTTGACTTAGTTAACTTTAAAATTGTTATGAAAACTTTTTTCCTTGAAGGGTGGCTGTTTGGGTGTCACTTACTCAACATCGGAAATAAAGCCATCTGGTGTGTCTGTTACTGTCATCTTCAGATCAAAGGTTAAAAGCAGAACTAAAGGCGTCTTTTTACTCACATTTACCTTTTAACTCCAGACATTTCTTTACAGATCTTCCCTCTCTCATCCTCAGTACGGTGATTCAGCCTTGGATTTAACTCACAGATGCAAGAAACCAATACTAGTCATGGACTAAAGCAGCCATGCTCTGTCCAGGCAGTGCCTGAAGGGAAAAGCTTTGAACACTTCCTCACTGACCTCCAGAGAACATTTAGACTCCCTAGCACATTATCTCAAGAGCTTTTACACTGCATCTGTTACACATTTGACAGTTAGCCTTTGCTGTACACCAAGCTTTGCAAGTATAAAGCATAATCTTAGTATTTTTAATACCATCCTCAAAAAACAACTAAGAGCAATTAGTCTGAAAAAAAGATAAAAGAGCACCAGCCATCCTCTGAAGCTAAGCTGCCTGCTGCATGTTCTGGATGAAGACAGAGCTCTGCAAAATACTTAAAAGAGTTGCATTTAAAATATAACAAGTCACAAAGTCAAATTTTAAGTGAGCCCTTGTAACGTGCAAAATATTTGCTAAATAATGCAGCATTCAGGATCTCAGCACTCACTGGTAGAGTACACACACAGAGGACTGGGACAGGACGGTCCCATCCCATGGCTAAAATAATGTCCATAATCGAGTCTAAGATAGAAACACATCTACATTTATGGTAAGGTTATAGTGATTGGCTGTGGGAGCCACCAGGCATCCAGCCAATTTGCTTTTCTAGTCTAAGGAAATGCTCAGTTTGTTTGAAAACTGATTTTTATTTTTTTTCCCCCTGCTGTGAAGAATGCATTGACGTCATCAAACTGGGTCTGTTGAACAAAAGCATGGATCCAGGCTTGTATCAAGCAGTTGAATTACAGGAGAAAGGACACACACATGTTTCAGCTTTCTTTTAGAGTGACAAGGACTATTCCAAATTCTCCTTTATAACCTTCTCCAGAGCAGAACTGCTAGAGGGGACAAGTGACTTGCTGCGAGTTTCAGTTTCCACTCCATTTCATCCCACTTTGTTTTGTTGTGTTTCCACTCTGTTTTGTTGCTAGTGTGGGTTTTTGTTAGATAAACACTAGCATCGATGGCTCCACAGGCCTGTGTATCAGATCACTATTGCTTCTAATAGGAACATGCTGCACACCACAACTCCCTGATCTGATCTGATGTAACACCATGCAGCACCCTCACAAAAAAACCCACAGGGTGTTCATAAACCACTCCGATCACACAGTTCTTTCCCACTTCTGTGCTGTCATATCAGCTTCTCCACCTGCAGAACAGGGTGTTTGGGCCAATACAGTGCTTTGCTACTACATCATCTGACCAAGAACCTTCCACTATACCACTAATCCAGGTGATAAGTATTATCTTAGAAAGTGAAAAGGGTAACCTCAAATTGTCAGAATCTGGCCACAAAGTAGTCAATAGTTACAGCAGCTACAGGTCATTTCTGGTGTGTGGATGAAGACCACTAGTTTAACGTTTCACAGAAGATTTGGAAAACAAAGGGTAAAGCATTCCACCACAAAACTGTACTCCTGTAAGAACTGATGATTTAAGGACTGGTGCCACTCCAGTAGTTTCCCAATAGGGTTATCTGATGCCTGCGATGAGAGTCAGAGGACGGAACAGGTTTGAACCGAGGATGAAGGAGATGCAATAGAGCTGCACGACTAATGGATTACTCAGTCTAGTACTCCAACCAAAAGTCAAAATTAGGTTGTTCTGAACATATATGAGGGAGGGGAGAGGCAAACCAGAAAAGCAAAATAAAACAAAATGCAGACAGAAAGTGAAACAAATGACTGTTACTTTGGGCTCGATTATTAAGTGTTTGAGCTTTATCCCACTTCTCTTTAAACTTCAGATTATTTATAAAACATGGATCACATAACACAATGTTTCATTTTAAGTATTTCCAAAACATATATTCTGTATTCTCTATTTTCCTCCCTTTTCAGCCAAATCAAGTTATCCAAATACAACAGTTCTGTCCCCTAATACAGATTTTAAGGAAAATTTACTATCTATTAAAATACTGTGGAGTAAGTCAACATATACAAGACAAGAAAATGCAAAGACAACAGGAAGACAGTTGCAGTGAGGAGTTCATAACTCTTTTCAAATTCAGCAGCTCCTATATTTATTATATTAAGGTATCCCATTTAATATATTAAGTCTTCTGTGCAACAATAATCATCAAATATGTGCTGTAGGTCAAAGGAGATTTTAAGTTTGATGGAACTACTTTGGTTAAGTTACACTACACTAATTGCCCAATCTTAGCACAAAAGAACTGCTAAATGATCACTAATATGCCAAAATAAGCATTAAAAAAAACCCCAAACAAACCAAAACCAAAAACCTACAGTACATTTAAAGTACAAAAATCTGCAATAATTCAGCAAAGAAAGAAGTAGTAGAAAGCAAGTCAGATCTTATGCTCTTTCCCTCCCCTAATTATTTTCCCTCTGGAATATAAATATGGATTCAACATTTTGAGATGCGACCAATACAATGCACAGGCCTCTGGGCCCTCAATCATGTTTTATTTCACCATGATAAACTCTTTTTCACCTGGAGAGACTAGTTAAATTAGCCTTTGGAAAAACTTAGTAATTCGTAAGGTCATAAATACCCTGGTGGAGTCAGTTTCTGTAGGTGCAAGTAGGCTTCTGGAGCGGGAGGAAAAGGTTTGATGCTAGTTGAGGCATGAATACAGATTCTAACTCAGTGAGTCTCAAAGCCAGAACGCTGCGATCATGTGTGTCCAAAATTATTCCTCAGGTGTTTTTGCAGCTATGTTGAATAGAATTCCTATGACCAGTGCACATATGTGGACACAGAACAACAATAACAAGAAAAAAAAACCCAACCCACAAAAATCAAAACAGCGTAGTAAATAAATCAAAAACTTCACTTTAATTCCAAAATCTTACATTTTTAAAGGTGCATTTGTAAAGGAACTAAAAAGTCACTCTCCTATATGTTAACTGTTGCAGAGTTTGATCCCACCACAGTCTTTGCATGATAGGAAAGGTGCAAGACCATCTGCTGATAAGAAAAACAGTGCAAAGTCTTGTACTCCTGCTCAGCACTCCTCAACTGACATTTGAATTAAGCTTTAGATGAAGGGTAAGTAAAGAAAATAGTCAAGGCTACTACTTTTATCAGGCAAAAACCCCTGCTGCAACCCAAGGAACAGTGCAAAGATGAAAACGCTGGCTTTACAGTGCTCACCGATACCAAGTCAGGGTAGTCCAACAACAAACAAAAAATCCTCCAGGCACATTGCTGTCTCTTGGTTTGTATCCTTTAGAGATCTATATATAAAAAAACCCAAACAGCTACAGTTGTTAACTACATGAGGTATGACTCCAAGTCACATGCAAACACTATTGTTTTGACAAGAATCTGGTGGCTTCTCAAACTTCTCTGAAAGCTCCCTACCAAGACAAAAACCCTCCACAGCAAAACAGATATATGCATGCAGTCATCACACCTTCGGGGGGGGCAGGGAAGAGTGTAAACCACATGTGCCTAATAGACATTAACTACATGAGTGCAAGATACCAGATAATTAGGTCAAGAAGCACACCGAAGTGTTGCTGCATGGTAGGTGATGCCTGCTGAGGGCCCACTCACACCAGGTTTGGGGTTTAGGACAAACTACAATCTCCCAAGTGAATTTGGAAACAACTGCATTGCGCTTTCTGCTGCAGCAGCCATCCAGATCTGGACGATGTTGCTCACAGTCCTACTCCACCCCTACCCGCACGCAAATTTCCGCTAAAATTAACAGCCTCGGGTACACACTGGTTGGGGTTTGCCCAGTAGGAGCTACAGATGTGTAGCACAGGCACTGCACCCAAGAAAGGTGCCCCTTGTTCTTCAACTTGGTACTGCCACTGGGAAGGCAAAAAGTTGGTTATTAAAGGATATTCCGAAGGCAGCGACTCTAAAAATGTGTCAGCAGTACATTTCATTTTATCCGGAAGTGGTTAAAAAGCCCGAAATATTTAAAACAGCAGCTATCTTTGATGATATGAACTCAGCTTATGTGTACGGCAGCTAAGAGCCATACCGGCAGAAAATCTGAAGGGTTTCTGAAAAATCTGAGTCATAAACAACTGAAAAGTGGTGTTTAGAACGAAAACGCCAGCTCAACTGCAACCATGGTCTTCCCAAGGCAACAACATCATGTCAGAACCTGACAGATCAAAACACGTATCGATAGCTGACGCCAACGCGTTACTGCTGGCGCTCTGGAGGAGGCCTGACGACCAGTGTTTTGAACCACTGAAAGGTTGCAGGAAAAATAGAAGGCATGACTGTAAATCGCTATGAAATGGAGGGCACAGGCTTGAGCAGCCCTCCCGCCAGCACAGCACAAGGCAGTTGTCTTTTGCTGCAACGAATTTAGCCTGTTCTCAGCGTCCGCTCCGCTCCGCTCCTACGGGTTCGGGGCTCCCTGCCGCACGCCTGTCCCTGCCAGCAGCGCCCAGCGGAGTCCCGGCGCTCGCTGCGGAGGCAGCTGCCCGGGCCGCAGCGGCAGCACAGGGGCAC
>JAVJGI010000065.1:28383001-28426745 GCA_035590275.1 Ibycter americanus | reverse complement strand
AGGGAGGGCGGGCAGCGGGGCTCGGGCAGGCGGCGGTAAGTTGGGCAGCACAGCAGAGCCATGACCTGCCCAGAAGCGCGGATGCGATATACGTTGCTTCGCCAACCCCATTTCTCACCTGTTGCAGAGAGAACTCACTGGATAGAGTTCAAGTTCGAAATCTCTTCACAGTGTGGTTACATTGCTAAGGAATGCAGTTTGCTTTGGGGTTTGGCAGGTTAAAATCAGGTGTTAGGGTAAAAATTACTCAAATTCTGAGCTGATTTACTAAATAACAGATAGTAAACTATTTAAAGTGATTCAGAGCGTTATATCCGCACCCCTGCACAAAGCACTTGAGCATAGTTAAATACAAAGAAGGATTTTCATCTGCTGACAAAAATGTATATTATCTCTTCTGGTACAGAAGCAGTAGACAATGGGCAGAAATGTCAGTCTAGCTCAGAATCTTGGAACTATTCAGAATATAAGTCAAGATTAAAAAAATACTTTCTTTTATCACACTGCTTCCAGAGAGCAAATATAATTTCTATTCCTATGTTCCACTTGCTCCCAAATTTCAGTCTTTCCCTTGGAAAGACTGTAGCACTCTACACACTTTCTATTTAAAAAAAAAAAAAATTTATTAGCATGTTGTTCCAATACTTATAAAGCAGTACACCTAGGCAGCATTTGACATGCTAATTTGATTAAACCAGAACATGAAAGCAGTTTGTTGAATGAGACCTCAATTTTGCAAGGAACTCCATGCTGCACTAAAGTAGAAGCAGTTGCAGGGATAGTCGTGCAAAATAGCAATGACCTATGTAGTTAGAAAACATCTTAAGTTTACCTTGTAAAACAAGCCACAAAACCACACACCACTCAGAGATACACTCTAAAGGAATAGGCCATCTTAAGAGAGTGAAGTGTTATCTAAATATTCTGTAATTATCTGATGTGACTACAGAGTAGGCAGTTTTCTGGAAATTGAGAAAACTTACCTTTAAAAGCAGGACTCCTATATTACTGCACTGACCCTTCTTTCTCATTTCCCAGACAACTAATGCACACATTTAAATGTGTATGCATAAACAGCCATAAAGTCATGCGATGACCCAAGACTCAAGTGAAAAGTATAAGGGCCCTAATTCTGGAAACATCTGTCTGCTCATGTTTCCACAGTTAACTGCCTTTATCTTTGAGGCAACTCACTCTACAAAGAGAAAGTGCTAACAAGAAAACTGTGTTGTGTTACAAAAGGAAAAGGGGCAAGAATTGCTTAGTTTCTGCGCTGTCCAGCTCTTATTCATCCCTAGTCACAACATCAAAGTGAGGTGGGAGCTGTTAATATTGCTCCAACTCTCCCAAATTGTACAGTGTTTATTAGGTGTTCACTAGTACAGTACTCTTAAAAACAAAAAACCCACTGTAAAATGACCAACCATACACCCCCACCCCCCCAGTATAATGCCATAATTTGCATGTGAGTCAGCTGAGATGTGAGATAGTAATGTATTGAATTTGGACAGTGGCTATTTTAAAACACTGGACAGTAACTGAGGTTTCTTACTCTCACAGGCACTGAACACATGCATCTCACTTGAAATCTACGAAGTTCAGGATGCTTCTAGTTATGGGGCAATACCAGCTCCCATTGCTGGGCTTCAGAAAATGCAAATGGATTCTTTTTATCCTTCTCATAACAGATTTTAGAACACAAAAGGGGGAAAATGAAAATTATACTGGAGATATTGGAAGCAGAAATTATTTATCATAGTAAAAGAACTGGAGTAGAGAATCATCTTCATAAGAAGTGTGAAATTACTTTTCGAAAAAGCCATCCTGACAGGATTAGCACAAGGGAGATTAATTACATAGAGAAAACTGTTAAAATTGAGTTAACTAGCAATCATTTGTCAAAAGTACCAGAAGCAAATAAAAACTCAGAAAACGAGTTAAAGTTTGCCTCAGCTCCCACTAGGCAAAAAAGCAAGAAAAATCCCACCCCCTCCTTTTTTTAACACTTAGAAAGCCCCCGATGAGCTCATGCACATTCCCCTATGTAACAGATATAGAGTGGAAAAAGAAAAAGGCCACCAAGTTATGAAGGCATCAACCTTCTTCTCATCCATAGGTGTCTATGAATTAGAAATAGAAGTGGTTTGCTAAAAATAAAAAGTATTATAAAGATAACAGGAGAAAGCAGAGACTTGTTCTTTCTCAGGGTTAAAAGTTGTAAAGCTTTAAAAAGTCCTGTATGCAAATAACATGTTCATATACTTCCAAAGCTGAGATTACATCCCCATAAGGTACATCTGCTAAAACTTTTCAGTTGAAGGAAGTTGACCCGTTATGAACTCTGATACAGGAAGAATCGGAGGCCTGAGAATCCCAAAATGACATGAGTTTTCAAAGAAACTGAAGTCCCTGTCACTCTGCCCTGGGAACACAGATGAAAACAGATTTTGTAAGTCTCCTTAGCAGATGCCTGTTGGTGAAAGCATTTTGGAGGACTCCGTATATGGAGTGAAGGAGAGGGAGAAGGTAGAAAGCTCTCTTAAGTGCCTGGGCAACACAAAAGGAGAGAAACCAAAATATCTGGGCTCGTGATAATTTTTATGGATGCTGCTACCGTTAGATATCCCTGATTGGTTGATTTTATTACCATTGACTGCTTAGTTCAGTCTAAGTTGTCCATTTAGATATGACAACTACTTTTCAGGTTAAGATGAGAAAGGTAGAAGAAAGCCTCTGTGAGTCATTTTAGGCTGAAAATGTACAGCTGCTGTTCGAATGTACACATCATAAAAAAAGTACCTATCACCCCGCCTCTGTAAAGCCCCCAAAGTGCTTTCTTTCCGCTATGACTGCTCACTGCTCAATGACAACAAAGCAAGCAATTAAGGTGTGTGTAGGAAGCTAAAGACTATTGACTTTTCCCCCCACCATAAGACACACCAAAATGCGTACATAGCAAACGGATTGCTTTTAAGAGGGTGCAAATCCAGGAGGAGAAAAAAAGTTTGAAAAAAATTAGGGGGTTGCTTTGAAAAATCTCAACAGTTTCCTCATTGTTCCTTGTACAGGAAGGTGGTGTAATCCATCCCTGCAAGTAGAACCAGTGTAGGTATTTGGTGTTGCTTAAAGTGTCATTCTGAGAAGTGATCCCCAGTTCTTGTAAGCATACCAGGAAGTTCATCTCCGTGAGCAACAGCGGAGGGCTTCCATCAGAAAGTGTTGCATTTCTGTCCCCCGTCACTGTATCAGCATAGCTCGTTTGTATAAAAGCGTAAGCAAGAGGCAGAGCGGTTTGTTCGCGTGAGGGAACTCTGAGCATGCACTGTGATTGCAGGTGTTCAGTAAACACAGAAAAAACCCTGCTCAGTTTTACTGGTATTAGTCATTTAGAAAGGTGTTTCCTTCTTTCATTATATCCCATTTTCTGCGTGATTCTCTGGACGTTTTCTTTCTTTGTGCGTGCTCTGTGCTTTGCCAGTGCCATTCAGTTTCTCTGCTGTGCCCAGGTACTGTCTGTGGGTGCATTAGGGCTGTGGTAATCTTCACTCTCCCTCTTGTCTTTACTGCTGCCCAGGGTCTTTTTCCACCAGCCCACCAAAAATGGGTTGACTTCTCTGGTCTAAAAAGGGGAGATTCGGATGCCAAAAGCAGGACTCGGGGTGCCCCTGTGAGTGCAGAGCTTCACCAGGGCAGGCGAGGAGGGGGAGCCGGGCCCTGGCTGCGGGGCAGGCTGGTCTGAGCGGCGCGGGCAGCGGGGCTGGCGCCACTCTTCTTGCTCGCCCTGTTGAGTCACAGTTCCTCCATCCGTGCGGGGAGATGAAGGAGTCACTTCCCCACCAACTTCCTCACGCCACGAATGGCGTCTGCATCGGCCCCAGCCACGCCACCTGCCTTCAGGGCTGGAAGCCTTCTGGCACCATCGGCTTTCCTGGGGTGGCCGAAGATCTGTCTCCATCGTGCTGTCTCAGGGCATCCCCGCCCTGGCGGCCACTCACTTCCAGACCCTTCTGCTGGCCGAGGCCCCATGGCAGGCAGGGCATCACGATCCTCCAGCTCTGAGCTGGGGTAACACACGTCCCCCGGTGCTGTCCTGTGACTGTCCTCTCCCGTGGCCTGGTCCAACGTGTGGCAGAGAAGCGATGGAGGTGCAGGGCTTCACCCTGCTTCAGGGAAAGCCAAACCAGTCTGGACATATGTCCCTGACTACATTTTAGTCATCATTTTTTAATCAGACTTTCTATGCCAGTTTTTAGTGAGACAGTTCTCCAAGGCAAAAGGAAAACAAATCATGCTGGCTTGGCATGTGCATTTGACTGCTTCTGTTAAGGCCTTACATTAACTTTAATCTTTTAACATTATTACAATGGGACTTGGCAAAGAGCACCCTCAAAGCTTGGGCAGCAAAGGAAGAGAGCAGGACTGCTGAATGGGGGAAGTGACAGGCTGAGCATCCATACCTGCAGCTTCTCAAGTGCTAAACTGGTTTCTTAGCATGTGAAGCTTCTCCTCTAGATGCAAAGAAAGGTCTTCTTAATTTTAGTCTAGTTACTAATATTATATAGATTTTAAAACAGAGGGCTTCTAAGGAAAGAAAATGCTTTTCACCTTCCCATCTCTGAATAGACTAGAGGATCAAAAGAAGTGGCTACCTGCAGAAGTCATCAGACAGCGGTCATATTGGTTACTTCAATTAATTAGCCACAGATAATGCTTCCTTCACTTGAGAGCCCAGTTTGAAATCCAAACACATTTTTCAGAAAGTTAAATATTTAAGATAATTAGTTTTATGGATCTAACTAAAAAGTTACAGTCAGCATCCAAGAAGTTTCACACAAAATCATGAAGATCAAATTAATCAGCCATTAAATACCACCCTCTGGCGGGGGAGGGGGAAGTGTAGAAATAAAAATAACCAGTCCTCAGATTATTAGTGAATACCTTAAATATGTATGTCCCTTGTTGATACACAGTCAAATTTCTATTAACCTACAATTCAAAAGTGTTCAACGATATCCAACCATTCAGAATTAACCTCTTTCAAATATCCAAGACAAAATTAAGAATAAATTATTCTAGTTAAGGTGTTTTGCATGCTGATTTAAAACGTGATTGAATTTGCGATCGGTACAACTTTTAGTCCATGCAGTGCAGTACTGGTATGAGCATTTGGCAGTTTCTTTGTATTGTACCTCATTGTCCACTAATGTCCCTTCCAAAAGAGGTTCCATGCCACCCCTCTTTTCACAACTTGGCCTGTTCTTTCATTTTGCCAAGGACAATAGCATTGCTCCATTTCTTCCCAGGCATCATTTCCCCCCCGTCCCTCACCATCCCTCACAACGTATATATGACTCTTTTGTAAAACACGAAACAATGAGGGTTTTTTTTTTAATTAAAAAGAGGAGCAAGAACAGTGAATGTAGAGCTCAGCTTAGATGTTCTAAGACTTCAAACTCTTCAAGACAAGGACCATCTTAATTTTTTCTGTTACAGCTCCACACAGTAAAACACAAGTAAAATAGGTCGTGAAAATGTTCAAATCACTCCAAACTATCAGCAGAAACTAGGTTAAGTAAAGGCAGGCTGTGCTGCATAATAATATTTCTAGGAGGGAATCTAGTTCTCCAGCCAACAAGCACTACGTAGCTCCATTATATAGACATCTCATACTTAGTGCATGCGAAGTATATACAGAATTCCCCACAAACCATTGCCAAGAGGAATTCAAACTATAGCAGATCTATCCTTCTCATTTTCCTGCCTTACTCCCAAAATAGAGAAAAAAGAGTGGTTTGGCCTCTGGTCCACAGTGCTTTCTTATTATCATGAAAAGAGGCAGGACAGTGATGGCTGGTAAAGTTACTACTGACTAGTAACAGGAAAAAAATAAAAACCCCAAGCTTTATGAATTTAACTTGACAGAGATTCAAAGAAATGGATCAGGGTGTAAATTAATTTGAGAGTGACACTTCTTTCAGGAATATACAGGCATCATCTAGTAAGGAGAAAAATAATTTAATTGCAAAATAAAGTGAGAACAAGATCATTTTAGAAATCAGGTATTTTTGGCCGAGATTAAAACATTCCGTTTTTTCTTCAAAGGCATTAACACCGTTCAGTTTGCAAGCAACAGTAGGGTGGCAAGAAATTAAGAAAGGCAGCATTTGAACGTCCTTAGTTCTGTATGAAAAATTATTATTACTGGCTAAGAAAAGGCAGACTTAGGCACAGCCATCTGAGGCAGAGAAAGCTCTTCAAGAAAATAATGGGAGCTCCTTTGCTTTGCACTATCATTAAGCATATGAGGTCATCTGTTACAGCTCAGGTGTATGGGCCTGTTCTCAAGTATTAATGTTCAAACGATCAGTACCTGTAGTGGTAGTATTGACAGCATTAAATTTAATTTGTGTCCTCATTGGCCATTAACTCTTCTGAAGTAAAGACCAACTTTAATGAGGGGGTGAATATGTTTAGCAGTATAGTAACAGTACTGATGTAACTCTGTGCTAGTAGTTAAACACAGCTACAGTCCTTGACAGATTTTTTTGTATAACTTGCTGTTCTTCTCTCCTAGGTGGTTGTCTTAATTATTGAAACACAGTGTAAAAATGATACTGAAGGTCCCATACACATAGCGTACAATAAGTTAACTACAAGGATGATCATTGCTAAGAGGGAAATTAAGTGTAACCTGGATGAATACAATTCAGGTGCTCAGTGTTGCAAGAAATGTAAACGCGGTGAGTATCACTATAAGACTCTGTTGAAAAGTCATTAAGAGTGGAAACCACAACATGCATAATTGCTTTCTGCTGGGATATCTAAGTGGCATACTGTGGTTTCCCGGATGCAGTGCTTCATCCTGGCTGTATCTTTATTACAGGGCAGTATATAGTTCAAAGGTATTTCTTGAGCTCAGGGCACTCTTCACTACAGGTAGTAGTTCCCACATAACATGCTTGTCACAAAGGAGCCAAGAATTACATACACATCTTTGAAAGAGGTTAAAAAAGTGCAAGCACAGGCTTTTGCCTACCAGCCTCCATATATTCATGGGTTTTCCAATTTTGCATGTACAGTTTTGTTTGGTGTGTTCTCCTTCAATCCTAAATCGGAGGAAGAGGGGGGATAATCAGATTTTGTGTACTACATTCCTGAAGAGCATATAAATATTCATAAAGAATATAGATTCTGTCCATATCTGTAAATCAAAAAGCATTGGGGATTAGTCTGACATAGGTCATACAGCTGATGGCTTCTGCCCAAAGGTATTACAAATCTTAATTCTTGTTTTTTTGTCTGTACAGGTTTTGTTAAAAATATCAACTGCCCAACAAATATCAGCAAACACTGTGTTCCATGTGAAAATGGAAAGGAGTACATTGATCATGTCAACGATTTGGATAAGTGCTTGAGATGCTATTCATGTGACAGCATATTTGGTATGTCTATAGAAATAGCAACCCTAGCAATGACTTTTTTGATACAAGATTTGACTGAAAAGTCTCCACAATCTGTGAATAGTGGGTAGCATGCAGATTAAAATGTTTTAGTGGTAGTATGTGAAGGAATTCGTGACAGAGTCGTAAGTTTATCCTCCAGTTCCCTTTCGTCAAGCACAAAGTAGGAAGATAACAAGCTTTGTTGGTCCATTATTTCTCTTTATATCTGCCTTTGCTCAGCCAAAACAGTCCTTGCAAAGCAGACCCTATACAAACTGGTTAGGGTCCAGGAAGGAAAGCTTTCCCTCTTCTTTGCTCTCTACTTAAAAGAAGAGAGATGATGTAAGAAGCAGGGATGAGAAAATTCCCGATGGTTTCTTCTGTAGTCTTTCATGTAATTAATTGTATTATTTAAAATTACTGGAGCTGGTAGAGTGATGACTTGTATACATTCAAGATGCTGTGTGGGCTATAGGGTCAAATTTCAAGACTATGATGCATGCCCTACTGGGTCAGACCAGTGGTCCACCTACCCCAATATTCTGCATTCAGCAGTGGAGGCAAGAGCTGCTATTTAGAGAAAACACAAAACAAACCTGTCTACTTTCAGTGGTCTGGTACCTACAAATCTACCAGCATCCACAGTTGTGGGAAAGGACATTAGAAGGTCCATCCCTACCTAGTCATTTTAGTATCTGTTTATGAACCCTTTGTACATGAACCTGCTGGGGGACACCAGGATCCAGAAATTCACTACCTGTTGCATAAATACCCATAATAGACTTTTTTTAAAAAAAATCCATTAAACTGATCTGCTACCAGTTCCACCAGGTGTCCTGTAATTCTAGTATACTTGGATTTAGGGAATGATAGTTCTGCATTCCTTATATCCAAAATTGAGTTTGGTGAGTGGAGAGACAGCTCTTAACTCCAATATGGTTGTTCTCAGACCACCTTCTGAATATCAATCTTTAGTGCTTTCCCCTTTGTGTAATGCCTCCATATTAATAGAAAATTTTCTCTCATTAGCTATTTTAATAAGCATTTTTGGATGGGTAATGAATCTGAGTAGAGCAAAACAATTCAGTATTTTGTACAGTGCCACAAAGGAAACTATTAGTTAAACTGGAGGGGAAAAGAAAAAGGGTAATGAGATGACTAGTCACGTTATCCCATGGATGATAATGTAGTTAAGAGAAGTCAGTAGAAAACATTAGGCAGGAGGAAAATTACCACTGAAGTTCCATAAGAACCATTCTTAGGATCATTCAAATTCAGTATTTCCATGAGTGGCTTCAGCACTGGTTCCACAGCAGAACTTCATCAAATTTTGAAAGATAACATGGTTTCCCATTGCAGCAGGGCACTGAATGCGATCACTCAAAAATTCACTTCTATTCCTATATGTCTATGAAAATAGCTTTCCTAGTAGGTAGATACTTATAGTAATTTTTAATGCAGAAATAATAGATGGAGATAGTTTAATCATATACACTGAGGATAGGAGAAAATTAATTCACTTGTTTTGATACTTAAGCAGGGAACACTTTAGCTAAAAAGGGACAGTAGAATTCCTCACCATTGGAGGTCCTCAAGACATAAAACTTGTTCTCTGTCAGGAAAAGTAAAGAACCTGTCTCTGAAATCAAGCAGGGAGATGGGTGATGTAATCTGCTGAGTTGCCTTCTGGCTTTATGCTTCTGAATGGGAAAAAGCAACTGACAACGTTTGGCAGTGCCAAATGAGTCCTCTTCTAGTGAGTGCTTTACCGGGTGATCAGTGTTTTGAACTCTTGGCCAGCAGAGGTCCCTTTGCCATCTCTATATTTCCAGTGCTCTGGCAGCAGGACTCCTTATAAAAGCTACGTTGTTCTTACAATTAAGCCTCACCAGTGCCAGAAGTGGTAAAAGTAAAAGCATATAAGTCCGAGGACAAGCTTGTGAGGAGAGGCCTGCGCTTAAGGCCTGCTTTTTCAAACTAACAAACTTTAAGAAATCTATTTCAGGTTTGGAGGTTGCAAAGAACTGTACCCCAGCACAGAACACAGAATGCACCTGTGCAAAGAACCATTTTTGCAATTCTTCTGTACCGTGTAGGCATTGCGATCCATGTACCATGTAAGTTTATGCCTTCACCATTAAATATGAAGCTGTTAATATCGTATGTTATCACACTTTTTTTCCAGCCAGTTTCAAGACAGGGGCTAAGGTAATGTATAACCTGAGAGAAAACATACCAGTTTTCCTTTGCACTTAGCTTGTTGAGCTGACTTAGCTCAGTCAATTGAACTTAAATCCACGCAGGCTTTCCAAAGGCACACAGAAAAACTTGTATACATCCAAGTCTGTACATACTTCATTACATTTATTGAAAAGTATCTGAGCTTTCCTGTTGTCTGTGAGATCTACTGTTACATCTAGAAAATCATTTCCACACCTTTTTCCACTCCCATACCTTTCCAAACCATTTTCATACCTATTAAATTCCAAACTCCAACATCTTGATATATGAAATATTTAGCTGATAACACAAGCCAGAAGATTTTGATTTGCTTTCTTGACAGTTTATAAAGACAAACAAATCCCATAATAACTTTTATTCATGTTTTCTGCAGATGTGAAAGTGGTGTAGTTGAAAAACAATGTACTTCAACTTCAGACACTGTGTGCGGAATAAAAGGTACCATTTTAAAACCTAGCATGGTCTAGCATCTGCTGTATTTTGAGAGGCTATTGCAACTGTACTCTTCTACACAATAACCCATAGTGATCCCTGACAGCTAAGGGCATCATATCTGCTGGGCCCTGTACTGACTTGTGGAGCATGACTGCTCTTTTCCATTGATCCCGGTGCAGATATAGGAGCTATTACTCCTTTTTAGGGGCAGCTCATGATAAGAAAGGCTTTAAAAAAGAGGCAGCTTCTGCTGTTAGGAGGCAACAGAAAGGCTTTTCTAATCTGACACAATCTTGTTCAAAATTTAGTGTGTTGCTGTATTGCATTTCTTGACTTAACTTTCATGTAATATTTTCAACAGAAACAGGAATGCAATGGTGGGCCACTGCTTTGATAATTGTGTTACCACTACTACCAGTAGCTGGAGTAATATTCTGGTGTAAGTGATTCCCTATTCCTGTCATACTTTGAATAAGACATTCAACTGCTTATTCAGATCTAACTTTATATTCTTGGAGTCCAGAGGAGACATATACTCTGTCCTAGATTTTAAAAATGCTTTTTTGTTTCAGACAAGAGAAGGCAGAAGGGTCGTACTAGCAAGAACCTAGGTGAAGTACTCCCCAAACCAGAGGCTTCTTATGTAAGTATTGTCGCTTAGATCACAAAAAACTCAGCTTCATGCAAGAAACTTTGTTCCATTGAAATTACACTGGGACTCCCCAAGCATGTGCATGCCTCTCCTCTATGACATTAACGAAGTAAATTTCACCATGAGGACTCTTTTGGGAGAAGTAAGAGAAACCCTGTATTATCTATTCGGGATTTGTTCATGTGCTTCCCAAGTTACATGACCAAGACCAAAACTTCACAAACCAGGGTACCCTGGGAAAAACTCAGGACACCTGTCCCCATGTATACTTTTAGGCAATAGCAATTGTGAGGTGATTCCCCAAGCTTATCCAAGTCAGATTGGACAGACAGACCTCTTTTGATTCCCTCACTCGTAAAACAGGGGAAACATGGAGAAAACTAAAGGATAATTACAGAAGTCAAGTGTCTTGAAATGTGTTTATCCTCTTATAGAAGGCTGGTGTTTTACAAAACTTATTTCTACTCATTTCTCTCTTGCTTCTCTTTTCAGGAGAATGTACCTCTCATATACACAGGTAAGAGACAAGTAATTTCTCAAAATTCAGTAGAAGAAAAAAAAATACAGACATGTAAATCCTACACTAAAAAAAAGGGTATTTTTGTGTAGGCTTTGCCACTGCCTAAGGCTGTCATTCTAGCACAACAGTGAACACTTATTAAAGAAATGCCAGTTCATATTGTGCTTATTAAGGCATTTAGTGGTATCACGGAAGTTTTAGCTCAGGAGGAATTTCTGTTTTATAGGAAGCAATTACTAATTGACAACAGATGAATTTCTGTTCTGCTGGTGGTATAGACACTAGGAGGCAGCAAGCTGGATTTCTAGATTCATGGATAATTATGATACTGGAGTAGTTCCACACCCAGCAGTGCCATTGCAGAAACACAAACCTACCTTATGTTCAAGGGCAAATCCACAGCAGTAACACACAGTAGAAAACGAACATAAGCTCCAAGGCTGGATCACAAGAAAGACCTGTCCTGTTCCAGGACTTTTTCCAACACTATTTTGAGCAAAACAGGTACATGAGGGATGAGCAGACTTTTAAGATAGAAAAGGACAAAACAGGTTACAGAGGGAACTGAGATTCTCTTTCAAGTGGCAAAAAGCAATACGGATGCAACCCTAAATATTTGAATTACCTAGCATTTGGTAGGAACATGTAAAAGCAGACCTGCTATATGTTGTAAAAAATCACATATAAAACATATTGAGCCATGAAAACCTGAAACTTAATCTGTTTTGGACAAGAAAAGTATCAACTCTGAGTGAGGTGGTAAAAAACAGTAAGATATAAGTGCCAAGATCATTAATTTCCTTTTACGTTTCTAGATATTGACCTGAGCAGCCATGTTGCTGGTATTGTAGAGGAGATGACACTCCAAGAAGTCAAGACATTTGTTCGCAATCACAAAGTACCAGAACCTGTCATAGATCAAACTCTTCGGGATTATTTTAGTGATACATCTGAACAGAAGATTAAGCTGTTTCAAGTCTGGTATCAAAGACATGGGATAAAAGGAGCCTATAGAACCCTGATAAACAGCCTGAGAGAGTTTAAAATGTGCACAGCAGCTGATAAAATTGAGGAAAAACTGAAGGCAGCTATTTCCAGCTGTCAGGAAGGGGGACAGTCTTATAATGATGATGCTGGGCAAAGCAAAACCTGCACTCAAGAAGGTAGAAACTCTTACAATGGTAGTGCTGAGCTAAGTAAAACCTGCTCAGGTAGTTTGGAAGAGACATAGCACAGACTCATTTGAAAATTATTTCTGACTTAATTAGTATTTTTCTAATAATATAAACAACAAGGCTTTTAAATGCCATTTTCATTGGCAGTTCTGATTGATTCAAGGAAGTTATAATACAAACAAGGAACAATTATGACTTTTGTAACAATATCATTTAAAAAAAAAGCTTTAGCTTTTTTTTTTTTGGTTGTTAAGAACTGGGAAGAGAAATTTTATGGCTTATTTACTAAAAGGTATAATATAAGAGTCCAGCTATAGGATTCACTACAAGAAAAAAGAAGTAGTCTTTACTTGAAGGAATGGTTTAGTCTAAATGTATGGTCCTGCATTACTTAATTGATGTAATGTTTTGCTTACATTAAAATTGTGGGATGTTGCATTTTTCAAAGTGAAAACTCTGGCGCTGAGTCTATGAAGTATACCAGGAAGAATACTTGAAAAAAAAAAAAATTACATAATATACACCTGATTAATTTTGAATATAGGTGTTGCTCTGTAATTAAATTCTACTCTGTTGTAAATAGGATTTCTCCTTTTTATAAAAGCACCTGTGTGTGTATACAGAGTTTGGTATATGTGTGTATTTATATGCATGTATATATGTGCAAGTTTTCTATGCAAAAGTTCCCAGTGCTAAGTAAAAAAATATTATTTCCCTTGTTCTCTACAATGATTGCAAGTCTTTTCTGATGTTACAACCCTTCAAAGAAGCAGGAACTGAAGCAACACAGTTTTGGAAGGCAACCTGCAGAAGCTATGAAGTCTCCACATGCAAGTGTGCAACTCTAGCTTTTCTAATGCAGGAACTGGTACAATGAAAACATCGTGTCTTTCCTTCTTATCATGCACCCTATAGATGTCATTTTTAGGTTTTCTTTTACTCAGATTAGTAAATCACAAAAAGGGAGATCACTCTCCTGAAAAAAATCACCTTACCTTTCTTCTGTCACAGAGGGCTCAGCTCCTAAATTCAAAGGAGCAGCAGTGCCGGCTGCTTTGCCACGAGGCCTTTCCCACTCGCATGTCCATTTATGCAAAGTCTCACAAAATCTTTCTACAAAAGAAGAGACCTCAGTGTAAAGGTTTGATTTTTCCAGGTCACATAGTAAGCAGAATGACTTTCTTACTTGGATCTGCCATCAGTTCCCTAGAGGCCATCTCCAGCCACTATCAAGACTTGACCAAAACATGAGGAGACCTGCCTGAGCTCACTCCTACCTGCCAGCCAAGGTTGCGGGTGTGGTGGGTAGGGTCCAATTGCTGCCACCTGGCCCCAGGGGTGTGGAAAGGGCAGTAGAGGTCTGGCAGCAGGGTGCCAGGTGGTGGCAATAAACCCCCAGGCAATGCTGGGCACCCACAGCTTTGTGGGATTGCTCCAAAAGGTCACGTTGCTAGAAGTGAGGTGCCTGGGAGGGCAGTGCATAGCCCTTGAAAACAGCTAGAAATCACGTATGGCATTGAGCAGGAGCCTGACAGGAAAGGCAAGTCCTGCTTAGCTTCAAAGATTAGCTTCAAAAACTTTAAGCCTTTCACAGACTTGACCTGGTGAAGGTCTGAAGGATGCAGAACATGCTTTGTTGCCAAGCCCAGACCCAGTTTAGGTTGTACAGCTCTTCCCCAGCTCTCGAGTACCTCATAGATGCTAAGCACTTGGAAAAACCTTCCACTGCACTTTGGAGCCTTTTGCCTCTAACCTTTCTGCATTTTTAAAATGTCTTTCTAAGTGTCAGCTTGCCACTACTGTACTGCCAAAATTCCCGCGCTGTGCTGCTTTTCAAAGGAAAACCTTCAGGCTGCTGTAGCTGAATGGTTTGATAGCTGTGCACCAGGCTTGTGCACCTATGGACTGGTTAAGGCATAGCACTGTGTAAATTACTTGTGTCCATGTTGTCTACAGATCTGACATGCTGTGACAGAATGTTGCTCATTGCCATGATTTGGCCAGGATCCACATATATAGGAAAAGAAAATGTCTGCCTTTCAGAAAAGCAGTGTGGTGTAGGCTGTGTTATCTTTCCTGGGTTGTAGTCATGTAGAAGCACAGCCAAAACAGGAAGGGAGGAAAGCTCTACGCTCTCACAAGCCCTGGTAGACAGGCTGCTCCCTGTACCATGTCCCACCCAGGAAGGCATAAATATAGCTTAAAGGTGTGGCAGCAGGTGCTTGACTTTAGCTTTTCTCTGCCTCTGGCTTTATTTCTCTGTGTGAGGCATCTGGCCACCAGAAACTAAGGTTGTGTACCTTTCAGGGCTTCAGTGGGTCAGTTAGTATAAGTGATCTGAACCAGGCAGATCTTAAAATGGAGGGACCAAACCTCATAAATTTGTGGCAGTGAAACAGAATTAGAAATTTTTCTTTCATCACACCAGAATTCCCCAACCTCAGTATAATGAGGATGGTTAAAAAAAAGTCCCTGAGCAATGAGTCATTTTCTCCTCTTAGATGTCTGCAAGGCTGAACCCAGACTGCCATTAACCCTAGTGGTTACCATGCATCATGATTTTTTTTTTTTTTCTTAACTGCTACACTGTGCATCAAATAAGAGGATTGATTATATTGTGCAGTTGGTTTTCCGAAGGCATGCATATTGCAGTCAGCAGTGCAGCGTAGAGCTATCTGATCAAGCTTAAAGTACCTGGACCAGGGACCAAAAGTGATGTAGTTCTGTTGACCCACGGTAACACACCCAGCTTTCCACTGCCTCCTGCTTCTGGCCTCATTTTCAAACTAGGGCTGCAGAGGAAAATTATACCATACAAAAGTATGTTATATTAGCATTGCTTCACCTTTCGCTCTCACCTTCCATGCTCAGAAGGAAAGTCCACGCAGTCTCATGCTGGTAAGCAAGACGACTGCCACTGCCTTAGCTACTTGCTGAAATACAGTTCTGGTACCTTTACTCTATGCTCTGCACTTTACACACTTGGCATGAGCAGCCTCTTTCTCCCCAGTGTAAGGCAACTCTTTTTTCAGCATTAGGTAAAGGAAGAAATGAAAGCAACAGAAATTACTTTGAGAACTGAAACTCTCCTGTTTTATGGAAACCCAGCATCAGAAAAGCAAATGGAAACCGAAACAGAAACTTGCCCAGGGAATGACTTGACACATTTTGAAAAACAGATTACAAAGGGGAAGCTCCCTCTTCAGGAAGCCAAAACTTTGCAAAATACTTACATTTGTTATTTAAACAGTAAACCCAGAACAATTGTTACCTAAAAATAACAATAGAAGAACAAGGACATAGAAATAAAAGGCCAGAAGGATGATCTTACTTTAGTCCCCTGCAAATCGAAGGGGACCACACAACCGAGGGGTCTGTTCAGAAATTCCACAGGCTGTTTTGCTGCACACACTCCCTTTATCTGTTCACCCACGCTGCGAACTGTAGAATAGCAGTCCAGCTGCCCTGCAAGCAAACTGAACACCTGCAAGAAGACAGACACAAAATCACTGTTACAGTGTGGCTGCAGAAGAAAACAGGAGAGGTTCAAGACAGTGCCAGTATACAGGATTGCTGCAATATGAAATAAATTAAAGTTACCCTGCAGGCTGTCGGTTCTTGAAAAGGCATACTGAGAAATGCAGTGCTGAGTACAAAGAGTCTGAAATGTTTCTGCACACATAGCATGACAAGCATATTAAAGTGTGAGAGAGCGCACACTTATTTCCTGTATGGAGAAGAAAAAAGGCAAACAATGCAAACAAATTCATGAGAAGGATAAAACTGTATCGGAGAAAGCTTTGGAGTGTTCTTGTTTTGAGGGAAGATCCAACTCAAAACTCACATTCCTCTCTAACAGTTTGTCAATACTTTGATTTTGGACTTGAAAGAGAAGCTCACATTCCTGCTATCCCACTGCTAGCAAGACAAAAAATGCTTACCATGTGTATCTAGCCTCTAGTACGGAGCTGTGGTTGAGAATTACAAGGGATGTGGGAACAATCACAAAACTTAATGTACAGTCAGTGTTTTCTGGACAGCTTTTCAGTGGTTTTAGTTCCTTCCCAAACTGAAAGCAAGACTTTTAAGGCAGACAGAGTGCTAGAGGACCCTTTCCCACAGCTTTACACAGAGGTCTCTCACTCCCCCAGTAAACCAGCAACCGTGACAAAGTTGCTATTTTCATAGCAAGCAACCTAGCAGGGAATCAGCAAAAAATGTCTGCAATTCTGCGACCTCAGAAAAGAGGGTCCTGAACAAACACAGGAGAGGACTTAGTGATGGAAAGCAATGGCAAGAGAAAGGCAAAGGTGCAGCCCTTGGAGGGACAGCACTCAGCCTCCCGCACCCTGGGGGCATGCAGCGCACTGAGGTCACTGACCCTGCCTCCCATACATCTTCCTGCAGTGGTGTCCACGTGACTGGCTGTCCACAGGAGAGGATAAATATACCTGTATGTGTGTCATTCAAATAGGAACCAGAAATGATGAGGCAGAAGTACCCAGTTTCATGTCCTGCATATTTATCCTACAGTCACTACTGGGATTTTCCAAATTATCAATATCTGAAGATGTACATTCTCTTTCTTGGTTTTTTTTCCTGGTACTTCCTTCTTACTACATGAAGATCCCTCTCCAGACGTATCTCCGGGATAGCTGAAGCTGCAGGGAACGTTTTACGACAGTCCTCAGACTGCTCTGATGCCCAGCCTCCGTCCCTGCTGGCACTGGCTGTGCCCCCGCACCTCTGCCCCTCTGGGTGGGGACCACCACTGTCACCGCGGTTCGCGGGGAAGGACAGCCACGATCTGGGCTGATCTCAAAGGGACTTGAGGTTCAAGGTCTGTCTCTAAGACATGAGGACACCACCTGTTCCTGTACTGTGGGGGACAGGGGAGCAACTAATTTTATACCAGACAGCACCCCCTCGTTTATCCAAGAATGGATAGCGCTCACTAAATAATTCAGTATTTTTGAACTCTCAGTTAGATCTTTTCAGATTTAAACTCCTTTAAGCTTGTTTAAACCTGAAGCAACTACCCCAGGGGTGTGTGTGTGTTTGTGGTTGTTTGGGGGGGAGAAGGGAGATGACAGCCAGAGCCTGCCCCACTGCTGCCAGCAAGCTGGCTCGGCAAGTGGCAGCCTGTGCCCGCGCAGTCCCACTCGTGTCCCCTCCTTGCCCTCCCGTGCTCAGCTTGGGCTGGCCTGGCAAGGATGGACAGCCTGCAAGAGCTCCCTTCCTGCTCCTTCCCAGGCTCTCCAGCTGGCCAGCTCTCTGGGGGGTGAATTAGTCTCATGGGGAAAGGGCATTTTACAAATGGACCTCGCACCTGAAGCAAGCAGTAGACCGGCTATGACAAGGGCACAAAGCCTTGCCCTGGTAGAGCTGAGCTTGCCATCTGGCTGAGCCAGTTCCAACTCCCAATTTTACATGCGATCCCTCGAGCCATGTTCCACAAGACTTAAAATGACACCTACAATGTCATAAAACATCGTGTGAAGCTTTTGTAACACCCCTCAGATTTGAGGATGGGCACAGCCTGACTCTCTTCAAATAGCCCTGGGATTAAGCAGCTCAAGAAAGTCCCATGCTGCGATGCCAAACTCTGCTGCAGCACAGCCGGTGACTTGGCATCATGAGTTTTAAGTTTAATACCACATGGAAAAAACTGTGTCATAACAACACGCTCAGCCTGCAAACTGAACACTCTGAAATCTGGAATTGGCACCGTCACTGAAGTACGTGCAACATTACCTGTGCCAACATGATGTGCATTGCAGTAAAGTCTTAATAATCGTTCACATATAAAATAAAGCAGTTGGGAGTTGGACATTCACTTGATCGTTACTTACGCAACTGCCAAAATACCAAAGGTAGGCGTTAGCAGTGGCTGAGGAAGTCTAGGAAAGACAGGATGGCTGTCCTGAAATTTGGCCCTCTGAAGGGTAGTCTTTGTATTGCCATAGTCAAGTGAAAAAGCAGTGGGTGAAGATGGGGGAGGAGAAGGGGTGGGTGGTGACAGCTTAGAAGCTTTCTGGAGGAACTAGCTTATGAATAATACCCTTAATTGTTACAACATGCTATTGTAATTGGTCTTGTCTTCTTGCTCTTCCAGGCTTGTAAGCTAGCCTATCATTTTGAATAAATATACATTAAATGCAGTTTTGACTTCTGTTCTAGCTACAGAAATGTTGGGAATAACCACCTCAGGAAGCTAGCTGCCAAGATTTTTTTTGTAATCTTACAAAATCTATAGCTGTTGCTTCCATCAGAAAAGCTGGAACAGCTGAGTGCTTGAAAATATATAATCCTGTACCATGAGACATCAGAGCTTGCAAAGTACTCCACGTATTATGCTTTTTGCTAGCTCTATTTATGTATCTTTAGCAAACAGCAAATCAGCAACTAGCTGTGCAAGGTACACAGCTCCTTTACTGAGATGTCTTTCCTGAGAAAGCGTATTACTGTAGGAGCTTTACTCAGATCCCCCTACAGCACTCAAAAGCCTTCCCTGACATCAGGCACGCTGGTGTAAGGAACTCCAAAGAGCAGCCCATAAAGATGCTATAAAGAAAGTAATGAGCAACGTTACTCAGTGCAACTTAAATAATCATAGGTTACATGGGCAGGTGCTCTTAGGCACACTTTAGGGAGCCCAGGTTAAGTGGTTTGCTGAACAGTTACACTAACAGGTGCTTCCAAGGATTCCTGAGCTGGGGCCACACTGCAAGGTGCTTGGGGCTCAATGCCTATGGACTGCAGGACAGAGTTACATTTACCTGGTGACCCAGGGAGTATACACTATAGGGGAGAGCCGAGGAGATACGTAGAAAATTTGTGGGGTTGTTTGTCCTCACATCATTTCTTGCCTTTACAACTGTAAGAGTCTATTAACCTGCTGTCAGTGCAACTTTTTAGGCTCTCTTTTTATTTGTAAATGAAAACAGATTAGTAAATTCATGAGCTGGAATTTGGGGGCTGGACACAAGAAAAAAGCTCTGTTCTGTGTAAGGGCTGGAGCCAGACTTTCAGAAACTAGCTTCCTCCTCCCTCCTCCAAAGCATTCCTACATACATCCCAATAAAAATGCACAGATCCTCCAGGAAATGCAGTCTTCAACATCCCCCAACTCATCCAACTCCAAAGCAACTACCAACAGAACATGCAAAAGCATTTATCAGAAAGAAATACTGTTTTCCTACTTTCTTCTCTCAGCTGTGGACCTATGCCAAAGAAAGATAGTCCTGTATTCATTTTTTACTTAAATGAAGGAAATTATTCTTCCAAATGTGACTGAAAATATTGTTGGTCAAATTAAATCAGTACATTATGTTGGACAGCAACCAGGTCCAGAAAATTTCAGTAAAGAAAAGAAAGCATTAGAAGTTGTAAGTGGTTCAAAATAGGACTTCAGGTGAAATACTGATCCACTTGGATTCAAGTTAGCAATTGGGGTCAAGAAGACAAACTATTATCACTAGAAATCAAGAAGAATTTTTCTTTTCTAAGCATTCCACCTGAGGATCTAATCAGTCATCAGTTTATACTCACTACTTAACAAATCTGGGCAGACTGATAGACTACCTTAGTATATAGATAAGTCTATAGGGGAGTCCATGACAGACCCAAAAAGCAAAGCAGACTTTTAAAATAAAAAAATACTAGAACAGCCTTCTTGGAGCTAAAGGCATGCTTAAAATGGAATGATGGCTATGTCTTTAGTGTCTTGCCACAGTATCAAATACAGAAGTGCAAGTCAGATGTTCTCTCACCTTCTTCCACTCTAACCCCATACAAATTGGCGCAGTAGATGTTAAGATTCACATGAGATGTGGCAGAACCTGACTGGAATCCCCTTCCCTGCTCTGGAGCAGAAAATTGCATGCAAGCCTCCCACCTCCCAGAAGCATCAGTCTGGGCTACTTGAGGACATCTCTTTCCTGATCACTCTTGTTGAAGCTGTTCCGCTATGTGTAATTAAATACTCATTGCTGTGTAAGTTTGAAATTGATTCTCTCTGTTCCAGGGGATGCCTAAACTATTGGGTTATTCACATTAGTCTTCTAGTGGACCATATGCCGTAGGAAAGGCAGACAAGGAATTGTCCAGTTCGTTAGCCCAACTAATGCTGAGGGGCTCAGCAGCTCATCACTGAGAACTCACTTGTAGACACTGGCATCTACTGAGATACTAGGTACCAAAATTCTTCTGGGGGACTAATTTGGGTTAGATTGCAGGAGGTAGCAAGAGCAAATAACATGATGTGAAGGCAATGTTACACTATACATTTTTTTGCTTTGTCACACTACACTATCCCTTGGGATCTTTTTGGGGGGTTGTTCTTTTTTCCTTATAAGGTATCTTGGTCTTTCTTCTTTGGGAATACAGTACTGTTTATGATATCAAACAGGAAATCATGTCTTCTAGCTAAGGTGAAACCCAAGAATGTTTCCTGTTGAACAATGGACTCAAGAGAGAGCTCCTATTTAAAAAGAAAGAGCTGGAAATTCCAGCCACCCTAAAATATATGCACACAAGTCCTTCTGCTTTAAAAGTTACTGGTTACTTTCTGAGACTCCTAAGACTAGAAGGTACTTTGAAAGGTCATTTACTCCAGTCCTTTGCCCTGAGGCAGGATTAGCTAAAATGTTTTTTGTCCTATCTCAGGGATTAAGACTCCAAAACTCTCCAGGTAATTCATACTGATGTTTCGCAATCTCTACTCTTAACAGGTTTGTCTTAATATCAACATGAGCCCTTGGTGTATTTCCTCTACACCTTGCCATACACACTATGACATGGAGAAGAGATTGTTCACTTCCTTTTTACAATAGCCTTTTACATACTTGAACATCATTATTGTTCTGCCTCATATTTTTTGCTCCTTTAGGCTAGACAGCACCAGTTTGTTCAGCCTTTCATTCAAGGGCGCATCTGCTGCACAATGACAAGCACAAAAATGAAAAGAAATACTTTTCTGCTTTTCTGCATGATCACATTGGCATGATTAAGCATGCTAATTCAGTTACCCTTGAATCTCCCTTTGGTTATCTATCCTTGAAACTTGCTAATTAATCCCCAGACTAGGAGTGTATTTTTAGATGCATACATTTTGGTGTACATTGCAATCCAGAATTAAACAAGTAGGCGCTTCTGACTCTCCCTCACGTGGCAGCATGTATGCTTAGGGATATATAATGTCTAATCCAGCATGCTTTTTGAAAATCTTATACTCAAAAAATTTCAATCTAATTCTGCTAAATCCTCCTGTATTCATTACCACCTCAGCAAAGGAAGCAGAATTTATGCAGTTAGTGCTTTAGTTACACAAAGAGTTGGCAAAAATATAATAGCTGAAATGAATTTCCTTGTCTCCTAACCAGGCACCTTTTGCAAGTGTGAAGGTATTTTACACATGGCCAAGTTTGCTGTCACAACCAGACCTTGGCCTATTTTGGCTCTTTTTCACATATCCTCTAAATATTGCTCTGTGAGAAGCCCTGTGGAGTTGGGATCTGTACAAAAACATTTGGTATTACAATGCTTTGGATTTCATTTCCAGGGGAACATCGGGATGAAGTCTGTATTCACCTAGTTTTAAATATATGATCTGAAAGAGCTCTGTGCATCTGTTTCCTTTATTCTGCTGTCATGCTAAGGGTCTGCTGAGGAATTCTCTCTTTCCTGCCTCATCCTTATTGTAACAAGGCCACAAATATGCAGTTTATTTCTTTAAATGGATGCCTTTTGCTGTTACTGTGTCAGGTCCTAAAAGCATTTCTTAACTTTCATGGGATCATTAAATCACTGAAAATGTTAGGAGTTATGACTTCAAAATTACAAGAACAAGACATTAACATTTTGTGCTAACCAGAGTCCTTTAGCCCCTCTCCCTTGCTGGGACAGCTTTGCTACTTTGCCCATTTTCTCAGTATTTATTTAAAAGATACCAGCAGACCATTACCAGAAAAATTCATGTAATTGTGAATTGTCTAAAATCAGTTCTTTCCTGGAATTAGTCTTTAAAATTTAATTTCAACATAGCCCATGATCTTTGTGACTGCAGCTCTATCTGAATCATTCTAATGACTTTCTGAATCATTATAATTAATCAACTCCTCCTCTGCTATTGGGACATTGCAGGCAGTCAAAAAAGGAGCCTCCTCATTCTTTTAAGACATAACTCCTGGTGTGTGCCTCAGCCGCTGTCCCCACAGGGTAGCCAACACACCGTGCTCCACCACATACCTTTACTCTGCTGGCAACAATGCAGTGACACTAGTTACAGACAATAATAATAAATGAGACAGAAGAACAAATGAAATAAATAGAAATATCTGTAGATTCAAAATTAAACTTTTCTCTTGAAGATCAGTAACAAATGGTCAACCTCTCAGGAAAGAACCCCTTCCCTAAACACACAAATTCAGGCACTGTCATTCAAAGTAGATTTCAGGATGTGCATAGATAGGAACTCCAGTGAGAACGCTGCTAAGTGCCAGAGGAAACTCTGTTAAAAATACCTTATCGCTAAAATAAAATCTTAATCTAGATTAGATAATTGGATATCGATAATACTAAACACATTAAACTAATCAAGGTAAATAAGTACTTCTATCGCTAACTCAAAGGTATCATCTTGTATGTAAATATGTTCTAAATTGGGTTATGAGAGTACATGCAATAAACTAGATGAACAACAAAGAAGGAGGCTACTGGGAAATAGACATAACGTATCCTAAATCTCATATATCCATGTGTCCTGAATGCCATCTGGTGGGATTCCTTTTGCATCAGGGTTTGTCAACATTGTTGGTGTATTGATCACACAACTAAGACCCTACAGATGTAATTATTTTGTTGTCTGTCTCTGCCCTGAAGACGACCAGTTGTCAGATGACACTGGTGAACCACTTTGTTCCCAGTATAACTTTGGATTCCAAACAACTTTTGGAGCTTGAACTAATGGAGCAGGGATGTAATCTGCCATTTGGATATACATCCTTAGAGATGTTATGTGACTCACCTGCTTGGAAGAAATCTCTATAATCCAAGCTGGACATTGGCTCCTTTGGCATCTTCCCCTACACCAGCAGTCAGCTTTGCTGCATTCTGATGAAGTGAGGAGGAAAAGAAATAGAAATCCAGAAAACGTTTAACAGAAAGCCCATTTGAATGTAAATAAAGCAAGCAGCATGTACCACAGCAACAAAAAAACATGTGGAAGAACACAGTGCTAGAGGGCTGCCAGTGGTCACATAGCTAGAACACTTCCAGGATCTGGTACCTCAGCCACAATGTTTATCATAAGCCAAAACACAGCCCAATTCAGCAAAACAGTCAAGCACTGAATGTGACCAACATCTAAAAAGTCATTCTGAGGGCTCACAGGTGTGTTGCAGTTTTAGATATGATAACATTTGACAGAAGTTCATCTCAGTGGCCTCTCCGCACACCCACTAACCTGCCAAAGATCTACATCTGTAGTGGCATTTAAACATCTGTGTTAAGTATGCAAAGCACTACTGTAAATGCACTGTACCTGCAGATATATAGATATGTCATATTTTGTCCTTTACATGCAATTGCTTTATGTTGCCACAGTGGTAGAAATGTCCAGAACATAAGCAACACACATCAAAATTCACTTTCTGCTTCTAGAAATCTGGTTTTCTTTTTCCATCTGCACATCGGTTACATTTAACTATGCCAGATAACGAAAAGCTAGGCGCACCTCCAGAATGAAAACCACCAAGACAATGGTGCACCATAGATGCAAACACCTCCACTGGTACCATGACACCAACCTAATGCCGTCCCTCCTCCCCCTGTGATTAGCAGCACTGGTGACAGCCAGGCAGACAAACAGCAGGTTTCTCTCTGGGTGTTCAAGACTGCCTTATCATACAGCAGATATAGGATAGACAGACATATGGAGACAATCCTAATAATTAGGAAGAACTGTAAATATGTGGTAGGGACCCAGCTAGAAATCAGAGTTGATTGCATACAGGATGCAAGCAGGAACCTAAGATGAAGCAGGAAAGGACCTGGCCAGAAACCAGGCTGAGAAAGAGACAGATACAGGAGAGGAGAGTCCCAACAGATTCCCAAAACAGGCCTGTGTTTTCACAGGAAGACAAACTGCTATCACTTGCAGACTGGAAGTGTTGACTAAACACAGGAGTTCGTGCAGGCACCACACTACAACTCCAGCCCAGTCCAGCACTCCAAATTCACTGACGGACATCACCCAACTTTGCCTTAACATCAGAGCCAGACAACCACAATTCCAGCTCCTCTGGGAAAGTCTCCTGTATATCTTCCCCAAGGTGGGTATAAGGATTGCCTTGAGCATCGTGTTGTTTGTCTCCTTACAGCTAAGCAGCACATTTCAGGATATCAAGGCCTTGTTCATCAGTGCACTGGGCAATTACCCAGAGCACTACTGTAACTGCAGATACCATCAGGCTTACTCTGCAACAAGGTGGATTTTTCAGTGTCCTAATCATGGCATCACTGCATGCAGCAGTCTCATTACACTTTAGCATGTCCTAGGGAGACTCCACGTGGAGTGTCAAGAGAATGAAGAGGAGTAGTTACCCTGCCAGGAGGAGTTAGAGACAAGCAGGTCATCTGGATAGTGAAGCAGGTCTGGGATCAGAGTCTGGCAGCTTTGAGATGTGGCAGAAAATTGCAGGTATTGCTGGAGGCTCCATGTGCTGGTATCTGATCCATGGGAAGTGGAAGCTGTATGATTTAAAAGTTAACTGTAAATTAAAGGAAGAAAGTAAGGGATGCTACTGAAGCACAAAACAAAGCAGGTCTTAACGGCTGCCTGTATGTTTGTTTGACATGTTTTCTGCCTTGGCCTGACCAATGTCAGTTTTTATCACACAGCAGATGTAGGATAGACAGATATTGCTGTAGGTAATGTAGCTAAATGCAGCTAATTTTGGATATCTAGCTACAATCAAAGAAAGCGCTCCCTTGACTACAATAGGCAGTAATTGAACCCTAAGCTTATTGGAAAGGAGAGTCCCTTGGAAATTAATAGATTGAATTTTCCTCACATTTAGATGGCTGGCATAACTCATTTATTTCAATAGAATTACTTTTAATTTCTACCAGTGTAGGTTAGAGTGGAATTGTAATAGGATGATATTTCCCTACCACATGACTCAAACTAGATCTTCCAGACAGCTGGTAGCACCTAATAGCTGACCGTAGCATTATGCAATGGCTGCAGAAACTTTTTGTTCCATCCATGTGTGGAAAGAATAAAAATAGAGAACTGAAGAAGACTCTGGTTTTGATACGTGTAAGAAAAAGCCCAAACCGAGGACTACAGCGTGTTGCATCATGGTAAATCACAGGAAGGCAACTTCCTATTACCTAATATAGAAGGAGAAAGGAAAAGGAAATATAATACATGCAAGTTCGATACTTAATGAGATATTGACCCAAAATAATTCCAGGACCTAAATTTAAAAATAAACGTATATTTGGGGTTTGCTTTTATTAATGGGATAAATGTCAATATTCAGTTTTCCCATTTCTTAAGTTTTTTTAAAAAATGAAAAAGCATAAAGATTGTACTGTCTTTCAGAAAGCTAGACTGTTTACAAAGCTACAGCTGTACCACTTACAGTGGAAGAAAAAAACTTTTGCATGACAAACGATATGACAGATGTTCCACGTAGGCTACAGCTGCAAAAATTTGGTTTTCCTCCTTTGCTGTTAAATGAAGGTGTCAAAAATAATAGTCAAACTATATATATGGCCACACACCTTTCTCCCTACCCTTTACCTATTCTTAAACTTCAGGCTATCTCTTGGCTTGGCTTGTACTTAAATATCTGTCATGGCCTCTAGCATCCCCAATGTTAAGGACAGAAATACACCAGAGCAACTAAGCTTTTTTGTTTGATGTTACTTAGGGGTCACCAATTCAGTTGTATCTTAAAGCCCACAAAGTCCTATGCTAGCCTTGTGCCTTCTCCCTAAGGTACAGCTGTCTTGTCCTCAGTTCCCTTGCCACACCTCTCTTGGGGGAGCGGGACTGATGGCCCTGTACATCACAGCGTAGCACAGCAGCGCCCCGCTGGGTCCCTTAGGCCCCTCCGGTAAGCCACATATGCAGCTCTTCTTTGTCACACGACTGCATCGCCTGCACTTGGAACAGCACAGCCTAGTTCTGCAAAAACAGAGGGTCTGCTGCTGTTGCAGAAAACTGGATTTGTGACACACACACACGCAGACTGGGTGCGCAATGCACACATGGTCAGTGTGATGCTCCTTGAAAGCACTGGAGTGACTGTTCAGGCATTTTGCAGCCACCCAGTGAAGGTGCTCCGGTAGGACACCAACCACAAACAGCCTGCCACTGCCAGAATAATTGGTGCAAGCTACTGCCAGCCACCCTTTCCCTCAGGAGTAAACTGAGAGCACGCTGGGACTGAGCCAAAGAACTGTTCTGGCAACAGAAATAGGTTGAACCTGGCCACCTTGAGCTCCTCAGCCCCTCCTATCTGATATATGCCCATCTTTTCCTACCTTGGAAATCACCATGTGCAGTTCAGGATGACAGACAAGGAGACAGTTCCCAGCTTTGTTCCCACAACCTGATAATATACACCTGTGGCAAACAGGAAGAAGAATGTTGGATGCTTTTCCTGGTCTTTGAGGGAACCTGCTTCTCACCTGGCAGCGGTGCATCCTTGCCAAGGATCCTGTTCTGCACAGAAACTTTCCACTGATCTGTAAGAGTGCCCCTGGAAGAAGAGGAATTTTACCAGCCTTTCCTTGAGGTTCTTCATTTTCTCTCCTCTGTCACAGGTATATTTCAGGACAGTACGTGGGACAGAAAAGCTGTATATTTTCTATACAGCTTTTCTGTCCTAGTTAGCAGAAGGGATCAGATGTCCTGTCTTTCAGGACACATTGCTTCCAGTGCTTGGTTCCTCCCACAGCATCCATCCTTACCCAGGGAAATAGCCCAGTTTTCAAGCACCTTTGTGGAGCATTTCTAGATGTTTGCTTTTACGCTGCGAGAGCCTAGTGTGCCTCTTTGCTCTCTACCCCCAGGGAAAGGCAGTGACTCTCACTGCCTGGCAAATTTACCATGACGTACACCACCAATGCATCTCCCAAAAAACACTCCACAAAAAGAGCTTATTCCCAGCATTGCTGTCCAGAGGGAGTTTGCTGGAGAAGAAACAATAAGCTGTTTCCACAGTGTCATAACTATCTTGCTTCCTGCCTTCTCAGTAAAACAGTCTTAAGAGGTCTGCACTAAGCGGAAGCAACAAGGCTACCACCAGTGAGATGAAATAAAAGACAGGATATGTCCGTGGAACAGCTGAAGTTGATGGCATCAGCTGAAACAGGGACAAAGCAAGCATGTTGGAAACAGAGATGGGAGAAAATGTGTTGAGTAAACAGCAAAAGTAGACGACTGATTGTGTCATGTCTCTGTGGCAGTAGCTAACAGAGATGCTGTACAAACAGATAGGCCATTGCAAAAAGGAGGATCAGTTATACCCCTTGAGTGGGGCAATACTAGAGTATGTAGACTGCTCTGCTGTCCTGACAAAAAGCTCTGGGATGCTGTGTGTTCTCATTTGGCCGGCAAGATGCAGAGTGTTCATTAGCATGCCATTAAGCAGCAGTGCCAGGCATGCTTATCCTGCTTCCATCATGATTTCATGACAGGGGAAGATATGGATCTCAGCCCAAGCTCCTCCACTGCTCATCTGACCCAGCAGCACATCTTCCTCTTCCTTTAAAAGATGAAGGATCTTCCCCCTCTGCCCCTCAAAAACTAAAGATCTGGTCACTATAACCAAAGCTAGCTAAGTCCCTCCATCTTCCCACTCCACCACTTCTCACTTCCCCTCCAGAGCAGGGTTTTGTAATTGTCTCTGTGTTCCACAGCGCCGGTGGTACAGGCTCTTCTGCCCCTCAATATTCCACTTAATGTGGCTGAAAGGGAAAGAGAAGTAAGACGTTGCACACAGAACCAATGTGTGAAGGTCTCGTGTTCTGCCTTGTCCTCTGAACTTGGCATGATGTACTGGCCGCAGTTTCCAGGAGTGTTTACATGGAAGTGGTTTGGTTGTCTGGCTGCTTGCTTGTCATTTGCTTGCTCTGTTTGTCTGCTTTCCTCACTTCAAATTCTCATCCTAAGCAAAAGTTTTATTGCAGTGGTGTGCAGATCTTTTTCTGACCACTATAAAACCATGCACAGACTGCATCCCTTTCCTCCCTAGTCTGAGCTCTGTTAAAGCCAGGTGCAAACACCAACATTAACACACTGCAGCAAAGTGTCATCTTGATGTTACAGGGAGTAGTTTTTTTGTTTTGCTTTGTTTTTTGGGTTTTCTTAACTGACCTTGCATAAGGCCATTCAAAATCAGGGAACATTTGCTTTATTTCCTCCCACCACATGCTAAGCAAGACTTCTTCTTTCATCTTCTTGCAGGGTGTGCCAGCTCCCTGCCCCTGGATGCTGTGCACCCAGATATGCTGCCAGAGCCCCTGGCATGGCAAGCCCTGCACAGGGCTGCTCACCACAAAGGCGCTGGGCACTGGCCTGGCACTGCCACACCCACACAGCTCCGGTTCCGTGACTCAGCAAGGAGCTCCCAACAAAACCCCATGCCACTGATGTTGTTTCCACCAAGTCCTCTAGCGTTCCTTGCACTTCAGGCTGGAGTTGTCCTCCCACTGGAAACTGGGGTACCAGTTTCAAAAAAGTTTTCAAAATTCTGAAGAAGCTACATTCCTAGCTGGTTAGATCGGAGAAGGTCTACTGAATTCAATACATCCACACACTGATGCACAAGAAAACTTGCTGCTCATATTGCTTAAACCTGTGGGCTGGCACCTATCTAAATCATCAGAATCAAAATGTAAATTTTCTGTCTGGCCACTGCTGAGAACATTCTAGTTCTTAACACCATGATGAACAGATCAAACCCAGTGATCCCTACAAAAGCTGCAGTGAGCAGTCACAGGGACTTGGGTCTTCACACTGTAGAGATGTTTTCCTATCTCAGAGACTCTAGTAAGAATGATTTTTGGTGGTGCATTAACATCATGATTTTTCTTTGTTGATTAACATAGCAATTAATCTTCTGTGCTATTTTTTTCTCTCATATGAAACTCATATAGAGTAAGAACACTCTCGGGGTGGGGAATGAACAGGACAACAACAACAACCCCAAACATGATCCCTGTTGCAAAGTTAGTACAATCTGAAATTCTGCATCAGCTTACTGTTAATAGGGAAACTATTAGAACATTTGGTCAAAGGTCAGGAAGCAGCAGGGGCTGCTCAGGAACTTTGCCATAGCAAATTGATAGATTCAAATGGAAATGTGACTGGAAAATGTTTTCTACCTCAAATAAAATCACCTGACCAGGAAGTCTCATCAGAAACAGAAGTATTCTATACTCTGAAACAAAGAACCAGGCGAGTCTGATCTTGAATGCCCTGAACCTACAGGATTAATTCCAGTAGGTTCCCTGAAAGTAGAAATAGATCAAATATATCCTGCTAATTATAAGCAAAAATAAAACCTTTAAGAATGATTGTTTTCATAGAATGCCTTAGATTTTACTAATTTCCATGAAACATTCAAAAGACTATGGAAAAGAAATTTTCATCTCCTCTATCTTGCCAAAAGGCAAAGAAAAAATCCCAGTTTTGTATCAGTGAGGATTCCCTCAGTGCTGGCTCCTTGAAGCATAGCCATAGGGTAGGGAAGTCCATTTGCACAGCAGACAATACAATGAAATGCCCAGGTTTTATTCGGAACCATAAATCAGTCACCACTTACATAAACACCCAGTTCTACTGAATTACAGCCAAGTCTCCTCCAGCTCCCAGAAGAACATGAATGGGGTTTACACAGCCCACAGCTCAATGAGCCTGAAGTTTTGTATTGCACACCTGAGAGGCACAGCCCAGAACTTTAACTTTAGAGTTTCCTGAAGTTATTGCGCACCCAGGATTATTTAGAAGTCTACAAATGCTAGTGCGGGTAACCGGGTGCCCGTAGTTGGCAGGCTCCTTAATTTTAATCTTGCATACTTTCCTTTTCAAAATTTTGTCTCAGCAAGTTGCTCTGGACATACCATTCAAATTATAAAAAGAGCCACAAGGATTTTTCTTTAAAGATCGCTTAATGCTGTCTAACTTTGCTGGCGACAACATCAATAATGTTATGTAAGGGTGATACAGCTGACTATTTGCCAACAGAAAATTCATTAGGCATTAGCTATTGTCCTGACACCAAATGGTGAAGCTTCTCAATTTCTATTCAGCCTTTTCAAAGGGAACGTGCCTGTGGTATTGGCAGGTGCTCTGTGTGCTGTTGCTGGTCCGTGGAGATCTCCATGGATCTGCTGTGCATATAAACGTACACTTATAAGAGAAGGAGCTATAGATGGTATGGCAGAAAAGCAAACAGATACTAAGAAAAACTACTAAAACAACTGTGGAATAAGAAATGATTTCTACATATCCCATTGCCTTTTCAGTTACTGCCATCAGAAAACTTTTAATCAGTGTTTCATTTTTTCTAATCTCACACATGCATAATAAGCAACACAGGATTGGAATCAGTTACGAAGAGAAGCCAGCAGAGTCCCTGTGGATTCAGAGTTGTCCTCAGGGCTAGGCTAGAGTTACATAAAATGATGAAGTCTGGCTTCTTCCACTCTACCCAGATTAAATCCAGCCAAATACCAGCAATCGGCTCTTTAATCTCAAAGGAAAACATCAAGAGATAAGAGAGAACAGGCGTTCAGAATGACCGTGCTTACACTCCTCACAAAGGGCACAAACCTGTGGCTGCATTCCCCAGCAAGGGCTTCTGGGGATGGAGAAATTCCATGGAGTGACCTTTAGCTTCTTGATTCCTGGAAGGAGATAGAGGGATAAGTCAGCAGGCTCTTCCAATGCTAACGTTCCCTCCTCTTTATAGCCACAAAGATATAAGGGTTCCTGCTCTCCTGCAGATGAGAGCTCCTCAGTACGTGGAGGCCTCTCCAGAAGCAGAAAGGCAGAATATCTTGTGCCACTTCCATGGCTGGGGCAGCTGCTCCTGCAGCCTGTAGCTGTGACCTACCCAAAAGGTTTATGGCAAAGACTACTTAGCCATTGCCACAGGTAGGCAGCTCACAAATGCCGCTGTCTGCTTCGGTGGAGAAAGCTATCCAAAGCAGGCTTTGCACGGACTGCAGAATTCCCCTGCATCACTTCCTCCGCTCCACTCTACCTCCCTTTCCTCCCATCGCAGGGCAGTAAAACTGTCACATTCAGCACAAAGGTTTATGTGATCACTCTGCTGTTGTATGGCAGTTTGTTTGTCGTTCATGCTGTTGCCTCCTTTTCCCAATGGCTTTATGCTCTCTGACCAATTTCAAGCAAATCTGACATTAGGATACCAGCCAAAGAAAAGACATTCTCCAGGCTGCAGAAAACCAGACAACAAGAAAGGAGATTTTAAAATGAAGAAAGGGCTGCAGTGTGGATGCCACTTAGATTAGACGTTGGGGAATCCAGGCACAAGCCACGACTCCGCAAGACTGGCGTGCCACTAACTCTGCTGCTTGTGCAACACTTTGACAGTCACGCCTGCAGGAGCATTCAGTCCTTCAGTTATTTATCTGGGGAAACTGGGTACGTCATCAGTACAGGAAGTTAAAATAAGTTATTAACTGTATGATGTTTTCACATCTGGAGAAACTTGCTGTCTTCAAGATTATTATGCCACCATCAGACTTTCTTGGAAGTGGCCAAAGGCTGGGTAGGAAGATGTTGGGAAAAGGGAGTGAGAAGGGAGCAGACAACTGTGTTAGTCACTAACATAATTCTGTTTAGACAAAGATTACCAAAATATAACAAAAGTAATTGGTAAAAAGTAAAGCTACTTCTAGAAGTGTTTACTTATGAAGCAGCTTCTGCAAACACAGAGCTTTCTCAGAACCTGAGTATAATGAGTATCGTAACATTTTCAGGGCAGTACAACTTTCTTATGCAAGTAGAAGATTGTTTGAGAGTTCTCTGTTTTAAACATGACAGCATTATGGAAAAGCCATACATTGTATGAGAAATCTCGGACTGCACTGTAGAAAAACTTGTCAGGCACCTGTCTTCCTCCCTATTTTCTGCTCTGCCATTCAGTAACTAATCAAACATATAATCAGCTCTTTTGCGCCTGTAAGGAAGTCTGTGTGAAGGAGAAAGGTTATTACAATGATTCAGTAAAAACAGAGAAGTAGTGTGGTTATCCACCACCATGTCATGGTCATTCGGGCGTCTATAGGAAAATCCATATTATGGTTTTGTAACACAAGGCTTTGGTAGCAATAGTGCCTTAAAGTAGTACTGCTCAGGCACGTTGGCCACTTACTCCTGGCACAGTGGCTCCTGCCACCACACCTGACCACATTGAGGAACAGATTTGACTTTAAAAAAAAATAAACTAAAGATGACCCTTTTTTTTTTTTTTCCTCAGAGTTGTTTTACCAGGGCAGATCAACTTCCTGAGGTGGCCCGCAGGATAGCTGGGAAAACACTTGGACCAGCACTCCTGAAAGAGCAGCAACACACCGCAGGTGCCTGGGGTCTGGAGCTGGAGCAAGATCACCTTTGCTGAAACAACATTCAGGACTTTCTGCTGTAAAACCACAGCCTCAGTCTCCAGCTCAACTATATGTAAAGTCCAGCTGTGGCCTTCTTATTGCCAGATCTGGCATGCCACAGGGAGATCAAACAAACTGTTGATCCTTTCTAGAAACATCCCAACATCTCCAAAAAGTGTTGCCGGTTTGCAGCTGTGCCCCCAGGATTTATGGTAGCAGGTGCTGCCTGTGTGACCAGGGGCTACCCTGGCATGTGTTGCCATCAACCCATTCTTTCCTTCTGGTGCCCTCTGCTCTTCTTTAAACACAGGTTTATGCTCTGTGTTTTCCATTGCAATTTTTTACCCGATTTCTAGTCATTTACACCCAGATCTTGACCTCAGATTACTTCTTCGACTATGACTTTAAGAGTTACTTGCCTCAGTCCCTCTCCAGCCCCTGGCTTCGTGTCCAGCATGCCGCGTGACAGAATAATACCGGCACCAGGCCAGAACCTCTCCCTCCACGCTGCAAAGGCTTATCCTGCTGGATCTCATCCCACACCACGAGCCCTGCATGGGAACCCAGTGGAGCCCACAGACCTGTTAGCACTGTGGCAGGACATCTCTGGGTGGCTGGGGGCCTCAGCAAGATGCAGTGTCACACGGGTGGCTCAGCATGTGCTCCAAAGGGGGCTGGCAGAGAGCAGAGCCCAAGGCGGGGTCAGGGTGCAGGACGGCATGGGATGCCAGGGATGGCTGCACATAGGGGAAGGTGTCTTGCCTGTACTCCTGGGAGCTTATCCACATCCTGAGTGGGACTGTATATCCTGAAGAGGCCCTAAGGACTTCACAGGAGGATCCTACAGCTTTCCTGCACTCCAGAACAGACAATAGGTTTGTCTACGTAGGAGGAGGCGGGGGGGGAAGGACTGGAAGGGAGGGAGAACTCCCTCATGGATAAAGACAGGGCTTTTGGGAGTCAGAATAACCTCAGTTCCCCAGTGTAAGCTGCTACCTGGCTAGTAAAAGGCTTGTCCTTCCCACCTATTTATGTTTCTCGTTACTTTCTAGCTTTACAGGTGGAAACAATTCACGCTGAGTGCTGCTGCCTCCCTCTCCTAGCCTGCTCTAGCCTCAGCCTCTTTGCCTCTGTGCATGCTCAGCCTCTGGAGCAGTGCCACATCCTCTGTGACGACACCCAGCCTGACCTCGCAACACCCTCTGGTCCCAGATCTCATTTCTGCCCCACCTCTGGAGCAGCTCCCAGAGTCATACCTCTCACCATGCCTTCCCAGCAGCCTTCCTCCCTGCCGCACATACTCCTCCGGTTGCATGCTACTGGTTTCCACTACCACTTGGATTACCTTCTTTTGGGAAGAGATGCAGACACAGCACAGGCACAGACCCAGCAATAGCTTACTGAGCAGCAGTTTATGACAAGGGTGCAGTATATAAGAGGACAGCAGGCTTTGTCATTAACCCGCTGGGGACACTTTCCCCTGTTCACATGGCCTGGACCCATCTGCTCTTGTCTTGTGCAAGTTCTGACATAGATGGGTGCTGTATTAAGCTAGCCTGCAAAAAGATACTTGTGGACCTTCTTCCTCCATTGCATCTGACTGCCCTGCTCCTTGGATCCCATTTTATCAGTCCATCCTGCTCACACAAGAGGTCCAGACCAAGGATGACAGTACCGCCAAGGCTACCATGAAACCATACATGTTCCAGAAAAGCAGCATTCACTTTCCCCCAGACATACTCCACATAGGATCATCACTGCTCAGGACTGTTCATTAAGTGCTAACCACCTCAAAAGATGGCCCAAGCAGAGAACTGCAGCACTTTGGCTCTTCATTCCAATACTTTGCTCAATAGGGAGAAAATGATAGGTTTTATTTTCTCATTTCAGGAGTACTGAAATCCTCATCAAAAGCTGGATGACCACTAGTGGCTAATCTACAGCCACAGAGCCCAGGCACAGCAAATTGACTGGAAGCCACCCTCTCAGACTATGACATGGATTGAATTGTTCTGTGGCTGCCATGAATTGGAACCACATAACAAGTACCCTGAGGTCTTGCACACAAGCATCAACTGGGAGCAGTGTGGGGCAAGACAAAGTTGAAGGCTGTGTGAGACGTAGTGCAGTGAGTCACTGCAGAGCAGTCACCTCTTCACCTATCCAAGACCTGTATTTATCTCTGCTCCATGGACCAAACCCCTCCAGCACACACTCTGACACAACAGAATCCATGATCTGGTGGACCAACAGCAGGCTGCATGACATACCTTGTGTCTGAGCATCAGCAAGACTCCATCTGTGATTTAATCCAGTCCTGTAGCTCTGCGATCTCTCTCTATTGCATACAGCCTAACAGTGAAGGAAGCCAATGGCCTGCAACATATTTTGCTCTGTGCAGAGGCTGGCAGAAGCTTAGCCAAGCCAAGATTCATGCTGCAAGGGCTGCTGCAGCATTCCCTGGTAGCTCTTGGTAGGACGCTAAAGGGGAACACTACTTTCACAATGACAAGATGCACATAATGACTAGCTCTGGCACTGCTTAGAAAAGCTACTTCCTGAGACAGTAACTGATCTGAGAAACAGAAGGCTGAACCACCAAGAAAACTGCCCCAAAATCCCCACAAAGAAACAGATCATACACCAGGAAATCTGTGATACAATACATCCCTAACTCATGCCAGCACAAAGTCATCATTTTCAACATGATCTTACTTATTGGGCCAAAGGGAGTCAGATCCAACTACAACCACACCTTAAACTGTCTCAGAACTGTTGAACTGGAAAATCTGTCATGCACACACGTTGTAACTGCTCGTAAGAGCACATTCTCACTGATCTCTGGAATTCCACATGGTATGCAGATCCTGCCACATCTTCTTCCAGCTACCCCTTCTCAACTTTGGCAAGCCAATCAATCATTCAGTGAGTGTTCTGTTTATCCCTCCAGGAACTGAGTTGCAGGTCAGGTGTTGGGTATTTTATGCTGATTCAACCTGCATTAACAGGAAGGAATTCCAAAAGGGAATGCCTAGGTATACCAGGAATACTGCCACAGGCATCAGAACAGTCACTGTCCTTCTACTGTGACACTTCTGCCCTTCACATGTACCTCTCAAAGCCATGAAGCCTCACAGACACGAGTTCCTGGTTGATATCCTCTCTTGGTCAAGTAGTCGGGCTTGTTCTTCTACCTCAGCCAGTTTTGGAAAGGTATTTGTATTGTTTCAGTTCTCTTATATAACACAACAAGGCAGATGGATGATCAAAACATGGTATTTAATTAATTAATTGCTCAGTATATCTCCTAAAGTTGTTACTGGGGCATTACCACAGCACCTTCACCCATCTTCTGCCATAGTCCCATTTTGCGATGCAGAGAATGGTGACTTGTGGTAGTTGCCTCAAAATTAATCTTTTATATTTCTATAAAATTTGGGGCAATGAGAGGATCTAGGTAGGGAACAGAGATAGTGAAAATGTATTCCACCTGTTATGCTTCACTTTGGCATTCAAGTGCCACGTCCACAGAGATATTTAAATAAACACCAAATTACTATAACTACCAAACATCTAAGTGATTTCCGTGAAGGTCTAGGTGCCTAAGTTCCTCTGTGAGTCTCAGTTAAGCTTCTTGAGACAGATCAAACTTACTATTTTACAAAACAATAGGAGAATAAAGCTACAAAAGTATGTGACGGGGGAGAACAAGAAGGAAAGGCAACGAGAGCAGAAAAAGGGTAGAATTTTTAACTATTCTTATCAAAGCAAAGAAAGGTGACTTAGAATGTGACATGTGGATCTAAAAGAAATACTGGGATTGTTAAGTCAAGAATTAAAAGCTCAGAAATTGTCAGTTTGGCCCATCTACATGTGGGCAGTGGGAAGGTTTCCTGTAATCCTTGCTGTTCAAGCATGTACACCAGCACTGAGCTGCGTGCTGGGGAGTTTCCAGGATATCCCAGGCCACCAGTTATCCATAAGGCTAACAAGCATGCACCGCTTACCCTTTAGGTAGGCTGGAGAATGCACTAGAGAAAGCAGGTAGTTGCTGTGACAAGGCCATGTCCCAGCTCATCAGTTCCCTAAACTGACTAAAAAAAGTCAAGGAAAGCCCTACTGTTGGACAAACCTTAAACCTCGAGTCACCTGAAACCAACAATGAACTCAGGTCAGACTAAAGATAAAATGCAAATAAAAGAGCGTTTGTTTATTACATCCAAGATAGACAGAAATATGCAGATTTTACAGAAATTATGAAGGGAATCAGAAAATTCTTGTTCTGATATCCAGATTGTTTTTAAAATGGAATTAAAAGTATGTTGCCCTTGACTGAGACCAGATGCAACCAAACAGTTCAGAATAATCATTACTTTGGGGTGACTGTTCCCCACAATCTTTAAAACATGCTGTACCATGCTCTGAGTGTGTTTCATGGCATAAGCTCCACACCATACTTTTCACAGACTGGTGGAAAACACCCAGGCTTTCTCAGGATGCAATGAGACACATTTCAGAGACAGAGAGTGTTAAAAAAGTGAAAGAGAGAGGCATGATTTCTCTTCTTCCCACCAACCACAGACTTCAACTCTCTTCATCTCACTCCTGTGTCTTCTCCCTACCCAACATCTGGTCTGGCTTTTGACTCCTCAACATTCAAATCCAGCACGGGGAACTGGCTCGCAGTCCCTTGCCCTATGAGTCAGAAAGGACCAAGCATGCTCGGTTGCAAGAGACCTTCAGAAAATTTTTATCTTTTTTAAGAAGCCAGTGCTGAGCTACTTGTCAGTGGCCCAAATCTGGAACATTTTTCATTAGAAAAGCAACATGCTTGTTACAGATTCAAAGGTCACCCCCTGCTGATATCTGAGGCCCTGCTCTAATGCACAAGGGCAACAGATCACCTGAAAGAAGGCATCATCAGAATAGTTTTAGCATTGCAAACAAACTCATTCTCAATCCCTAATGTAAATTTATTTCTTTTGTTTGTCTATTATGGGACTTAAGCCATTGTCTTTAACTATCCTTCTAATCTTAAGGAACAACTGACATTAAAGTATTTGGAACAGATTTTGTGCAATGACTTTCACGAGGGACTGGCTCAGGATTTTTACTTTTTAAGGTTTATACCAAAAGCAAAGCTGTCCATTTTGCAGTGTCGCATAGTTTGGCCAGAGGTCATGTATCCCATGTAAAGCTGTGTGCAAAGTGTACAGGACTCTGGATATCATTTCTGACCAGGCTCTTGATGTCCTTAGTTAATAGTATGTCATGCATGTTTGCACAGGTATGTGTATATTCTATGTATATATTCTTGCTGAAGTACAATTACTTTTGCTGTGTGGTCTGCAGAGGTGAATTGTTGAAGTGTGACCTCAGTGCAAGCTGTAAAATCTTCATATCACACAGCAACTATGACAGTAAATGGTCAACTACACAGTCCTTTTTGACATCAAAGTGTAGAACCCCTAATAAATTTCTCAAAAGAAATCTGAAGACATTTCCAGCTTTCAGCAGAGACAGTTTACAGTATTTAAATAAGAGGAAGGTCAGACTACACTTGACACTGCTGGGAACTGACAGACGTTTTTGAAAAAAAACATAAAAGGTCACTTTAAAAAAGCAGCTGAAATATTCCCGTTTCTTTACTACATTGTTAATAAAATGAAGTTTCAGAAACAGTCACAAAAAAGAACAGGGAATTTCCCAAGATTTTAGGACTTGTCTATCTATGTTCCTGTTCATATTTAAAAGCAACTACACATTATGCAACAGAAGGGAGACAGTTATAATATATACCATTAGCCAGCAGTGCATTTCTAGCAACTGAGTAAGAGATTATATATGCAGAGAAATAGCACAAGAAACCTGCAAAACCCAGCCAGTAGAGGAAGTAACTTAAATTCACAAGAGATCATTGTTTCAGTCTTTCCATGCTATATCAAATCTGTTTGCCTAGATCACATTCACACTCACATAACACGATTGGGCTGTCTTCCAGCCCACCTGGGCTTTCCTTATCTGAAATGGAACAACTAACTTTCCTGGTTACTAGTAATTTTATTTATAGTTCACACATGGTTTCCTTTTACATAGAGGCATAGACAAAGCAGTTCACCAGGAACTGAACTGGAAGTTTCCAGAGGATAAAACGGGGGGGTGGGGGGATAAACGTGTGGACACAGTAGGGAGTGGGAGTTCAAGCACAGATTAACAGTGGCGGTTAACAGCGAGCTGCTGACAGGGCAGAAAAGATGCTCCACACAACAGAGAACAGGTCTGTGCTACTGGCCCCAGCCAGCCATGTGCTTCTAGTTTTTCCCAGGACTGTACAGAGCTGAGCAAGAGGACACTGTTAACATGTATCTGTTAACACTCCCTGTCTTAGGGCAGAATCACAAATACATATGTATCCTAATGGCTGTCTCTGAACTGCTCTTTCTGATGATGACTGAAAACCCCCTCTGAATCACCTTCCAGCCTTCCATGATCCTTACCCTCATACATTTTCCTAATACAATACATTTCCCTAATCTCTAACCAAATATTCCTTCAGTGCAGTTGACACTCACTATTTCTATCCTACTTACAGTAGGTATACAGAAAAAAGCTATTGCTTCTAACTTTGAAGCAGCCCTTTATGCACCCGAAGACCAGTATGTCTCCCTTTAGTTTTCCTTTTCATTAAGCAACTTCAGAGGGCCAGCTTTTTCTGTCTTTCCTCATAGGTCATGTATCTTGAAAGATTCCTTATTGCTTTTTCTCCTCTCTGAATTATCTCTAATCTGTCTACATCCTTCTAAAACCATACTGCTCCAAGGAGACATAGTGCTTTAGCTAACATTTTGCTAATGTCAAGTGGAAAAACTTGATGTATCCTGCAAACTACGCTGTTTGTTTATATGATCCAGGATTTGTCATTTGCAGAGCAGCAGCACTGTTGATACATTTTCATGTTTTCACCCACTCAGTCCTTTTTCTGCCACTTAACCCCTTGTTCTCCACCAAAACGTGACAGACTGCTTGATCTGTTTTAAAATCACACCCTATTTTTATCAGACTATTTCTTCAATTTGTCAAGATCATTTTGAATTCTACTGTCCTTTGTTTTACTGAAAATATTATCACACAAGACATGTTCACGAAGCAGCTGATTCTTCCACTTTATCCATTCTATACTAGATTAATCCACATCATGTTTCCTTGATTTGCTTATCTGAACACCATCAAAAGTCTGAGTAAAATCACAAACATCTGAAACTTACTCTTTCCTCCATGCTCACAAGGCCAGTTACATGAAGTCTTGAAAGGAAAATAGCCTCATCTGCTAGGAATAGTTTTATAGTCATTATGACTTGATTAATTAACTACTTAATTAAGATGATGAGCCTTAGTCTTCAGTTCTTCTTTCCTACTTCCCCTCTCACTGATGGGAGAAAATACAAAAAGGGTAGTGGATACAAGTGTGTATTCAGCTCATCTCAGAATAATTTTGCAGATAAAGTCACTGAAGTCAGCAGTATGCAAGGAGATATCAGGGGGAAAAAATAAGACTATATAATTAAATGTAACACTATGTATGATCAGTTTACTGCAGCAACACAGGATCTACTGGAAAGTCAGAGACCTCACAGGTAAACAGTAAATAGCTAGTGTTCAAAAAGAAATAGTAGAGACCGTCATCAAAGGTTCATGAAAATTATTAGCACAATGCGAAAAATATTTCTAAACTGTAGTCCAGAAGCAAGTTTAACAATTGGAGGACATCCCGTCATTTCCAGGGAAAGAGAAAAACCTACTTTATCTTGTTTATATATTCCTGGCAAGAAAAAAAAAAATCATATACCTGAACTTGCTTTTAATTCAAATAGCCTGAAAATTCCGAGTGGATACTCGGGGAGGGCGGGGGGGGGAAGGAGCAAATGCCTTTCTTAAACAAGAAAATTATTGGCTCATTAGGCCTGGTCTGCAAAGTGATTTTAATGGGCTGAATAGGATCTCTTTACCTATAAAAGTGCTTCAGTCATCACAGTTAAGTATGCTGATGATAGCAGGTGGTTCATACAGACAGGCAACCCTTCTGTAGCTTCCTATTATGACAATGCAGTATTTTCATTTTCATCCACTAGATCTCAAGAAATCATTGAAGTTAATCAGTTAAAAGATCAGCTAATGTACAGATAGAATCAATGAAGTTGGAGAGGACCTCTGGAGGCCATCTGCTCCACCCCCGTGCTCATGGTCGGGCCAGCTTCAAAGTCAGATCAAGCAGCTCAGGGCCTTGTCCAGTCAAGTTCCGAAAATCTCTAGTTCGTATTAATATTCCAGTAGTTATCCACCATGAAAGCCTTTCTTGAGGAACACTGTTGCAATTTGCCATGTCAGCTGGCTTTACCATGCACACTGCATGTGGTACAGCCTTGGTCCTCTCACACTAGATGTGGCCAAAGTCAACAACTGCAGCATCAGCACTATTTACCACGTACTTTTTACATTTTATTCAAATAGGCATTCCTAAAATAAGTGCTGCCAGCATATATGACAAGAACGGAAACGGTTAAGTAGCAACCAATTAATCTGAGGAGTTTCTTCTCCCATAATATCTTCATGCTTATAGAACCACCTATAAAAACCTTCCAAATGGTATTAGAACTACAAGTTCCACACATATTTATGGTACTATTTAGGTAAGAAAGAAACCTTTGGGGCCTAATATAGAACTTGGAAGGTGGGATTTGGCATCAGCAAACTATTTGAAAAGCTTCACAATTTTTCATAATGAGAAAGGAGAATTTGTCTGCCAAACAACCGTGCCGCACAGAACTATGCCAAGTGCCCCTGAGGGGCATGGATAAGTTCTGGAGCACCTCACTGGTAGAATGGAAAGTAGGAATGCCTCCAAATGCTGACAAAAGCACACGTAGGAGTGCAAAACAATTATATTTCACTTAGTGAAAGTCCGCAGGCCTACTTCAGTTTCAGCCACCTGACGTCAGCTAGTAGAAACAAGTCTAACACAGGCATGCCTTCCGGTTATGGCACTGCTGGAGGGATGCGTGGGTAGATAATTCTTATCATTAGCACATTTTCTATTCACCTATTCAGCTTCAAGAAATAGGAATCCCTTATAAATCAAGAGGAATGCTCCCACATTCTTTCCCATGTGTTAAGGCATGCAGATTGGCATAATGCTCAGAGCCCTTGGTTTTAATTTATTTAAATTATCTCTTCTCTGTTGATCCCTGTGCAGGAGGGAGAACCTGACATGTGAGGAAAACTTACAGATCTTATGTACACATTTCTTTTAAAAAAAATTATTAATTGAAACACACTTCATCTAATCTTACCACTATTTTCAGCCAATTCATCTGATCCGCTACAGATTCACAGCAAAAAAAGAACACTTCAAATAAAACAAAATGAAAAAAAAAAATCAACAAAAAAAATTGTAGAACTAATTTCAACATTCAAAAATCATTATTTTAATTTAGACTTCTTTGAGAGACAGCCCTATTCTTAAATCTATTTCAACCCTGATTCTGTTACCACTTTACATGTTTAAAAATAACCACCCTGAAAATAAAACATGTGATCTACCACAGAGTAAATAATCTGATGGAAGTGTTTCCTGGGAGAAAAAGAAGACTTACAGCCTGTTTCAGCCAGTCCAATTCCCACCTGCAGCCATGCAAATTTTTATTTTTATGTCCAAAAATCAGCATGTTCTCACCACTGAACATCCCTGCCATTACTGAAACCAAAAATATATCTATGCAATGCAATGAAGCATCCATCCAGCTAGGCTTACCATGGCCTAGCTTCCTCTAAAGAGTAAAACGATCTGACTGATCCTACTTCCAGCCATCCACGTCTGCTTTTTGCTTTCACTGTTCCCAGGAGTCCAGTTAGATGGATGTGCACTGGAACCCTTGAACTGAGTTCTCTCCCTCTTTGCCAGTGCTTACTGGCTGACAAAATATCCCTTCTTTCCACATTCCTAGCATAATCTTTACCAGCGTTGCAAACACATTACTCCTCAGTTTATATTTGCAGAGAGACAAACCCTACAGAGGCTTTCAGCCTTACGGCTCCCTGCATACCATAGAACATGGGGAAGAATATGGGAAGACGCTTTCCATTTAGAAAGGATTACCATTTATTAAAGCTCACTGGGAGAGTGGTACTGTCCTGGTGCCATGTTTTCATTGCCATCATGTACCAAAGTAAGACTCCCTTCCTGAAACAGCAACATTGGCATTTTCTGTAATATTGAAGTGTTATTTTGGTGGACACTCCACCCAAAAAATTATGCCATAATAAACTCAATTTTTTTTTGCCAGGCACTGGTTCACAGTGAATGCTGCAGACATTCACACACAGATATAAGAACTACCAAAGCCTAGCTCAGGGTGACAGTTATGCTCACGTTATATGAATTGAGGCTGGCTCTAGGGCAATTCAATTTTCCCAAAAAACTTTTGTATAATTGCATCAGGTGGTCTTGTTTGGCCCCCATTTATCTCATCTACTATTAAAGTGATGTTATGTTGTAGAGGAACTGTAGAGGGTTAATTAACATTGATAATATACAGTTGTGGGCTTGCTTCTGGGGTGGTGGGTTGGC
>JAVJGI010000065.1:28357699-28382901 GCA_035590275.1 Ibycter americanus | reverse complement strand
CAGGGTGGACTGGCCTGAAGAGGATGAAGAAACAGCACAGACAGTAGATGAACTTTTGGAATCTTGTGTGGGAAAGCCTTGTTGCAGCTTGATAGTTTTGTAGTGCTGCAACATTATGTGACTGACATCCCAGAAGAGAGTTCAGGATTATTCCTACAAACTTCCTAGAAATGCCCCAGCATCGCCTGCTATACAGATACATGTTTTGCAACATGAACCACGGGCTTAGTGCAAACAATCTAAAGGAACAATATAGAAATGAAGCACCAGTCTCAAGAACATCCAAAGTTTTTGGCTGCTCTAGGCCTGGCCAGCTTAGGTAGAACACAGACATGGGCAGAAAGTCTTTGACCATTTGGACCTACCCAACTGAAGGAAGATGCCTGTAGGGACCACCTGAGGAATGCAGAAATTCAGTTTCTCTGGGAAACTGCTCTGAAGGGAAGGGCAGAAGAGGAGTTAAAGCAGATTAAGGTGAAAGAACAATACAGTATTTCTTCGATAAAAGTTGCAAGGATTATATTCACTTTAGCTGTGGAAGTTGAGAGAAGAGGAATAAGGAAAGACCTAAAGGCTTAATGCTAGACACAAAATCTGGTACCTGAGAAGTCATCTGATCTCCTGAAAGTGGCTGTCAGAGGCACAATGAATGCTCAAACTAAGGAAAACCTAGATTGCTAATACTTCACATGAGGAAATGTCTCATTAATAATCTCATGAGAATAAACACTTACCCTGACTACAAAAGATAACTCTCCTATGTACATTCCAGTCGCTCAACTCTCACCAAAAAGGAAACCTTCAGTAGTTTAACAAGGGCATGAACACTGAAATCGACAACTTAATGACTCACCAAACATGTTGAGATCCCAAAGAGAAGGGTGTGTCTCCAGAGGAAACATCTGGACAGATCAAGGGCTTTTTACCTTGTTTGGTTCTGTAAAACAATGTTTCAAGCCTGGCTTCTTCCCGTAAGTAGGCAATAGTCTTCTTAGTGGAAGACTGATTTTTACAAGAAGTATTGACTTAGTTATATTTGGTGAAGAAAATAAATATACATATTACAATATGTGAGTGATACAGAGAATCTGTCAGAGATAAACATATACCAAGGAAATTTTTTAATTCTTCTTCATTATCAGAATTACTTAATCTCAAAACCCAAGGATGTTGGGTTTTGTACAGTAAAAGTTGAAACCACATTAATCTCTTTCTAAATCTCAGGACCTACTTGCCAAATAGCTCTGTCTCAGCTCAGACTTGGTAATGTTTAAAAAGTGGCGGAAGAAGCAGCTGACATGCTGAATCTTTGAAGGCTATAAATAAAGCAAATGCACACAAATTTCTCTGACTTCATGGTGTTGACTTCTCAAATGAAATTTCATTCAGTACTGACTTTCAGCTGTCCGCAAATGTTGCTTATACTAGGCTGACCATTCTGCAAGTATTTTCTGTTATTAGATACCACTTATTTTGCTGTTTCTTACGAAAGAGCCCTAACATTTTGATTGTCCCTGCTGACATGGAGTACCAGTAGACATCCACTGCTGTCAGAGCAGAACTGGTTGGCACATCACAAGAGTGCACACACTACCTTTCTGGGTATATCAATGAGTATCACTATAGAAAAAAACCCCTTCATTCTTACTCTCAACTTGCTCAATAAATGGCACCACGGATTTTCAGTACACTGTAATGAACACCTGACAATTCTCAGACACCCCTGCAAGCTGATACCAATGTAAACCAATTATTCTTTTAAAATATTTCCCTGGCTCTCCCCTCTCACTCCTGACTTTACCCTGTAACTTGCTTTGAGAGGGAGCATGACCACTTCAAACCTGAAACTGGTCATCTCTATTGTATACACTGGAGAGACACACATTCAAATAAGTACAAGAAAGTTTGGAAACGAAGCAACTGTTCTAATGAGTTGGAAACTACAGGTTATTGAACTGTGTAATAAAAGAGCAACATTTCTGAAAAAGAAGCTTTGAAATGCACAGTAGGAGTTCATATGCGGAGCTGGCTACAATTTCCCCAAGCACTTGCTGTGCTTTGGGGAAAGCATCACAGAAATAGAAACTTATATGGTGTTTAATAAATTAAAATGTTTAGTCGCAACACAGGTCACTGTTTCATGCAGGACTTGCTCAAAAATACTATGTTCATTTACAATCCATACAGTTTATAATTTAAATAAAGCCATCCAATTTGTCAGTAAACATTGCCTTTATAGGAAAATGCAGTAAAGTTTAGCTTTTCCTGTATTTACATAACAGTCTAACAGTCTGTCCACTGAGACTTATTGTTGTTATTGGCTTGCCTGAAACCATTAACAGCACAAAACTTCTCCTACTTAAAAATCATGTATTAGTCTTGTATAGACTCATCATCCTTGCAACAACACCAGGGAGCCAACATAGAGAAAATCAGCTTCCAAAACAGGTCTGCAAGGACCACAAGAAAATGAATACAAGATTTTGTATCATCAAGCAAAATTAAGGAACATTTTAGACAACTTTGTTAATCAGACAACATCACAGACTGGCACTACACATTTCTGAGAAAAACTGTCATGCCTTATCCATGTTTTGCCAAGAGGAAAACAACTGGAGGAAAGGATGCTACTAAAACACGTCTAAGACCATGAGCCTGGATCCAAAACTATAGGTCTTGTATATATCCTAAATGTCAGCAGGCCCGGAATCTCCTGAAGAAACAGAATAGGGAAGCAGAATACTGGTAAAGCATGTTTTTGTGATCATAAGAATGTCACCTGGAAGTCAAATAAAGACATCAGCCATCAGTGTCATCTGCAACTGTGAGACTCTTAAATGGAATATTATCAACAACAAAAGCTTTTGATATTGCTAAGTAGGACAAAATGGGACATGCTAAAAGTTTAAGAATATATGTGTACTATTAGTACTTTCAGTTTTCCTCAAGACTTACTCTTGCCCATTCTGATGGCCACTGATGCAGTCTGAAGAGTCCTTACGTCCATGAGGTAACTTTGTTTAAGGGTAGAGGAGATTCTACAGGAAGCAAATACACGTGAATAATATTTTAATTGAGATTAAGCATATGAATACAAAGTCTTCAGGAAGTAATCACTAATACAATAGTGATAGCAATAGTAGAGACACTTTCATCACTAGGAAACTGCAAAACTAAGGACCAGTTTACAATCTAGGACAATTTTCTAATAAACTGTTCTCTGCACAGACAATTATTTTGAAATAAATTGCCAGTCCAGAAACAAGAGGGGAAAAAGCTTGCTGCCCTCGCTACACCTTGCCTTTCCTTTCAAAGGAACATATTAACAAAACATTGTTCACTCTTCATTTCATAAAAACACACAGTTTGAATAGCCTTTTGAATAGCTCCCAAAGTAGAAAACTTTTACGGCAGTAGGGTGTTGAGAACATCTGTTATACTTCTCTCAAAGCCAAGAATAAAAACATTAAAAATGCAGGAACTGATCTGTATGACATAGTGCCAAATGTAGTCATAGTATAAATCAATAGTTTTGTCCTGTCTTTTATCCCCAGCCTAATACACCCCTAAATCAAGCTCATGTGCGTTACTTCAACATGTTCATGAAAACCAGAAAGATCTACCATGTCACTGAACTCATGCTTTCTCCCCTCAGCAGCAGAAGTAACTCTCATGTTCCAACCCACCCAGTTTCCACAGCATGTTCAACACAAGCCAAAGGACAGGGTGAGGTCCCAAAGCTATTTGGTCTGTTAGTTATGCCCAAATGAGGGAAAAGTCAGCCTGTGAGTCCTAGATGAAAGGCAACAGATGCCATGTCCACCAAGAGGCCAAGGTAAAACTGGCCCCCAACTGCAGAAGTGCTTCTCCATTATCTTGGAGGTAAGTAACATTGGGAAACTTAATCCATGCCTGGCTTGAATTAATGTGTTTGCTGCTGCATGGGAACAGAGAAGAACACTTAAACAGTCCAATCACTGTACTGGATGTTAATTGCTGTATTTTCCATTGCCCACGTTGAAAGGGGCTTAAAATATCCTGAACCAGTGCCTGTCCTTTCACATGTTGCTCCCAGTTGGCTTCCAGAATGGAAGCATGAAGCCAAAGGAGGTGCCAAAAGATGGACCAGAAAGATTAACTGCTTGAATGATCCACAATGCAGCTCAGAAGCTCTGGCCTGACAGGTCTCACTAATGCTTAAAAATAACCCCCAAAACCAACCAAAAAAAAAGTCCTAACCCTTGACTTACCCAATTATTTTCTGTGGAATAGTTGCTGTGTATTCTACAGAGAGGTGAAGCTGAAAAAAGAGCTCCCACTAAAGTCAATGAGAATTTTACCACGTGACTCCAGCTAGAACAGAGCATTGCCCAAAGACCTTTTTGGAAGTGGCCTTCTCAACTTTTAAGGGCTGTTTGTGTAGCATATCTAATGATTAACTAAATTTCAGAAGTCTCACAAAATGATTGAAATTGCTTGGGCTAGCTGTGGTCCTCCTACAAAAGCAGGCAACCTGATTCACTCATTTCACCCTCAGAAGGACTTTGGAGGCTGAGTGCTTGTGTATTATCTGAAGGAAGCCCTGAGTTCTCCTTACAGGCAACTGAAATATTTCCAAGATACACACACTCCTTGCTGTTCATGGGTTCTTTGAAAGCAGAGCTTTCCACAAAAATCTGTTTAGTTCAAGAAATAGTCTTCCGTGAAGAAAGTATTCACCTACTACTAGCGGCACCAGTTTTGACACAGTATATTAAGTAATTTCCAACTCTTTCTGGAAAACAAGTCAGTCAGATCCATAGTTAAGACAGCTACCTTCCTAGCAAGGACAGGCTCAGGCATAAGTTGTAGAGACCTCTGCTGAGGGTGTGAACAGGTCGGATTTCAGGCAGCACACAGACCAGTTTGCACCCTTTTCTTCCAAAAGGCACATATTTAGTCTCTAATAGACTGCAAGAAACTTGTTCCTCTTCAGTTTCTCACTAGCCTTCTAAACAGTTAGAGGATGACTTGGGTGTAGAGATTCAGATCTTTAACAAGAGAGAAAAGAAGTACTTGGCATATAGCATGTATCAAGCAGCCCAGCTGACACATACAGATAACTGTGCTCATTGTTTGGGTGAACACAGCTCTGACAATATATTCTCAAAACACAACTTCTTCACATTTTGTGGCATTTCTTCCAGCTCTTCCGTCACTGCACTCATCTGAACACACTTTTGTGATAACTCTGTCTCTGCTTAGGGAAGAGGCCCATGTAATTCAAAGACATTATGTTAAATAAGGGATTGAAAGTATCTGTATAGAAAGATATTTATATTCTGGGTTTCTCTGAATTAGAGTTGGTTTCGATATGACCAGCAATGTGCATTTATCTGAAACGTGGCAGTAGTCTGAATCAAAGTTCGAGCTGACTACCCCATTTCCTCTAAAGCTAAAATGTTTCTTTCCTCTGCTTGTGTTCTTTTGTCCTAGACAAACAAAAGGTCATAAACTTCTTAATTACGGATTTCAAAGAAAGAAGATGATTCATATTCACATCATCCTGTGCCCTTCTCTGTAAGGGAAGGGATCCAGGACTTGAATCCAACATTCAATCACTCTGATCCCTGACTGCCTGAGTTGTTTGTTCTCATTAGGGCCACGGAGATCATTAGGCCACATAATCCGACCTCCTATATATCACAATCCATACATTTCACTCAGATTGGTGCTGACCAAGAATATCAGTCCTCTAAAGCAACCCTTAAAATAGGTGCAGAGAACAGGAGAAATCAGATGTTGTCACTGCTACCTGGAACAGTGGTAGCACTAGACAGCTGCAGGTGCTAGACCAGTTTGTGGGTGATGGTAGCATCAGGGGGATCTCAGGGCACAGGGGACACTGCATGAAAGGAGAGAAAAGTAAGAGAGTAAAAGTAAAAGACAACATTGTCTTCATCCAAAATTAACTCTATTATTAATGCTTTATCTCAGTCTCAGAGCCTCCAGTGCAATGCCTTTTCCCTGTCCGTTTCCTTTTTATTTTACCCCAAACACCACTTCCCTGCTCCCAGCCTTCCTTCTTTTTTTTCCTCTTATGCTGATCCTCTTTTTGCTACTGCTAAAAAAATAGATTTGGAAGCCTCCAGGTTCCTCTGTGTAGGAACATTCAAATTGGCCTACCCCACTAAAAAGAGTTTGGCTGCCTCTATCAACCAGGGGTTCCCCAGCAAATAAAGACCTGATTAATGTGAGATTTGAAAGTCAAGTATCATTCATACCTACATTTTCAAAACAGATCTAAAAATACTAGCAGAAGTTATTATTATGTTTCCACAGCAGAAACATTCCCTGATTTCCCATAATTATAGCTAAGCCTCATGCAGAGAGGGTATAATCAGAATAATAAAACTGTTTGTTGGAGCATCCACTCGGTAGGACTAAAATTGCAGTTTTAAGCAAGATGCTTCTGCTTTCTGAAAGTTGCAAGCATCAACTCTTTTAACAGGAATATGGCATGAAAATCATTTTTATGTAGTAATATCAAGTCAGTTTTACATTGGAAATTAGAATTTTCTGGAATGCAGAAAGAATAGACATTGCTGCTCACCCTATTCCCTGTAAACGTCGGCAAAGACTGAACCTGACTTCAGGCAAAGTTGGTACAAACGCTCCAACAGTAAGAAATCCATTGATAGAAGGAAGCTCCTCACTAACCTGTGTGGAAATGAATTTGTGCTTTATGGTATGAACTGGAAAAAATGTATTTTGCAAGCATGTTTGTAAACTTACTCATGCCCTCATATATAATTAACCACTGCCCTTATTTTTCAAAGGAACAAATTACATATGGCAAGAATTAATTTGGAATTAAGAGATAGATTCTACCTTATTATATCTACCCAGGCTGGTTCTCGTCTGTATTCAAATTATTTCAAATTATTCCTGAAAATCCTCAAAATGACTGAAAAATCCCTTTGAGCTCAACTTCAACATCACAAATGCATTTTTTCCAATGTGAAAGTAAAAATATCTGTTAGATATTCCTCCAAGAGTCTTGGCTATAGAGATTACTATGATAAATCTCATCATCACTGATGACTTGTGCAAATTACAAAACTACCCTTGTGATGAAGGAATTATGTAAGCTCCCATACACTGACAACTTCTTACTTCCCTCCCACACAGGCATATACTCATTGGATTAGTCTGCCAGCTGCATAGCTCCTTCCACAAGTGAAAAAATATTCCTACTACCCATATCCCACAGACGTATGGAGGCTCTTTGTATTGGTTAAATTGTGACATCCAAGAAATGGCAAGGCTGACAGAAAACAAACATCAGAGTAAGAAAAAGCTAGAGCTTAAAATGTCCTTCTGGAAAAAAAAAAACCCAAACAACCTTTACTTTGAAAATCCACAGAAGTGAGTTATGGACATCAAGAAAACTCAGTCTAGCTGTATAAGGTAAGGCAAATCAATACTCCAGAGTTAACTAAGACAGTAAGGTTGACCTTCATGTATGAAGCAGATTGGTTTGATCTGCATTTAAACATCAGCCACAGTTCTCTCACATGTCATCTGGACCCTCCAGAAACTCTTGGCAATCTAAGGACACTGCAAGCTCAAACAAAAACCGTCACATTAGGTGCATGCAATTAAAAAGGAATGACCAGCCACCATCCCAAGCAAATCCACCAGGTTAACAGATCCTCCAAAACCCTTATGGGTACGGCTATCTCCACAGTACCAGGAATATGGCAGAGAACACTGGCTGTCATTTCTATCTCTGCAGACACTACAGTTTCTAACAGTTAATATTGTTTTCCAGGCTCTGGTTGCTTGAAGCCCAGTTCTAAGCCAAAATCCCCACCCTAACCCTTCCTCAGCAGACTCTGAATTCAACATAATCTTTACTGGCCATAAAAGCTCTCTCTTGCTGCATGACTGTAAAGATTTCATGCTGAAGCAGCAAGCCCCCTTTCTAGACTTTGTTTTCTGCAGCTGACTGAGGTACCATATGGTGTTAAAGTTACCTTGAGTTTTGGGACTGGAATTAGCATTTGAGAAAGCAATGAGAGCCATTTGCTTTCAGAGATCCCAGTTTCCCTTGCATCTTCACAGATGTTACAGAATCCAAACAAACTTTGCTCTCCCAGTGCTACTTTCTTAAACGTTGTCCCTGAACTCAGCTTTATACACTGCAGATATTTCAACACGTCCAAGAAACAAACATAAGGTATTTGTTCCCAGGTGCTTAGGATCCCACTCTACCTGACAACATCCACCAGCAAAACATCCTCTCTGGGTCTGGGTTTCTTCAACCACCTCTCTAACTGCAACTCTAATTTACTCATCTCCATAACCACAGATTAAGCACTTCAGTCATTACCAGACCTAAATAAAATACCTTCTGAAGCAGTCAGTCAGCAATTTGTTTCTATAGTTTCCACCAGTAAACTTTTCTCACCATCTCCAGCTGCCTCAGACACTAAGCCTAATCCCAAACAACACACTGTCCCTAGGTCTAACATAGGCATCCCAGCTGGACATTGAACTTGGTGTAAACCATTCTTTCCCGTTAGTACAAGTTCACAGCCAGTCTTTACAGGCAGTACAGGCTTCCTCCTCATGTGAGCAAGACAGACTTGAGTGGGGAAAGCTATGCCAGTACCAGTATGAATTGGGAAAGGTCTTCTAGGAACAGATATGTAAAGGCAGCAGATCCAGCTTTCCAGGGTGCACTCTGAGAGGTAAGAGATGAGACAGGAAAGGGGCTAGTTCATACAATGATGTCAGTGCTGACTTTAGTCAAATGATCTAAGCACAGTGTCCTTCTGTTCATGGAAAGATGGAGAAAGAAATGCTATTCAGAATTTGTATGACAACAATTTCACTTCCTCATTAAGGTTTACATTGCTGATTACATTTTCCCATTATATTTGCTGAGCCACGCTTTTGTACTGCACTTGAAAGAACCCGATTGAATGAAAGAACATTTATGCTAGGAAACTTCCTGTTAAGTCATTAAGGAAAAAAAAACACACCAAAAATCAACGTCATTTCTGACAGCCTTTTTTTTATAAGAGAGTTTGTACTACTTTTTGTTTCTTTACCTGTTATAGCTCAGACAGCAACAGTAATTTTATAAATCTCTCCTGATGATTTTCAGTTCAGCTGTAAAACATCCCTTGGATGTTTTCTGCTGTCACTAAGTTTAGATGCCAGTAAATTAATTCTCAGTATGTTAACGACTACATTAAAATAAAATTAGTTTCATATTAAAAAGCAAAATGTTAATGTCTAATATTACTACAATATAACTATGTTTGTATTAATATAATTACTATAATAACTATCACATATACTATATTAATACATTAAATATTACTATAAGTAATATAGTAGAATTAAAAATCAATTTCATTTTAAAAAGAAATCTGACTGAAATCCATCCTATGCTTAATGTAGAAATGCCACAAAGGTGCCTTTGTTTCTTATATTTCAGAATATTAATGCTTTGACTTATCTATAGTTCCAGACCTAAACATAAAGCCCCCAAATAGCATTTTTGTGACAATTGAAACCAATAACCAATTTAACCAAACACCTGAATAATTTCAACCAAGGAAGACAACCTGCAAGAATGCTTTTTGGAGGTCAAAACAAGCAATTAAGAATCCCAAAGATATTGAAAAGTAAGCAAAAGCTTGGATTCTAGGTTTCCATATTATTTTGATATCAGTGTTAACTGTTACTCTGAAGCAATGTTTATTTCTGCACTTGAAGGAAAAAAGTTTTATTTCCTATCAACCCCACATTATGTATTTGGGTTTTGAACGTGCTGTGAGATTGAAAAAACCACTATGCCAGGTATTATATTTTATAAGGCAATTCAATATTGCTAAAAAACCCCAGATTGTTGGTGTGTCATTTTCCAGCAACATTGGCTGGTCTAGCAAAATAATACAACTTCCTACAAACTCTGTCACTCATTTTTATAATAGTTAAATTAATTTGTAGTCTGCTTGGCTTCCTTCCCTTCTTCCTTGCTAAAATCAATTGTTCATGTCTCACTACATCACCACCATCCTTCCTGAATCTAGTAGTGAAAGCAAGTTTGGATTTTAATTCTTCTCGTTCATTTTTGTTTTAAAACTATTCTTTCATTCTGTTTGACTTCAGGATTGGGTCAGTCTAAGACAAATTGTTCAAGAAGTTTCAAATATAATGTGAACCTCTCTCAGCAAACTATGTATTGGTGCTTCTATATTCACTGCTTAAATCATCGTGCAATTTTTTTCCTGAGTACACAAGGGGGAAATTTGGGAAGTATTTGTGAAGTCTGATGAGCAAACTCACAACGTTGCCTTCACAGACTCCTCTAAAGAAGCTCATTCAGAGCAGGAGCCTTACAGGTGATCAGAAGTATCTCCTGCAGGAACCATGTCCCCTTGGCTATAACAGGAGTATTGGGAATAAAATTCCTATGTGTAGAAACTAGTCTTTGCAACTAACCCCTAACAGCTGGATTCCTGTGAAAGTTACAGGCAAGAGAGCCTTTTTTTTCAGATCCAGAAGTCTATTTAAGATGTCTATGTTGCATACAAAACAATTGCAATATGGAAATTTTTAACTGCTGAACCCAGGTAAACTGACCTACATAAATCCTACTTAGATGTACTTACATTTACAAATGCAAAGTTTAATTAATATCCTAGGACATAAAGCCTTCTAATTTACATGCAAAAGAAAAAGCTACCAAAGTTTTTCATCTGACCTCTCCCTCTGCTTACTTCACTTGCTCCCATCATTCCCTTCTGAGCATGTCCCCTGATCTGTTTCACGCATTGTCATGTCACTTCCATTTCCTCCTAATTATTTCTGGGTATTTCCCAGACCCCAACATGCCTTCACTTTTCCAGTATCAACAATATCCAAGCACATCTCTGGCTTCCTTTCACCCCCAAATTCACTGAGCCTGTTCTGTGCAGTCACCACCTGGAAGCAGCTTCTTCTTCCCTTGCCATCCTACCTCTTCCCTAATCCTGGCACTCAAAAGAAGCTCCTCCCAGGCTATAAGCAACCTGAGAACCAATATCTATTCTTTACCCCTTTTGAGTGTCAGCTGTTTTCCAAGCTCAAAAATACACAATCCTTCCCAATCTTCCATTTACATCTTATCTCTAGTAAATAGTAAGATTTACAAACTCAGCTCCCATCTATAGTCTGACAGTTTACAAATCTACCACTGAACACCAGGTACTTTTCTTCCAACAAAAAACTTTCTTCCATCTGTCAAGCAACTTCTTACAGATGTTAAGATGACATCTCAAGCCCAGCAGAATCTAAAAAGGGTTCATAATTCCCTCCCAAACATCTAGCATCCTTTTTCTCAGGCACAATGGATAAGGTGTATTGCCATTACTAAAACATTCATGACACTTCCTGACATTGGCTTGTCCTGAAGTCCTCATACTAAGGCTATGCCTAAGTCTTGCCAATTCTTTTTGTACAACACCACCAAGATAATCTTCCTTAACCTTTTACATATCTAAGACTTGCTCTTCAGGTAGTCATCACTGTAATGTCTTTCTCCTTAAGAACATTCTTGACCTTTTCATATGTGCTCTTTATGCTATTTCAAAGTTAATTTCTTTCCTCTGAACTTCTTAGTTCTCTTTGCATGTTTCCTTTGCTGTAATACATCAAAGACTATCGATCTTCACCTTCAAGATTTTTCATAACACTACCATTTGTATTCACCATCTCTCTCATAACAGCAAGGTCAGATTTCAGCTTTCACTGCTAGTGATGCTTGTTGCCTGATCATTACATTTTACATTTTTAAACGTCCATGCTTGTGTTTATATCCACTTTGCACCCCAAACTTGGACGATCTCTTTGTTAATATTTGCAAAATGAAAATTACTATTCTCTTTCAAGTACCTGCTTAAAAACCTTCCCTTGTTGTGATGCATACAGAATCCTGAAAACAATTTGGCATATGATGACCACAGTCCCTCTTGGTGATCATTACTGCCCTATTGTCTCTGCACATATGTCCTCCAGACACTCATGTTGTTTTGTACTTAAATTGCAAGCCTTTTGAGGCAGGGACCTTTTCCTCTGTGCTACAGTTAAAACAGAATCCTCCTCTGTAACTACAATTTGCCAGCACTGCAATAATACCGGTAGTAATAATAATAACAAATAAAATGCAAACCAGAAGATTTGTGAGCTGGAAAAGAATGAAGTCAACTGAAGAAATTATTCACAAGATATAGCTCTACTCACTGAGCTTGAACTAAGGAATAGTTAATCCCATTGTGCTGAGACAAACGGGTTTTTTCAGTTTAAATTTCTCAGTCTTCCATGGGCAAGAAGTTGGATGCGATGCAAAAGGAAGACTCAGGACAAAATCACACACAATCACAAAATAGTTGCTCCTCCATGACAGTAAATTCCTCTAGGAGCTATTGTGTGAGAGTATGGTAAAACCCTGTTTCACAGTTCTTCTGGAATGGGTGATATTCTCCAACATAAGGGGCATTCAGGAGCTTTATTTCTGTTGCAGAGTGAAATATCTTTTATTTTATACGTATCTGAAATTTGATATGAGAGTGAGGAGAATTTTCTCTTAAATGAAAACAGCCTTTGGGGAGTAGGGCTTGTTTAGTTTGCATTTTTTCACTGTGACCTTACTTGTGAGACATTGTGGTTTCGGCAACTACATTATTGCTAATCTGTTCTGGAAATTTTAAAATCTTTAGTCTGAAAGGGTTATTTCTGCATTAATTTTATTTTTTCCAAAACCCTAAAGATATGAGAGATAATGAAGATCTTCATACACTAAGGGGAAATTTTCTAAAATAATGATTTCAAGATAGGAAATGAGTGTGTATGACAGACACACTTATAAAAAATTTAGTACTAAAAAGCATTACGGTATGTCTTCAATAGTAACACAATACTGAAGGAGAACAACATAATAAAGTAGAAAAGAAATAGAATTATTTACTATATCATGAAGTAGGATTCTATAGTAGCTAAATATTGCAGGAAACAGCAAACAAAGCTTGCATTTTGCCCCCTGTAGACTTTGGAAATGAATGCTTAATTTGGAAAAAAAAGGATTACTAAACAGAACTATTTGTATTCTTGTAAGAAAAATGTGCATTTATTTTTTTAAATAAATGTGTTTCCAAAAGCTAGAATCATCTGACATGTATCAGGTCAAGGTAGGAAAAACAGAATGGAAATAGGAAAAAGCAGCTTCAACTACATTTTTACATGCCATATGTAAAAAAGACTGAAAACCAAGGGAAGTGTCTGGAATTGGTGAGACCCCTTTGAGACTGGGAACTGGTACAATTACACCAGTCACATTTGTTTCTGTGTGCAACACCTGGCCTGTGAGGTCCTCCTACAAGATGTAAGGTTTTAAACTCTGGGAGACAAATTAGGGTTGCAGCCATGAGGTCCATAAGCACTGTTTCCCACAGGAATTCTTCCAAATTTCCTCCCTCCCCTCAAGCTTCACTTCTATTTCCCAAGCTGCTCTTCTCAGACCTAATTACCCAGTGGTAATTAATTGATGGATGAAAAGCTGGACACGAGCCAGCAATGTGCATTCACAGCCCAGAAAGCCAACTGCATCCTGGGCTGCATCAAAAGAAGCGTGGCCAGCAGGTTGAGGGGGGCGATTCTGTCCCTCTACTCCTCTCTGGTGAGACCCCACCTGGAGCCCTGCATTCAGCTCTGGAGCCCACCAGCCTTTCAGTATTTCAAGGGGGCTTATAAGAAAGATGGGGACAAACTTTTTAGTAGGGCCTGTAGCCATGGGACAAGGGCTAATGGTTTTAAACTACAAGAGGGTAGATTCAGGCTAGATACAAGGAAGAAATTTTTTACAATGAGGGTGGTGAAACACTGGCACAGGTTGCCCAGAGAGGCTGTAGATGCCCCATACCTGCAGACATTCGAGGTCAGGTTGGATGGCGCTCTGAGCAACCTGATCTAGTTGAAGATGTCCCTGCTCACTGCAGGGGGGTTGGACTAGGTGACCTTCAAAGGTCCCTTCCAACCCAAAGTATTCTGTGATTCTATGGTGTCCCCTCTCAGATTTTCCTCGGGCTTTGCTCACTGCTTACACTAATGCAAAACCCTGGACTCCTCTCTTCTGACAGGGCTTGACTTCCTGCACCCTTTCCCCGTTAGCCTGCTTGGGTCTGACTTGACCCCAGGCATCTCACTCTCAATGGGTAACTGACACATACACATTATCTTCATATAAACAGAAACACTAGCATCCTCCACCTATACCTCTTTGCATGCATGAGAGAGTATAAATAATAGCAGGAGGAAATTTGACTTAATGAAGGGAAAAGTTAGAATAAACGTTGTTACCATGGGATGCTTTTTTCCGTCAAGGAGATCTATAGCTATGCACGTGCAGGTCACTTCACACTTCCCTTTTCCTGCCAGTTTGGCCTATTTTTTGGCTGTGAATGCTGTTAAAACTACAGGCTGCGGACCAACAATTTTTATTAGATTCTTCATTGGCACAGGATTTTCATATAAGTAAAGCATGTAAAATACATTAATCTAGCTAAAAGACTATATACTGAGCTTTCTGACAGCAGCCAAATGGCTTTGTTAACTTCAGAGCTGACCTTTGGAACGTTAAACCACCTTCCCTTAAAAGAAGCACCATTTGATATGGGAAGTGGGGCCTGGCAGTTTCAACCTTTGGGCTGCCAAGGCCCCCCCATTCATGGCCCCTCGCCCCTCCATTGCCATCAGTGAGGGGAAGCGCAGCTGGGAAGGGCCTGGGTCCTCTCCCATCATGAACAATGCAGATGACCTGCAAGAAACCTCACGTAGCCTATGGTCAGCGGTCCTGCAAAAGGAAGGGGATGATGCCTGGAAGAAGCAGGTATGGGGTGAGCTGTAGAGGAGTGGGATAAGGGAGGAACAGAACAGTTTTAACTTGTAATCTCTAGGGATAACTACCTATATGCAATGCTCTACTTGACTTGTCTTAATAATGGTCCACTGCATGCCAGTGGCCTAAGACCAGACAGGCATTGAGATATACCAAGCACTGGTCACCTCTCCGAGGTACGTTCCTGTCTTCCATGAGTGGAGCCTTTATCTTGAGACAAGTGGGTGGCAATTTTGGACAATGCAAGGCAAAAGGAAACTTAGCAGTATACACATCAGGATCAAAGTCTATGTAAATCAAGATTAAAGCTCAGGCTCTTTGCAGGTGATTTATTCAAACCCAGGAATTTTCTGAATATTCTGAAGGACTGCACTGATCTTGAGATCGCAGGTTCCCTGAGCTACCAGGAGCTCTCCAAGAGCTGTCTATGTTACTGTGCACAGGAGCTAAGGCCTTTTTGGCTGCTGGCCTGAGACTGGGAAGTTCACTCCCACACACTAAAAATGGCCATGGATCTCACCACAGCATCGTCCTCATAGCAAAGACAATGCTGACCTCCCCTCCCAGAACCTATTAACACTACGCTAACCTATTAAACAATAAACCCAGAGCCTATTAACACTAAAAAATAACACTGAAATAAAGGGGAAAAATTGAGCTCGATTACAAAGCACACCTTCCACAATATGGGACAAGGAAGCAGAGAACACTTACGTTGCCAAGGCAGCTCATTTCATACATGATGCTTCCCAAGGTGCTCTGATGCCAAAGCACAAACCAACCATGCAGAGTGGTGCTTACCACAGAGCGGCACCAGGCTGTGAAATTCCACTCTTGAAATAGCCATTTTATGCTGTTTCGTACCACGCACTCTATCTGCAAGGGCAGGCCCAAAGAATTTTTTGACACAAATTTACTAATGGGAAATTTTTGTTACAAAAAAACCTCCTACAATTTGTGCACTGAAAATTGTACCAGGAAATGTAACATAAAAGCAGCGCAGTCAGTAAGCACTCTAGTTAGGGTAAAACCAAAAGAGAAGAAATGGCTTAGATGTAGTTTTATGTACTATACCTGCCAAAGTTCCCACATCAGGTTTCACGGGTTTATGCTCATATTTTCCTTCAAAAGGTATTTTCTCCTTTCTCTATAAAAGAAGCTACAGTATCATCAGAGGAAACCACCCAGAGTACTTTCTCTATAATCAAGCTCACCCTAAAGTCAAACTGGAAAAAAAAATACACTGATAGTTTGGCTCTGTAATTTCTCCCATTTAGCTTATAATAAAAACAGGTAATGCAAAGTTTTGTTGTTCCTTGTGGTTGCTGAGCTGATAAATGTTAGAGTCTCTGGGAATTTCCCAATCTCTATATCAAATGGCTTTACCTACGATCTGGTTTGCATGCATTGTTCAGGTATCAGTGTTAAACATGTTTAAATATGTCTAAACATGCACTTTGATTTTTTTATACTTTAATATTAGCATTTACCATTGTGAGCTGCTTCTCATATTTTTTAATTTTGTAGCTCTGTATTTCTGTATTGTTCTGCATGGGAACTGAAGCTTCTCAAAAATCTGATCCAATCAAAACTCAACTTTGTTATGTGCTTTGCACTTAACGGGACTACTTCATCATCATTAGGCAAAAATTATACACTCTAGGTCTAATTCAGTAGTAAATTTGGTAAATGCTTCTAATTCAGAAGTAAAAAATTTCCAACTGTGAAATGAGGTTCAGACTCAGAAGGTTAAATGAAACCGGATCCCCCAGCCGCAGGGAGGGGATCCTTCCCTCCGACTTATCAGCCACTCAGAAATGGCAGGCAAGGGGGATCGCCCATGGGACTGCCTAAAGTGTGCTCATGCCATTGCCCTGATGAGCTCTGGTCTCCAGCACAGGAAAGGAGGAAATATGCTGCCTTATTTTATTCCCCCATGTCATCGTCCTTCCTTGTATTGTGACTGGACTAACCCACATGTCATCCACAGATGGGAGCCACCTCCTGCAGCTGCTGAATTCAGGGCCATAAAGAATTCATTACCTGTCTGGCATCTGCATGCCAGATGAGGGGAAAAAATATATGTTTCAACTCACCTGTGGGTGAGTAGATGTTTTTGGCTTCATCCCACTACAGCTCACGTGCTGCTAGCTCCTGAGTTGATCTGCCTACAACACCAGCACACACTTCAATTGCCAAACTTTCTCATGGGGCATAGAAGGGATTTTCTCGTATGAGAGAATTTGCCAGCTGCACTGTAAACATTCCAGCAGTGCAGGCCTCTGGTTACATTTCCATTTGACAGAACTCTTGAAGTTTCTAATGCATCTGGCAAACAAACAAACGTGCAAATTCATTATAAAAGCAAAAAACCTTCCAGGGCTACAAGACCTTCTATGCTTCCACCAAACCAAACCTTCTTAAAGTTATAACGCTTCGGTTCTAAAATGCTGGAAAAGTATTTTTAAATGTTTAATAAAATCATAATAATTGCCTCTAAATGAAAACAAAGGATTTACATATTGCCCTCTGATGTATGTGGTGGAGATGATGCTGAGTATTCCAATACATGAGGTGCAGACAGTCTGCTTAATGTGAATTTCCTCCAGGTTTCCTGCAGAACAGACAGTTTCCTGTAACAGTATGTTTATCTGTAAGAAGCTATCATCTTCTCAGCAGTGTGCCTGATGAAGACAAAACCCTTGCTAAAGAGAAACCGAGCCCCACTAGGAAGACAGTGAGAGGGTCATTGCCTCATTCAGCACTGATTAATCTTTGCCTTGACTGGTATCTGATAAAGTACAAATAATCTAAGGTACATTTTAACACTCTAATCACTTCATGATCATTATATTTGTCCAGATCAAACATAGGGAAAGAAAATGTGATAAAACTAATCCTTACAAAACCCACTCTCTTCAGACCTGCAAGTGGTACCTCCGTGCTGCAAAGAAACACAGCTCCTTTTTCAGAATTTTGGGGGTACGCAAAAGTACATTTAATTTTTTGTTCATTACTGGGGACCAGATGCTCCAGTGTTGTTCAGAACTCTCTCTTTCCGTCTTATGACTTCCAGTGCTTTCTCTAAACTCGTCTCACACTCCATGATCTCCGCTTATCTCTTCCCTCACTTTTCACTTTACCTTCAGTGAAAAAAACTAAAACACTTGTAACAAAATTAGCCTGCTCAATCCACCTATATACTAAATCCTTTTCATTTTCTAAATTCCTATGAGTCAGTGTTTTAACCACAGTGTATTTTCAGCAGATCTGACCTTTTGTATACCTTCCTTCTACCCCTCGTTCCTTTCCTTTATGTACAAGGCACACCCTGATAGCCAGGTCATATCCTCTACCTCCAAGTGTTGTTATCTGCCCTCCTAATTCTAGCAACCAACTTAGGTAACAGAAGTTTGTTGACAAGCTGCAATCTAATGTACACAAAACTGAAAAGGGAGGAATGTATAATGGAAAAGGGAAATGAGTTAAAAGGCATGCTCCTGATAAAAAACCCTAAGAATGTGCCATGCTAGAATGCCAATGAACTGTAATGCAGACCACGGGCAAGACTGTTCAATAAAGAGCTATAAAAAAATCCTGTAAAATAAGAGCTGCGATCCAGCTGTTTACTTTTATCCAAACATGCTTAACTTTTCACCTAAATCAATCCCCTATTTTTCCCCTGAGTGCTTTTCACGGCTAGCAACCACTTCCCCAACTAAACCCATGTAAACACTCCAACTCATCAGTCATACATTAGATGTCACAGAAAGTGTTTACTTCCACAGTACAAACTGGCAGCTTCAGTAAGACTAACTAGACCAAGTACATTCATTAATAGACTTCTGCTTTTGACAACAAAGAGAAGAAACCCTCACCAAGTATCTCACCAAATGGCTGGTTTAGGTTCAAAGACAACGAAGGGGCTATTGTGAAAGAAATAATGAAGTTCAGATGTCTGTTGCAAAGTGTTCCCAAAAAAGCAAAAAGAATATTACTGTATTTGCATCCTCAACAAAACTTTTAATTCCTCTTATTTTCCTGTCTCCTCACTCGAAGATATGACTTTTGTCTACCCAAAACCAAGGGAAGAGGCTTGGAGACTGGCTTCTCTTCAAGTCTTCTGGTTCAGCCCATAGCTAAACCGCAGCAGTTCTTTCTAAGATATTTCCTACCTCAGCCAGCCAAATATCCTATCCATGTTCTCATCATGTTGAGTATTGCAACATCCATTTCTCAGGATTTACCAAGCAGTCTTGCCCTGCTCCAATTCAACTAGAAAGCAGCTAGAAAGATCAGCTCTCATCTTTCCTCCATCACACCCTTCCACTGTTGGTCACCACATGAAACTGAAGCTCTTTGTCTTCACTTTCAAGGCCTTTCTGATTTCCACCTACCTATCCATCTGTACAGAAGGACTAGCTCCCAGCACCCATCAGCCTATTTATCACCACTGTTCATCTCAGGAAGGCATCTCTTGCAAAAACTCACACTTGTAAGGAGCTCCCATTAAACAAAAGCAAAAGCATTTTTCTATCCTTTTCCAAGGACCACAATCCTTTTTGCCATGGTACACACATGAAAGCAGTGAACAAAATTGGCTCCCTATCTTCTTCTAACTGCTTGGACCTTCCTGTTATCCCATGCTTTACACTCAGTGCATACAATGTATTGGAGGGGTGTGAGAAGGGGAAGGGATGATGTTGTAGGTGCCATAAGTTTACATCGTTCCAGTGGTCTTCTTCATCCATAAGCACAGTTCCTAGACACTATGATTAAAAAAAAATAGTAACAGCACACCCGGCAGAGACAGGCTTCTCGGTCCAGGCTGCAAGCCCTGAATCCCTCTCCAGCACAGTGCAGATTTCACATACAATTGCTAGCTGCTCTCCTTCCAGCTCGGTTCCCCTGAAGAGGCCATTCCCGGTGTCCCCAGCATGCAGCCCCACTCCCACTCATTTCACAGGAGCTGCCAAAGCCGTGACAAAGCTCCCCAGGCAGCTGGGGACTTGGAGCAGACCCCTGCACTGATGTGCCCCAGCTGCTGGCAGGGCCCTTTCCTGGCTGAGCGCGTGTCAGCAGCCCCAGCGCTTGCAGCACAGGAGGGAAAGCATGCCGGCAGCCCTGCAAAGTGATTCACAGCTCCCCAGTAAGTGTTTTTCTACTGAGATGACTGTACTCCCTGCCTTACACATGCTCTGCTGACAGGCTGCAAACAAGTTCAAAGGGTCAGCGATCCCGCAGCAGAAGCTGGGGGAAGGCAACCAGCAAAGCTGACTTCAGCTGCATCACCCAAAAGGAGGAAGAGTGGTGCCACAGCATCACATCGCAACGGGAGTGGGGAGAAGGGGGTCAGGACTTCTCTCAGCTCAGGGAGCATCACCAGCCAGATCTGTAACTCCGTGAACAACATCAAAGAAACAAAAAAAGTTCATCTACCTGCTAGAAGAAACCAATGTAGAAGTCTTTGCACTTGGGAGGGGATCCTGCTGGGATTCATTGCTCCTCTTTCAGCTGCGAAGGCTGAGCACTGGTAAGGGTGAGAAATACTTGGGAAGCAGCAGAGAACTGGAGAAAATTCAAAAGCCACCCATCTTCCTGAGGGAGCGGCAGTGCCTGGCACAGACCAGCACTAAGCTGGCTGGTTCAGGACAATCTGGAAACAGGGAACACCATGTAATTCTGGAGGCTGGCAGGGACTTCTAGAGGCCACCTAGTCCAACCACTTGCTCACAGCAAGGCTAGCTTCAAACAGCACCTGTAGGCGTTGGGGAGCTCTTCTCTCTGTGCTGACCTCAGACAGCTCATGGGTTTCAGGGCCTGAACTGAAGGGAAATGTTTGTAGTAACAGAAACAGAAGGTGGCTTGAACCAGGCTGAGCACACCATGTGAATGCCCATACCTGCATCACCAAAGGGACTGGGGATACCTCCACCATACACACACATTTGTTCCTCTACCCTTCTGATTTCCCTGCATCTTCAGCCAGATGCAGTTCACTATCTGCTGGAAAGCCAAGCAGCCTCTTCATCTGTGTGCAAGAATAAAAGGACAAAGAGCCAAGAGTGGTTTGCACAATGAAGACATTGTGTCAAAGACTTCTTCATTATCTGTGCAGCTCATGAAGGAACTGGGGGCAGGGAGGACATCAAAACCCTCGGTATGGGAAGCATTTGAGTTGACATTCAAGCACAAATAGCTTTGCTCTATTAGACTTTCTGCCACCAGAAGTGATTACATCAGTCAGAATTTGAATACACTCTGACTCCCATTTTCAGAAGTCCATAAAGAAGATGGTCACCCCAATCCGCTTTCACATATATGTACTGATTCACTTAGGATTTGCTGTTCTATTTGTTGAAAAATAAAATGAAATAAATGTTAAAAATCAATGTATACAGACAGTGGGTTGAGAGCTGGATTTTGGGTGAGGATGCAAATGATCTGGTTAGGGAGTGGGAGCAACAGGATTTTTCTCCCCCAGAAAAGTCTGGAAATTTACATTTTGTATCACTGTTTGAGTGATGTTTGAGCAGGAATGTTGTAAGCAGATTGATCTGCTGACAAAGTTGGTTAATTTCCTGGTCCTGCTGCTGTTTGTTATTAGCCAGTGTCAACTGATGCTTAGACAATGAGTCATCTCATACTTATTATCAGTAATATGTTGGTTTTCCTTGTCAATATTTCTAAGCTCGCCTGAAAAGTAGAGTACACTGGGAACCTTATGGGAATCTTCTGCTGCTTCTTTTGGGAAGTTACCTGGCAGACTTGGGCCTTGTGCTAGGTACCATCAAACATCTGCTGTTGTCTTACAGTGATTTATGTATCAATACATTAGTGAGGAGCCATAAAAAGCCATATTTCTCATAACATAAAGATTGAAAATTATCAGAAGTTTTCTCCAAGAAGCATTAAGTCAGAATTCTATGATGGCAAGGAACTTAGGATTTTTAGCGGAGAGGACAAGTGAGATGATGGTGCTGATCTATTTTCTTTGACAATTTTTCAGTATCCCGTTTGAAGTTTTTAGTATATAAGAAGAATGTTTCTAATTAAACTGAGTTGATAGCAAACACATCTCTAACCTCTAAGAGAGAAAATGCTTCTATGAGCACTCAAAAATTATTCACCATTCAGTCTATTCTCATTCTCCTTCTTGTGAGTGTCCATGTCATAATGTGCCTAAGTTACCTCAGGCGACTTAGCAGTAAGCAATTGTAACCCTTACCAGCCTCCTCCCCAGCCTCATCAGTGATCCAGCAGCTCACCTTAAGTCATCTTCCTCCTCCTCCTCCTCCATAAATCACATCCTACAGCCCTGCTATACCAACCTCCTTTCCTTCTGCACCACGCTCAGTTCCGTTCCCTGTTTATGATTTCTTTCAGCTCCACATCCCCCACGGCTCAGCTGGTTTCCCAACCAAAATAATCCATAAGGATTTTGATTCCCTCCTCCCTAAGCATCTAAATGGTAGCATCTAAAGCTACTAAATCTTTCTTCACAAAAGCTTGCTGCTTTTTTTTTCTTCCTTTTTTCTTTGTTGTTGTTTTTGGTGGGTTTTTTGGTTTTGTTTATCAAGAAAATACAAGACAGTGATGCCAGGACACACTGTCTTCCTTCAGTTTCAGATTCAAAAAGTCTTTAAAAGTTGCAGAGCACCATTAGGAATCTCAGCTCTGATTCTGACCACACTTTTTGCAGAAAGTGGTGTCCCAGGCTGCTGAACTCTATGTGACTTTTAAGTTCTTTGAAATACAGGCCACCCTCCCCTACAGCCCATTTCCAACAGGCTGAGGCTGTACATCTCTTCAATCGAGCTCTGCCCAGCATGTTACTGGGAGTTTCTTTGCTCAGTCTTGCCCCCATTCATGCAATACACAGAGATTACACTGGCCTTCAGAAAAGAAAAGAGTTCAACAAAAGAGCTTTGTAGATCACACTCATGCAAGCTTTAGTGACCTCTTCAGTAAAGAACTAATGATTAGTTTCAACTCTGAATTATATGTGATATTTTCTATGTGATCTAGCACCTATAGTTATGACTTCTGTTAAGTTAAAAGACATGTAATCAGAACACATTAAGAAAGCAGGAATGAAATTTCTTGGTATGTGGCAAAATCATTCTTGGGTATAAAAACCCCACGGCAATTAGGGTGAAAAACCTCAGAGTTTATGTAAAATAAACACACAGAGATGATTCAGCTGCAAAATGCTGAATGATCAGCTGCCTTTATGAGTGGTGGGATGTAGGTATTTGCTCGCACCATTAGAAAACAGAAGCAGCATTTACAGCCTTTGCTTCTAGATAATCCCTAAACCCAAAATAAGTCTCGATTAAAATGAGATCCCAGTGGTAGGAATGACATTATTTTTAGCATCTGGTTTACGTAAATCCAATGTATAAACTGTGCATAGCACCTCCAAAATAGACTGTATTTTTCATTTCCTCCTGACATAAAATCATCCATCCAAATAAACGATTAAACTATCCAATAAACCATAATACACACTGTCAGTAGCCCAACTAGGTAGAGCTTTTCATTAATGAGCTTATTATATTAAATACACATAATAATATGTGGAAAATAGATGTCTTGTATACATTCCTGGTTGCTACACAATACCCAAAAGATAAGCCAGAGTAAAACAGTGTAAAGGAAGAAAGGAAAACACACTGCCTTTTGATGTCAGAGTTGAAATATGAGGATGTATTCTCCAGAGATGTCATGCGTCAGATTCTCACATAGCAGCTAGGTGATTTTTCTCAGAATAAACCAAAAATCTTATTTGCTGAAAAGATGCGTATTTGGATTATTAAAAAAAACTAGGAAATTTATATTATTTTCACTGGGGCTAAAAATAAATTTTTTAAAGTAAAACATCTATATGATTCATTTCCATTTTTCAAAATTAAATGCTTTTAGATTTGTTTCCAAATTAAGCTAATACTTTTGCATCACTATAAAATTTTAAAATACCAAGAAATAATGTACCTTTCTTTCTAAAAATGAAAAGAAAAGTACCCCACTTGGTTTGATTCCAAATGACTGTTTTTCCAAGTGTGACAATTAAAGTCACAGAAAACACTGATTTTTCTGTGATGCACACAGCTGTTTCTAGACAGCTCTGCACATCTGTGTACCCCTTCCCGTGTGGCCCCTGGAGGATGGAGACCAAGGTTCTGCCCCTGTGGAGGCAGGTGGAGAGACTAGAGAGCACTGTGCCCAGTTCCAGCCCTGAGCCTGCCCCCCTTACAAGCTCCTCTACTGCTATCAAGCTGCCGCTTGCAATGCCGCCATGAGTTATGGCTACGCTATGCTGTGAGTTCTGGGAGGGCACAGGAGCCTGAGATTAGAAACAGCAGATGTTTAGGAGGAGAACAAGAGTTTGAGGGCAGAGCAGTAAGAGTCTATGGAACTGGTCATTAGGTGCAATGTGGAGATGGTACAGGAAACTGGTACATGATGGGGTAAGATGAAATGAAGAGAAGAAAAAATACCCAAAACCCAAAAAGACATTTTTAGCAAGTACTTTTGAAATTAAGTGCCAGAGGTTTGCATCCCAATGAGATCATAACGTTAAGTCTCTGTTTTCACTTCAGAACGGGTTTTACATAAATGTAATTTATCTAAATTCTTACATTAGATAAATGTAATTTATCTATTTCTAATTTCTTGCAAAATATTTGCATGTCATTATGCTGACATGCCCCAGTATTGGCCAGCTTTATTCTCTTTGTCCTCAGCTCCCCTGACTAGGAAAGGAGCAGGGAGCCAGGCTCTCTATTTCTGCAACCCTTAGAAAAAGAGGTCAAACTGGATGCTAGGCACATGTGCTCAAGCTGCAGCTTCACTGTCTAGACAGAAAGCAGGTCCACCACTAGAAGCTGACCACTTTTGAGTTTCTTTTTTCTCAGTCTTTTATCCAGACTGGTTAGTTTTCCTACACAATCCTACAAAAATCACACTGTCCTCATTACAATTCTGAACCATTGCATCATCAGCATTGCACAATCCTCTTCAAAGTTGAATCCACCCTTTCCATTCCACCTGTGGCCAGCCTGCATCTTGTAAAGTAAAATACATGTAGGCCACACCAGTCACAGATCTATGCAGAATATATCCAACTAAGATTTAGCATCTATGTTGCTCATTACTTCCTAAGGGGTCAGGTGTGGGAAACTTCGGCTGCTCCAAGGGATCGGAATGCGAGCTTGTTAATATTAGCCTTGAACAGATACCCGTGTATCCTTGAAGAGTCTGGGAAAGTCCT
>JAVJGI010000065.1:28345933-28357599 GCA_035590275.1 Ibycter americanus | reverse complement strand
GCAAGCAGAAAAGCATGTTGCTCGGTCTGCATTTGCTGCCTTTTCAGTATCCCGAGATCAGCAGCGCAGCCTGGATGCATTGCGACGGCTGCTTGCAACTCAGCAGAGAGCTGTGGCGGGTCCGCAGCTTGTGACTCTGTTAGAATGGATCCGTGACAAGGTGCTGGACTTTTCACCTGATGGCGCTTTGCAAATTCCTGCCCGGCAAGCGGTTGGCAGACAGTTGTATGATGCTGCCGCAGAGGGGGACACTGGGGTGTTGATTTTATTCGTGATTGTAATTGTGTTATTGATGTTGCCTGCAACGGATGTCTGCAACGGATGGCACAAGACATGGCAACATCAACACCCCAGTTTTGATCAGAGACAACAATCACCTTGACCATCCCCATCCTTTAAACACGTTATGTAACCAATCCAATCCATCATCTACTGGTAATTTCTTCACTCCACCTTTCAGAAGCTGTAGATTGCTGAGCTGCTAGTTAAGTCAACACTCATCATTTCATTTGAGTCACTAGGCCATCTGGTAAAGTTTAAATAAAAACACACGGGGGCTTTTATACATCCTAATAATTCTAATTCTTGGGGCTGTAATGAGGTAGGTGGGAAGTTGCCAACCGTATTAAGACCTATTCCCGAGTAATTTTTTCACATACGTGGCTTTATTTAGCCGCACTTCAGTGGATTCACTGGTGTCAGGAATGAACATTTTTAATCAGATGAAGTCCAGTCACCCAGCAGCCTCAGTAGAGTTTGGAATTTGCTTCAGTTGTGCAGATCTCCAAGAAAATCTTTTGATTATCCCAATTTCCAGAAAAATGTTCCAAAAAGTTATAACCTTACCATTCATTTTTAAAGTATATACTCATGAGTAAGACTTTTTTTTTTTTTTTAAAATAAGGCTGACAGTAGATAAAAATAAGAGTCCCAAAATCACGACAGATTAAAGGCTTTGACACACATTATCATATTGTCCTCAGTGTTTGATTAGAAGAGTTGTGAACTAGCATCACTTCTGACTGTTGATAGTCTCTCAATTTTCATTCCCTTCAAAGGAGGTCCAGTAATAAAGTTGACCAAGAACCAGGAAGCTTTTGGAGGCAAAACTAGCCTTGCAGAGTGTTAATGGTATCACGAAAAAGAAGGAAGGGGGAGAACACCCAAGAGAAAGAGAGGATGAATGAGAATTGTAAGTACAAAAATATCAATATTCAATACAGGAGCAATTCTCCTTGCTGCAAAGACAGAGACAGTTAACCTTAGCCAGTGTTCAGACTAGTCATTTACACAGATTCTGTTTTACTACCTTCACAATGTTGCTTGAGGTCTAACCCAGGATTTCACGTGGAAATAAAACTCCCCCTTTACCACAAGAAAAATTCCTCTCTCTCTGTCCTTAAAGGCTGTTATTCCCCTTTTTTTATTACAAAGTCGAGAAAACCCCAGAAAATATTTCAGATCCTTGTACTTTTGAGTAAGCTTTTTTTCCCCACCCTTCCAGATTCAGATGTTAGTTTCGGCCCATAGGAAACATTGCTGAAGCTTTCATCAGCACTTCCTTTTTTTGGAGAGGTTTAATCTTCATCTTGACATGCTGCAGGCTAAAACCAATCTTCTACCTGGCAGGAAAGGATTAGGGCCCACTCAGGTTTGGGTTTTTTTTTCATTCTTCCCACTCCGGATGCAAAACAACTTACATCGGAGAGGATGACACAACGCAGATCAATGCAATACCTGCAGGCGAGGGGGAATGCTTTCAGAGTGTTGCTCAAGCAAAGGAAGTGCAGCTTGTTTCAACCTATCTACAAAAGAGGAACCATTTCTGGGACTGCTAGCATGATGTTTTAGCCAGCTGTTGCTTGCTTAAGCTGACAGCAAAACACTATAGAGAAACTAAAATAAAAAAAGAAGAAAAAAAAAAGCTGGAGTGTTTTCCTTTTCAGATATGCTCCAGAGCTTGTTCTCTCTCTGGTGGAGGGATGTACTAAGCCGTGTAGGAGCAGGAGAAGGGGAGTATGGGGGAAGAGCTGGAACTACCCCATGCAAGGAGGCCTTCTGGAGGTGGGGATGCAGAACTGGGGGGATAGCTGAGCTGGATGAGGCTAGGGCTGGTTTTGCTAGGTTGTGGGCTTCACAGATGTTTGTAAAATGAGGTGTGGAAGCAAGCAGACCGCATGGATTGCTACTGTTAAAGAGACTGGAGGCCAGAGTACACAGTTTGGGACAGAGTGATCTGTTTGGATTTATGGGACAATCACAAGAAGAAAAAGCCAGATGAACTGAATGCACACATAGCTTCCTGGCTAGTCTACTCAATTTTCAGACCCTACAGTTTTAGAGGCAAATAAAAGCAATTTGCAATTTCTAGGAAAATTCTTCACAGTTATTTCATCTCCACTTAATGTGGAGTACCCTTCTTCTCAGAAAAGGCTACTTCATTTGATGATTCATGTCTCTACTCCCGGAATTTATATAGGTTTACATTACTATCAGGCAATCTTGGGTCTTAAACTAGATAAATTAAAGAGAAGCGATTGACCTAGGAAACAAAGTTTACAATAATGATACTGCAAACATTTTTTCACGGACAGAGATGATTAAAAATACAGAAAGTTACATATTCACACAATTAAATCACAACATTCCTGTGCTGTCACTTAGAACTGCTGCTATTGCATAGCAAAACTTCATGGGCTACAATTATTGGTCCTAAAATAATGTGGGCTCTGAATTTCACAGAAGGCCTTCCTACATTAACTTCCATAGACTTTGGAACTTGGTTTAAGGACAAAGATTATTTAGTCAAGCTTGAAGCTACCTTTCTCAGTGAATGTCAGGTAACTGCAACTGTCCTAGTGTTTTTAGCCACTCAAACTACCACTGATCTTTACAGTCATGTTTCTGTCATGTTTCACCCTTGGCACGGTTTCAGAAGTTGAGCATCCCTAGGCATACTGTTTCCCTTCTTTTTTTTCTTTTTTTTTAATTCTTTTTAATTTTTCTTCTTTTTCTCCTCTTTTCTTAAATCAGCCCTATATTTGTTATTAAGCCTCAAAGGCTGAGATTCTTGTTAGACAGCATGCTCTTACTGTAAATACATCAGACTTTCTGAAGACCAAAAGCAAATACTTGAAATCATTCAAGGGCACTGTACCTGCAATGTATTACACTATTTGAGTTAGCTAGTTCAAATAGGTTAGCATGCAGTGAGAGCCCAAATAAGAAACACAACAGCCCAGTTTTACTGACTGCCAGTACTCTTGTTGCAATGAAAGCTAAAGATAAGAAGATCCCTGTCATAAAAGACTCCTGGTACTATAACACATCAAACAGGCTTCCGGGAATAAGTACAAATAGGCGTTTAGTATGCGCAGAACGTCTGTCATACAAGCTACCTCCTAGAATTCACTCCATGCTTCCCACCACTCACTTTTCCACGTGGTCAGTCTGCCACCGTTCCCTCTCCTGCAGCACTGACCAGCACCTCTTGCAAGAGCTGCTTTCCCCTTCTGCAAGTAGGGGTCGCAGCCCCGGAGTTCACCTTCTTGTGCAGAAGCATGACACTGCTGAGCTCATCATCAGGCCTTTTCCGCAGAACTGTTCAGTTTGGATCATGAGTCGGCTCCCTGATTTTGTCACATCTACCTTCACCCTTTTCAACAAAAAAAGCATGGCATAGTTCAAATCAAATAAACTGCCTGCAAGTTGTAAATCTGTAAATCCTTGTTTCCTGTGAATTATTGTCTTTATGAGTTACACAGTACGACCACAAAAACCACAGAACCTCTGCCAGGTCCTCCCTGATGCAGCAGTACCTCCAGCTACCTCCAAGTTTTCTATACTGTCCCACAAAATCCTCAGTCCTCTCCCATGTCCCCAAAGCTCACTGCCACCCCGACCCCCCCCAGCCCCCAACACACACACTGCACCATCACCCTTGTAACTCATTCGGCCTTTAGTTAAAGAACAAAAGAGAACAGGCTGCAATTAATTCAGAGCTGCTCATTTGTGCAGGGGCCGGCAGACTGCTTTCACACAGAGCAAACCAGAGCTGGTTCCGCTCTGCTTCTTTGTAAATGGGTAAATAAAATGGTGTAAATATCTCTCGCCTCTGCCTGGCTAGTGATTTTCATAAAATATGAGAGCACTTAGTATCTTGGATCCTCTACTGCTCTGTCCAATTCTGCTAAATTGTGTAACAAGTTCACAAATCACTGGACAGATGCTGCAGTTGCGTAACTGTAGTTTCCTTCTGAAACTGAGCAGAAAATGACACTACCGCACAAGTTTCAGCTGTCTTTTCTCTGTCAGCATGTCCTGACTTGAGGGAAATCCTTAGGCTGCTTCTGAGACTGAGCACACGTGACCGCCTCTCCCCTTCAGTGCTCCCTCATGGTCCTTTGTGGAAAAGTTTGCCCTTCTCAAACTACCAGCCATGACTCTGGTTTGCCGCCACCGCCAGATTTCTTATACCATACCTTATATACCACAGTTTTACTTATATACATATATATTTATAGATATAAACACAAACAAACAAGCAATGGGGCTTTATATATATATAAAAATTATTTGTATATAGATTTATATATACCAAGAAAATGGAGAGAGAGGGAGAGAGAGATATGCACTATCATGAGTTACCTCACATATTGCTAGACAATCACAAGTGCCACACACCCATTTCTAACAATCTCATCCTGGAATTCCCAACCAATTAGAACGGAAATGCAGTTCAACCCTGAAAGCCACTAGCAAAGGTAATTAGACTGAACACCAGCCACCTTTGTGCGACTTGAGTCCAAACCTTGCACAGTCTGATAGCCCAAAGAGATACCAGCTTTTCATTTAATCCAGGTAACACACTAGAATAACCGAGTCACTAAATCCACTAATGACTTAGATTATTTTCAAATCATAAAAAATCACAGCTGTAGACTGTAGACTGTGTTGGTTTTCCCCTGTAAAGTACTTGCATTTGATCAACATAAATATGGACAAAGCCTTTCCCAGAAGCACATATTGACTCAGCATGGCTCTAAACTTCATACGCTCTCTCCAAAGCACCTGAGCAGCACACTTTCCAGCACTGCTGAGGACACGTCCACTAAGCAAAAACCTGTCCCTTTGCAGTGTTGTATACTGTCACCTCAAATTTGCCAGACTGCGTTATCATTTGAAAGACAGCCTAAATTTCAAGTATACTACTAAACTGCCAGTGAGAATTTGGGAACTCATGCAATTTGTAAGATCAGGCAAAGAGTTCAATATTTAACCACATGCCTAAGAACATTTACATTTACAGAGAGAAATGCATAAAATCTTCCTTCTTTGACATTTATTAAATTAGGATTTTTAAAGATATAAAGGGGACAATAGCAGCATCAAAAATCTCATTTTATAGCTTCAAAGATCTGTGCAAACATCCTCTATTCACTCACAAATGACAACAGATTAGCTTTTGGCAGATTAGACAGAAAGTCTGTGTGGCACACTGTGGCATATTCTAATGAGGAAGGAAACTAGTAGAATTTTGGAACAGATGAGAGAAAGTTGGTTTCAGTTTTCTGACATAAACCCTTACAACAGAGCGTCATGCGTTCTATTTGTCTGGTAAAGATTTGTGGTAAAGACCATGGAGAAATGCAAATATAGGAAGTAATGTCTGTAAAATCCTGTTTTAAAATCTCAGCACCATCAATACACAGAACTCACTGTGCTCTCATGCTCCCTGGTACAGTATATGCTGAACTTTCAATGAAAACAGGAAAAAACCTCAACTCTTATTTGCTTTATCTTCAGCATACGTTTTTGTCTATATTTTGCTTTTCATTGAATTGCAAAGGCCTAAACTTACATGTTTGTCTGGGTCTTCTGCTCATGCGTTTTTCTCATACATACACCTAAAGTTATATTACAGTACACTTTCAGAAAGTGCTTCAAAGTACACACAATATGCAAATGGTTTCAATCCCTTACAGTTTAGAGCCTAAACTACCTTCAAAGCATTGGAGAAATAGGGACAAGGTATGCTGGGATTATGTCATGATGACGAAGGACAGATATTTCTAGCATGGAATTCAAATAAGCCATTCCAGACATGTACTAGTCAAATTTTCATCTGACAATTATTTTATTTTTATTTGCCCCCCCCCCTTTTTTTTTTTTAGTATTCCAAGTTCATGCAATAACGAGCCTTTAAGCCAAGATTCCAGGTCTGATTGGCAAGAGGTTCAGTACAGATATAACCTGGGGGAAATTCCATATTGGAGGAAATGCATTCTTGGTGTGTGTCTGAAGTCATGCAAACATTGAGGATGTGAGGGAGAGAGGAGTAAGCAGGATCATCATGCAGTACATTGCCTTCTTCCGTTGCCACTTTGATCATCCTCACCTGTTATGCTATGCTGCCAATGCCAAATGAGACAACCTCACTTGACAAGAGCAAGCATAGCTGTGCCTGCATCTGACTAGGGCTCTTTCTCCAGTACTAAAGCATTTGTTATATCAACTCTCACGCTTCACGTAAAAGTGGAATAATCCCTGTGGGTTCAGCGACGACCCTGCTTGTGGGATTTTCTCATAGGCTTCCTATAGCAACATATCCAAGTACCAGTTAGCCTTAACCTTGCTTACTTAGAGAGCCAACAGTACATGAAATAGACTGTTATGGTGTACAGTTACAATATATAGTTACAGTATAAGGTATAACTCATTGAAACCACAGAGCACCCCCACCAGATGTTCAGTATTTCCCCAGCTGAATTAAGTGGGATTTCTAGAACTGAGAGAGTAACTTTGGGATACCTCAAAATGGCTAAACAGCTCAAAGAAATCAGAGACTGTATTTTGCGTCCTGTATTTGGCAGAAAAAAAGAATACTTCCTTCTCTTTGTAGCACACCCCAAAATACTTAAATTATAATCATCAGAAAGATTGGGAATTCTTTCCTTCAGTTGAATAGATGCATGGCAAAAAGTCCAGTTTTTTAGTCTTTTAAGCCTCAGTTTTTGCCCTCAGGATGTGTCATGTTCTTACCAGTGAAAAGAAGGGTTGCTGTTCTGTGATATCCAGAGAGCAGAGGGAGTAGTTAAGTATTAAAATTGCAGCATGTCATACTGTTTATGAAGATGTTTACAAAGATTATTTCCTGTTACCAAAAAGATGCAGTGTCCAAAAGCGCTGTTCCCTTTATAAGTTCAGATTGTTGGAAATACTAGGGCTTCTCTCTTCTCCTGGACAAACAGCCTCTGTAAGGTCACACAACCCTCTAGACATAATGACAAAGACATTTTTGGATGATGATGCGTAAGTGTTTGTAACACACTCTCTACATTATTTGTACTTTCTCCACTCTCATCACTATCCTGAGAAGTTTATGAGTCATTATGATAGAAGATTACAAGCATTAAAATGCTATGTAGTGTATGTAAGAAGTCCATGTGGATCTCTGCTGAATGAGACATGGAAGACCTGCTCATCTCTTCATGCTTATTTTTTTTCAGTGTGACTTCTGTGAGACTACATGGCAATGTTCTATATATATCTGTTCTTCTAGCAACATGTAGCCGGTTTGTTCTGTGGGTTAGGACCCTGAAAGGTTTGATTCCATTCTTCTGAAATCTGCTCGAAATAATCATCTATTTTGTAGAAACCCTGTTTATTTTCCTTTATATTCAGGTTTTTGCATGCAAGTAACAATTAACTGATGTGGTTGTGAAGGACCAATGCTCTCTCTTATTAGGGGGCTGCTTAATGTTCTGCTCTCACACCATAAATTCAGTGAAAATTATTAAAGCTTCTCACAAAGGTAATAATAAAATTTCACCATGGCTTTTTAAACTGCATTCTTCAATATTCTGTTTCTACCAAATTGAAAACTAGTTAAAAATAACATGTGATTCTGCAGAAAAAGTAAATGGTTCACTTTTGCAATAACATGACAATATTTTAATAAGAACAGTCTGAAACTCAAACAAATTATACCTATGCAAAAGGAGTCATGCCTGTTCCTAATATGAACAGAGGAATGAATAAAATGAAACGGAATATAATTTTTTAAAAATTACCATATTTATTTTCTATTGAAAACAGACAAAACATCAAGACTTAAAATATAAATATTGAAATTATTGCACAGTTAGCCAACTAGCTTTGTTTGGCAGCATTGTTTTACAACATCATTGTGCAATAATATGCTCTGGCAGATTAAACTCCACAAATCCCATGATATGTACCTTTTGTGTTTACATCATAAATCATCCTACAACAGTAAGATAATTGTTCTGGCGTATGTATAAAACATCATACAGTAATACAATGCATGCTTTATGAAAGCTGAAAAGAAGGAAAGAAGAGAGAATGTCTCTTAATGCTTCCCTTACACCTTTGACTCAAACAGATTTAAGCAGCAGATATTTACCCTCCTCCCATTTGCAGTCATTTAACATAGGCAGCTCCAAGTATACATACCAATACACATATATTACGAGGATTTCTTATAAATAGCTATTGCTTTTATAGGCAGCTTCAAATATACAATCTTCTGTACGTCTTTGAAAAGTTAATGTCCCAGTTTAGTCCATAAAAAAATAAGAGATTGTCCATGGGTAAATATCCTTAATTAGAATGCGACTCTGTGAACGTCCCAAAGAGTTTGTCCCAGTGGGTGAAGTAAGGAGCATAGTTTGATTTGAATTTCAGATGATGGAGATCATGATGCGGTGCTCCTCCATACAAACCAAAAGGCACAAGTCGGTGAGTTGACCACGGAAGGTCGTATCCTGAATGGTCCTCCACTGACAACCAAATGTTCACAAGGAAGAAAATCATTTCTGTCAAAGGATGGCATCTGAGGAACACTGGGTTGATAGCAGCAAAAAATCCCAGGGAGAGCAATTCCCATACACTGGAATACTGTGTAGTAAGAGCAAATGTTGACACGTGTTTGTGATGTACCTTGTGGAAGGTCTTGTAGAGCCAAGCCACCTTGTGATGAAGCAAATGCCACAGGAAGTACTCAAAATCAAAGAGAAGCAGGCAAACTCCCACTTCCAGCAGGACCTCTGGCAGCTCTGGAGCTGTCACTGGTAGATTCATTGGTCTCCAATACCAGTGGAGAAATGTCACCGGGAAGATGAAAACAACATGGTGATATGCACTTTGAATAATGCAAGGCACCATCATTCCAAGAGTTGGATAGTTCTGCGGCTGGATTTTGTATTTTCTCAAGTTCGGTAGCCTGGTACTTAAGAAGTCCAGTGCAATATATGGAAGACAGAAAGCCATGTATGCTGTAAAAGAAAACAGCACTGGAAAAAACGGTGACTTGATCAATGGCTCCTTTGCTGTGACAAAGTCCCAAAGAGACTGAAGGCACAACCTGTCCTGCTGTCCATCCATTGCGTGGCAGCTGAGCAGCACTCTGCCTGCCAGGCTGCAGTTCATGCTGACTGCAGTCTGAGACGTCTGTAAATCCTGCAAGCCTTTATCTAGCCCGCTCAAGGGAAAACTCCGCCCATCAGAAATCCTCCTTGCTTAGTAATACGTAGCTTTAAAGAGGAAGTTCCCTTTCCTGTTATACAGAAGCGGTATAATGCATTATAACCTCAGAACAGAATTAGCTGGACAAGGTAATCACTGGGGCTCTACAAGAGACTTGCATGGTAAGAAAAACAAGCACACATGCAGAACTCTAACACTGGAATACAGAGCTCTAACACTGGAATACAGAGAAAGAGGGTAGGAATATTTTCCACTCAGTGCACACACTTGAAAAGCTGCTGTCTCTTACTAATTTTAAATGGTGTCATCCTTTATTAGCCTTTTGCCTTTATGAGTATGGAAATACAACCTATTACGGATTTTTTTACGTGACTGCTACTGAAGATGTATGTGTACCTAAACCCCAGGTCTGAGCTGTGGATGTTTGGTGGGTAATGGATGTGTGCAGACACACATTTTCTTAATGATCCCTTGGGTATACAAAAGGCTAAGTCAAAACCTTAAGGAGACGTACACTATGCTTCCAGTCCGAAAATGTGGTAGCTGTGACTTATCTCCATCTACTTTTGAGGTCACGTTCTCCCTTATGCTCCTGCAACTACCTGTCATGGCAAAATCCACCTGACTTGACGAGATGCAAAACTGAGCCAACAACTTTTGAAGAATGAAATATCCCCAGGTGCTGGGATGAATACAAGGTTAAAATCTCATTATGCTTCCAAACAGATATTTAACGACAAGTATTATTGCGTTGTTACAATATTCAGTCCACATCCCTACAGCTCTTTGAGCAATATGATATGGAAATCATCCTTTACCCGTGTATCAAACTAACATATGCAACTAAAAGCGCTACTGGTTAGACCTGTATCCTTTAAAGGACCATCCTTTGGCCATGGGCAAGCACACAGCAGGCAGAAGCTAACAGGCTTGACTCCCAACATTTCTTATTTGCTAAAAGAATTTTAGAGGTAAATGATGGAGGTTTTCATTTAACCACTAAGACATGGCTTCTTTTGTGCTTTTAGAAAAAGACAAACAAAGCTTTGAACATTTAGGGAAACAGAGCTTGCCACGAGCTTCCTATGAACTCACGTCTTTTGTAAGTACAGCATTTATTCCAATATTGGAAATGAGCTCAACTTCCTGGATGACTTTATTAGCTTGTTCAGACGGTTTTAGCTCTTTGCTATTCAGAAACAAAACCTGATGGGGGGAAATGGGAGACAGAATTTCCTTGCTTCTCAATAATTAAGAATGATTAATTAGCAGTGACCTTTTTTGAACTATGCATGGATTTCCAATACTTAGGTTTGCTTTCAGTCACAACTGTTTTCTCTTCAAGAGATTCTCCTCTTAAGGTAAGTGCAGATTTTGCTCTCTCCTCAGACTTCAAGGAGTTTATTGAAACGGTAACATTATCTGTGCTATTATTCAGGCAACTAGAAGTTCTTTGTTGGAGACAGGTATGGTATGGCCTTTAAAGACTACCCATTGCATATACATTTTAGAAACAGATTCAGATTCTCTGCTGTTGTAAGACACTTCTGCTGAATTTTGAGCTTGAATTCAGACTGTTGAATGTAGTGAAACTAAAACACAGTGAGAGACACTAATCTAATGGATGAGGATCTATATCGAAGAGCTTTATTTCAATCTTCTGATTATACTCTATCCTGACGTCCGTTTCACAATAAGGACATGAAAAATGCATTTGTAACTCGATCACCATCTGGGTCTGAAAATATTTTTGTGAGAGATGCTTTCTGTTGATTTATGTAGGTACAATCAGAAATTGAGCCTCCCAGACAGGATATGTGATTTTCTATTTTATTAGAACTACGCAGGGACTAAACGTATTCTATAACATATTCCAAATCTGCCTAATGGAAGACTGACAGAAATTGCTCAACTGCCCTGAAGACACTCCTCCGACTAATTCCTAACAGCCCTGTGAGTCTCAAGAAGTTTTAGAACCACTGCAGCCTGCAAGCTAAAATTTAAAGAACAGGAATTTTGCCTGCAGATTAGGTCACAGAAAAGTATTAAACCCCTTAAGGAAAAATAACGGAATTCTACAGCCTTCTTACTTGTATACTCTGCAACAGCAAGCCCAAGCAAGGTGAGCGGAACTTACCTGGGAGCCTGGCGCAGCCCTG
>JAVJGI010000065.1:28328533-28344862 GCA_035590275.1 Ibycter americanus | reverse complement strand
CCCCCCCGCCGCGACTTTCCCGGCAAGTGTTCGCGCAATGTCTGCGCTGCGGCTGGCGCGCAGCGTTGGTTAACGTTTCCAGGGACAGAGAAATATACACCGTTTTTCCGCAGCACAGCAAGTCGGCAGGCACAGATCTGCCGCAGGCCTTGCGGGGGTAACCGGCGGGGAGGGGAGGAGGGAGCTTTGCATAGTTACGTCTTTTCAACCTATGGTCGCCTTACGTGCAGGCATACCGAGACCCAAGCCCAGGATGCGAATCCACCCAAGGGACACGACCCTCCGCTCCTCGCACCCCAGGTAAGTTGCCTGAACCCCGAGGCCGTGGCTGCACCGAGCGCTTGGGGATGAAGAACACACGTTCCCCCTCTTCAGTCCTGATGGGAAACCTCAGCCTCAGCACAACATACTTCTCTTATCAGAACTCACACATCGTGTTCATCAAAATATTTTCACACCAACGCTCCAACGCCCCAGCCAAGCGCCACCGACAGCCTCTCCAGCCAGCAGGGAAAGGGAGCGCGAGCAAAGGTCTGTTTAACAAACTCGGATAGAAAGCTGCCAGCAAAGCCAGTTGTTAATTCTCAAGCTGTATCAGGATCGGTTTTCAAAATAATAACCATCAGGAAAAGATCCTAAAATTCTTTCATTCAGAATTCATAATTCAGTAGGGACAAACTGATTTGCATCCTCTGCAACTAACACATGCGCATCATTTCTGGAGGAGTGCGGAGGCAATGCAGACACTTCTCAGCTCAGTATCCTCAGAAAATAAGACTCAGGCAATCATGTTACAAGTGCAGCTACTGTCCACCCAACCTTTGTAATTTTTTATTTCATTGATGGCTTCAATGATTTTGTTTATATTATAAAGTTATTTGAATTTAGGCTACTGAAGAAGACGGGCCATTAGCATGCTCGTGATGGGCAATGCTGCAGCATGAGTTTGTATTTTATAAGACGCGAAAGAAAGGGAGAAGACATTACAAATGCGTTAATTATAGGAAAATCTTCCACCAAGAGCCACGTTTTATTATATATCAGAAAAACTATTCAGCCATCAAGGTTTCTTTCTCATGTCTTACAGATTAAAGCCATTTGTAGCTTTTCATGATATTAAAGTATTCCTATTCCCTTTTTTCTTTACATGATACATTCACTATAAAGAGTAATTTACAGAAAATGGGTTTCTTTTGTTCCCAAGCTGACAAAACTATTTCTTTTACAGGCCCCAAGGGAGTAGCAGCTCTGTTTTACCACTGCTTCCTACTCTGAGGGACTTCTGTGTTGTTTGAGTTGGTGTGTAAACTTTTGTCAGTGTTCTCACCAGCTATGGAATCACTAAATAGTGGAAAAACACTCTGCACTGAGCTAGTACATCATTTGGTATGCACCACTAATGTGCACGCACTCTACCATCCTTAGGCTTTCTGCATGAAATGAACAGTGTGAACATACTTGCAGGTGACTATAAAAAAAGTCCTTTTCAAGTTCCAAGCACAGCATGGACAAAACCACGTGTCTTTATGTCAGCGTAAGCCCTCGTATGCCCAGTTGCGTTGTACATCTCTAAGTTGAATCCCTGGATTGTGCATTTACTTCAGATGCACGCAGGCCTGTGAGTCGCAATCCATCGGCTGAACCAGACTACCTCCTTCTGGACTTCTAGCATAGTTTGTTCGTGTCACAAAACGCTGAGACTAAGTCAGCAGAAGGTGTCTGATGCCCTCTATTATGCTTTTATATGATCCAAAGCTGACATTCAGCAAACCTTCAACATCATATATATCCTATAACACAAAGATGTCTCCATAACAGGCCCAGGTACGTTAACACCTGCTCTGAAAAATGTACCATTCGTCACTGCTCACTCTTACCAGACCAAGCTTCTCACACTTCTCCTCTACGTTCAGGGAGTCTTATTTCCCACACTTCTTTCCACTGACACCTCTCCAAGTTTGTGTCATACAGTGCATGTAACTTTAGCAAGCCAGGGAAAACATAGCAGCTCACAATTCCCACAGTCATCCACGCTCCAGTGAAGCAGAGAAGCTCCATAACAGCTTTTGTGTAAAGCTTCCGCTATTCTGGCTTTATTTCCAGGCACACAGGGGGTTCATCAGCTGACAAAGCCAGCAACACACAGGATTTATTACACCCTGCTATCCTGACTGTGTATCTACTGTATTCAGAATGTACAGAAAAGTACAGCCTGAGCATATTTATTATTGAAGATGACAAAGGTCAAAAGCTGGGTCAAACATACCACAACAACAATTAGTTCCCTGCCTTACTATGTGGCTAAATGCAATTTATGAGGTTACCAGTCCGTTAAGCAATCCAATTACCCAAGGTTTAAGAACATGATACAAGAAACTTTCTACCATGTCAGTGGTTTGAAAGGAGCCTCACCTGGAGGCTTAGAAAATGACTGTCTTGTAAGCAGTTAGTTACTATTGGTACCTTCCTTAAAAGTCATGGAGAATTTCCCCAAAACACCACAAATGGCATTTTAGGCTTAGTAAAAGCCTCTTTCAAGACTAAAGTAAAATGGACACTTACTTGGCTATTTTACTTGTTCTATGGATGAATAATTGTGACAAACTCAATTTCCTAGATTCTGTCCTAAAGTTTCACATACATTCATGAAACAAGAAGTGAAACACAGCACATCATTCCAAACTCCAAGCAGATCTCATGTTTATTGCAATACTCAAGCTTAATAAATGTGCTGTACATGGCTCTTGCTGTATCACATACGCTCACAACTGCTAGGTTAACCACTTCGGATTCCTAGAGAAACTTCCTTTCAGCCCAGCAAGGTGAAGCAAATACAGCTGCTACAAATATAAAGCAAACTTAAGAGGTCCTGCTAGGAACCACAGCTGAAATATCATGAACCACTTTTTCCTTAAACAATGTCTGAGGATTCCCTGAGTCTGAATTTATGGCTTATGCTTTTTTTTTTTTTTTTTTTTTTTACAAAAAGGCAGTTTGCCTCAGTTTAAAACACACTGTTTTCTATGCCATATAGAAAAGACTTTTTATCCTGTTAGGATTACTGACAGAAATCTGGGTTGAAACCAACCATGGCACAGAAATTATCTGGACTAATGCAACCGAGTCTAGAGATTGTTCATACATCTATGTTTGACATGGAACTTTTGTGCAATTCAGAGAAGCCAAAGCCCTCTGCATAGTGAATGGAAAGAGCAAGGCACCTGTACCACAGACAGTTACAGCTCCAAAGTCAGACTCCTGAAGCAGCTGTGAATCCTCTCCCCATTAAATGGGGGCTTAGTCCCATTTTGAAGTAGAAACTGAGACAAATGGAAACTGCTGTTAATACTGCCAGGCTTCACCAGGTTGTTGTACGGTTCCTGACCATAATGGTGGCAAACACCATATAAGTAGCTAAGAAGTAAAAACATCTTCAAAGCAGCAGATGATTAAAGGGAGAAGTTCACGCAAATTAAGTCACTGAAGCTACAGAATTAATGCTTTGGCTCTTCCCTTGCCAGTAGTATACTGGGGGAAGCTTGTTTTTAGTAGTCAGTGCAAAGAAAACAAAAACCACGAGTACGTTACCATCGTTCTCCTTGAAAGCCACAACCTACTGACAAAGCTAACCAAAAGTGGTATTTCTTCTAACCGCTTCTCTTGTTCCAGGAATCTGCAAGGGTACATAACAATCCTTATCCATAGCTGGTAATGTGAAACATGAAAGGCTTCAGGGACACCATTAAATCAAGAAAAGTGCAGCAATGAATCAGTCCCAAACCAAGAGATTTCATCTGACAGTGGTGATCTTCTCCAGCTTCATGACAGTTCTTCTGGGCAATAATAAAAAAGAAAGTAATCTGATGTAGCTAGCTTGTATGTGATGGCTAAAATAATAATGCAGCAAAAAGTCACCAAGTGCTTTTTAAAGTACCAGCACCAAATGGGTCACTGCAATACAAGGAGTACTTCTGAAAGGTACTCAGAAATGGCAAAATACTGAGAGATGGCAGTGTTTTATGCACAGTGAAATACTTTTTGTTTTAATTCTCAAGCACCTGAGGTGCTGAATGGACTAACTTGTCTTTCAGACACGTCACTAAATTTATATGCACATGACATACTCCTTTTGTGCAAAATCACACTGCTATTTTTTTTTTTTTTTGAGTACCATGGCACTGTGTGCAAAATCAGCAGGATACAGTGAGGATTTCTGCAGCAGAGAGAAATAATATTGAGAAAAACAACCAAATATGAATCCAATTCAGTAGTCATTGCTGGCATTTTAAAAATGCATCATAAATAAGCAATGTAGCATTATTGTTCCAAAAAGACAGGTTTCTGGTTAACTAATACTCTGAAATACCGTGTTGGTTTAGAGGTACTTCCTAATCATGTTAATTATTTCATTATACATGCGGTAAGGTGCATCAAGGCCCCAGATGAAATCCAAATGTTCCCATTCTGGAATGTTTTTGTGGTAAACCAAGTTTGTGATCTGAGTGAGCAGCATAGCAACATCCTTTGGGTCTGCCAGCCAGTCCTGTCCACCAGTCCACACTGCAGTTGGTACTGTCATCTCTTTTACTTTGTAGAAAGGAGGAGTAGACTGAGGAGGGGGAAAGTAAAAACAAAAGCATTAGAAAGAAGTCTTCAGTGTGGTACTGTGCTGCAGTGTAACATACCAGCAAACGCAAGAAGAATGTGTCAGATTATCATTTTCCCTTCCTCTCTTGGGCAGCTAGAGATGGAGTCCTGACTCAACAGAAAATCTAACTCCAAGAGTCCTGCAGTATTATAGCACACATGGCAGTAAAGATGTGGTTTGAGAAGTTTACAAGACAGCAGAGTAGCAGAAGCCTCAGAGAATGCATCCCATTCAAGTTATTTTTTAACCCTAATCAAACACTAAAAGTGATTGCTACTCTGAAAGTATGATACTGCAGTATTTCATAGTCACTAAAGTATTTTTAGTACTGTACACAGCAATTTAGAAACAAACATACGGGGAGGCTAAACAAGGTAAAGATAAGCAATACGCATGAATTGACAGTCTATGCCTCATTATAAGCAGTGCAGTGGGATCTCATGATCTAGGCAGGCAGGGCCCCCCTCAAGAAACAGTGTACCACCACAACTTCATATCCAAGCATGGGCTCCATACTGACTCAGGATTACCTTAGAACTTGATAGCCCTGTCTTCCCCTGCCACCCCCGGAAAAGACAGATCTCCACTCTGGTTACTGGGTAATACTAGTGGCACTTTAGCATGCAGCATAAACACAGCACCCAGAGAAGTGCCCAAGGACTTCTTTGTGACACTCAAGAACTTTAACATATCCATAAAAGAAGTCTACCTGGTTGTAATGAGCCATATTTGCAACCTTGCTTCCCCAGTCATACGCTTTGAGTTCCCCAGTCTTCACAGCCTAGAAATAACAAATATTCACACATACAAAGAAGAACTACAACACTTCCATTGTAGGAACAAAAAAAGTATAAGTCCTCTGGAGAATTGGCAAAGGCAACTGACACAAGAAGCAGTGAAATACCAAGTATTAACAGGACAAGTGTCACTGCTTTGTCCAGTATCACAGGAGTGGGAAACATTTAACATTCAATACCATTAGACTTTGTCCCTCCAGATTCCACACTCTTTCATAGCAATGGCAGGAAAGATTAAGGAAAACAGTTTAGTCTACCCAAAGCCAGGATGTGGCAACTCCATGATTACTTCCGAAATATCTACCTTGTTGTCTAAATGTATATGAACACAGCATGGAGCTTTCTTAGAAAGTCTAATCTGTATGATTTACGACCTATTATTTTCCAGAAACAAAGTCTATATAACAGGAATCTGGGAGTGGGGGGAGGAGGAAGTCTTCACAAATTTCTTTGTGAGCCTACACTTTAACAGCTATGTACAGGAGATTGGATTGCTTCTGAATCGTCTCACAAGTAGCACTGACCACTGCTTCCATGGCAAACATCTTCTCTTATTCGTCAGCCTGCTGAGCAACCTTCAGGCACAATAGCATCACAGACATGAAACTGTACCTTGAGGTGAAATGCAAAGTATACTAATAAAATATAAAATGAAGCCAAACAGAATAGAACAGAACAGAAAGCCTGCTGCTTTTCACTGGCTAAAAATATAACTTGTAATCAAAACAGCGTTTGCTGAAAGGGAGCAAATACTTGTTACAGCATCTCTCTGAGTTCAGTTATTCTGTTGTATTATTTGTTGCCATGAAGTACTTACAGTTAGTATATCTTCAGAGAAACAGGGGAGGAGTTGAGCCACCATAAGTCACTATTATCAAAGCAGCTGCAGTGAATAGCTGTGATTCTGATAATTGGCAGTTCCAGAATTTCACTTGAGCTATGCTGCACGTATATTTTGGAATATTATTCCATTTAAGTATCAAAGACATCAATATTCTACAAACAAGTGAGAGTCATGGAGATCTTAGATTCTGGAAACTCTACCTGGCTCCAGTGGATCATGTTTTGTACAGACGTCCCCGCAGGGCAGTGTGTTGAATACACATCCACTCGGCTCTGCAACAAGATAATTAACATGGTTTACTCCTCATAGTGCAACAGTTCTACCCATTATTGCTTCTTCAACAACTAACAAAATTTTCCATTCTTCTTAAAAAGGTTATAAACAAAAGCTAAGTGGAGCCATACATACAGATGAGGTAAAAGTTTCATATATTGAAATTACAATTAACCACAGAACTTAACAGATGAACTTCAAACCTAATGATGGCGTCCCTTAAGCATTTTTTATGTATTCATAATATGTTTTTTAAAGTGCTAGTATTGTAAGAATTGGAAGTACATTAACTAAGATTTAGATGGACCTCCACAGAAACCTTGCATTATTCTAGATCTAAACTAGTAGCTGTCAGTCTAAAGAGATTCAAAACTTCACACACTTTGAGTTTAGAAGTACAAAATACCCAGTGGAAACTTAAATCCTGGCAGAAAAAAAAACCGTATCCACCGTTAAACCCATGAAAACTGTATGTGCTGGGCAAGAAAACATAAAAACCCTGCACGTTCACCTTGATATAAAATAAAAAAAGCATACATTTGCACACAGAATGGTGACAAAAATAATGCTAATTCTATCTCATTGCATTAAAAAAAAATTATCAACCTTCATCCACCTGCGTGTAAACCGATATCACCTTCTCCTTATCTCAGGGAGTCAGCAAGACTTTAAGAAGCATTATGAAAAAAGGCGGTCTCACGCCAGTTGCTGTTAACTAGCTTTTAGATACCCAGTCCTATGCAGAACCTTTTGGAACTAGGATCATTGGTGAAGCCATCAGCAGGGTCAGAAATTGGTCCCAGAGAAAATAATTGCACACATTCATTGAGAGACCAGAAAACTTCAACAGTTCTCTTGAAAACGGTTGAAAACTGTATCTTTATTCCTCACTTCCTTGCAAGAGGAATTAAATACTTGCACCACCATATTAATTCACTTCTCTTGTTCACTTCCCCAATAGATCTAAAATAATGTATTTTAGCTTTCCAGTAATATTTTACAACGTTAATTCTATGCATCCCAATGGGGCAATTATTCTATACCAACCAAAGATAATCACCCAAACTCAGTATGATGAAGAAGGCATTAGTTTTTTAGTTACATGTAAAGGACAATCAGTACAGTGATACACAGCCAATACTGTGTTAGAGCTCATAACTTAGCTATTAGAAGACATAAAACACACCATATTCAGGTTTCTCTCATTAAAACCACACAGAAGAAAGAATACGTTGCCGCAGAGGTCATCGAGTATTCTGTGGGTACAAACATGGGTAGCAAGCCACTTCAGCAAAGAATTCTGAGGGAGAAATTGTTTCTTTCCAAACATGTCCTACAAAATAACAAACACATAGGACAAACATGTAATTGCATAGAATGACTTGGGTTTAGATTTTATACTACAGCATTCTTGAGGCGATTGTTTCCATTTGCATTGGTGACAAGTGTGTCATATGAAAATTATTTATCTCCTTATCAACCTTGTTTACAGCCCAATGGGAAGATCACGGTTAGTGCTTCTGCTACAAATGATGCAGTCCATTAGCCCCACAAAAAGTACATGGGAACTGGGACAATCTTTCAAGAACTCCAAGCCTAACCTCAAATTCAAATCAATTTTAAATTCAGCATTTTACAGGAATACTGTACAGCTTCTTGTCATCAGAACTGTTGAAAGCTAAAATATGTTAAGCTGTGTCTGTTAATATTAAATGGCTTTGTACTTGCAACTTCCTTTCTTCAAACCATGGAGAAAAACAAGTTTCATGAGCTGTGGCGGCTACTTCCTCTTGATGGGTATTTTTAAAACGTCCAAGGATTTGAAAATGAGAACTTCCTTAAAAGTGACACAGCTTTTTAAAGATACAGCTGACTCATGGGCTTTCCACTGTCATGTACTTCTGTACTCCAGTCTCTTGCATGTCATCATGAGAATCAAGTTTCTCAGCACAACATGAACATCTGCACAGGGCGCTGATCTCCTACTAATCTCATTAGACAAAGTTCATTACATGAGGAACAGGAGATCACAATTGTTAGTATCGCTTTTATGTTAACTGCCTTTGGAGCTGAGAACTAATAATGGAAACAGACACCCACTAAATAGGTACAAGGTACATTAGAGAAGGGTTTCTCTCACAGAACAAACAGCTGTATGTGGGAATCTCCATGGGTGGCGGAAGGAAAAGTGATGGTTAAAAACCAGCAGGGTGTTCACCACGTCTGACTTCAGGCACTTTATGCAGTCTGCCAGTCTGCCTACATTCCCTTTGATGTTAATGGGGAAAGGTAAACTCCTCCAGAGGATGAATCACAGCATCTATATAAAGCTGCTGCTCTTTATCACCCTCTGAAGGATCCCCTTCCAATACTAAATGGTTAATTGTGAAACAAATCTGTTAAAGTTCACGACAATGCAGAAGTATTCTGTATCAAGCTATCATATGACTCTTCTAAAACAGACCAACTATTTAATTAGTCATGTGATTTCTGTAGCTTAAATTCTAGAAACATGTAAATGGAAAAACATAATTTTATTCCATCTATTAAGTTGTAATTGTAAAATACTACTTTAAACTGATGCAAATTGTCTCATTAAACAGACCCAGAGAAGCCACTGCTGACTTCCATAGCATTATTATGAAAAAACTGGCTCAGTATTCTTGTTGAATATGTTACTCACTAATCCACAGCTATTAACATTCTTTGCTATGCTGTTTTCAACTAGAAAGGAGGACCCCTCATGTAGCTTAAAACATTTACACTCAAATACACACCTTGAGTAGCAGGTCAGGAAACACTCCCAGTTTTGCCAGAGGGCTAGTGGCAAACTTGACTGTAGCTACTGGTGCCAAGGCAAAGAACATTTTGATTTTCTTAGCCAGCTGTGGCAAAGTTGAAAAAGCAATGAAAGCTGTAAACAATATGAGAATAATTAACAACCTCACTGACACAAGTTAGATAAGAATTTACCTAGCAGTGATTCTATAAAATCTAAGAGAAAGTGTGTAAAAGTGTTTTTACGTTAATAGTTTGATTGTTGTATCTAGGATCAGTTTAGATATTGTAAATTGATCTAGTTACTACAGAACACCAATTAAACGTGGCAAGTCAGAAGGATTGTTTTCTTCTAAAAAACAAGCTCATGGTAACTAACCCAACACTCTTCTAGCTCTTTCTATTTGCAGCTCTAAAAGCACCTGAGCCAGGCCCTACATAAGCACAACATTCTGGAGATGTGAATCTTTATCCTACATGTCTGATGATTCTGATTTTATTATGCATGGTTCATCAATTTATTGTAATAGAAACTGTACTGCTGGCTAACTGTGACCAATTTATCATTTCAACAGCTTCCCACTTTAAGTAAACACAGAAAGGTTAAGTCTTTTCATTTTAATGTTGATGAATATTTCATAAAGCAGCTAAAAAACAGACGTAGTAGATTTCAATAGCCCTGTTTTTTCATCATTAAACCATCTTTGTGGAACTTGATACCATTTCAAACACAATATATTCTAACAAATGCATCTCTTCACATACCCATTGTGGTGCCCTGTGAATGGCCAACGTAAAATACTTGTTCCTGGCCAGTCTTCTTCAAAATAAAGTCCACTGAGGCTGGAATGTCATACTTGGCCATTTCATCAAAGCTACAAAGCAAAGAGGAAAAAGTCAGTTGTGTAAATTTATCATTGTGGAACAGCTGCCCAGAGCTTTACTGCACTGCACAGCAGTTGTCTGGACATAAAGAAAAGCTTCCTTTGGATGAAGCAGAACACTCTAGTGACTGACTTCACACCAAACACCAGTGAAAGCAATTAACATTCTACTGACCACCTATGAGGGCTGTCTCAGGACACTATACTGACCATAAAACTCCCCTTTACTGTCCCTACAGATGTGACAGTACACGTAACCAGAAAAAAAAAATCTTGTACTTTCACAACGTGACTGAACTGAGATGATAGGCTAAGAGAGGAAGAAAAGCCTGCTCGCAAACAGCATGTCTAGTTTCTCTAGCAAGATGAGGATACCTGAAACCCCAGAATTCTTCTTGCTTCACTGTGAAGTGTGTATGTTTCCTGGACCACGTGTTCCCTCTGCTGTTTCCCAGCCATACATCATATCCAGCATCTGCCAGCATAAAGCCAAGGCTGTTGTAATCCAAGTTTGTGATCCAATTGCTGGCATCTGCAAGCAAACCATGCTGCAGAAACACAGCAGGCCTTGGACCTGAAAAATAAAGCATTTATTGTATCTTCCTGTTCATCTGGAATTGAATGCCTAAGAAGAATTCAAGTGAGTTATTGAAAGCCTGCTTTAGATTTGCACTTTGAATATTTAATCTACTTGATTTAATATATTATACAAATTTCTAATCTTAGCATAGTGCCATTAAATCACGTGTTTTCACAAAAAGCTACTTTTTATCATTAAGAATTTTAAACTAGCAACTTGTTAGTCTCCTAACTACAGCAAAAGACTCCTTGAAGCTCAAAACAGACAGCAAATGTACAACAAGCAAACACAAGAAAAGCAAAAGCTACAAGAAAAATATGCCCTTACAACTGTTTCAAGCTCATAAATACTCAGCAAAGTGGCCCCAACACAGAGACAGCTGAACTACTTATGACCCTAAACCTGGGGAAGGCATTCCCTTGTATGTGCTACTGAGATCTTTGTTTTCCAGTTAAGACAATGCCAAACTAAGGTGCAGAGCTGTGGAAATCTCTGCAACTGGTACTGATGTTGTCTGTATGCAACTCCTTTCCATTACCAAAGCTCTAGTAGCAGAACACGAAGAGCAGTAGCCAACAAGGCAATCTATGTTTTAAAGGACCTTCTCCCCGGACTTAAGTAGTTAAAAGAATCACAGACAAGATCCAGGTGGAATTGACGAAGGCTCTCACCTGACTTCCCACCCCGAAAAGAGCAATGACACCTTTATGTGGAATACAGATAAAAAAAAAAAAAAAAAAAGAAGATTCCTGCTTCTACACAAAGACAGTAAATTAACATATAATCCTTTAGGAAGAACAGGACCTTCAGAAAACCCAAAGATCTGTCTCTGGACCTCGAGGTAGCACAGGTGTTTGGGGTTTTTTTTCCTGCTTTAATAACTGAAATCCAATAACATGGTAACTTTAGCTCAACGCCAGAGATTACTCAGGAATTTACCTCCTCCAACGACACATCATTCTACCACAACACTAACTCACGCAATACTTCCTCTGTTGATAATTTAGACTTGGATCTTTCAGCAGAAACAGCCCAATCACAACTGTTTCAGTCACCTACACCCTCCATTCCAGGGCGTGTCCATAAATGTTGGCCGTGAGTTCCAAAATCCAAATTAGCAATATTCCTCCCTGCTGGCAACCTTTATACCTATGACAAGGAACCTTTCCAGTGCCTGCTTTTCCCATTAAAAAAAAAAAACAAACAAAAAACCCCACATGTGGCATACTGTCCCTGCAACCAGAGCAAATCTCCAGCAGTGCCAAACTGGCATTAGAGACAGTACAGTTCAACACATCTGTTTGCTCTGCTGCAATAATACTTCATTGTCTTATAAACACAGTGCAGGATTTTCAAGCCTAACATTAAATTTCTTTTCAGTAATGTTCACTTTTAGCTTTGATACCGCCCTCCCTTTACTAAACTCAGATCAACCACCTTCTGATTTTTTGAAGAACAGGCTCTCCTCAAGCTGCTGCTAGCATGTTTCCTAATGTAGGAAGGGGACAACTGTTTAAATGCTTTAATGCTTTAATTCTGTTCTATTAGCCTCCAGTTTCTGCCAGTTCCTTCTTCACTTTCCCAAGCAGTCATCAGATCTGCGCATGGACTGCACAGTCATATGCCAAACTGACTTGGACAATAATAACTTTGTGTCACATCTGATCCTAAAAACCCCAGAAGGGGAATAAGAAAGGTTGGTCCTTAAACTACCCTTTCTGCTATAGAACAGTTTGTTCTTCTCACTGCACCCCCAAGAAGTTGAAGACAGACTTATTTCCATGCCCTTCTTACCCATGCTATGCTGTTGCTTTAGATTTTCAGTTAATACCAAAACCAAAAATCATTGATGCTTTGCTTTTAGGTTCTCTGGACATTCCTCCTCCCCCCCCCTTTTTTTTTCCTTAGCTGAAGAACTGTAGGTTTTGTTCCAAAACATCATGTGATACATAATTACAAGGGATCCTATTCACTTTATGCAGGTATTGCAAAAGAAGAATTATGGCATATATACGCTAAGTCAGCAGTAACACATCATTGGTATCTTTCTGAGAAAAGATACCAAGTCTATAAAGACTTAAGATCAACATGAACTTTGAAATCTTCATTCTTCTAGGAGATCATACTCCCCCAAATGTGCTCAGTAATCCTTGTTTTTAAAATTAAAGCACTTTGCAAAACATGATTTTGGGGTCGAGCGTGTGACAAGGGGAATGTGGAGAATTCCCACAGGTCAGGAAACTTGTGTTTGCTTATGTCATCGATGAAGGATTCAACAAAATCAACAGGTACAAAGGCAGCCTGTCTTTTTCCTGTGGGCTTCTCTGAAATTCTTACGTACAAATACACCTGCCAGGTTAGACTGGCCTCATCCATGCACTGATCTTTACACACCCACCCTGTAAGAGACAGCGGACAGTGCAAACATCCTAACTCATACAAAACCAACAGATAAGGTCAGGAAGACTGTTGCTTGGCCTTTGGCAGAGGAGAGGGTTTTTCCACAGGTCTTGTTCACACCCAAGGCTATAGGACAATCACTGGTTTCTTTTGAGCTCTATGTATTTAGCTTCCATCCTAGTTTTTTTCAATCCAAAGGGTTCTAAGGCAGTCCTTAGAATACGTACAGTTTCTATGCAAACAGGCTGCTGTTGTATGCACGCGATTGTCTGCAGGATTTTTTATAAGGGGTGGTGACAAGACTGATAGCAAATTCAGCTATTGCTGTTCAAATACACTGTGAATTCCATATGCATTGTCCCATTTTTAAAACATTCCATCATTCAGTCCTCGCAAAAACCTTTGCGCACATCATTCCTTTAAGTTCAGCTTACATTCCCCCTATCCTTCCTCTCCCCCACCTCCTCACCTGTACAGCCCCTGCATCCCTTTCACGGTTTTATACCAGCTTTCACAGTAATTCTTACAGCTTGTAACAGTGCTCTAGTGGCACATACCAGTGCTCCTCCCAGTCCCCTATCAAATCACATCCATAAAACAACCTGGTCTTGGCTGACTGTTGTCAACTACCTGTTATACATTCTAATTTGCAGTATATTTTTAAATGTATTGCACACAAGATGTTCTGAAGGGATTTTATCTTACTATATTGTTTTACCTATTTAAGCAGCTGTGTAAAATATGACACCCCAGTAGTACGCATTATTGGTCTGGCTTCTACCTTACTGCAAAGGGAGCTTCAGAGAGATTAACATTAACAAACGAATTCTTATTTCATGCAGAAATCAGGCAGTAATTATTTTGTGAACATTCTAGTGGGAACTCTCGTAGTTTAGTTATATTTTACCACAAGAGGCATGTGAACTGCCTGTACTTCTGAAAATAGTCACACATTTTTAAGAAACTCATTTGTTATAAAGAATCTTTTTTTTAAAATGGGCTTTGAAATAACCCAACAATGTTACAATCAATCTCTTTCCAAGAGACTTTATTACTTAAAATTTTAAAATTAACCCAACAAATCTCAACCTTTATTTTTGACTTCCCAGAAAATCCAGGCCTCTCATCCCCTTAAAAAAAAAAAATTACACGAAAATCAAACAACAATGAAGGGCTTGTATTAATGTCACAAAAGGGCAATGCCAGGAAACAACAGCTTTCTAACTCCTTCTCCCTTCCTTTACCAAGTCACCCTACATGTGTCTAATCTATTTTGGCCACAACATTCACCTATAAAACATTGTAACTGCATAGGTCATACAGTCTTCAATCTTCTCCTGGATTATTACAGAAGCAAAAGTTTTATAAATCAAAGAGAGCTTTTTCATGACTTCTCATTTTTCCAAGCAGACATAAATCTTACCTTTGCTCCTCTCACTGCCTTTTCTGCCATAAGGAATTCTGTTAACAGAAAGGATATACCCATCTTCTGTTGTCACTTCGTACTCCTCATTAGGGTATCCCCTGAAGGTAATAATTTGACTCTGAAGAAAAAATAGAAACCACCTTGTGAGTCAGGCTGCCAGCTTCCTCAGTTCATTAACATGTGCAAAGTATTCTAGGTTCCTTCCACATACCGCCATGTGAAATTAAAGGATGCAGTAGGAATATGCCATACCACCCGCCTATCTGATGCAGACAGGTTTTCTTATGAGACCTACCCCAGTACACAGTCAGGAACTAGCCAGAGCACAAACCTTACCTAGGAATCTGGGAAGACTCCCTAGCCTGTCCCCATCCACTGTCATATTCGTTACTCACACGCTGCTTACAGTGAGAAAGAAAGGAGACTGAAGTGCTGAAAAGGAGATTATGATAACAGGGCAAAACACCAAGATGTGGATTTGGCAGACAAACATTGAGAACTCTCAAGCAAAGCAGTATCTTCCACTAACAAACAAGTGAGAACAGGAAAAAGCCACTAGCACCACAGCGGCATACAGAAGAAGAGAAGGAAGGAAGAGTTAATCTCTCCCGAAGGGCAAGTCTTCTTTGAAAACATTTCAGGTTTATACCTGAACTTTATGCCAAATTCTTTGTTATACAGAGGACACAAGCATGCTCAAGGCAACATGCTGAAATGAATCACAAACACAGGAGCTTTAAAACACTAAGGTCACACTGTTGACATGTGCAAGCTGCTGATACTGCTACCTCAGCTTGTAGTTTCATGTGCCAATTCTCACTCACCCTTCTCCTCAAACCTATGTCTGTTGCAGAGCTTTTAAGTGACTTTGCTGACAAGCCAAACAAGAAAATAATAATAAAACCCCCACGCTTGCTTAATACTACGATTTCATTAATGGGATCATCTCCCATCTCTTGCGTCTTATGTTATTTTCATTTGATAAATCTCCATTAGGGCAGAGAACTCGCTATTTAATCGGGTTTATGACACCAGCCATGCCCTGAGAAAATGTAAGAAATGCAAGACATGGTCAGAGTTCTACTCTTACGCTGGTGGGCAAGGACGAGAAGAGGCATTTCATTAGACGTGCTATTTCTTTTAAATATCTCTTTAGCCATCCATAGTGACATTAACATTCTAAAATTATTTTAAGGCTAAACTCCAATCAAATGCTATTAGCCTCAAACTAAATGACTGTTTTCAGTCCTCAAAACGGTATTTAGATGATACTGACAGCCCAAGCGCTTCTTTACTCACGGACCTTAAGCACTTCTAGCTCGAAGTATCTGCTCGTGTGTCTGAGAGAACAGCACAGCTCATACAGGGCAGAGGAAAGAGCAGCTACTACCAGTTACTAACAGCAAATAGTTTCTGGAGTTGGCTGCTGCAGCAGCAGTATAAAGCTGGGAGAGTAAATGCCAAACGGGCAGGGAGGCAGCGGCGGTGAGGAAGGGGGGCGCCTCATGAACGTGCCCTTGTCCGGCAGCCGAGAGAGCCAGCGTCCCGCCCGGCGCGGGGTCAGGAATACGCCGGAGAAAGGCGAGCGGCAGGGGGCCGAGGGGGGCCCGGGAGGAAAAGACGTACACCGGCAGCGGGGGCGAGCAGCCGCCGCCGGCTGACCGCTGCCCAGGGCCGGCCCGGCACCCTTCCCCCAGCG
>JAVJGI010000065.1:28316544-28327398 GCA_035590275.1 Ibycter americanus | reverse complement strand
CACACACCCCCCCACACCCCCGCAGCGGGACCCCCGGGGCCGCCTCCCAGCGTGCGGGACACCTGCGCCTCGGCAAGGGCCCGTTCCCGCCTAAAGCCTGCAGAGCCCCGTCTGCAACCGCTGTTACTCTGAACGCAAACAGATCGTTTATCCATCATCTGTGAGCGCAGCCTGAATACGTCAGACCTGATACAGCTGGGCTTGGGTTACCTGCCGGCACGCCGCTGCGGCAGGGTTATCATCACGGCTTCTTGCAAACCTGTTTCATTTTCACGCTCCGAGGCGGCGAGCTGGCACTGCGTTGCACAGCCGTAATTTCCCAGGGAAGCAGGTCTGTGGTCAGGGGCACGTGTGGCCAGGCTCTCAAAAACTTGGACCACATTCAATCCTACAGTATAAATACTCGTGTTACTAGGTCCGAGTCCCTAGTAATGTCCTCAGAATAACACAGAAACCAGATCCGAAATACACAGTGGTAGAGCAGGAGTGTGTCAAGAACAGAAATGTTGCTGTTTATTTAGAAAGCATTAAGATTTTAATTGAAAAACTGTTGAAGTTTTCATAGCATCCCCTTGTTTCGATACATGGATACATCGCTCAGTACAAGTGACGCTGTGAAACCCTTTGCATTGCTGGGTCACAGTTCCTAGGGTTGTTTGGTCTTACAGAACTTGGGTGGCAAAAATACTGCTCAGCGATTCACTTGGGGATTCTGTCAAATTAATTATGGGGTACTATTCCCCCCCAAGGGGAAAACCCAAGTTATAAAATGCCACAGTTGCTGCTGTCTAACATAGTTATTGTATGATAAATGGAAACCAGCATAAAAGAGGGTATTTAAAGCGATCCTGTCATTTACTATGGCATAGTTAATTTACTTATTTATTTTAATGTCAAAATAATTTAATTATTTTAATGTCAAAAACTGCATTTCAGGCAAATGTTTGGCTGGGCTAATGATACCAGGGAAGAATTCTTTGTCAGCAGGTACCCATTTCAGCTCCAATGAAATTTACAGATACAAGTTTTCTCTGTAAAATGGGTAGATATTTTTGAAGCCATTCCCTATTCTTGTACATGTACAGAACAGTCAAGCAAACAAAGTCTTTGTATTAAATATGAATGCAGTTGTTGTTGTTCCCAGCCCATTTCTGAACAAGTGTTTTCCAAGAAGCTCTTGCATTTGCTGCTGTGCAATGCAGCTCCCCCTGACACCGGCCAGCCCAGCTGCAGCTTTCCCCAAAATGAAAGCAGCAGGGCTGTAGAAGTGTTTCTGAATTTTCCTGCTCTGTGCCCAGCCAGTTACAAGATGGCTGCAAAAAGGCATTGCATAACTATTCTTTTCACTTACTCTATTTTTAGCACTTCCCTGCACTTATTTTAGTCAACAGGCATTTGCATCAAACCAAAGCATATAGATGCAACCAAATTTGTAAAAATATGGATCCTAGGGCAAATTTTTGCATTCCAGAAGGAAAAGTCCTGCATTTTCCTTTATGTACCAAGCTAGGTACCAAGAAATGTACCAAGGAAAACAGGCATCGGGACAGAGACAGAGACAAGAAACCCATAGGTACTTAGTAGCATAGTAAATCATTAGTTTCCATATTTGGGTTTGGCCTTGCAGAAACCTTTTAAATACATTTTTCTGCAACTACTTGCAACCTTTATTTTCCATAAAGTATATCAATCTTTGTAGATACCCTAATTCTTTGTCCTTCCCAGTTCATTTCCTCTTTTCACCACTTAGGAGATACTTGATTGCTAGAACGTTGTATGCTACTCAGAGTAGTAGCTGTACTTGTAGAGGAATGAAGGCAGTGGGTTGATTAGCATTGACAATGTGCAGCTGTGGCCTTGCCTCGTAGGCAGTGAGTTGATGGACATGGACGAAGTGCAGCTGTAGCTCGTTCCCGCTAAGTAGTTAAATAGCACTGAGGATGGTGGAAATGGGGGCTGGATGGAGGAGGAGCAGTGTGGTCTGGCCTCTGGAGGAAGGAGAAATGGCACGGACAGTAAAAGCCTTGTTACAGCCTACTGACCTGCCTGTGCTGTGACACTGTACTAACCTTTGTCTTGAGCTCCCTAACATCAGCTCCAACACCCAACAAAAACCACTAAAGTGAGACACCGGGGAGGGGGAGTGTTACTAAGGCTCTCAATCGTATTGTAGAAACCAGAAGTTCTCATATGTAAGACTTTTAAAAAGAAGGGGAAAGGGAAAGAAAAAAAAGGAATAGCAAAAGACAATGTCGTCCTATAGAGTCGCTGCCTGCTGGGAATTCACTCCATGCAGTCTGAAGCTCCCCACAACACTGGGAGCCTTCCTGGAGGGAGCGCTGTCAGCAGCTCCGGGGTGGCCCTGGCTCCCCCCAGCATCCCAAGGGCCGCTGGAGCCAGCCGGGCAGAGCCACGACCTGGCCAAACCCATAGGAGCAGCAGCTTGCTCCCAGATCCAGGGCTTCACTCTGCCCTCTGTAGATGCTTCCTACACACTTGTGAGGGTGGGCAAACAGACTGCTCATACCACAGAAGACAAACTTTTATAAGCCAGGGCCCAAAATTCTTGAAAACATATAAATTGGCTGTCAGAGATTATATACATTTACGAATAAAAACATAGAAAACTGTTAATTCTTGTCTGTAATTGCAGAGGTTGAACATGAAGGCAGCAGCAGCATTTCCAAGGTGATAATGAGGTTTGATATAAATGACTTTCTGGCTTGTTAGGACAGAGTGACAACCTTGTGCATTCTCCACTAAAAGCCTCACAAAACAAGGAGGGGAGCTGACACTCATATGCCAGGAACAAGGAGAAGCCTCATGAGCCATTTTTATTATTTTGCATTTTTATTTTATTGTATTATTATTATGTACTTTTAGTTGCTCATTTCTGGGGGGGGTGGGGCGAACAATGATGACACACCCCTCAAATCCTACAGATATTAATTCTGAAAGGACATTAGACAGTATCTAATTAAACATATTTCTTAGCATTATGCTCTCACGTTTTTTTGCTAGTATAATGAAAATCTTATTCTAATGCAAGAATTATCATTAGTGTAGATCTAATCATTACAAAAAGAGAAAGAATAATAATGAATTTAAAGCACTTATTTACAGAAAAAGTCACAATAATAGTAATAGTACAGTTAAAGTTCTTACACAGATGCATGCACCCGCATGGACACTTAGTGTCTGTTCCTCCCCTAGCGATTGCTCCTCTGAGCATTCATATCAGTATCTTCTGGCTGCTGAAGGGAGTAACACCAACAGTCATCAGCCACTAGCATCTTTTCTTGGGACAAACAGCATGCTAATGGTGGTGGTTTCTTCTTCCTCTCCCCAGGATCCACTTCGGGTCATTTTTATATATTTGCCAGCATGCTTTTACACCTTCCTTTTTCTTCACTGGTCTGCAGCTTCAGGTTACATCTGAATTTGCTATATATAGTGCCATTTACTTATGTTAGATAGTATTTCTTTGATCTCTTTGTTACCCCTAAGATCAATTTTATCAAGCCAGGTCTGCATTTATTTTTATTTTTTTTTAAACTAAGCATCAGTGAATTGTTTATATCTATAGGTGTTGCAGTACCCAGCTCGTGCCCAATCTCTCTGTTGACACGTAGCCCTGTAACACTTGATGCTAGCCACAGGCCGTGAGCCTTGCACTGAGTTTGCACCATCTGGGGCCTGAAGCTTGCCAGGACTGCTCTGTCGACCTGGTCCTGACCTGCCCGCAGCTTTGTTTTGCTTGTCATAGCTAGGACAGCAATTTCTTGAATTGACTGTCTGTATCTGATTTGTTTCACTTCCATTTATCTTTGCACAGTACAACTGCAGCTCTATGTAGAGAGCAGCAACAAGCAGCTGTCCTGAGGTGGGATGAGGTATTTGGTACTCTCTCACACAATGACAGCGCGGAGAAATGCAGGTCTGGTACAACAGCAGAGACCTTGTGGTGCGGAGACACGGGACGAAGGGGTGCAGGCAGGGCGATAAGGCGTTGTTTGAACCTTATGTGAGTGATGCAATACCAATAAAACAGGAGCCTAAAGCATGGTGCAGAACTGTGAAAAGATGCATCAGCAAAGACAGGAGGGGGAAATGACCCTTTCCTAGCCTATGCATGATAACCAGGTCAGCCTATACTAGCCTGAAGCATTCTCCTTATCGTAGATGCCTCTGGATTTGGACAAAGTAACCGCTGAGAGCTATTAGGAGCTGTTGCCACATTCTGCACAACACAGTGTAATGCATGGCACAGAGCCAGGCTGAAAAAAAGCAGCTTAGGGACTCGTAAGTTTCGGTTCCCCTACTGGCGACTGTTCTAGCTGCTTCTGCAGATTCGGATACACGCTGAAGTTTCACTTTCTGGTTCCTGTCAAATTGCTCACAGATCACGTGAGGGATGAGCACATAAAAGGGAAGTCCTAACAACACTGAGCGCCACTCCTCTGGCTTTGAAGCTACCTGGAGGCAAGTGAGCAGAGAAAGAAAACCATGAGGTAAGTGAGCAACCTAGTCTCTGAAGGATGTTTTTTTGTCATGCCATGGAAAATTATGCTTATTATTTACATAAATGTAAGTAGCGAGGGACTCTGGGGATGATCCGAAAAGCAGAAAATATTTTACAGAATATTTACTGCAAGAATCAAAGTAAAATAAAGATGCTACTGGATATTGTAATGTTACTGCTTTTCCAACAAGGGCCAGAGCTGACAGTCAGAAAAGCTGTGTGCATGCAGTTCAGGGATGGAACCCAGGCTGCAGCCACAGCTGGTGCCCAGCCAAATGGGTGACTGGCACTGATGCATTTGAGAATTTGCTTCCCGATCTCCGCTGTTGTGAGCAGCAGCAAACAGGGCAGCAGAGGTTCTGGGCTGCAGTTCGGAGCGTAAGAGGGGGTCGCGCTCCCGAAGCCTGTCACACATGCACGGAGGCGTGTGTGCACACACACACACACAAGTAGGGCAAAGCCAAGGTGTTTATGACAACTTTGGAAACTGCGTTTACCAGTTATGTGTTGAACTAAGCTAAACTGTATTCGATCTGCATCACAAACCTGGTTTTGTGACAGTCATGAATATTCATTTTCCACAAATGCCTTTTCATTAATTGCTCGCCACTGTTGTGTTCAGCCATGGACGTTGTCATGGTGCTCAGCTGAAGCAATAAAAAACAATACATGTTTCGTTTTGAATTGAATGGGATTACTTAAATGGTCAGTTACTTGGTTATTTATAATAAAAGCTATTCCTGCTGATTTGGGAGCCAGTATCTGTTCTGTGGTATTCACATGTAGCCAAAGGTTTCTAACAAGTTAGTGGTAATAACAGGAACTCACTCTCACTTCCCATCCATCCCAGAAGAACTGCAATTACCTCACATACAGCTTTCTAATTAGGAGCTGTTATTAATACCAATCAAAACCATCAGTTAGGCAGATGAGATTCTTTGAGAAAGGCAAAGAAGTCTGTAAAACAAACTTATGCATTAACAGCATTTATAAGTACTGTTTTTCCTCTGACCTTCCTCCAGTACCTCTGTGTCAGATGGTTTGGGTGGAAATGTGTGTTCAGTGTTGCTTTCCCCAGTATCCTTCACGCTGTCCCAGAACCTCTAAGAACTGCTTCCCAATTCCTCCTTGATTTGCCTCCTCATAATTTTCCAGTCTTTCCACTTCCACTCGCTCTTTTTTTTTTTTTTTTTACCCAAAAGATATCTCCTCTTTTACCTGATTGTGCAGTTGAGTGGCAGCACACGTACCGTGCAGGCTGTTAGACCCTCTAGGTTCTACAGGAGGGAGAGCAGAGAAGTCTTTCTAACAAAGAAGGATTTGACTGAGAAGCTGTGTTATAAAGCCATATAGAAATCCTCCTTTAAAGGAGAGCACAATATGGACTAAAGTGTTATCTCTGCTTTGTAAAGGTTTGTCCTTGATAGATTGTGTGATAAAAGCTGGTTTGCACACCACACAGAGGCACAGGCAGGCAATGGCGGGGGGGGGAACCCAACCAACACCCTGCCCCGGCTGCTTCCCGGCCATTCCTGAGAGCCATCAAGCCTGTCCCCACGCACACACGGAGGAGTACAGAGGCACAAGGGCAGGTGGGGACCCCCCGGTGCCCCAGTCAGGGACACGAGCCCCCACCCCACCCTCCCAGGGCTTCCCCAGGGGACCCTCAGCCCCATGGGCCAGGGGGACGCCCAGCACCAGGGGTCCACGGGCATGCCTTACAGTCTGAACTGCCTAGGGATATGGGACACATTACAGGATGCATGGAAAAGCATTTGGGGATTGCACTAGAATTACTATGGGATGTTTGGGGAGGGGACCAAAGGCAGGGAAAGGAGGGATGTGCGTGATTTGGGAAGGAACAAATGTTGAAAAATAGAGAGGGATAAAGGGGTATTAAGAACCAGTTGCATGTTACCAGGGTCTGGTCAGTACGTGTGCCTGCATGTGTGTGTGTGTCTATGGGTGAGGCACCTGGGTAGAGAGAGGATCCCTGCCCAGCTACTGGAGGTCCAAAGCCAGCTTCTGGGGATCCATAGGGCCAATGAGTGAGAGAGCGCATGGTCTGTACCAGCAAGTGGTTGCACCTTCAGGGGCCTGTACACCCAACCGCCAGCAACTGGGAGACTGGTGGGATCTGGGAGCCAGCTACTAGACACATCAGTATAATCATAACATAAAAATGGTGTTATGATTAACAAACAAGGATTTAGAAATACAAGACATTAAAAATGAAATTTATAATCCAAACCATAAAATAGGCAGAGACACAGGAAAGGCACTACATCACTTTCTCTGTATTTTGGGGTGAAGTTTTGTATTTGATTACCTCTTTTGGGTAGGCTTCAGCAATTGTTCCCAGCATAGGAAATATGTTCCTGAGGCCCAGAGGTATGCCAGCTTTACCATAGAGACTAGCCCTCCTCTTTGACATCCAGACCACCAGCTCTGTTGCTACATAAGAAGTGTCCTCGTTCACTGGCAAGGGGAATTACTAAAATAGCTATTCAGCTCTTCAGACCTATGGCTTTCCACAGCTTTGGCTTGTTTGAAGTATTGTTGACTAGTGGCACCAGATGAGGTATTGCCTGCTTCTGAGTACATCGTGCCTGATTTAAAAACAAGAGTAGCAAAAAGCAAATGGAGTATAAGTAAGTTTTTCTTTGATTTCTTCTAGTACCATTTCCAAGAATTCCTTGAAGAGCTCCCTGCTGAAGCTAGAATGTCATTTTACATGGACTTTGCTGAAGCAGGATGTGGATCTTGATGACCTAGAGGAAACAGTAGGCGATCAGATCGAGTTTTTAACAAAATCTAACATCAGAAATTATAATCTACTATCCTATGTATGCCACCTAAAGAATTCAAATGAGGAAGCCCTGAGAAATCTCCAAAAAGCTGAAGAATTAGTTAAAAAAGATCATCCAGATGAAGCTGCCAGGAAAAGTCTTGTTACCTGGGGGAACTATGCCTGGATCTATTACTACATGAAGAGATACGAAGAAGCTCAAACTTATGTGAGCAAAGTGGAAGACAGCTGCAAAAAGCTTTCAAGTACTGCCCAATGGAAGGTTCTGCTTCCAGACATCTCTGCTGAGCAAGGATGGGCATTATTAAAGTTTGGGAGGAAATACTATGAGAGAGCAAAGAATTGCTTTGAAAATGCTCTGAAGAATGAACCCAATAGCCCAGAATTTAATGCTGGCTATGCAATAGCAATGTATCGTTTGGAAGACTTTTCCTACCATCAATATGAAGATGTAAGCCTATCCTCCCTTCAGCCCCTGAAGCGTGCAGTGGAACTGAATCCAAATGATACTTTCATTATGGCATTACTTGCATTAAAACTTCAGGACTACAAGCATGTTGATGAAGGGGAGAGATACATTGAAGAAGCAATGCAGAAAACTCCTGATCTTCCTTATTTCCTGCGGTATGCTGCCAAATTTTACAGAAGGAAAGGAAAAGTGGACAAGGCACTGGAGATTTTGAAAAGGGCCCTAGCAGTGACACCAAAATCTGCCTTCTTGCATCACCAACTAGGACTGTGCTACAGATCAAAGCTGTATCATCTGAAAAAGACTACAAGATATCCACCTCAAGAGCAAGTGGAGGAACTCATCCAACTTTCCATTTTTCATTTTAAAACAGCAACTGACCAAAAGACAACATTTTTTTCTGCCTATATTGACCTAGCAAACATGTATGCAGAAAGAAGGATGTACAAAGAAGCAGAGGAGGCATTTCAGAAAGCACTTGACACAAATATTATGTGCTATGATGATAAACAACAATTCTACTACATTTATGGCAATTATCAGCGTTTTCATATGAAATCAGAATCTGAAGCCATTAGGTATTACCTAGAAGGGCTGAAAATTGAGACAGAATCTCGTGCAAGAAATATGTGCAGCGATGCTCTGAAAAGATTGTTGGAACAGAGAATTCGAAGAGGTTTAGAAGATGCAACAGATTTTGGTACACTTGGACGTGTTCATAATCTAAATGGTGAGAAACATAAAGCAATTGAGTGCTATGAGAAAGCCATGGCATTGTGTCCCAACAGTGAAGAATATCTGAGTGCATTATGTGAGCTACGACTTTCCATCTCAAGCTAAAGTTCCCCAAAATCCTTCACACCAGAAAAAAACCCAAACCCAAGGACATTTCAACAGACTCTCAAAAGTTTTTCCATTTTTTTTTTTTTAAAAAGATTGAAGTTATAACCAGATGGAACATTTGGTGGCATCACTAGAAACTGCAGATGATGGTTGTTCATTTGTTCATTCACCAACAGAGCAAGCTTGGAAAGACTAAATAATAGCTATCTTAGTCTTCAGTACTAACATTGGTATAAAGGTCATGTTTAAGTAGAACTTAAGTTCTACTTACGTAGAATCTGTAGAACACAGGAAAACTAAGCTGGAAATCAGATCTTACCTTCTACTGAGAAAAAGATAAGGGAATCATATTATACTATTTCATCCATCCAATTGAAAGGCATGCTTATACACAAGTGGAATTTCTGATGCTTTTTCAAATATTTTAAAAAATGTGTTTTTTTAGTGTTATTTAGAAGAAGCTTTTGTTGAAGACTTGTTCAGTTTACTGCCTTGTATGTTGTTTAACTGTGAACAATAACCACTGTTTGGCTAGTTCACTGGAAACCTTACAAAATATTTCTTATTGTTGTGAAATATTAAAGAGCATTGCATCCATCAAATGTTGCTTCTGGTATCTCTCTGCTGACAAATCCTCATGTTAGTAGATGAAAGAAAGGGAAATAACCATTCAAAAAAGTAGCAGGGATAAAGTTTTGGCAGGATATGAAAGGGTCAGGAGATAGCCCCATTTATTTTCCCAAACTCTCAGTAAAGCTGGCTTCAGAGGTGTTGCACCAAAGAATTAAACTGTGCAGAAACCAACATCCTTGTTTACCCAAAACTACACTCTCAGGAACCGCTACAGCAAACATCTGGAGAGGAAGGAAAGGCAGTTGTTGAGATACCAGAGAGATGGCTATCTCTAGCCGTGCTTGTGAAACAAACCGGGGACAGAAAACACACACTAGGAATGTACAAAACTGGACACGGAGGGCAGAGCGCAGCTAGAGCAGAGTTGCATGAGCACCGGAGAACAGGGCAGCAGAATGCAACGGGCATGTGGGAAAAGGGATGGGTGTCCACAGAGTCTGCATGAATATAAGGAAGGGCTGGAAGGCCAGAATGTATATAGGAGTTTATTGTCTTCAGATATCAAACTAAAAATCAGTATTCTTTACAACAGGCTGGCCTAATTCCACAGTATTGTACCTTAGTACAATAGATCATGGTGCTCAGGGAAAACTAATGCTGTAGCTTCCAAAACACTTCTGAGCCTCAGCCAGTAGCATAGAATGAAGCAAACTGGCCCATCAGGAAGGATGTGCACTTTTGTTTCCAGCCGGACTGGAGCATTCCTGCCCCCGCAACAGCAGTCCCACATACAGACAGGCTGACAGGCCTGAAGGCGTATAAAATCTGATGTCAGACTATGAAATACCAAGAAACCTCTCCCCTCTCAGCTTTCCCTCAAAGTCTTCCATAATACAAGCAAAAGTGAGCATAACAGTGAACAAAATACAAGCACACCTTCTTCCTATGAAAGGGCTGGGGCAAAATCCATCCTTGTTTTCCAGCCATCCGCCAGCTTCTCCCTTACAAAGAAAGATGGCCCTACCTAGGGAAAGGGTGGGGAGGGAGAACAGGAAGGACTGGGAACAGGACTGACCACTCCTGAGAGCTGGTAGGAACACCAGTAGGGTTGGTCAGAAACTGGTGACTACCTATGGCATTGTGCTCAGCTGTGTGGGCAATAGGGTACATCAGGCGACCTCACTGTCTTTCTCAATCTTGAGGCTTCTAACATCAGCATCCTTACCATCCAAACATCAGCATCCTTACCATCCAAACCCTCCTGAGCGCATGGAGGGCAGCAGGGCAGTATTCAAGGAAGAGGTGGTGCAGGTTCCTGCGTTGGCACATCCTTGCTCCCCTCCACACCCTGCCACCAGGGCCTCTCCCGCCCCTCTCCTGGAAAATGAAGCTTGCAGGAATAAGGAGAAGCAATAAGGTATTGTGAGAAAAACGTGAGCCTGAATTTTTATGGAGAGTCAGAGCAGCTCAGTCTTCTTCACAGCGAGGAAACTGACCATGAGCTCTGGGGGCTGGTGCTGGCCCGCGGCACTGCCCGGGGATGCTCTGCCCGGGGATGCTCTGCCCAAACGCCGCTTTCCCGTCCTTCCCTAGCGCCTTGTGAACGAGCAGAAACCCTCCTGCCCGCGGGGTGGTGCT
>JAVJGI010000065.1:28281574-28316444 GCA_035590275.1 Ibycter americanus | reverse complement strand
GCGGGCGGGACCAAACGCGCGTGTCGCCGTGCCCGAGCCCAGCGGGCAGAGCCGGAGCCGCGCAGGGGCTGAGCCGCTCGCGCTTCGCACCCGGGCACGAACCCCGCAGCGCAGCCTACGCTCCCCTGCGGGGGAGAAAGGAGCGAGGACGACCCTTCAGCAAGTATTCATTTATGAATCGAAAGCACCTTCTAAATCATATAGAAAACTGCGGGAATACACCAGAATAGTCACTTAGAAGGTACAATAATACCTATTTATTGAGGCAATCCCAACTAAGGACTTCATTATGCTGACCATGAAGTACCGTTACAGCTTAACATAAACAAGCTCTCCCTTCTCACATAAATATTTCTAACACTTCAGAAAGCAAACAAGCAATTGTTGTGGCAATATAAAATACATTCACCATACAGTAGCACAGAGAAGGTTTGTTTTTCAGGAGATAAATTATCATTCAAGCTGGCAGAAATGTTTCAGGCTCAAAGTTTTCTCTTTTTTTTTTTTCTTTCCTGGAAACAGGGTTATGGTTCAACAGAAGGTACTTGACTTTTCCAATGCTGTTTTCACACGATTTTTCAATGCAGAATTTATTAAATGTTCCAAAGCTGATCTGATAAAAATTATCACTAGAACAAAAGCAATTTCAAAAGAACGATGATTTCCCCATTTCAAACCTCATGCAATGGAAACAGGCAGGATAACTTCAGCAGTTGTAAGCAGTTTCACCTACACTAAATTCCTGTTCCCTGAAGGGAACAAGTATTATCCCAGGCAGGATTCATTTGAGGTAGGCTCCATCTGTCTCAGACGGATGTTACCCCAGCCAAGTCAGACCACGCTGTCCCAGGCAGCCAGACAGGCTCAGTGGTGCGGTGCTCCATCCAAGCTCATATCCATCAGTGCTCAGCAGGGCTGGTGGGAAGAGGCAGTGTTAGCCTGGAAAATTGTTCACAGCTAGCCCAGGTATCTCTGCTTACTGCTGCACTGTGCCGTGCCAAGAAATGCCCTCTATGGAGGACAGCCTGAATACTATCATCCCTGAAAAAACATTGCAGATACAATAAATCATTCTTTAAAACCAGTGTAATCCAGAAACTTCTATAATGCGCCACCTGAAATATTTCACATGGCAGGATGAAGGTGAACTGTTCAGTTTGGGTTGTGTGGACGGAGGTGTAGAAGTTTGGCATGAGGTTTCGCATACCTGGATTGTATTCCTGTGTCTTACACTCACAGGTCATTTCTTGTCACGCTTCCTTCCTTCTGTTTCTTGGTGGGAAGATTCTTGACAGGGCTGATGTTTCAGTGTGTTTCATGCACAGAAAGCATCATTCTGGTATACAAGCTTTTGTCCATTGGCTTAAGTCAGAGCAGAAACAGTGTTAGAAAACCCTGAAATAATTCTACCATTTTCTACAAAAGGTCTCTGTATAAAACCAGTTGAATATTTTCTGCTAAATCAGATATTTAAAACAAGAAATGCTGCCTTAAACACATAAATGGAAAAGCCTATGAAAAAATATCTTGAAATAATAATAATAAAATGCTAATAATACATTACACAGTATTGTTTACTAGGATAAAAATGCATACAGTATTATTCCAACAGGCTTTTACAATATGCAGTTCTGGCATAAACTGCTGACACAGTGATGTGGTAAAATTTTTTGTAATGTAAATGACAGTGGTAATTTATGACTTGTTGAAAATAACTTATATTCTTTGTAGACCACACTATTTCCTACTTTTTTATATTAAAGTTTTGCATTAACATCTAAACCAGTATCTTAATCACTAATTAATAAAGCCACTCCCCCCACCCCCACACCCCACCCCCCATGCATATTTTTCCTAACTTATTAAGAAATACTCATGGGTAATTTTTGTGTTTTTTTATGAACATGTTTAAATCAAAATTAGCACCCAGGATGCAATTGCCACGCAGAGCTAGAAAAAGGTTATGTCATTAGTTTTAAGCAGTTTTTGCACTCCCATCTCCTATTCTGTGGTCTGTGCACATAAATCATGCTACTGGCTCTGACTGTACTTCTGAAGCAGGGCAGTAAGAAATGCTTTGTTTGAGTACAGACAACTATAGTCAAAGAACTTTAATATGTTATATTTGAGATATGCATGAATAATAAAACTACTTGATACACATAGTATTCATATATATATATGTAAATACATTATACACCTATGGCTGTACTCTTGATCTAAATCAAACTGGTGAACATCAGTCTATGTTGCTTTCCCTTCTGAAGCACAGAGCGGAATAGGACACCATGAGCAACCATTGCTACACTGCAGATAATTAGCTAAACTACTAGTTCAGCATTGATTAAAATTATTTGGACTCTGATCAATTTGCTAATGAACAGAACGCAGCTGTACACAGCATCAAAACACAGCAATGATTTGCATTGTAGACTGTGAAGTTCCTGCAATGCTGACAACAGTCTCACTCTGGAAATGTACAAACATCCCATTATTTATTAGATCATAACATCAGTAATTTAACCCATGAGCTACACTTATTCCATAGCTCCCATAACACAGCCAGGCTGTAGTATGTTCTTCATACACATGGCAGGAAACCACTGGCAAATTGCCACAGTTGTGTTCTGACCATCCAGGACAAGTGACCTGATCAGCTCTTCAGCTGGCACAAACCAGTAATTTGCACCACCTGAAGACACAGCTCCTGGGCACAGAGAGAGACAGACTTGTCACTGCAAGGCACAGAAAAAACTTTGCCAACATTCTCTTTACTAATAGCCTGTGGAGCGGGCAGCCTCTCAGTCATCTGCTTGTACAGCCTCTACGTTTCTTCAACAGCTGCTGATTTTACAGGAGGAAGAGGCTCTGTATTTAGAAACACACGAGCCCCTCTGCTCTCCTGGGCTGCCTTTGGGCTTCTTCAAACTAATGCAGCTAAAGCAGGTTTGTCTATCAGCATGCCTAGTCCCCTGGCACAAATTTACTCTTCTTCAGATAGGAGCGCAGCCACAGCATGTCTTCCACCCTCCCAGACAAGGATCAGCTCGATGATCATACATGGAAAGTCAATGCTTAGAAATTCAAGCTTTAAAGATATCCAGGAGAAAAGCAGCAAGCACCTCAAAGTTTTGCTGGAGGGGGCTTGGGAAAGTAGATCTAAAACCATATTTGAAATGAAATTGCAATTTATGTACAAAATTCAGGCACACTGTAAAAATTAAAGCTGTTTCAGAGATACTTTCAGCATAAATCACAGTTTCCTGCCAGATTTTCTAAAAGACAACAACAAAAAAAAAAAAAAAAAAAGAAAAGCTTTGGCATTTGAAAGTTATTCGCCAAGAGTTTAATGCAGACTGATAAACGTGGAGCGTTTTTTTGTGGTGTGTGTGATTAGTCCATTGAAACATAATAGACCAGAACACCAGTTTTGGTGACTGATTACTTTATAGTTTTATTTTGATTGCAGCCAATCTTTGAGATTACCTGTGGAGCTGACATATTGCATTTCAAATAAATCTGTGATCATTTGTATGTACAAACTCTATTTTCAGTCTAGCTTTCTTCTATTACTGCATTAACTTGGTATTACTGTTTCTGTACACAGATTTTAGCCAACTAAAACATGACAGAAAAACCTAATTGAGAGATGCCTTGTTTCACAGAAGTAGTATCTTCAACGGCATAACACTATAGAGCTACCACCACCTCAGTCACGGCTGTGCAGTACTGAATCTTGACAGCACTTGTCATCTGTTATTGTAGTCGTTTTTATCCACCGCCAAAAATTCAATGTCCTTTTGGTCTAATTCTGCTGTGACAGAATAGGCTATTGCTCCATTTGTCCAGATGTGCTGTTTCGTGCCCGTATCATTGGTGAGTGACCGCAAATGTGTTCTTTTGATTTTCTTTGCTAGTCTTGCAACGCACAATAATGTTGAACTACATATCATAGAAAATCCACACAGGAGGAATGATGCAGTATAGCTGCCAGTTGTGTCCACAAGCCAACCTGCAGGAAAAAAAATAATCATGTTTTTTTAAAGGTCCTCCAGAATACTGATGATTTACAAATGTTGTGATCAACAGGCGTTTTATGAATGTCTGGAGTTATCATGTATAAATACAATTCAACAATACAGGTTCATATCACCATCGCTATACTTCTACCTCCTGGGGCAGGGGAGGGATTTGTCCTCAGCAGGCAGATAAGATTTTTATGGGCTTTTGTTTGGAGGTTAAATCCATGAGAAAAGGCACAGCAGTCATCACCACAGTATTAAATAAACATCTTTCAACTGCATGGATTTAACTGGCAGTCTTTAGACATGCTTAGAGCGCCCTGGGATTAAATATTGTGTGCATAAGATCCTTTTCCAGAAACATCTAGTGAGCTATGCCCTAGGCTCATGCATCACCTAAAATAATTCAGTTTTGCAGTAATTTTTCTGATGGAAAAATAAATGAAAAGATTCAGAAGCAGTGATTAATTGGGAATTGAGGTGAACAGCAGACAAAATATGCAAGACATATGTATACATGGCTGTTTGAAAAAAGATCTCTGACCTTCCACACTATTCAAAACCATGTCAAGCTCTTTCTAAAGAATAATAGGAGTACAGCTCTCATCCTCACTTCACGGTAATGGAACCAACAGGGAAAATGATGGCTAGATATTACAGTGATGAGCTTGTGACCAAACAGTAGCAAAGCTGACTCACCCACCTGTTCAAAGCAGTTTGGAGATGAAAAGATCAAGCCCTCCACACCAAAAAATACTTTGGAATGAAACTCTCTTTAGGCTACATTTTCAAAATCATGTAATTTCACAGTGAAATCTTTTGTTCTTTCTACTTGCACAATTTCTGAACTACGTGAAGTGGTGATGTAACAGCTCTTAGAAGCCCCATTCCATACTGTTTTTTTTTAAAAATTCAACTCCCTCTATATGTAGAAATCAGCCCATCAAGACAAGGCTTAAGTGGGATCTAAGTCTTATGAAGGTCTAGGTGCGTTACTTCTCTGCCTAGTGGCTACCTCCACATTTAGTATGCATTTGCTGTCCTTCCTCTCCTCTCACATCACACCAATAGGTAAATCTGAAGTAGTGATAAGATTACAGGAGAGTCATTTGTGAACTGACCTGCAACAGGCGGGCTCACTAGATATGGTATGGCATGCAGAAAATACACGATACCCAGTGCTGATGATAAGGAAGAAGTTCCCACTACATCTGCTGTCATGACTGGGATCAGCGTTACATAGGCTCCATCGAAGTAACCAAAGGTAAATGAGAAGGGCACAAGCAAGGGGAAGTTTTGGAGAACTGGCAGGAGAAGACAACAGAGGCCATCCATTCCCACAGCAAAGAGGTAGCAAAAGTGCCGATGCTTCTTCAGACACCTTCAAATTTCAAAACAGAAAAGAAAAAGATTATTACTGGACACAGCATCTCAGTTTCTATGCTCTGGCATGCATCACTTCAGTCTCTCTCTTATATATAGCTCAAATTTAAGTCCATTTTCTTACACAGTCTTTAAGATGAAAACCTCAGCACTGGCAAGCCCAGGTAGGGAAAGCGGCCCACTGACAGCTGCAGAAACAGCTGGTAAGCAACAGCCCATGCTGCCTGCAGTGTTCTTCAGGCTGCTCCTAGTGAGGGGAGCCACTCCACTGCCAGGATTTTGCAGCCCTCTGAAGTTTCCATGTACAAAGCAGTATTTCATCAGGCTTTTTACACCCCATTAGGGTTGTAATAAGTGGTAATAAGTACCACTTATTTATTATTAAAGTGTAATTATTATTATTATTATTTATTATTAAAGTGTAATAAGGTGCTCTGACAATTACACAAATTATAGTGTACCTCTCTTGGTTGTCATCCTCCACATCAGCCCTTAAACACTGGAGATAGCATGAGCTAAGTGAGATGGCAATTCCCTTTCTCCCTGCCCCACAAACACAATAACTGATTTTTCCCACAAAATGAATAAGCACAAAGAATGCATCCTTTAGAATCAAGATCCTTCTTAATTTAGTCTGTCTCTACTGATGTTACAGATGCTGTAGACAGATGTCTGGAATGAGCTGAGTTAACAAAGCATGGTGAGCTTTACATACTGCAAAATGTGTAACAATTTTAGGTCAGTCCTCCTGAGCACGTGCCTGACAGTGTTGAGCCAGACCCTTGACCCTCTTCCATAACTTCTGTGCCTCTCCAGCAGCACAAAAGAGATGAAAAGGCAGAGGAAGTAGAGTGAGATCCTCTAGGAGACAGGTACAGAGGATCACACTCAACACACCTCAGGGAGGGAGTTACATTTCTACTGTCAAATGCAAGTGCTTTGCACAAACACATAATTTCTTCAGGGGGAAAAAAGGTACTAAACCAGCAGAATTGAACAAACTCAAAAGAGACAAAAACATTAAATAGTAAGCATTTCTGAAAGTTAGATTCCGTGGTGCTGTTTGTTTTGGGTTTTTTGTTGGTTTGTTGTTTGTTGTTGTTATACATGCTACAGAAAAAGTGCATACTGTTAACTTTTATATGTATTATACCTCACCTGGATCCAGCCTCCCACCAGCTAAAGCTTACACTTGCTTAGCCATAAGCCATTACCTTCTGTCTGTTAGCCATCCAAAGGTGATATTACCAATGATGTCTATGACACCAAGTATGGACATGAGGAAGGCAGCCTGGTGATGACTCACTCCAACGCTCAAAGCATAAGGCACTAGGTAGACAAAAAGAGGGCTGCAGCCATATGCCATAAATAAAACTGACACTGCCAGCACCATGAAGCCTGGCATCAGTAAAAAGTCATATTCCGTCCATGAACAGTAGCATAAACATTCACGAGACCACACTTTGATTACAGGTGAACAGATGGACATTCGCTTTAAGTCTCGTTTCTGAGCTTTGGGGACATAATCCTGTTCAAGAAACTCAGGAGCAGTTTTACGGTCCTCCTTAAGAGCAATAGGCCGCATCAAGGCACCACAGACACAGAGGTTTAAAACAAAACCTCCGAGGATGAGTAAAGCTCCACGCCAGGAAAATTGCTCGATTAAGAGCTGGACCACAGGGGCCAGGATGAAGGTACCGATTCCACTTCCTGACATGGCTATTCCATACGCCAGTGCTTTTCTTTCATTGAAGTATTTGCCCACCATAGCGATGGCTGGAGAGTAACAGAGTGCAAACCCAAGTCCTAGAAGAGAAAGCACAGTGCAGATAGCTTAATACTAAGCACGACATATGGAACACATCAAATTAAACCATATAACCTACTTTCATTAGCACAAATGACTGGGAAGCTTCTTCTGATTCTGTATCACGCACAGTGTGAAGAGAAACCAGGATGACTCCTTTACTCCACTGTCAGAGTCATGGGCTTGACAAACCTAACAGATCATTAATCCACAATAACAAGGCTCAGAAGGAAGTGATGGGGTTCACTTAATAACAAGAACAAGGACAATCAATAAACATCAGGGAAATGGTGTGTCAGCCTCTCCCGGATGCAAGATGAGGTCTTGTTTCAGGGTCTGTGCAGATGCTGGCACCAAGCACACTGTCCTGATGAAGCACCACTTTGTGTTTCGGTCTGCTGCAACCCTGAACATTAATTTTGAGGTCTCTGAAACACAGTACAAGAAGTCTGTCTCTGTTACTAATATTCCACAATAAACCTTTTTTAGTCAGCTGAACAAACTCCACACAGCAGCTGCTTGGAGTCCTGACCAGTTTAAATCCCTTCCTACAAGCAAAGAGGGGGGGAAAGCCTCAGAAAACAAAGCTATGTCCAATTTAGTAAACAAATAAGATCTATCTCTTTGACTGGGAAAAAGATTCTGGTCCCTGCTGCAGAACCAGAGAGCAGATTTTAACCATCAAATGCTTGCTCTAACACTAAAACATTTATTCCTGAGCCAGCCACAGAAATGAGTTCCTGACTGGGGTTTTGGAGCATGTTCTGCACTGAGGGTAAAACGGTCCCCACTGCCTTTGGCAGAACTTGGCAATAGATGAGATAATCACCTGGTGCTGTAACCAGCTTGCCACGTCCTCCTCAAAGGCTGCACTGTGCAGGGTGGGCACTAAGCTTGCCAGGATGGGATAAGTGGATTAGAGGGACTCCGGGCAGCGGGTCCCCACTCTGGCACCTCTCAGGAGGCGAGGGGAGGAGCAGGGCAGAGAGCTGGGGTCGGACCTGTGTGAGCAAGTAGAGCCAGAGGGGCAGCCCTGAGCTAGACATCATCACTCAAGAGCTGTGAAAATCAGACTCTGTTTCACATACACACCATTTATTTTTTAGTGAGATGGCAGGGGGAAGTAAGTCCCAAAAAAGCCAATAAATACCCTGTGAAAAGTGGAAATGCAAAGTTTGGGGCTGAAAACTTTTTCATACTTCTTAGAAGGAGCTCTGCTACTTATTACCACTCCCCCATCTCACTTCTGCTTCACTCTTCACAGTTTCAAGTCCTGCAGCTTTTACGGATTTAGACATTCACCAGCTACAATGTCCCACCTCCTCTCTGGGTTGGGGCACCACCTCCAGCCTTTACGAACAGTTCACCTCTCCATTAATCAGTCCCCACAGAATAGAAGTTCACTGCTCATAGAACTGGCTCTTTGCAGGTCCAGGTACAAAGCACAACTGCTTTTCCACCTCAGTATTCACAGTGGTCCTTACTAAGGAAGCTTCAGTGGCATTAGTATGGTATGTGGCACAGTCCCTCGAGTTACAAGGAGTCTTTTTATTTGTTATGAACTCATTTGTCAAAGATTAACATTGTAATACAGGAGTGACGTGCACTACATTAAAGATTTTTTTTTTTTCTTCTAACAAATAAGCTGTTGGCAGCATGTGAACTGCAGTAATTCCACCAACTTGTTACTGAACAGCAGGGGACCAAGTACAAGGGCTTATATCACCGTGGCTACCAGGTCAGTATTAATGAGGAAAGAATGTCAGTGTGACCATGGGCACCTCTCAAGTTCCTCTGTGCACAACAAACACAGGGAGATAGGACAGAGCAAAGATATTTGTTATCACCATACCTGAATGCAAGTGGGAGAGCTGCTACAGCACACTACCAACCAGCAATTTGTTTGCTTTTCAACTGGACTGTAACACAGACAAAAATAAGGTGCACAGCTAAGGTACTAGGTATTCACCCACTGTTCCTCTGCTGACTTAACTTTTTTTTTTTAATATGTAAATATTTTGGGGCAGTCTAGAACTCCCACTATATCAAACTCCTCCCAAATCACAGGCAAAAAAGGAATACTTTTTTCACTTGCAACAGTAGTCTTTCCTGACATCCCGTAACTTCAGAACTTGACCTATAGTCTGCTATCTAACAGAAATTAAAGGATTGCTTTTGTAGGGTGCTGCGTTTGGACTGCAGGAGACTCAGAGTGCTGAAACCCTCACGGAGCAGCCAAAGCCACTCTTTTACAATGAAAGGAATGGGTCTGAGTATCACTATTGACCAGTGTGGTGGCAATAAGACAAGGAGAAGAGATCACCCCTCTTAAAAGGAAGGACCATCATTTTTAACATTCCTGTGTTGTTTTCCTGGCGGAAACAAAGGGACTGAATGTCTCCTACCTGTAAGGACTCCTAATGATAAGTAGAGATGCTCCAGGCTGGTGGCGAATGAACTCAAAATTAGTCCAGTAGATGCAAGCAGCCCTCCTAGCATGATACCAGCTTGGCAGGATACATGATTACTGATTAAACTCCCAAGTGGGGCTTCAAAGAAACAAATAAATCTAGTAGTTAATGACAGGTTCTCACACACTGTTTGTTGCAATGGTCATCAAAGAAAAGGAAGCAGTAGGCAAGCAAGAGAAAATGGTGATCACAGCTACACAGAGTGGTCTTCTAACATCTTCCCGGTACAATGGTGTGAGCACCGAAAAACTAAAAATCATTTTCCTGAAAGTCAGGATAAAACCAAAATTTACAGTAGCTTTCTCAGCAGCCATTTTAGTAGATTGAAGTCATTACGGGACACAGCTACTCTGCAATTTTGAGGGTCAACAGAGGTCACAGTAACAGGCCACACGGTTCATTACTCCACAGTCACAACACTGAGACCTTCCTGAACCTGGAATTTGCACTTCACCCCTCAGTAAGTTCAGGCATCCTTCCTCACTGCTCCCTGACCTTGTGGGCTCTGTGTCAGACCCGAATAGGAGAGGTCACACATCTTTTGGACCATCTCCAGGGCTGCTACCCCTCTCCTGTGCTTCTCCAATGCTGATGGCTCTCGGATCCCCTTGCCTCTACCACGGTGCCATCACCAGTCCTCCCTCTACACTACCTGCAATACCAGGGCAAGGTTATCCTTACTCCTCTTCTTCCCCCTGCAAGACATAACCTGGTTGACACAGGAGAGCAGCTATGTCTCACTCCAGCTGTGTCTCTCCTTTCTGTCTTCATAGCAATTACTATGGATTAACGCTCTTCCACAGGATTAGGGCATGGATTTTCACCTAGCTGTAGAATTTTAAAGTAAATCCATGAGAAACTTGGTACAACCGCTGCATTGATGCATGCCATTTTTAGTAACACTGAATTTTCTTTTAAGGGAAGACTATTTGTAAACATACAACTTTGCTAAAAGGAGAATGAGCGTGACTTGATCTGAAGGCAAGATGTACATTGTGTACTAAGTCTCAAATATGATTCCAATCAAAAGGCAAAAGAAACAAGTGCTCAGTTAATAGCTCTTAAACGCGACTTGTCCCACTAGACTTTGACAAAAGCACATTTCTGAAAACTTAGATCATTTGACAAAACAAAGTTCTGCTTTTCTGTAGTATGAAGACACTCCCTTCCTGCACAACTATGCTGAGGGAAGCAGCTTGGATATACCATACCCCAGAGAGCCCACAGTATCTATCTTTCCCAGCTGACTCCACCAACTTGTGAACACGCTAAAACCAGATGGAGCTGAAGAAAAAGCAGCCACATTAGTCTTAAAAGGGTAATACACACCACAAAGCATTGTAGCACAGTCGACAATGGAGTGGATCCAAGCCGTTCTGGCATAATCCTGCCCAAAGTATGCCTGAAACTCCACAAAAAAAATGGAGATGCACCTAGGAAAGAAAACATGAATACCACTCTGTTGAACACAGGATATTTGCCTCACAGAAAACACTGGTCTTGCTCTTCAGGTATAAAGAATACCCACTTGAAGGTCCTCTCCAGCTACCAGGAAAATCAAATCTGTGGTCTGCCTAAATCCCAATGAGACGGAGAAATTTTTAGACACTTTCTAAGGGATACTAGAAATGAAAGGCTACCTTAATGCATGAGGGACAAGACATGAAATGATGTGTGCAAGCTGAGTAATTCCAACAGGCTCTGTGTGAGGCACCTAGGCTAGAGTGATTCAACCAGAGAAGAATCCTTGCTTTGCACTGGCAACAACTGAATCACAAACTGGTGTCCAACTATTATCCCAACAGTGGGATTAGACAATTAGGCTGATGTAGAACCTAATTCAGACAGATGACTACTCCAGAGAGATTATGAACATTATAATACCACATGTTTCTCACTGTAGTTAGCTGCTGCTAGATTTTTATAACGCATATTATTTTTAAATGAAATGAAATTGAAGTTGTAATTATCACCAGCAATTTATAGCTCACATTGTGATGTTGCTTCCTTGGTACAAGAGGCCCCAGCTCCCCAGTTCTTCACTGAGCTGGTTGCTTGCTAATGGTGGTATTCACATCTGCACAAATTGGCAGGGCAGGGTCGGCCTGAAGAGCCAACACCACCTATAGCTATGTGTTCATGGGTGCACAAGTGCAAAGCAAGTGAAAAGCAAGTAGTCATGAACACAGAATCAAAACACAGCAGGAGCCCATGGACCTTCCAACAGTTTATTCAAATGCTTCCAGAAGAGGTTACTTTGCTCTATTTAATGAGTGTTACTGTTCTACCTGTCTTTGCAGGGGAACGGATTAAAAGGCTGCATAGTTTCATTCCATTTTCTGGATCAGCAAGAGGTCCCTTCTCTCTCTCTCTTTTTTCCTCCTGCAAATCAACAAACAACTGCTTTCTTTAGCTTTTTTCTTGCACATACTTAATTCTTGTACATACTTTAGATGTGTGTCAGCCATTAGATGATTTCTTAGACGTAATACATTTCACACGTGAAAAAGGAATTAAATCCACCAGGAAATCTCTACTGTCATTACAGAATTGGTATATTTGCGTACATAAGCTAACACTGTGTCAATGTTTCCATGCCCCTTTTATGCTGTTGACTTCAGAACCCTAGATTTTAGATCCCCAAACCTGGCAGCTTTATTTTAAAAACAATATAAAATTTAGGTAGGAAACACTGTATTTACATTATACTGATGTCCAACAAGACAATGTGTCAGTGTTCCTCACTTACCAGGGTGCTTCTTTCTCTGCTTAATATAGCTTAAATGTCCATGTTCACACCCACCACGCTCCTCTGTCTCCAGCTGACATTAAAGTCTGTGTGGGAGCCATCTCACCCCAGATCTATACATTAAGTTTATGCAAGGCAGCAGTCTATTCCCATTCTTTCTGTTTTTGAGAAGCATTTTTGACAAAATATTTTCTGCATATTTTGGATACCAGAAGGGTACAGAGAGGGGCCTCCCTCCTCCCTCGGGCACGGACCTTCTCAGGCAGGACAGTACCTGAGATGCTTGCAGTAGAAGGGGGTATCCACGGGTTTCTCAGACAGGCTCAGAAGCCAAGTAATCCCAAGTAAATCCACCGGGACTAGCAAAAACGAGCAAGGCCGTGGGGTCAGAGACACACAGCAGACCCAGAGAGACCCTACGTGACTCCTCCCTTCCCGACCAAACCATCGCAGCCTGAAACAACGCTGCCTGCCCCGGGCTTTGATTCTCTGGGAAATCGAGGAGCGGGTGTTGTGAGAGAGAGCAGCTGTCAGAGGCGGCGAGGCTAAAAGCAGAGGTGTCGTAATGCCTCAGCCGTCCCCACAGCCTTAGGGGCTTTGGGAAGGCTTTAAAAACGTAGCAAGAGAGAGATTTGTACCTAGACAGAATAACGCCTGCAGCTGTGGGACACCAGGGCAGATCCCAAATCCTCTTCCCAAGGGGAGGGGGGAATAAAAAATAATAAAAGGGAAATGCCACGAACAGGTCAAAGCCAAGAAGCAGCCCCTTTACCTCGTCACGGCCCTGGTACAGATAGTGACAAGAAAGCAGCCGGCAACGATCATCCACCCCCAGCCTCCGTCGGGAGGGCCGGCGTGCGGGGCCTGCCGGGGCGACGCCATGGCGCGGGCTGGGGCGCGTCCTCCCTCCTCCCCGCCGCAGTGGCGGGGGCCGGCGGGGGCTGCCGGCGGGGTCAGCCAGCACATGGGCCACCGGCCATCTGGGGAGAGAGAGAACACACAGGCAGAGGGGCAGTCAGGGTACGCTGTGCCGCCGTTACCTGCGCGCGGGGCTGGGACGCGCTGCTTCGGCTTTGCGGCGTGAAAGCCAGGGCGCTCCTTCAAACCGGTTTGTGACAATTTGCTGGAAGCGAGAGCGCCATCAGACTTTGGCCCCGTGCTTGGTACCGTTCGTTTCAGGGTAATTTGCCCAGCAGCTACATCCCAGCACCATACCCTTACCCCCACGTGTCACAGCACATACACCTAAGTCCCATCCGTTGCTGGTGCCAGACACTCCAGCTCATTCACCTTCAGCGGGCTTCCCCTGCTCACACCGGTCTCTGGCCGGAACTGTATTTTCAATCGCAGTCTTCACTCCAAGTAGCTATTCCTTCTTGTGCACAGTTCAGGGCAAAATTTTTGTTTGAGGGAATACATTTTTCACCTTTGTATGAAAACGGAACATTCACTGCAGAATCAGAGCAGATGTGATGATGAAGTGACCTCCTTGCTCTCACAAGGCAAACCCTAGACGAAGGCTGTAACCAGGCCTCACACGGGGACTTTTCTGAGCGTGGACAAGTCACTGAAGGTCAGAGCTAGCCTGTCCCCCTCTTCCACCCACTCAAATCAAAGTAGTGCCTGCATCCAGGCCATAACGTGGGCTCTAAACGCACGGCGAGTGCGGCAGGACATGGCAGGAGACCAAACGACACCCCCTGGACCCAGGACGAGAGGACGAGTCACGTGCGTTGGCGTAGCTTTGCTGATGGCTGTGGGTGCCACCGGCAGCATGGCGCCAGCACCCTTAGTCCTTCCTGCACCAGTGACTGACCGCGTGGCAGGACCGGTGACCGACTGCCTGGCAGGGCTAGACAGAGGGACCTGAGACGCTCTGTTTTGCTCAGTGCAGGAACACACAGTGCTGTCTGTCAGTGCTGGCTCTCAAACCATGTTTTAGCCATCACCTGCAGGCACCTAGCCCCTGGATGAATCAAAAATTTTTAAGACATAAGCAAACTATCTGGGATGTCTTTCAGTTTTGCTTGGAGAGAAACCTCCAATAGCTTCTACATCACCTAATATGACAGATGCTGAATAGGCAACATTCCCACTGACAAGAACCACAGGCTTCCTAGGAAATGTTACCTATTACAGCACTTAAGAGGGCTGCAGTTACTCAAAAGTACAACCCAAGAAAGCAGATACATGGCTAACAATGTGCCTTCTGAGTCCTTGAAGCTGCTCAGCCAGGTGATACTCACGGCTTGGTTCTGCAAAGCCCAGAGTTCCCTGACCCCAAACAGGAAGGCACCCCAGAGCCAACTCTAAATGTCACCACAGGTGAACCTTGGAGAAGTATTCATCAGCTGCCTCTCCTGAGATATCAGAAGGTGCATCTCAAAACCATTACAAAATTATTTCAAGAAAACATACAACATTGTCAAACTTGAAGGTGAATAAACCAGAAGAAAACAGGAATGACAAAACAAACAAAAACGACAACACACTGAAAGCTTAGCCAAATTCCTACTAGGCTATAAATAATACCCTGTAACAACACTGTACAAAAGAATCAGTGGACTCATTTTAAAAAGTTTTGATAGTCTTCTAATTTAAAAAGGATAAGAAGAGTTATCCTAATTATCTGCTTGGCTTTCAAAGCCCAGGAATTGCAGCTGATCATACAGGGCATGATCAAGCCCTAGATGCAAACACAACTCAGCCCATAAATGTTAAGAACAGAAAAACCAAGTGCAATTTTCAAAGACAGGGGTTAAGTCCAAAAGCCAGAGGCTGTGCTGTCATGTGAGGCACCTGAACTGCCACCAGAGGCAAACAGCAAAAAGAACGATTCGTAACCTCACAACAAAGTATGTGCTTGTTAAAGCTTTTGAGCAGCCATTTAAGGTAACCATGTTTAAAACAGTATCCTTGAAAAGTATCAGTGAATAAAAATAAATACAAAAGATGCCAAAACTGTGTTATACCACCATCCAGTCACCCAAGCCGAAACAGCTACCATTAAATATCTGTTCCAGGTCTTTGTGTATTCTTCAAGTACCATTTATTTTTGCCTCTATGCTAGTGAGCCTGTTAGCTATCGCACATTTTACTTTAGGCCAAAAATGCTGTATACCATTTGGAAATAAAAATTAGCGTCCTATTTTCTCTCTTCGTATAATAGGCTTTGCTAATATTTATTTATAGGTAAAGAGTTGTATAAAGCTCTCTAATGATTCAGAGCCCAAAGCAATCTCCATGATAAGCATTACAACATGTACTAATGCTGTCTTTATTATTCTCTTCTCTTCTTTCATTGTAAGTTAAACTGTATTATAAGGTCTTTGCGAGGTCTATGTTATTCCCTGTGTTTATATGGAGTCTAGCATGATAGGGATCTTCACTGCAGCATGAAGTACTATCACAATATAACCCGCAATAATGAACTAGAAGAGAGCTCAGGTATGATAAAAAGAAAATCTCTAACGACCTGCTTTGCTTGTCACTTCTGTGGCTCTTTGGAGGGACACACAGTGCTCTGCTCGCTCTGCCTGATTATGTAAATGTTTCAGTCGCTGTACAGAGAATAGGACACATCTCAGATGGTACATCTGACACAGTTACAGTTTGGATTATATACCGATGGTCACAGCAGCTCACAAAGATCAAGCAAGAATTCACGGCTGGGGTTACCGGAGGTTTTGTAAGCAGCCAGCAAACCTGGTATCTCATGCATAGAGGCTCCTAAATGAGTTTAAAGGGTCCCAGCTGGATGCTGTCTTTACAAGTTGTTCCCACAGCTGATTAGAAAAACCACACAAAGCAAATGAGATCCAAATGAGTTTACAATTTCAAACCTCATCTTTGAGGAATTCAATTGCTAGGACTTATGTACATAAAAGATGAATGAAAGCTCTGGAATGGAGACCAGAACAGTTTGCCTTTTCTGACACAACTTTCTAACACACAGCAAAAAAAGCCAATGTAGCTGACTGAGCATTCTGAGCAGCCTCTGCAGGTGCCCACATGACCCCAAGGACATCACTGGCCTCTTCACAAGCCTTTTGACATTTTGCTTGAAGGCTAAAGTTCATTTTTTGCCCTTACCTATTTGCTTCAGGACAAACACACAGCAGTGTCAGTGTGTATCCATACCCTCCTTCCCTCCCCACTATGTTCAGAAACAAATCCTCTGACACAAACACAAACAAATTGAGGAAGAAAGGTACAACAGATTGGCTAATGCAGTAAAATAAAAAAAACACGTGTGTAGGTAAGTGTAACATTATTCACAAAATCTATGAGAGAGGCTAAAAATGCCTGCAGTCAAAAGTTAGAGGATGCCAGGCACATGATACAGAAGACACATCCATGAACTTGCCACACACATTCTATATTTGCCTTCCAGCATGCACTGCTAATTTGTGGGCAGACCGCAGATCTCATGTGTAGATTTCATCCAGATGACTGACAATTTTGCAGGGTTTATGTTACATTTTGAGCAAGCTGACATGAACTATTGGCTGATACTTTATTTTTAACTAATAGGGTCAATTATGCATCCCTTTCCATGTAGCTCCAAGCAATAACAGTCTTACTAAATATGTGCAAATATCGGATCAACAAGTTATCTGATGGCTAAGGCTGTGGTCACGTGTTTCTTCATGTTGAACCAGTGATGATGACCAGATCATCAAGCAGTACAGTTTGATGCAAACCACCATCGCATCCCTGTCTACTTAGATGGAAAACAAAATTCAACACTTTTGTGGGTGTCTGCATCTAATCTAGCCACAAAAAAGCTGATATCCAATCTAGCATGAAGCCAGAGCAGCACAAATAGATTATACTCCCATGTGGCGATAAAGTGTTCCATTACATTATCCTGCCAAATTTCACTTGAACAAGCAGAGCAAGTACCAGTGCTTCGCACCATGTCGCCACCACATTTTGCATCTAACTCTAAGGACCTCAAAGGTGGATTTATTGTATTATTGCAAGTTTAATATGTTATATTCAAACACCTGACTGATTGAATAGCCCGTAAGAATCCATGACAGTCACCTGAATTAGTCTGAACTTTTATTAGTACCCTGTTATTTTGCTCAAGGGTTTCCTGGCAATCACAAGTAATGCAGTTAGATGGAGTTTGCATAACCATATGATACATCACAGGGGGACCCTGAGCAATTTAGACATACCTCTGCAGCACTTTTGCAGAGTCTTGGCAAGGTGGGGCTTCTTTTTTTGGATCTAAGCAGTATATTTCACTGGCCCTTCTGGAGGGATGAAGATTTCATTTCAAGTTCTGACTATTAAGGGTGGAGGAGGAAGTTCCAGGAATGCCAGAAAGGATAACAGTAACCCTTCAATAAGCAGAAATACACACAAAATTTTTCAGAGGAGGCAACAGTCTCCATATAGAGCCCTAACTAAATTTAATGCACAAGCAGCTGGGTGCCATGACCTCAGCCTAGATCTGCGGCCCAACTTCCCAGGCAAGCTTCAGATCAGGCCTGAGACCCTAGTTTGAGTTTTAGCTGTATGTTAACATACTTGGGAAGAATTTGATGACGTATCAGGCTAAGCAAACATAGATTAGCCATTTGGTTACATGTTCGCTTGCTGTTATTTTCACAGAACCCTGCCTGCCAGTGTACACACAAATGGTAAACATTTAATGAGGCTACGAGCAACCGAAAACCATATTACAAGAAATGCCTGGCCAACATAGAAACAGGCCACCCCACCTCCCCATAGTCGGATCAGTGCAAACCTCATCTCCTTGACTTCACACTCACTTCAAGGAGTACCGTGCCGTTCATAGACTCTGAACTAATAGGCAAGTTAAATATTTACCTTTCTTGTTGCTGTACGTGTCTAATAAACACTTACTATGTCAACCTGGCAATTTTACTCTGAGGTTAGAAAACTTCATTTGCTTACACCCTGGTGTGTTTCCTAATTATCCGTATCATGGATAGTACAGATTGTGGACTCTGCAAATGAACTTGAACAGCAGAAAGCACATACCTTGTCTGAGCAACAGTGCCCTCGTCTCCTTCCCACCTTGGTTTGTTCTCCTGTTGCATCTTTTTCCGTACCTTTCTGGTGCCGGGTAAGACTTACTGTGTATCTGCTCCACTGTTAGCACTGTGAGGCCTGATCCCCACTGGCTGGGAGGGATATAGTGCTGGTTGCTATTGTAACATCTCCCAGACCTGCATAGAAGTTCCTGCTGCTTGAGACAGCTAAAGGAAAGCAGGGTTTAAAGAAAACCTCATGAAGGAGTTCTGCACTTTGCAACCTTTGCTAAATAATTTTCACTCAAGCGTGAAGTAAATGTGCTTTGCTATGAGTTCAAAGAAGATTTAAGCGGGGTGAAGGTGGCAACAAATTCTGCTGATCCCTACGAAAGTCTTAGTTACCCAGTGTGCCCTGACAGCTCACTAAACAGTGGCTCTGTTCCCCAAGTTAATACATTAGATTTAATTTGGCAGGATAAATAACGTATCTCTTACTTCAGCAGCTGTTTTTGAGAACCCTGGAAAGAAAACAACTGTTTCTGAGAGCATCTCTCTTACTCTGTCTGCTCAGCCAGCAGAAAGGAGCAGGTGAGGCTACTAAAAAGGCACTACTATAACCTCGCACCTCATCACGAGGTCCCTTTTGCCGGGGGAAAGGAGCACCGCAATGCACGGCAGCCTAGCAACTGGCCAGCACAGCCATGGGAGCCGCTGACCTTTCAAAACACTGCACGCAGCCAGCAAAGCACTCGCTTCCCCTCCACCTGCCCTTCCTTCCACCATAAAGGCTTTCTTTAAACAAATTGATTCAATAATGATATCGCAACAGCGTGAAGATGTGAAGCATTTGTGTGATAAAAGACAGAGGAATAGCAGGTAACAGTCACACTGGCCTGACCAGGGGGTTGCTTTTTTCCTACCTTGTTCAGCTGCTCCATTTACAGCACTGATCTTACAATCATTCAGATTGGAAAAGACCTTTGAGATCATCAAGTTCAACCGTTAACCCAGGACTCACAAGTCCATCACTGAATCATGTCCCTAAGCACCGCATTTACATGTTTTTTAGACGCCTCCAGGGATGGTGATTCCACCACCTCCCTGGGCAGCCTGTTCCAATACTTCACCACCTTTCCAGTGAAGAAGTCTCTCCTAATATCCAGTCTCAATCTCCCCTGGTGTAACTTGAGGCCGGTGTGAGAATGGCTTGGTGAGCTCCTCTTCCAGCTGCCTCAGTACCCTCAGGTGGATCCCTGTGCATGTCTGAGTGGAGCAGCAGGTCACTGACGGTTTCCTCCTGGACTGTGGGGACTTCATTCTGCTCCTCATCCCTGCCTTCCAGCTCAGGGGGCTGAGTTCCCTGAGGGAAGCGGTCTTTCCATTAAAGACTGAGGCACAGAAAGCATGAAGTACCTCAGCCTCTTCCTCATCCTTTGTGGCAAAGTTCACCCCCATATCCAATAAAGCGTGCACATGCTCCTTGGCCCTCCTTTTATTTCTAATGTGTTTGGGTCAGAGCTGCCACTCGTCAGGGTGCACCTGGGCAGCTCCATTATCTTAGGAAATGCCACCTCACCTGCCAAACAGTTCGGATGCTTTTTAAAAATGCTCCATTTGTATTTTCTCCAATACAGAGCTGTCCCATTCTGCACCTCAGGTTAGCTATATAACAGAAAAAGAACAGCTTGGTTTGATTTCAGCGAAGGCTATTTATCAAGCATTGTATGATTATGACTTTGACTTATTTAAAAACAACCCAAGAAGTCCTTTCAAATGCTATGTTCCTAAATAATTAAAACTGATAAGTACTAGTAAGTGCTTCACCCTTTTCCCTGTTTTTTTTAATCTATAACATTCCTGAATAAATCTGGATGTTCTACTCTGAAAATGTATTTTATACTTTTTAGGAGGAATTTCCCTATGATACCAAATAAGAGCAACATTAATAACCTATTTATATTGTAGTAGTACTTTGGGACTTCTAATCAGGGAGTGGGTGTCACAGTGCTAGGCATCATACAAACATCTAATAAAACTTGCCTGCCATCCAAAACGTATCAAGATGGAGAAGATGAATCATATGAGAGCTCAGCTTATTATGCTGAGCAGCAAATGTTCTTTGCTTCAGTTTATGTGTATGAGAGACGGCTGTTGAAGAAGACAGATCGAATGGAGCATAGATGTGGGAACAGGAAAAGCAATCCAGAAAGCAAAGGGATGTTAAACAGCTGGTAGGGAAGGGAAGTGCCAGAGAGGGGCACAGCTGAGTGGGGTGGCACAAAAGAGGGGCAAGAATTGAGAAAACTCCTCTTTACCCAAGAGTAAAAATACTCAGAGCTGAAACATGAAAAAGATAATAAAAGTAAAGGTTGTAGAACCTTTGTAGCACAAGGTTCATTAGTTGCTCCCCTACTGAGAAGCGTGTCACTGGGAAAGGAAGAGGTGTGCTGGCCCCCCCACAATGATCGCTTTGCCACACTGGCTCCTTACTAAACCAAACAGTACAGCTACAGACACAGCAGAAGTAGTTACTGTCTGCTGGGTTGGTAGCACTCAGATGAAAAACATAATGTGAACTCCCCTTGTCTCTGGAAACCGTTGTGTGGGGCTAACAGAAAACCAACAGCCTGACAGAAGGGATCTACAGCAAAAGGTTAAACAAATGATAATGGAAACCTTTCGACCCTTTAACATACTTTCTGGCTAGGTTAGTCCTTAAGTAATGCAGGCTAACTATAAAGGGTAAAAAAATATAAATAAACATTTTGTAGCAAAACCCCTTCGCACAGAAAGCTTGACTCTAACCTACTCAACTCCCCTTGGAAATGTGCATTTTTGATCAACATTCTGAAAGGTTTTTAAACTCATACACACAGTACTCACCATTTCATTTTTCACTGTGATGAAAATAAGAGCGCTCAACTATTTTCCTTTACACAGCTTTTACCAAAATCCTAGCTGAGCCTGTCAGCGTGCCCACCCTTAGCAAGGTTATGGACACACATGTTCCCTCCAACATGTGTTTTCTCCCTGAAAGGAGAACACTACTGACTGACTAACTGATAGACAACAGCCATGCTGCTGGGAGCAGAGGGAACGGTACCCATCACCGTCTCCATTTTAACATCTTTGTTCCCCTTCCAGCAAATAAGTGAAAATAGACAAAAATAGTTACAAAAAATATCATGGAGAGTCCCTGCTGTCCAATAACTGCAATTACACAAGACAACTCCTATGACAACATTTTGAAATTTTTGTTGAGGGATTGCTGACGACATTATCTTATGCTTTCAACATACAGATGTGTCAGAATTTTCTGATGCTTGCTATTTTTCTCATATATCTACATTTTTCTATATTTCTTCATTTTCCTGATTTTAAACACATGGTGGGTGTTCGGTAATGGTCGTGGAAGATTTTTTGTTTGTTTCTTTACAGTTACCTATATGTTTATTGATTTATAATTACATTACATTTATCTGTTACTTTTGCGTTTTATAACTTATCATTAACATTTTGTCAAACACTTCTCATTTATGGTTAAACCTAAGTATGTGATACTTCAATCATTTTCTGAGTCATCCCTATCTCTTCCAGGATCTATGCAATTCTCTGGATCAGGCAATTACTAGTATCCCATTATATCCTCAAAGAAACGTTAACATATGACCATAGTTCTTTGGAAATTCTGAAAAAACTTTATATTCAAAGTGGTCTTCAGCTGACACTCTTCCCACATCTGGTATATTAATTTTTCCATCTTCAGGAAAGTCTTGCCCTGAGAAAGAATATCACTGCAAAGCTGCCACGGCACACATGAGAATACAGCGTTTTTTTCTCAGACCATTAAGCAGTCAGTCTGTGGAAATCACTACTCTCCCCTTCCTTCACCAATTCTGCACCCCAGATTCCACTTTGGTGATAAGGATCCACAGATCAACCTCTTTTAGGCTAGCTGGAGATGACCTGGCAATGGAGATACCAAGCAAATGTTCTTCTGATACCTCCAGAGAAAATGAGGATGTTATCAGGCACCCCAGGAGTGCTCAGGCATCAGCAGTGCAGCTGTGCCTGGGTAAATCTGAGGGGCTGAAGGCTATGGAGACACATCTTTCCGCACACACCTGGAAGTGCCAAAGGCCACCCAAAGGCCAGTGTGGCTGCTGACAGCTTTTATGTCTTGTCTCTGAGAAGAGATCAATGCAGATGGACACTGGTTCCAGCATACACCCCCGGTGGGGGGTCACAGCCTGGGAAGTGCTGGCAACCGTACTGCAGTGTCCTGGGAGAGCTGCCACCCAGCACTCAGATGCCCCTCGGCAGGGGGGAAGCCAAGAAAGCAGGAGGCAGAACCACGGGAAACTGATATGCCCTCACCTAGAAACCTAAATGATGAACTTACAGAGAACTTTGAGATCTTCTGCACTTCTCATCTTTTCAGCCCTTTCGTTTATGGAAAAACCTTATTCAAGTTATGCAAAACTAATTTGGTTTATAATGTCCTTGAGGTTTCTGGCTGGGTTTTAGTAAAAGGAGGAACCGCACTTAAAGCCATCTTTTTACCCTGTTCTTGAAGTTTTCAGAGCCTGAGCAGCATTGTTTGGTTTTTAACAATTCACACGGAAAAATATTTTTCACTGTTAATTTTCAAGATTTGAATCTTGCACAAGTGTTTTCTAAAGGAAAAGGAGATGACTATTCTAGAAAACAAATTCTGTACCTACAGAACAAGCTATCCAGAAGATTGCCTCTATTTATCTGATGTTCTAGGGCTGCTGTTAGCGTCATTCATCATCATTTCCTTCAATATGCAAGATTTGTTTGCAAAAACTAATCAGGCATGAAAAGGCAAGGTGGGTTATTTCCTTTCATTCACACAAGCTTATATTCTGAAACAAAGCTATTAGGATCCTTAATGCCATACGTGCTCTTCTAATCTACAACACACACCATATGATAGCAAACTGTCACTGTGACCGTTATTTTTCGCAGGAGGTTTTCAGCTGAAACGTTCAACTCTGTAAAATGAAGATAGCCCTACTATCATTTCAAAGCCACTATTCGTTTTCTGTTTAATAATTATAACTATTATTGCAATTAATATATTAATGCAGTGGTGCATTAATATAATCCTCAGCAGGAATGGAAGACAAATCTCTAAATACTGGAAGGACAATAGTTTAGGACAAACCCCAGGACGTCTGCTGTTTCCTGAAACAGGTTTCCAACAGCAGCTACTGATGAATGTTGCTTTACAGGGTTAGGTATTTCTGAGAAGTCATTGCACAGTCATTGATATTAAAAAAATCAAATATATTTTTAAATATATACTGTACATAAATAACATAGCCATAGATACACACCAATGAACACACATCTCTGTACAAGAAGGCTTATATGTGTATTGCTGCACACCACTCCAGAAAATAACAACAGGGAAGCTAGGCTGGGAATGAAACATCAAACACTAAAATGAAAGAGAAGGAAGCAGATGGAGGCTATGAGGAAAACCTCTTAGCATGCCATAAAGAAAATAAATCTCTGACCAGGAAGAACATATTTGACAGCATGCACATCATGAAAACATGCATCTACTCACAAGTAACTTTGTCTCAGTGAAATCACACACTGAAAATTAACGACCAACCAACACGTCTTGGGCAGATCAGCACATTCTTCATGCTCAGTCTTTCATTCAGCCTCACCAAGCCATCCATATTTCAACTAGATCCTTGATTAATAGCTTATTTTAGCTTTTAGGGCATCTTTAAAGGTTTGAGAAAAAGTGCCTCAGGTTCCCTCTGCTGAGCGAACACGGGTGCAGTTGCTCGATTACATCATTTTCAGGAACATCAGCAGTAACTTTCCATGCAACTTAACGGGGTACTTCTGCCAATTAGTGCTGTGGCCCAGAAACACAGTTTCTCAATTTTATGTTAAAGACAGTTTATCTGCATGGAGAATGTTTTTGCTTTGGTAAGTGAAACATGGAAAAAAAAAAAATCTACCTGTCCTATTAAGTGTGTTTTACCGTTGTTCTCCAGATTTCTGGCTATTCTAATTCTTTAGAAGTTAATTTCCATTTTCATTTTCTCCAGTGTTCCCATACAGCTCCTCAGCTTGTATCCTCTCGGCTCCATAGACACATAGAACCGTCAACATGCAGAATATCACAGTAGGTGTTCAAACATGCCTGTGTTCACCATTAAGGAATGGAGATGTAATTGAAGAGAATGTCTGAAGAGAGGGCTGACCACATGGGATTAGTTTAACTCATAAAAACCACGAGACCAAGGACTCTGCAGCAAAGGACCCAAGGGTTCCTCTGGCAGGAAAACCAACCTGCAAGTAGAGAGGGCAGAAAGTTACAGAAGAGAAGTTTGAGTTATGTTAGGAGTAATGGGACAGTACGTAGAAAAACAGGAAATCACTTTTGCCAGACTGTATCACGTTTGCCTTTTCAACAGCTACGCTGAAAAGGCAGATAGCTATAAAAGAAAGAGTAAAAGAGCCCATATGGAGCAGCAAGACAAGACGTTAGGGAGCCATCTCGTTAAATGTTAGACAACAATGATAAGAGCACCCATAAAAGGCAACATTTTAAAGGACTTGAAAAGGGGGGGGGGGGAAGGAACAGAAAGAGACTGATATTATCTATGAAAAACCACCTAGAAATTTATGTAAGAACCGGTCATAAAAGAATTTCTAAAAATTCTCCATCTCTTCCTCCTATTAAACCCAGTCCTAATGACAGCAGCTGAGAGGAGCAGAGCACTGACAACCACAGAACCAGCCCAGCCTGCCAAGTCTCCCGTAAAACACCCAAACACTTCTATCAGCAAACTCACAAATGGAAGCACTTCAGAAGCAACCTATGCAGGCTCTGCTGCTTCATGGGATCCTACAGACCAGCTGCGGGCCATTTATCACAGCATCTTGCACCACTGCCTTAGAAAGTTTATAAAAACAAACACCTGTGTGCTGGTTTTGGCTGGGGTAGAGACAATTTTCTTCATGGTAGCTAGTATGGGGCTGTGTTTTGGATTTGTGCTGAAAACAGCGTTGGTAACACAGGGATGTTTTCGTTACTGCTGAGCAGCACTCATAGAGCCAAGGCCCTTTCTGCTCCTCACCCCACCCCACCAGCGAGTAGGGGCGGGGGGAGGGGGGGCACGAGAAGTTGGGTGGGGACACAGCTGGCACAGCTGCCCCCAACCGACCAAAGGGATATCCCATGCTGTTGAACATCATACACGGTATATAAAGATGGGGAAAGGAGGAGTAAGGGGGGTTCGGGACATTTGAAGTCATGGCGTTTGTCTTCCCAAATAACTGTCACTTGTGATGGAGCCCAGCTTTCCTGGGGATGGCCGAACACCCACCTGCTGATGGGAAGTGGTGAATTAATTCCTTGTTTTGCTTTGCTTGTGTGCACGGCTTTTGCTTTACCAATTAAACGGTGTCTATCTCAGCCCATGAGTTTTTCTCACGTTTCTGATTCTCTTCCCCATTCCATTGGGGGAGAGAGCAAGCAGCTGTGTGGTGCTTTATTGCCAGATCAGACTAAACCACAACAACCTGGCTAAGAAATTCAGTAAAAGATTGTAGAAATAAGTATAAGCATTCAACCTGGCACCATGCTCCCATAGGAGTTATAAGAAAGTGTTTTTTTTTAAAAAAAGTAGTCCTGGCTCCTCTATCTCTGCTTCCTTGTTGACATTACTGGTCAAAGTGCCATCGTGAAGAAATGTATTGCTAGCTGTTCAGATTGGACAGTCATATGAGTATCATTTGGTCAAAATCTCACCACATGTCAACTTGGGAATGAAAAAACAAAAGACTTAAAAGGAGGACTCAACAGTTATCCTCTTATCCTCTTATTCCAGCCAACCTTGTAATTGTCCCTTAGCTAGATCCCCTTATCAATATTCCTTTTAGTGGGATCAGTTTCACTTTAAACAGCTTATTACATGAAAGACAAGCAAAAATAACTCAAGAATGATCAGACAACAAAAAATTACGTCTCAACCCAATGTTTACATCTTGACACACAGAGCAGGATATTCCTTAAAATCTTCTCTAGGTGAAGTTAAGGTTTTTTTGTCTTTGAAAGAGAACAGGTCCTAGTGATTTTTTTCAAGAACATCATCTATTTACGATGGAAATTCACCCCGTGCAAGGAATATTATGACACCAGAATTTAAACTGCATCTTCTAAATTGCCTGAAAGAATAACTTGGAGTATCCCAAAGAACAGTTGTTACAGGGAACTGTTGGTTCACCCATAAGTTCATCAACACCATAATAACAAAAAGATAATATTTATCTCATGTTAAAACCGATATCCAGAAATTAAGGTCAAATTAAATTAATATCTATTTCTCAGCTAAGAGATCTCTCACTGAGTTTCCACTTACAGTTAAGTAACACCTGCATAAGTTGGTAGCCTGGAAAACACCTGGAAGATGTCGCTAGCAATGTCTGCCTATGAACCTTCCCCAACAAAGCTCTGTTGCACGCTCCAAATCCTGCATCGGTAGATCATTTTCATTCTTGAGCAGGCAGGTCACATTAGGGCAGGTTGCATTTGATAAATTTTAAATTACTACAAACTTCCAAATACACCTGAAAATACAAAAAATCCCAACCAACTTTTAATCAATCCTGAAGTGCCAGCTGATTTCCTTTTCCTCCTTCCCAGCCACCCTAAAACACACTCCACTTGTTTCACACATTATCCTGCCCATCACCACCTTCACATCCTCTGGTTCTTTCCCATTTTTGCCCCACCCAGTTTTTATTTAGTGCCCCAGGGCCAACCACACAGTCCTTCCCTGTCAGGAGGCATTGATACATTGACAACTAATTTCTGTGCTTCCTATATACTCTAGGAGCAATAAAACTTAAGTTTTTAATTTTCAAGGAGTTTGTCCAAGAAGTAGCTTCATGTACCAGGCTTTCACAACTGTCTCCCAAGACTTACTTTCTTGTTTGCATAAAAGAGTAAAGTTGCCTACTAAAGGAGTCCTCTGCAAAATCTGGCTGCTGATATGCCCGAGTTGCTCCTGCAAGAGCTCTTATTTGAAGTATTTTGTTATCCCATCCTTTCTGGCAAACAAGCGGGTACCTTGGAAACTCTGGCAAGTGTCATTTTACCATCAGTCATGTGGGTGCTGTTTCTGTGTAGCATGCACCCTAAACACAAGGCAGAATTAAGTCACATGGGTTGCAACTCCCTGGAGATTACTCTCTACTCCAGTAACTTAATTAAGAATAAACTAGCTGTGTGAGATAATTCTATCTATTCTTTCCAACTTGCTACTCCATCAGGCTAAATTAAAATGGACACCGATAGAACGAATTCTGACCACAAATGAGAAAGAGATGAAACACTGACTTCATGAAGAGCAGAGGATGGTGGATCAGGCAGGGGATGAGTCACAGATCATCCTAAATTTCCTGTTCTCTCTTGTGCTGCATTGCTCTACTGCCCTGCATACTTTGCATCTGGATCCCTAAGCAAAATAAAATGGTAACTGTTCAAAGTTTGGGATCTGCGCTGTGCGCCACTGAGCTAAAGAACAGGATATAGAAATAACAGCATTTGCTTCTGCAGGAAGCCAGCTCTGGCTGGGATGCACAGGGATGTCTGCGACAAAGCTTTTTTGCCCTGCCAATTTGCTTTGCAGCCACACATCAGTTTGCAAAAATGAAGATTAAATTTGACCAATTTAATTGTTCTCCGATTATATCCTGTTTTGACTGCTGAGATTTTCACATATTTAGGGTGGAAGCCAGGTCCTTCAATACATAATGACACGAATTAAGTATTTTTGCAGAGAGTTTGAGGGCCCTTTGTGATTCAACGCATTCAGTACATTCTTCATCCAATGCCAATTCCTCTGCAGTCATCAAGTTGTATTTTATGGCAGCTGCATTCCCCAAATTAAATATTTGGGCCACTTGTAATACAAAATATCAGATGCACAGAGAAATAGTCTGAACTGTTTTAGATGAGGAAAGAGAAAATATTAATTCTATACATAATGAGAACAGCTTTTATACAAAATGCCCCAGATGCTACTGGAGCATAGCAGTAATATTGCTCGAGTGGAGAAACTACCTGGTCTTCATATTAACTCGGTCCCTTCAGGAGGGGAAGTGCTGCACCTCTCAGCTGGCTCTTCTTACTCAGCTGATTTCCATTTCAATGTTCTCTCTGCACACAGGAGGGCTTTCTTCAGTACCTTCAAAAAAGGCACTTCTGCTTGCTACTGCTGGTAGCTATAGCTGCCCCAAGGACCATTCAGACTAATAAAGAAATGCTATTACAAAAGTTTAGCAAGGAGAGAAAAAGGGAGTCAGCAGGCAGAAGGCACTTTATGAAGAAGCTTCCCAAATGCCTATTGCCTTTAGCCAAAACAAGTAGTGTTGGCTTGTTAGATTAAGCAGGTCAGTGTAACTTTCAAGCTTTCATGGAAAAAAGTGTCATTTCAGAGGATATTTGCATGAACAGGTTGCCAACAGACAGAGTCAGTAGGGAGAGAACTCCAGGAACATATTGCAGCACAGGACGTGATCATGGTGAGAAGAGACAGGCAGTAGTTTGCTCTCCAAACTGATGGATCTCGTCTGGAAGGCTGCAATGCTTAAAAAAAAACAAACCAAAACCAAACCAGTAAACCAATATGAACTTCCAGTAATGTTTCTTTCTTCAAAAAATGAAAAGCTGCTTCTAATACAAAGTGTAACAACATCAGCACATTCAAAACGGAATATCACATCAAATAGATTCCTTTAGTGCCAACTCAAAACACCAGGTTATAAACTCAAAAACTAGCCCATATGATGAAAGAGGCAGCCCCTATGCTCCCACCAAGTTCAGTGCTGCAATGCATTTTAAAACAGACTAGGGGTATTTTTTGGACATCAACACTGAGCCATACCTCTATAGGCAAGGCTGAGTGTGATGCCTCTGGACCAGGAAATTTCAACCTCAATAGCTGAAAGACTGGATGCAGCACTTCAGTGACAGAAAGGTGAAGGTGGCACATGCCCTGAAAGTGGAACCATTCTGGTTTTGATGATTCTTATTTCAGCTCTTCCTTTCCCTGTTTTTTTTAGTGACTTTTATGGGGAAATAAAGGTGATGAGCTCAAAGGGCTAATTACAGGGGCCTCCGAAGGAGAGGAACAAACAGAAAGCCAAGAAATTACCAATCCAAATACTCTGGTACCTTGGGGAAAACATATAAGTAATGCGTATGATTTCTTGTGGGATCACATAGTCCATCACAGTATCAGCAAATGAAGACAGAGCAGAGAGAAGCTGGGACAATGACCACAGACAAGTAGGGCACAGCCCTGTACTACCAGCTTCTTAACTGTGCACCAACCAGCAGGTTGCCTAAATAAGCTCCAAACACCCCTCTGCTGAAGGAGCTTGATATTGTCAAAACGACAACCTGACAAGATAAGCCCTAAGATGGACAGCAGAAGGAGGTATTTGCCTATGTCAATGGACTGAATTAAGAAGTTTTGCACAGTCTTCAAGAAGCTGTGAAAGCCAACCAAGTTTAAGATGCGTGTACAGTGAACACTAAGACATAACTTAAGTACTGTAACAGCCCCCCAAAAAACGGTGGCCAGCAGAAAAACCATTTAAATCAGGAGGGACACATGAATTAAGAAACTCAACAGCACCATAGACTCCAAGAAACCCCTAGAGAGGCAGGGGAAGGATCCCACTTCCCACATTTGCATTTCACAGCTGGGAAATGTGAGTCATCATATCCACATTGGCAGAAATCCAGAAAATGCAGGAATGAAGGAAGGAAGCTTTGAATTAAAAAAAAAAAAAAAAAAAGGAAAGACAGGAGACCCTCCATCTTGAACAAAGGGAGAAAAAGAGGTCAGCACCATCCTGCCCAAGGACTGAGGATGAAGAGTTAAATTTCCAACTTCAAAACTGCTTTCAGGTCCTATTCAGAAAAGGGGATGCAGGAGTTTGGTGGTTATTAGCTAAAACATCTTCAAAGCTTTTGTACTCAAAACTTGCCTCTAGGATCTTCTACAATGAGTGGGAAACGCCTTTCATTTTTGAAATATCTGAAGACAATGTTTTCTTCTTCTGTCTCCTATCTGGAACTTCCAACCTTGTAACCAAAAACTGAAATTTCTCTTACCATATTTTCACCAGCACTCTTACCTAATGCTTTAAAATGAATCCAAGAGGAGTTTCCAAACATTAGGTACACTTACCCCAGAAGAAATGGAGTATAAATGGTGTGTGTAGGCAAGGACACTGGCAAGCTGAGACAGCTGAGGAATCCCAGAAGCTGGTCACTTCTCTTGGCAAGCTACGGATATCATTTTGATGGTACCACCAAGTATCAAGACCAGGAGAGACATTTATCTTGACAAGCACAGGCTAGCTCTCATCTAGCAGAAGGAAAATTTGTAATTCCCAGTCTCTCCCAGAGTGGGAATGCAAAGGGTGACAAATTAGTTCTCCATAAATAACCTACTAGTAAGTTAAAAGAACAATAATGTACATTATAACTAAATATCCACATATGGCCTAGGGCTGTATGTTACCATTATTTCTGGACACTGTTATGACAATCCTTGGCAGCAGCTGATGTACTTACCATTCAAAAAGCATTCAAAGACAGTATTCCCCAGAAACCGAATAGATTCTTGTGACAACCAGAACAGTTAAAGAAGATAATGTTTAACAGTAAAAGGCACCCAGTTTCTCTCAGATATATTGTTTTCACATTAATTTTAACTCTATTCACTTAAATAACATTACACAAATTACAGTTTGCATCAGCTTGCAAACCTGTTTCCTGGTGCATACAAGTGTGGAGGTACACCCACAACATAGACCAGGCATAAACACACGTAAAATAGACAGTTGCTTTATTCTTCTCTGTTATTTACATAACACTCCGAGACAGCATTGACACCAAAGCCCAGAAAATCTTCTTACAATAAAACACCAGAAAAGGAAAAAAAGATACCAACAATCCTTCAGAGAAAACAGGCATCACTGTCTAAAAGCAAACACTAAAGACCACTCCATTTACTGCCTTCTCACTTCATTATCCCATCAAATGAAACAAGCAGAATATAATAAATATGACACACAAAACAACAACAAAAAGTGGTGTTTCATTTAAGTTCCAATGAAAAGCAGCAAGAATATCCTGCTTTGCAGACAACCTGCAATTCTCCATCACTGAACTGCAGCTGAGAAACAACTATACAATGGCTTTTGCATTGTATGCAAAGGAACTGATAGAGTTCTACTAATGAAGACTAAGCTCATCCCAAGTCACTAATAAAATATATTGCCTCGTTCCTCAAGTCAGTTCCACAATTCCCGGCTGCTGCAGGCTCCGGGGAAGAAGTCTGCCACAAATTGCTGGCTCATCTTACCACTGAACAAGTTACCTTGCTGCTGAAGTGATGATCTATTGCCTCATGGGCCTGCACGGCTTAAAATGCTGCAGAGACAAAAGTGATGGATTTTGCCTTTACAGTGAAAGGAAAGATACTCTATGTGCCTCCTGGCTACACCTGCATTCTGCAGGATCCTGACCTGTACTGCCATCGTGTCCGTGACCATGACAGGCAGGTGTCACCGGAGCAGCCGGGCACACAGCACCACGTTGCCCTCTGGTACTGAAAACAGAGAAGGCTTCTGCCAAAAGCAGAAGGATGAGGGACCTTAACTCCAAAGATTTTGTACTCAGAAGATCATGGCTTGCCTTGCATGTAGTTATATCCAGCATCCTACAAGCCTAGGGGAGACAAGGAGACAATCCAGAAAAAGACCGTCTCCACCTAAACTGAAAGAGGGCAGGTTTAGATTAGATAAAAGGAAGAAATTCTTTACTGTGAGGGTGGCGAGATACCAGAACAAGTTGCCCAGAGCAGCTGTGGATGCCCCATCCCTGGCAGTGTCCAAGGCCAGGGTGGATGGGGCTTTGAGCACCCTCGTCTAGTGGAAGGTGTCCCTGCCCATGGCAGCGGGATTGCAACTAGATGATCTTTAAGGTCCCTTCCAACCCAACCCAAACCACAGGACAAACAGTAAAGGTAACATTTTTTCTTAACTCTAATACAGCTTCTTGTTCTAGGTTAGAAGAAAAAAAGTCTCATGATTTTTTGCTGTTGAATAAAGACTGTCATAGCAAGTGATTATCCTGCAAGTTCTGTGAACAAGAAAGTGTACCATCATTCTCTAAATATGTCCACATGCTACACAGAAGTTGATGTGCTCTAAGTGTTTCCTAACTGGCTATGATAGGATCATGAGAGAGACAAGGCGTCTAAAGTAAGAATGAGAACAGGTCCTAAAACAATGCACAGAAGCATCAGTGCCTTCCAATCTGAAATAAATTATAGCAGATTAGAGAAATCTTACACTCCACTGACTTTTCAGTCTCACTATACCAATTAAAACAATGTTATTTGCCTAATTGCTTCTGCCATTCAGAATTTAACAGCAGCTCTATGCTACGTTCAAAAGTATATTTAACATGTACATCTAAAAGAGAGTAAACTGCATGCAAGTGACAATTATGCTCTCTAGGATTAGAGGCACCCTCTTAGGGGTGGTTTAATGCTCCCTTTTAGAATTTTAGGCATCCATCTATGCAGCTGAATATAACCGGATTAATAAAAGTCATACCCTTACGATGCCTAGGTCGATTTTCCAGAGAAATGGTTTCTTGAAATGCTCATACTGCAAGAGAGAACAGTATAGGAAAGGTACCCTGAAATTATGCAAACACACAGCTATGCGTCACAACAGTAAAATCATTAGGTGAAAACTCAGAATTACAACAGAAATACAGATTCAGTTCTTCATGTTTACAGCTAACAGCACGTGCACACAACTGCATTAAGTTACCTGAGCATTCAGCTACATTTTTCAAGCAACTGCCATAACTGCATGTCATCTACCACTGACCACAATTTGACGAGCAATTACTTCTTCCAGCAGCAGCTGGCAGATACCGGCAGAAACAGCCCTTACCTCCTGGTCCCTGCCACACGTTCCCTTCTCCCAGGCCACCTCCTCAGCCCCGACACAGCAGCCACGCAGTCAGACAGATTAGAGTTAAAAGTAATCGACAACCAAAGAAGAAGAGGCACTTCTGAACCCCCAGCGCTTCCCCCACAAACGGCTGTACTAGCACAGCTCAGAGGGTGGCAGGGGGCTGCTTACGCAAGCAGGCTCTCTAAGGAAACGCATGCCAAATTTCTCCCCGAGGAAGCAATTGTGTTTGCACCAAAACATCCGAAAAATCTCTCCCCCCCACTCGCCCCCAACCCCGTGCCCAGTCCGTTGGATCTTGGCCTGGGAATACAGATCTGGAAGGGATCCCTGGGGGTCTCCTGGTCCCCTTCCTCACAGTCGTGGGCAAGAACCAACTCAGCAAACGCAAGCAGTCAGGAGATGGACTGTAGCAAGCTGCTCGCTAGGTAAACGAAACACAGCTTGAAGCTGGAGTGAATGTGGAAGGCTGGGAGAGAAGAAAGTTCTTGAGGTTTCCCCCCTTTACATACCAGTTAAATCAGTTCTGATAAGGCTTTATGAAATTCAGTTACACACTGTTCTATATCATCGTTCATTGTCACTGTCTAACTTGACTTTAAGGCAAAAGTTAATGACTGAATTTTAAAGGCATTAACATGGAAACCCCTAAGGGAAGCGCTGAGAAACCTTCCACTAAGATGCAGCTTCTGTTACGCTGTTGCAAAAGACGGAAAAGTAAAAAATAAACATCATGCAGGTGAAAAAACATATAACGAAACCCCCACGATGAGCTATGTATAGCTAAAAAAAATAAACACGAAAAGGCAATAACAGCTAATGATTTGAGGTAAGTAATAATGCAGCCCTAACTGAGGCATAATAGAATCACCCCGAGCAAAACGCAATCCCGCTTCACTTCATTAAGTTTCATGTTATCCTGCGATTTCCCAGCGCTAACGGAAACGTTTCCTCACGGCCACCCCAGGAGCGGATTTACAACAACCACCCGACGGAGCCGCCGGGCCAGCCCGGGAACTTCGGGAAACCGGTCCCGGGCTGCCACGCGCCCGGCCCACCCCGCTCCGCCGAGGGCCGCGTGCCCCGGGCGGTACGCGCAACACGGCAACGAACCAGTGGCAACTCACTGAAGAGATCAAAATAAGGATAATGCTCATTGTATCTTTTGGTAGGGTTTTTTAAGTGATTATTATTGGTTCCCTGAACTTAGCCTGCCTGCAAACGCAAGTTTTCCGGCGGGACACATGCCCGCAGTGCCAGCTGCCCGAGGCCCGGCGCCGCAGGCTGGTGAAGTCCTGCCCGGGACCAGGCGCTGCCCCGGGACGGGGCGCCGCTGGCACTGCCGAGGGAGCCTGGGG
>JAVJGI010000065.1:28242218-28280925 GCA_035590275.1 Ibycter americanus | reverse complement strand
CGGGGTTCCTGCCCCCGCTGCCCCGGCTCCGTCACGGTGTGCGGGGACCCCTCCTGGCGCGGCACCTTCGCCAACGCGGAAAGGGCGTCTCAGCAGTGCCGCGGGCACGCTTCCCTCGCATTAAGAGGGCTTCCCCCCCCTCAGCAGGGCAAAGCCTGCACTGGAATGTCGGGATCAGGGCGCTCAGGCACCGCGGGAGGTGTTTTTAAAGTGCCCCAGCGCCCGGCGACACTGAAGAGCGGCAGCGCCAGCAGCCCCTGGGCGGCCCGACGCCCCCCGACGGGCAGAGCCCCGCCCCCGCCAGGAGTCCCGCTGCCGCTGCTGGCGGCTCTTCGCGTTTTCGAACTCGATTTGCTTCCCCCAGACCAGGGGAAGGACTCACACAGATTTCAGCGGGCGTTGGACCCTAGACTCCTGGAACAAGTTTCAAATTCCAGCAGCCTTTTGTTTATCCAAAGAAGATAAACTGAAGTGGCCGGCTGAATGCTGCATGGGTTTTCAGAGGAGATCTGGAAAACAGCAGGTCTTTCCTCAGGAGGGACATTAAACATCCTGTGACACTTTCCATGACAACAAAGATAAAATAGGATCTTTTCTTACCCTTCCCAAACACTGTCACCGTACAAGGGCTGCTCGGTTCCCATCTTTCCCCCGGGCCCTTGCTGCCATTCCGTGCTCCTATGAAGGGCAAGTGCAAAGCTCCCAGGGGGCACGAGCAGGGCTGGCGGGGAGGGCGGCAGGGAGGTTTGCTGCACCGCTCTTCCAGTTCAAAATCCTTCAACGTCAGGAAGTACACACAATTTGGATAAGCATGGCAGCTTTGGGGTAGATTATTAATTGGAAAAGACTCCCCTTTCCAGCTGACAGAGCTACTCCGTACAGGACAGTGGCGTGAGGCAGCTAAGGGAGACTGGTCTACACGGGCTGCTCCCTCCTTCTGCAGGCTGCAGGGCGAAGCTGCGCACTGGGCCCCCCACACCGCCTATGCACGCCTGCCCTAGCACCAGCGCTCCCCTTCCCGCAGCGTGGTAGCTCACAGCAGCTGTGGAGAAAAAGGGCTAGGTCTTCCCCACCAACTGCGAGGGTAACGAAAACTTGTTCTTGAACAATAAAAAAGCACAGCTCTTACTTTCTTGGTGAGTTTCCGATTTTTTTTCCCTCCCTCTTTTTTTACGGTTCTGTAATATTTTGGAAAGATTTTTAACCTTACCTGGATTAAGTTGTGCTTCATGTTGAAAGATTTTTCTTGCCAAACTACATGGCTAACATAATTGCAAGACTTTATTTGTGCTGTGTAACACTGCGAGATAATAGGCAGCCCTGAACAAGATGGCCCATGCGTTAACCTACGGCTCAGGAGACTGGGATCTCAGCATCGCAGCAAACTTCCTCTGCAAGTCTGGTTGGCAGCGTCTCTATGACAACTCCCCATCGGCAATGGGAAAGACAGTGGTTATCTATGGTGGCTGCTGACATTTTGGCATCTGGGTCAACAACAGGTAATGCTTCTTTCTCTGTGGTGTGGAAAGGATATTGTCAGAGCACCACAGAACCCCATCGGGTGTTGCATGTACCGGGAATACACAGAGAGGCAGGAACACCACCCGTACTGCGCTGACCTGGCCATTGGCACTACATCATCTATAACACACTTTTGTGGTATTTAGTTTTTACATAAGTTAATTTTAAGCACTGAAGTATCACAAACTAGATATCACCAAAGTGATGTGCATGAGTTCATTTGGCTTTCTGGAGCAAAACTAACAATAACAGAAATACAAGGGTTTGGTTTACATTCATGTTTCACACATTCATGACAGGCTTCCTCTCGCCACTGCTAGAACAGATTTTTCTCGGGCAAGTTTCAGCTGCTGACACCAGATAAGTGAGATTCCTTGCACTGCTCCATCTAGCAGTTTGACAACCTATACACAGCATACCACCACCAAAACATAACCCATTTGTAATGGCCTTAATCTCTCCAGGGTTGCAAGACTATGCATGTTGCTCCTCTAGAACTGCTGTAACCAAGATATGAAAGGACTGCATTCCCTCACCTGGAACGCCTGACCAGGCAGAGACGACGCAGCCGAGAAGGGGGTTGTTTTGGTTTGGCCCCTATGCAAACAAGAACAATACCTTTGCTCTCTATTACACTTTCCAAACCACAAAAATAATCAGAACGTATAACACTATAGAATCTGACAGGTAAAATAGATGCTTTTGCAGTTTGAAGGATGGTTAGGTAGCATGGTACAGTTGATGAATGGCCTTCCTACGCACATATGTTCTTAAATCGAACCTTTATATACAAATATCTGCAATAAACTGAAAACCCCACTACCCTCCTTCCTCTGCCCTCTTCTCCCACCTCCCTGTTACAGCCAGCCAACAGCACAGGGATATACTGTAACAGCATGCTCAGAGTAACATTTTCAGATCTTGTCACTAACATTTGGATCTACAACCTTTAGCATCCGATAGCCAAGCGGACACAGCTCCCCTGACATCCCTGGAAATTAAGCAAAGACATCACAGACTGGAGAAACTGTAGTCCCCATGGTTCCCACGGTCCCCGCTCTGCAGCTACAGTCCAAATCTTGCCAGCTCCAAGGCAAAAAGATAAAGTACTTCCCACTTGTGTGCAGGCGGAGGCTCCTTTCTAAGGGTGAAGACAAGCTCTGGTTTTTACCAACATACAGGGCTTCAACAGAAGATGAAACGACTGTGATGAATTCCTCAAAATACCTGGCTGTGTAAGTCATATATGGAACCTGGGTTAGAAAAATAGGGTGTGTAACTGTTAATCCATAGCCTCCTCAATTTTTACATGGAAATTAGCAATTCCTGGGAACATAAGACCATCATATGACATTAGACTGAAAGATGCATTTAAAAACAGCTTTGTTTCTAATGACACCAGAACTAGATGCAGGTATGTCTCACAACCTATTTCACCTAATAGAGTGTATCTTATTCCAGAATCTTGGAAACTTTGCCAGAAATAACCTCTCTTTCTTGATGTAAGTATAGGCAGATCAATATTAACATTAGTTGAACAAGTGGATGATTTATATCCTTTTAGTAATTACAAGCTTCCACATTTCAGCCTCCTCCCTTGCTGCTGTTTATCTGGGGTACCCCTTCTGGTCTCTCACTGAAATCCTCTGTCCAAGCACACATAGTAAGCTTTTTGGACACATTTTGATGCACGTATTTTACGAAGATCGGCACTCCAGCTAGCCAGTGCAACAATTTTTCACTAGAAAACAGAGATTCATCAAAACAAATGTCCTATGGAAACATTGTTCTAACAAACTTTTGGCTGTACAAAGGCAGGAGCTTTTAAACAAACCTTATCTACTGACTTTTTTTTGGCAGCCTGCTGGGCTTCCTGCTAGCAGGCTTTTCTTTTTTTTTTTTTGTGGAAAAAGGGAAATTTCAAAATGTCTAAATTTCATTTCACATCAGAAGACAAACTTAATTAGATGTTTGAATTTTTCACAGCATGGGAATAATAAATTTGAATTAGTTGTCCTTGGAAGCAAGCCTTCGCACAGCCGTTCCAGCCTGTCTTCCATATCCACTTGATTGTGGACCAGAGGCTTGGGCTATTTTAATCCATACAGGAATCTGACACCAAATATAGGCTGTAATGTCACCCTAGTCTGAGAAGAGCTAACCATTTCCATGGCTCTACAACTTTTCATGGCATTATGTTTTTGTTCTTCCTACTGGATGACAAGTGTGGCTTGCTGTGCTCTTCTGCAGAGATGATGATGAGCAGGGTAAGCTGCTAACACCAACACTCTTGCCTGTACCAACTCTCGGGGAAACCCACAAGTTAAACAAGGCTGAACTGGGGTTCAGAGCCTTAAGTCTTTATCCTATTCCTCAAACCAGCACACAATACCAAGTAAAAGAAGATGGCGAGCCACCACTGACTGACTGACTCCCCACACCTCCACGAAACAGAAAACCAGTCACTTGGCAAGAATTGGCTGTACCTCAGACAAAACTCCAGCTGGCATTTGCTGACGGCTGGGGCTTTCAGGGAGAGCTCCTCACCCAACCCAGGCTATGCCGTGCCTCTGGACATGTTTTTGCTCCAGCTCACCTGCAAAACACACAGCTTAACAGCTAAGACTATTTTCAATTCAGTTTTTACTACATAATTTTTTGTATTTGTTGGGTTCACAAGCTAGGGGAAGAGTTTCTTTGCTTTAAACTTTAATATACTCCTTTAAATAAAATATGCCTATTGATAATATCTACAGCAAACATTTACAGAGTTAACAAACACAGAAACTATTGTCATTCCACCAGAGACAAAGTTACAAGCATCAAAGATTTCTGTTTTATTTGGAGATGTACCAGTTTAGTTCTAGGGGCACTTATGCAACACAAAACCTTACAGATAATTTTTTATTATTACTTTTTAATTCTGTGCATGGGCAAGGGCTTTTCCCCCCCTCCATTTGTTTGCTTTTTTTCCCCTCTCTGAGTTAAGCATGTGTGGACAGAGACCTAAACCAGAGCTAGCTAAAAGTATATCAGAAACTATCTGCTCTGTGTGGCAAGACATTCTGGTAAATATTAAGACATTGATTCTCTACTGCCTTGCATTTCAGTATCAGCCACATGGCTGCAAAGCCAGACAAACTGCCGCCATTGTGACACTGCCAGGGTTCAGTTCTCCTCTGGCCGCACAGCAGTGGCTAAGCAAAGCATCTCACGGGTTTTCAGCAGTCTTTATAGTATAGAAATTCAGCAGCCCCTTGAAATGAGAAGTACATTTGTGAGACAGGCTTCCCTCAGGAGCGGTGGAGTGCCCAGAGGTGGGCAGAGGAGTGTGGGATAAGGCTGGCTTGAGGCTGTGCTCACCAACACAGGTACCACACCAGCCTCAGGAGGGGCAGAGGCTGAAATGGGGCTGGTGATGCAGTCTAGCAGGATAAACAGCATCAGTGCGTGACCCTTCCTTGTGCTGCTGATAGCGTTTGGTAGGAGCAGGTTTGAGGCATCACCCCTTCAAGGGCTAGCAGGTCAGCACAAGCCAACCTACCCACCTTCTCAGTGGGTTTGCCTGCTGTAAAACCACACAGAAGCTGTAAGAGGTGTGGGGACTCTGCCATGGACCTGCAGAGCATAAGGGACTGCCATCCTTGCATGTGCATGCACCCAAGGGTGCTTTCAGGTGGGCCTGGGTAGAGGCATCCTTCACTGCTCTTAGGAGACAAATACATGTGTAAAGGCTCGAAGCCTAATCTTACCTGCTCAAGACATGAAGTTTAAAACGGCAGAGAAATGGAATGGTATTATCTACCATTTAATTGCTCTAAGATTAATGCTGCTGACTTTCTAACTGGTGACAGAAACTGGTTTCTTCATTGATAGATTTCTGATTCAGGCCTGAGTAATATTTTACTAATAAAAGTGCTTTGGTAGTTTGTTTTCAAAAGCAGTTCTCTGATGTTTGTGTATTCAGCTCTTTCTTTTTTTCGTGTGTCCCCAGAAGTTGCCATTGCTGAGTTGCCGGTCATATACCATCACCTTCCCAGCATAGCAGGGGAAGTGGAAAGGTCAGGGACTGAAAGGGAACGAACTCCAAATGATCTTCTTTCCTCCAACAGGTCTGCAAGGGGAGATAGGTTAGAAAAGGAAAAGCTACTTCTTCTCTTACTCCTGTGAATAAGGAGATTTTATTCACCAAGCCTAACAATCTCCATACATAAGAAAGACAGATTTCTGTAGTGTCTTCATACCAGCAGTCAACGGACTCCACAGAGTGGTATTAGTAACACCTCTTGTGCTCCTGTGCTGATAAAGGCACTTGTAATTCCAGAGTTGGTATCGGAGGACTTCACAGTAATGTGTATAAATTGAAACTTTAAAAAAATTCCCATAATTCTGTGAAGTAGATGTTCATGGAAATCTGATGAAGAAGATTTCTTAATCCTTTCAGGTAAGAGAGCCAGAACAGGGAGATATGTTGTATTGCAAGTTAAAAATCAGGCTCCTAATAGTGCAGAACAAGATCAGATACTGAAAAAAGATGACTCCCTGACAAAAGCTAAGCTGACCTTGACGATTCTTCCCATGAAGAAAAGGTGAATTCATTTGCAGGAGTTGGTACCTCTTCTGCTTAGTTTGTTGGGTTTTTTTTAATGCAACTTCTATTGTGATGAGAGCAACGAGTGGAGGGGAGAGATGACTCTTACAAAAGTTCAGTTCCTGAGTATTTTCTGCCCTACCTGTAAAAGAGCGGCTGTGGTGTGAGACAGGTTATAAGTCAGTCTGCAGCCATCATCAGAAAGCAGCTTTAGTTTCCCTTGCACTGACTGCTCTTCCCCTTCAAAGAAGAGGCAAAGCAACGATGCACATTGCCACACTGCACACGCAAATGTGCTGGAGAGAAAACTTCAAACCTCCTATATTTGAAGAGAAGAGATAACTGACTTTCTAGATCAAAAAAGAAATTACTAAAACACTGGGAAATTTGGGAGTGGTTTTGGCTTATCTTGTAAATATTTCTGGATTTTTGTGAGCACAGCCTTTTGTAGCCAAGTGCAATATGCTGAACGCTAGCTGGGTAACAGCATGCTCCATGCCTAGGACATAGAACAGCATGTATTTGTTTACTTATTCAAATAACACTAGGGGTGAAGTTGCTCAAAAAACAAAACAATTTTGCTAAAAGGAACTAAAATTTCTTTCAAGTACATTCAGCATTCTGTGATTCATTTAGCCAGCCAGCTTTGAAAATAGAAAAGTCTTTTGTTCGTTTAGTTTTTTTGAATTAGTATACATTATTTTACAGATCATTTAAAAAAATATAAAAAGAGTGAAAATAATTTTCAATTACATGAGAGAGTTCTCACTGTTCAAACCGAATCCAATAATAATTATTTCTATTTCCAGGTGTAGCCTATGCAACCTTCTTGGAGGAGAAGCTTCTCACAGCTTCAGTTGCCTTGCCCACATTATACTACTGCATTTCACAAAACAGATGTTCACAGACCACGTTTACTGTGCTGCCTCCGCTGCTCACTGGGCTAAGGGTATGCTGGCAATCAGGACATTGATGGGGTAATGCCAGCGTGAGGACAGAGGGGGCAGATTCAGCAGAGCAGAGAAAACTTCTACTATCTCAACCCAGTATTACATCTGCCAGTTAGTAATGATTTACTGACTTACACAACAATACTTTGATTGCAGTCTTCCAACTGATGCAACTGTTACAAAAGCTTGTAGGAAAGAACATTTTGATCAGCAAATTTTTCCTATGGGCTTGAGGCATTAATTTCCTCATCCTTACTGGCACATACATATGCCACTTCCACCCAGCCTAGCACTTGCATTGGGAACTCCTACGAGCCAAGACCAGCTGTTTGATTTTTGTGCAACTGGCTAACACAAATGCAAAACAAAACCCCAAACAACAACTAAAAACCCAAGTCACAACATACCAGTGGCCGCACTATCTTGTTGCTTGAAGCAGTGATGTTCCTGTTGTGACAATCTTCTGCGTTATCAAACCAGTGTCTGTTCTTGATGAGGGTCTGTCTTGCTCTAAGCACTGCTCCCCGATGCAGCAGAGAATATGTATTCCCTCACAAGGGAAAGTTCCTTTAACAACAGAATTTAAACCAGAGAAGTATGCTGCTTGGAAAAAAAAAAATAATTCTAACATATTATGTGAGAAAGTGGTAACGTGATTAGCTGAGGCCACACCCTCACGGATGGGCATAAATGAAGATCTCAATAACAGGGGTAAACTCAAGTCTACAGGCATTGCCAAGGCTGCTTTGGTACATCACAGCATTTGTTAAAGGGTAACTTCTGCTTTGTATTAGACACAATATTCAGATTTGTTGAAACTTTTAAGTTTGCAGAGAGATGGATGGGTCATCCACCCAAAAAGCTGAAAAACAGCGAAGCTGTCAAGCTGAAGAGACGCTTGTGAAGCTGGAATGCCCTGATCATTACAACAAAATAAGCAAAACCACTTCTGAACAGGGAGGGACACATTGCTGTTTTAAGTACTACATGATGCCATTCCAGGCTGTTTGCCCTCCTTCATTGCCTTAAACCATACCTATAACTTGGTGCTTCATGGTTGCATCTACAGTGTTTAGAAATAACCGGGCAGGACCAAAGCACTGTGCTCTGGGCTCGCCACCGGCTGCACCACCCTGGCATCTGTAAGCAGCTCGGGATTTACCTCGGGGGAAGCGGCAGGAGGCTGCTGACCCCTTGCTGCAAATAGCTGCTTTGCACAGCTGCACACAACAGAGCGAGAAGGCCAGCAGAAAAAAAGCTGTGTTTCTGCCGATAGGATAGAACTGAATTTGATTAAAAAAAAATAATCATCATTCAGAGGCCAGTACATCCCCTACCGCGTGTCTCACGTACCGAGACAAGCCATGTTTGAGACCAGGCTATTGCCCGCACTGGAGAGCATATCCACATCTAGAGACCTGACGCTTCGGCACAAGTCACTGGGGGCTTTACACCAGGGTGCTTGAACCACGTAGTAACCATGAACTGTTTCAGCTCACAAACACCCAGCGGCAGCCTCCCCTCACCTCGGCATTAGGACGACACCTGCCATTCTGTGAGCCAACCCCACCTCCCCACCTCTGCCACCCGCTTCTCATGGGCTGCACTAACAAAGACCTAGTCTGCTGCCTACCCTGCAGCGCCCTTCCCACCTTGTTCATGTCGTGCCCAGAAACCTCTGAAGATGCTGCTGCCATGTCCCTCTCCCAGGCTCGGTAGCTTCCCCTCTCGTGAACTTCAGCTCTTCTTATTCATTTGTCTTCCATCTCTCCAAGTGCCAGCAACTCCCCTTGCTTGAGGTGAGCCTCAAATCCCAAGGCAGTTGACAGGTTCTCCTCACCTTTACAACTAGAACCACAATTTTTATTCTGCTTCTTTTTGTTGGGATTTTTTATGGGGAGGCTTGAAGAACACTTATTGCACAGTCCCTACATGTCTTTTTTCTTCAAACAAACTAATAATCATGCAACTAGTTAAGTTTCAGTCAGCACCAATAATACTTAAAGGATCAGAAACTGGATTAATTTTTTAGGTTTAAACAAGCACTAATTTTCCAGGATATCCTAGAGATCAGAGGTCCTCTACCTCCCAGGTACTAAGAGGTATGAGATACAAAACAGACTGTGGTCTTTTTCATAGCCTGTATTTCATTTAATCCCAAATTCAGACACCTTGTCCTCTAACAACAGATCCCAGCAGAAGAGCTCATCTGACTGGAAACAATCATGTATGTTTATTTTGTCACTAGTTCAACCCCATACGGTTTTCCCATCTCAGATTCTGCTGTGTCCTGCCAAAAATCACTTGCAAGTATCTTGTGACAGTCTAACAGGAACGTAAGTGCTGATAACAGTGAAACACCAGGACAGCTCTGCTGAGGGTGGAATGCACTGCAAACACCCCACTTGTCCTGGAAGTCAGATTTTTGTGCTGCCCCCGGGCTAGTCTTCACTATCAAATCTGATCAAGTAAATACTCTTCACTGTCTCACTCTTCAGTCAACATTAGCAATTTCCCCCCGACAATTCAGTCCAAACACTTTACTTTAAAACATAGACCCTTCTTCCTACGGGATGTAATCAGACTTTTTGTCAAAACCATTAAAAATTGGGGTTTCTTGGCACGGGGGGAGACAATGAGGAGAACAGCATGTGTTTCAACAAGAACAAATACTCAAGTCCAAAAGAAGCAGACCACGGCACAAGCCATTGCAATTGAGAGCAAGGAATCCCACTCATTCTGCTCCAACTTACCTTAGTAATTACCTGAACATGTTTCAGAATGAGAAACTAGATTAACAGCCTAACTTGTTAAGAGATCTCATAAATTTATACTGAAACAAGTGCTTTGAATACACATTAAATCTGCAGACTCACTGATCTTCCTTAGGGAAGTCTGCTCCTTCATCCTCACCATTCCCAAAACAAAAAGATCCAAGGATCCGGGTACTTCTAGGTTCTCAATACAACTCGTCAATAGTGCTGCAATAGAGCTTTACTTGCTCAAATTTCCAGTTAGTACCAGTTATAGCAGAGGTTCATCTATGCAGTTGAGTAAGACTGTTTTCAGACTCCTTAGATAGCTCTGGATGGTGAAGCAGGGCAAAGAGCCCTCCCATCAGATGGGATGACAGCAATGGAATATAAAACACAATCAGAAAAATTCATGATAACAGCAATGCTCTTAGAACAGTGCCAAAGAGCTCCCCTATGGGAAAAATATTGGAACAGTGCTAGAAATCAATCTCACTATCATTTGTCCATTACCTTAATTATGGAGTACATGGCAGGAAAACAAAGGCTGGGATTAGCAAAGGCAGGCAAAGTCTAGAGGTAAACAAACAAAAAATTACAGTACTAGCAGATTCCTATGATGCTGCTGGTGGGGAAGGAGAAAAAAAGTCAACTGTAGATTTCAAAGTAACACAGAAATACTTCTGCAATAGGCTTTTCTCCCTCAGGAAAGGAAGAATTTAACTTACAGTGTCATTTTCCTCTAATTTCTCTTATTTCGTGACCTCTAACTCTCCATCCTATTAATTTAATTTGCTAATATTTTTCCCAACCAAATATATTCATTTCTATAGTATACACTTCAGAGTATTTTTTCTAGCCTTTTAACTACAGCAGCTTACCTATTAAGCATTTTAAATTTCAAATTAGCATTTTAAAGTTAAAATTTTATTTTGTGCTTCTCTTAGCACTGCTGTGATCAACTTACCTGACAGTCCCTGGAATCTTACAGCTAACGTCAGGGCTACCAGAATTGTGCTTTCCTTCTTCAACCACACAGCTTCAATTTGTGCATCTTGCATAGTCCACACATACTTTCCTGTAGGGCTTGCCAGGGTTTCAATTTTTTTTCTCTCTCTTTGTTTTTTTTTTTTTTTTTTGAGGACTAGAGGATTTTAATCTTAAAAGAAGGGCTATTTCATATTTGTTTACTTACCATTATATTCTTCCTTCACATAACTATAAAGGCTAAGAATGCTGCAATTCCTAAGTGACTGATATTCCCATATCAAATTCCCTTCAAAAATCGACCAGGGAGAAAAAGATGGAATCTTTCTCTGAAACAAACCAACCCCACAAATTGCCCGGAGCTCCGCTGCTTTAGCAAAGCGTATTTACATTGTCGATGTTGCGCTTCCCTCTACCGTTTAACCTAAGAAGTGCAGTTACTTCTTAGTCTTCCTTAAAAAAAAACAGCATACAACCCAATCTTTAGTTGCAGGTAAATCTTAGCAAATAAGCTTAATGAAAGTTTCATTTTGTTCATGAAAAATAGAGGTACTGAGCAGAACTACCCCCACTTACCACAAGCTTAATATTTCATATAAATATCAACTACAACATGCTGTCTCTGTTGTAGTTTATAGTCTATGAAAATGTCAACTTCAAGCTGCCAAAAAGCTTTAAAGACCAAAGCAATGTCATGAAGATTAAAAAACTGTCAAGAACCAAAGAATTATCATGGAAATAACTAGTCATGTGTGTCACAAAACAGTGTTATGTATTTCACATCATTGATTTCAAGAAATGAATTCCACAGATACATTAAAACCGTCAAAACAGTAGTGGTCTTTATTTCTATCAGACAAGTTAACACTTCAGTTAATATTAATTTATTTCAACATTTGGGAGATACGGAAATTAATGGATATTAAAAAGTGAAATAAACCCCCTTCCAAAAATATACTGGATAATAAGTGTGTCTGAATTTTATACTGTCCCTATGATAAGCCCTTTACATTATGTGACATCACATACAGTTTTGCAAGACAAAATCACTTATGTACTGGTTTTCAGCCTCTGATTTGTGTGCCCTCTTGGTGTCCAAGAAAAGCAAGTTTATACATGCTACTCAGTAACCTAAGTACATAGATTTCAAAGGGGCCTCAATTCAATTGGGAAAAAAAACCATCTAGAGGTCCACAAATCAAAAAAAGGCAGAAAATACTGTATTGGAATAAACATTAAATCTTAGTGTCCTGGAAGGAAAGTTAACATTAGCTTAAAACCAGAAAACACGTTAGTCAGTGTTTTTCTAAATTTAGAAACTGGGCTTTGAATAATGCAGTTATGAGTTTCTTTTGATTAAGAACAAGTAAAAAATTGCAGACTACAGAAAAAGTCTTCAAATAAATGAAAACAAAGTCCTCCCTTTGTCATCTAATGCCAAGTATATACCATATAACTAACATCTGTACTACAGAACTCTTCATACAGATCAGATTTTCAAAAGACAGCATTTCATTTTAGTGTCAAGCCAATAATTAAAATTGTAGTTTGTATCTTTTCAAAAATTTTTAATATAAAGGAGAATTAGTCCTGCAAAACCAGCTAGCAGTCTGTTCCTGTTCCAAGTCATGACTACTGAAAAATTATAATCTTAAACCTCCTGCCCCCATCAAGTTTTCTTACAGTCTTGCCAAGAAACCCATGTAGTCATGGAAAGCTTGTAAAATGTTTGGTTGGTTTTTTTTTTTTTTTGGGTGGGGGGGCACGCCCGCAGGGCAGGGGGATGTTAAATAAAGTGTCTCATCTAATGAGGAAAGGAAAGGCAAAACAATCAATGACTAGTTTTCACAGTAAAATGCATCAGCTTTGTAGTTTCATTTGAAACCAAGAACAAATCATGAAACGTCATGAAAATAAGATAAAAAATCTCCTAGAGTGATTACTAAATGAAGTTAAAATTACCACGCTAATCAGTAAACCCCAGAAGAAAAGCAGATGCCTCATATCGCAGGTCCTACATTAAACAGTATCCACTTTTTAAAATAAATCCATAAAATCTGTATGTTTGGCCGCTTTGCACATTTTTCCCCTAAAAAATACAGTGTACAGAAAAAAAAAAAAATCTCATTATTCCCAGTATGAATTCTGAAGTATAAGCTCAAAACCCAGAAGTTAAAGATCAGCTAAAAGGATTTTAAATTATTTACAAATCCAGCAGGTAGAACTACCATAATGGCTTCATTTCCATCCTTGTAGTGGCTTTCACTCTTATCCAGCAGCATCTGCAGTAGGAATCTCTTCAGACAGCTTCATCACTGATCATCTGTCATTTTAAGCAATTCTAGAAGAGCCCCAACAGCTCCAAAATAACCCTTTAAATGAGGTAAAAGCAAAACAAAACTCAATCAAATTCCACAATCAGACATAAGCATGAGCATGTAAAGTCTTCAGTTCTGTTAAGGCAATTAAAAGACCTTCCCTGTAACATCAAACCTGCTGTGTCAGGTATTTGCTGTATCTGAATTATGAATAATATGACCTTGTTTAGGTCCAGGAAAGGGCCTTATACTGGGAGAAATCTTACATAGTTCTCCAAAAGTGTCAAAACACAAGAAATGACAGAACCACTATAATGACGCTGTGCTGAGGCAAGGCAGTTTCTATTACAAACATATCCATCTGACAGTCACCTGAAAATTATGCTTACAAAAATGAATTCTAGTTGAGATTTCTGTATCAGACGACACAGATGAACATTGCTGGTACTAGGGTCGCAAAGCAAAAATAAGAAATACGCAACATTCAGCAACAAATACTACAAGATTAGTGAGTTAATACAGCAACAAATACTACAAGCCAGGGAGTTAACAAGGGGTATTTTCAAATGAATTTGTAATTATATTCATGCAGAATTTAGTTTGTGCATTCACTTCAAAGCAATAGCAGTGAAATTTTCCCTTTTAACTTCACAAAGTCAAGAATGACAAGATTTTTGTACTTACAAATAAAAGTACGTTCGATATGTATTTCCTTACCTCATGTTCCAAAAACAGAGCTTTCAGCTGTCCTTTGGACCAATAATCCATAGCATATGCTAGCACCTTCATAGAAATCATATTAATTCTGAGAAAGTTGCCAACAAATACTACCTTGTCGATGTTCTGTAAAATTGAAAAGCAGACCAGCAAAAATTATCTTCAGGTATATTATTAGCCTCACTCAACATGTACTTCCGCCTTCACTATAACATTAAATGGGAATTTTGGGTTACATTTAAATTCTCCAGACTGAAAAGTCAAAATAACTGGAGTTACTGACCGCTAAGTAGAGATGTTGCAAGGAAAAACCCAAAAGTATTATTCCAAAGGAAGCGAGAGGCTGGTATCACAGTTGGTGAATATTTGCTTAAAAGCCCAGGCCCTTCCCAACATGAACAGGACTATAAGTGTTTTGTTGTTGGTTTTTTTGGTTTTTTTTTTTCTTTCCGTTTTTCTTTTAACCGTATATGACATGGCTGCACTGAGGACATCTTTTTCCTCTGCTTGTTAAACGAAACAACTTTCCAGAGATCACTATGATTATTAAATCCAGATGGAGAAGCTCTGAACTGTATCTGAGGAGGATTACATTAGAGATGGGAAGAAGTATCTTTCATTATCTATTATCTGGACTGTGGTTCCATTTTCAAAAAGCAAGTGAAACATGGCCAACATGATACTTGACGTATTACATTCTTTTGTTTCAAAGCTCACTTGAACCCAGTTTTCATACAGAAGCTTAAGATTTTTGAACAATCAGCACTACACTGTCAGTGAGAAAGCCATATGCTATCCTTACTTGTACGTACATCAGTGCATGTAAGCAACAGTTTTGGTGCTTAAACAATGCCCATATCCATCTTACCAAGCCCAGTTTTGCCTGTTATGCATAAAAATGCTCTTCCATTTTGGACTGGTGTACCATATGATGTTCACCATACACTAGAATTGGTCTAGAAGATTCAGCAGGAGAACAGATCTTGGAGACCTAAGCTTTTACAGGAGTCTTGAAGGAGCCCCAGAAATGTATCTTCAAGAGTCCTCTGTTGAAAATTACCAAAAATCTGCACAGAGGCTAGAATTACCAAGTGTGACCTCTCCACATTCTTAGAGCTCTATAAAGCCCAACACTTGGTTCTGCAGCAATTACCTTGCTACAGACCACAGTTCTGTTGTGCCCAGTACTGTGCGTGTGACATACCACAGAGAACATCCTCACTTGAATGCTCAGTATTGGAGAGTGCTGATACACAGCTGCAGTAATTCATTTACCCAGTCTCTGATGACTGAGTTACATGTCTGCTTGTCCTCAAACCAAACACAACACAAGCTTTATTCCAATGATTATAGCCATCTATCCTCTTAGACTCTACAGTTGTATCAGCATGCATTCATACTCATTCCTAGGAACTTACATGGCTGAAAATAAGAACTTCTCAAATTTCAAAAGGCTGATATTAAACACAGCCAAGAGCACTTTGTATCCTCTGACAAGGCAGTTTTGTCGCTGAAGTGATTTCTGAATAGAGGGACAAACATGTAACTAACTAATTTCCTGTAATGCAATACCATCATATTGATTAGAATCTACATTTGGACTTCATTTTCATGAAATACTGTTACCAGAAATTCAAGCAAGCAGTACCTAACAGAGTATAAAAATTACTGAAAATACTAGTCATATCTATTAGAATAGCAGAGTGTATAATCAACATGCAAATTTCACATCCATTTTATTATCCAACATTCCTTAAGAAGGTTAAAAATTATGTTAGTTTCCTGGTGCTTTGAACTGAACTAAAAACAGCTTTAGAGTTTTCCAGGAGTTGGAAAAAAAATGAAGAAATGCTACTTTTATCTCTTAAGACAGTCTTGCCAATTTACTTCTAAATTGTTCACTGCTGAAATATTCAAGACAGAAGTCTTAAACTGATGAAGGGATAGTGACAAAATGCTTACTTAAACTAACCAAATTACAACATCCTGGAAAAGACATGCACTCTTTCTCTCTGCGGGGTCTTGCTAATCATTCAACTACCCTGCAGTAGAAAGCTATAGTATAGATTCAATATAGTATATATACATATTTGCCAGTATAACTGAACAGGGGAATCTGTATCAAAGATGCAATAAAAAACCCTCTGCACCCATTCTTGCAAGAAGCCTCGGTCAGATGCAACTTGCATGTTTTGCTAGTAAGAAAAGTATAAACCAGGGAGACTGGTTTCTTGATGCAGTTCTGCTCTGCCTAGGACAGACTGTTTCAAATGATGTGTAGCCAAATCGTTCCAGACTATGGAATTTTTCTACCCCACTGCCAACTTTGTGCAAGCAAACTTTGCTTTGAAGTTCTGCAGACAGAATATTTCATTTATTACCCAGCCGCATTTTTTCCTGCACATATGCAAGTCATTTGCAACACAATATTAAAACTCCAACCATTGGGAAAAAAAACCCCAACCTAACACCTTACCAAAACTCACACTTCAGGGTATAAATTGATTTTGTCAAAGAACTTAGAAGTGAGCTTCACCATAACTCTAATCTAATACACACAAACTCCACAAAAGAATACATCATATTCAACATTTTTAATGCTCTTACTTAGGCATTTCATTCATCAAGCTTGGTGAGAGTCAGAGCCACATCTCCCAAAAGCAATTTAGGTGTCCAGCTTATTTAGCAGAATGATAGCATTACCTTCCCCAGCAAGAGCAAGATATCTGGAGATTAGCTTACTTGCAATGATATATCACATTTGGATTTTTTTTAATAGCATGTAAAGCTACTAAATGAAGTTTTCACTCTCTAAAGCTACATAATTTAGTTCGAGCGCTGGAGAAATTCTACTTTGACATTGTCTGTGAAATGAAGAATATTTTACACATCAATCTACATTCCTCCACAAAATTCTATGGATCAAGTCCAGTTTTTAAGTAAGCCTGCCCACAAAACAAAGATGTTAGGAAGTTTTCCACAATGATTCAGAAGCATTAGTTTCATTAGTAGCCTATTTCCTCCCCTGAATGCATCGCATGTGGTTCCCTGCCGCAAATCTCCATGCTTTGATAGCCCTGTACAATGCTGCTTGAACTCCATGCCACAAGGCAACACTGTAAAGAAGCTGAAAGCAAAGAGAACATTGAAAGAGAAGCATCCTGACAGAGTCAAAGTTCCGCCCCCGCCCCCCCCCCGCGAAAAAAAATGTCTGCAGCCACTTTTCATGATGAATGCAGGTTAGCAGTGGCATTTGATAGGGACATGGACTGAGATCTGTGCTGTTCAACATATTTTAAAAGTGGTCTAGAGAGGAACATTAGCAACAAACATTACATTTATTGGCATACAAAGTTACTCAGGAGAGTCAGAATAAAAAACGAGCAGTATAGCAATGCTGAAGATACTTACACCCAGTGACGGAGTAATAAAAGGGCAGATGGTTTAAGTTAAAAAAGTGCAATGACACAAAGGGAAGGGAGAAGACACAGAGAGACTTCAGTGTTCAGGCACAATAACAGGCTCCAAATTAGCCACTATCACTCAAGAAAGACTGTGGAGGGACTGGATTCTTAAAAATATGAGCTCCATGCTCACAAAAATAAAATATTAAGAACTGTTAGTAAAGGAACTCAGAACATTAAATTTATCAATATGCCATCACATAAATTCATTGTGCAACCACAGTCTGAATACTTCATGAAGATCTGACTTATCTCAAAACTAGAACCACAAAAAGATTAAAAAGACAAAATAAAACAGGAGAAAAGATGCACACAGCGTCTTCCATAGGAGAGGAGACTAAGTATTAAGACTCTCTGTCTTCGAAAGACCAACAGGGAGATATAAAGGTTTACTAAAAAACCCAAAATGCACCAAAAGCACTAGTGATGAATTATATTTGCTATTTCTCATAAAGCAAAAGCTAATAGGACCCAATAAAGTAATCAGATAGCAGTTTGGTGAGTTTCTTAGCTTTGTTTTGTTGGGGTTTTTTTGAGCTGTGTGGGTGTGTTATTGAATAAAAAAAGCAGCACTTTCTTCTAACCACAGAATGCTGTGGAGCTAAAAACATCTATGCATTAAAAAAAAATTAGATAAATTCACTGAGAGCAGATAAAAGAAATTAGTTACCACATAATATAAAAGATGCAATTTGCAGCTCAAAACAAGTGCCTAATGTTTGGGGGTTTGGTTGGTTTTTTTTTTTTGTTTGTTTGGGTTTTTTAACTGCTGGAAGCTGGAAAGGTGTATGAATGGAACAATCCATTCATAATTATCATGTCTAAAGAATGTAACAAGGACATGATAGGAGTTTGAGGCAGGATAATGAGCTCTGTTTTTCTTCCCTCTGACCTGATACAATGGATCTTACATCTATCAAAACATTGAACACAATACACAATTTGAACACATTGTGCTATGGGAACAAGCTAAGCAAAATACTATTTAAAGAAAAAAAATCTGTCATGGTATACTAAGATGTGTTAATAACTACAAGGTAATTGGGAGTATTAATTTTGATTACAAAGGTGTTAATACCAATGTATTACAGCTTGAGAGAAACTGAGCAGCTCCTGGTATCAATGGATCAAGGAGATCTTTACAGCCAACTTTTCTCCCTTCTTCCCTACCTTTGAAGCTCAAAGTACCTTACACTTTGCATCAAAGCACACACATAACAAATCACAAGATTCAGGACACCACGTTAAAAATATGCATATTTAGTAAGGCCAGTTACACAGCTACTATACCAGCAATTTGCACTTTTGTATTCTAATAATCTATGTTGTTTCTCAAGGTTTTAAGCTCATAGTAAATATGCTATCTTACCTCATTCAATGCACACATGCGAGCAATAGAACCTATGTTGTTGGTGATGGTGACCAAAGTAGCTCTGGCCAAGTCCTCTTTACTGATGGAATCTCTCTTTTCTTTACTCATCATATGACCAAAGCTGTGTGAGGAAGATTATTCCTTTTAGTAAGAGTTATTTAGGAGTGCTAAAACCCCTTAGAAATGTTACCACTTAAAGAGCTTTTCTTGGATTTGATATCCATTGATTTGAGACAGATTTGAAATGAAAAGGGATTTCATTGGAAAGGCAGAAAAATGAGTGGAGACACTTCTAAAATAACAGTAATTTAAGTGGAAGAAAACTACATCAAGACTTGCTTACACCTGGTTAAAAAAAAAAAGCAAGAAGTAGGTGAGAGATCTAAGGACGCACCACGTGATGAATTCAGAGCAACATTTCACATGGACATAGTGCATAGTCCAGGGATTACGCACTCAGTTCAGCATGCACAGGAAGTTTCCCAAGGAACTGTTTAAACCCAGGTCAATTAAAACGTACCTTGAGGCTACAGCAGACCCCTGAAGGCCAAACCGCTCATAGTCTCCTCCATAAATATCTTTCACCAGCTTATCCACGTTGGTGCTGTCTCCTTTCGCGGCCATTTCTAGTGCTTCTTCAAACGTCTCGCAGCCAGTCAGCAGGCAGCACAGGCCCAGGAATGTTCCTCCTCCAAGACTAGAAAAGCACAGTTCTGTCAGACCAGCAGCTTGAACCAGCTTTTACCACAGCTCTTCAGACTCTCGTTTGCAACACTGTCTACATAGCTACCAACTGTATCTTGCAGCTCCTCCCTCAGAGAAGACAGACACTCTAAACTGAATTTGTATTTAACACAAATGTCATCCAGCGTGATTCTAACTGAACTGCTCTTAAGTCCTTAATAATTAAATAGGAGAAACGATGCTAAATAAAGGGTTAGCTGAGAATAAGGTCCAATCCAACACCGCAGATGTCTGTTTGCTATTTGTAGCATGCTAGCAAGTTTTCCTTGTGCAACAATAATTAGCCAGCAGATCACTTAAGTCAGTGATGAAAGAATAAACAGAGATCAAAGCTAAATATCTATGCAGGGGCAGGCAGCCAAGACAGATCTTGTTCCCCTAGCCAGTGGCAGGAAGCAGTCTGGATGGTTCCTGTTCAAAGCAACACTAGCATCAGCCCTGAACGTCTCAGCCCTCCAAAGTACTCTTGAGCAAGAAGCAGTCACTATAGTATCTTGCATAGGCTCAACTACAGTATTTACTGACCATATAAGTTCAGCAGGGAGTATCTGACTGTGTAACGGGTTGTTAACTCATTTCATTAATATTCTACTTTGGACTCTTCAGCCTTAACAGACATGAACTTCAACTTACTAACCTCTACATCCTTCCTCATTCTTTCTTAACCCTTGAGAAAGTTAGCTTAATTGCACTGATCACAGTCACACCGACCGGAGCCACTGTAAACAAGAAGATCAGTGAAACACCAACTCGCACTCCACGGAAAAGTACAGGAGGTCAGACAGGAACACCATTTAAGTCAGTGCTCTTGGATTATTAGGCAAGTTTTTCGGAACACGTCTAGTAGCACTGTAATATATTCAGTATCTGAACAGTAGGAAGCTCTGCACACCAGCTACAAGACAGTATTGATTTCATCACCTGTAACAAGTCAGCAACCCACTGCAGTCATGTTTTTCCCTTCATAGTGGAAACGATCAGGAGCACATCTACAGGTATCAAAAGTGCTATGCTTGAAAAACAACCAGAAATGCAAGAAAACCAGTATCTCTTCCATTCAAGTTGTGTTCATCTGTATTGTACACAGAAAAACAGCTCATGGCTACCACTGTGGCAAAGAGATGCCCTAGATAAGGCAACAGAAGACACATAAGCAGCCATGTGCGGTACACAGGAGAAATTTTATTACTATGTAACATGCACTGAAGAACAGAATGCAGTTTTCAAAAGGACTATAGCAAATCCAAAAAGCTTCTTTGTTGTTTTGGAAAGGGATTTTTTTAGGTTTCCATTTTTAAGATTACAAGATCACTAAAAACAAAGTATATCAATTTAGTTTCCATGTAAGAGGAAAAAAGCGGGATAGATTTATTGGTCTTTTTACTACTAGTCTGGATGGACATACTTGTAACTGAAGTGGTTTCCTGTAAACACTGTTGCCCTGCCACTTCTATAAAGTTAAACATGCCTCACACTGTTTTTTGGCCTTGAGAACAAAATTCTGCATCCACGCTAGTGAACCTCTGAAATTACTAAACAGAACAGTCACATCTAAATCTCTTATTGAACATTGGCCAGAGACCATTTCAGCTCTCCTGTACCCTACAAATAATTTCAGAGAGCACTAGCTGACCTGGGCTGAAATCACGCTAAGAATAAAGTAAGAATACAATCAGTCTTTATATGCTGGCATTCCTTAATTTACCAGCATGGTCCAAATACTAGCGCAAACAGTAAGGAAATGAAATCTAGTGAAATTCCTCTGCCAAAATCCAATTCTACAAAGTTTTCCTATATCCTAGATATATACTAACTACTAAGCAAGAGGTTTTTGTTTAGCCCAAACATTTTTATTTCACTGTTCTGGCTGTTCTGGGAAATCAAAGCAAGGCAGAGAAGATTCATTTACTGGGACAGCTTTATTTTGGTAATTCACTGCAAGAGATAGGAAGCAGGTAAGAACACCAAGAAGAGACTAAGGCAGCACTAAAGTTGAAAAGATCAATGATTTCCCTGATGTAAACCCCCTCTCTGAATGAATCCTAGGATATTTCCAGCTTTGTTACTGTTGAACTTTTAAAAGCAATGGGAAGATAAGAACAATTTGGGGCTGTGTCTACTAGTCACACTGTCTGGTTCTATCTGTTCAATTATTAAGGAGAAAAGAAAAAAAGAATTTAAAAACCATAGAATTAAATTTACCTGGATCCTGTGACTCTTTTATAGTTGTCCTTAGAATACACAGCTAGGATGCTGACCCCTGAGCCTATGTTAACCAGCAGCATAGGATATGGATTATCAAGGCAGTAAGGCTTTTTCTGGCACTGTTCAGGATCTGTAGGATTTTCAAAATAATAGCACTCTGGTTGGCCATTGAAACCAACAGAATCAACATAAAGGAGGCCCTGGATCAAACAGTCCAATTCATCCAGTTTATGGAGTTGTAGATCAGCAATCTGGAAAAGAACAAGAAATTAACAAACATTTCCTAGTATAATACAACACTGAGAAGGACAAAAGGCTCTGCTGAAGTACTTTGATCACTTTAACAGTAAACATTATGCTATTTAAACAGTACAAAGATCTGTCTAAGCATGAAGTTCAAAATAAGAAGTTTGCTATCTGCCTCACAACGGGTACCTCCCAAAACAACGATGTGCTGCACACTAATACCGTTTAGTTCCTGTACCTTCCACATATTCCCTGCTCTGCAAGCAGGAAACGTGTCCCACTCCCCAGTATTTTGAAGCAATATATTTCCTTCCCCTCATCCCCATCCCAAGAGGAGCTGCGTTCTACAGCTTTTGGACAGTATCTGACACATGCCTGCACAGCAGCATTCCTCAGGACGCAAAGTACTTTAACTCATCATCCAACTACATTTCCCAGCAGTTTAATGAAACTTTCAATAGAAGCATTACGATCAAGAAACTTCCGTTAAAGACAAGATAGTTACAAGCCTTACAAAGTGCACATGCTTATGTTAATATGCATTAAGTATGCGGTGAATTATGCTTAAAAGATTTGCCTTTTTTTTTTTTTTTTAAGTATATGTCACCAGTAACTCAAGAGTGCTATTTATTCAAATTATGATTTAAAATGCCTCACAAAAAACAGGGTATTCCCAATGTTTGGTGAAAAACAATATAAAAAAACCCGAACAAAAATATTGCCAGCTCCATGCCCCCAGAAAAATGTTCATAAAGATATAACTGTAACAGAAGGCAGAAAAACAATTTTAAGAGCTTAAAAAGGACATTCCCTCTGAGACCTCACAGCTCACTCATGGCTGTACTTAGACATGTCTACTTGCCACAGCATTCTGTTTACTAGAATTAGAAACCACATCTCTTGAAATAGGATACAGTGACAATCTGTAGAAAGTCTCCTTTCCAGATGACATTGAGCTAACTTGTGCTGGGGAGAGGAAGAAAAAAAAAAAAAAATAGTAAAATTGCCTATCCAAACCCTGAGGTCATTTGCACTCTCACACCTGCAAAGTAGATCTTACCTAACTCCACTGTCTAGCAGAAAAAGCAACAGGGTATTAGGAACACAAGGCAGTTACACAGTACAGAGCTAGTTCTCAAACATTTGCATATTGCAGGATGTTTTTACAACAGCTCATGGAGAAGATTTACAAGGCTAACTACCTCCTATTTTTAATTCTAGAAGCTATATTAAGTCACTATAAAGAGGAAAGGTATTTCTGTGGAACGGGCATGGCCAATAGGTTACATTCTTTTGAGCTATTTAAATCTCTCCCCTTGATTTTTTTTCTCTACTTGTACATAGCTCTAACTCGCCTTAACTGAAAGCCATTCTACTCTTTGGATTGCCCTTTTGTTACACTGGCTAGTCCTCAAATCCTGGAACCATAGAAAAGAAACAAGACGAAACAACACCAGACCAAAGATCTCAGTATAGATAAAGTTATTCATAGGACAATAGAGACAGGTGTTTCAGCACTTCTTCCTGTAACTTTTGCAATCCCTTCCTATTTTTTTTCTTGGTTACCACATGGCTACACAAATTACAATTACAGAAATGCAGCACAAAAGACTTGAACCATTTAGCCAGCAAATAAAAAGAATAAACACAAATCAGGAGAAAAGGTTTTTAAAGAAATATTACAAAAATGTTAAGGCTACTTTGCAAATATCTTGGATTTCAGCAATTTCTTGCTATTACACTGAGAGGAAAAGCTCTAATCAAGAGATATACCATACAAGGCATTAACATAACAAATGCTTCATGCACTCTTTCTCACAGTGGACATTGTATGAAGCCCATTAAGTCATCACTCATTAAAGGATTTATTTATTTTGTTAAAACCCAACTAACATTGCACATAGCTAGTTAAAATAAGGAAGGGTTCTGTACTAACCATGATCTTTCTCTAGGTTATGGCTGTACAGTCTCAATTTGCTCATCTTACTGTGTAAGCTAGATGCAGCATGACCAAACACAATCTAACACAGATACAGCACGCACAACCATGCTACAAACCAGAAGCCTGCTACACAAAGGCAAGTCATTAGCAGATTCATGGCCCCTACTGTCAAAACTTCTGTCTTCCCATAAGCCAAACACCCAGCCACAAGCTGCTTTTGTCTCATCCATGTTACACTTTTATTAATAGGCAAGCATCAGTGAGAGACCTTGCAAGACACAAGCAAGCAATACAGATCTAAGGGTAAAACACTGCTGGCATCAGTGCAAACACACAGACAAAATCCTTGTTTCTCGTCTCCAGGCAGCTCACCAGTTTTGTAAGGACAGAACAAAAGAAGTAAATCAAAGGTTCTTTTTCAAGCACTAAGCATAATAAGCACTTATTAGGTCCAGCCCTCCATGTATAAAAGACATACTAGATTTTGTTCTGTTTTTTATAGCTCTGTGCTATATTTAACAGCTGATACCCTGTAAGCAGAAAACCCCTATTACTGCTTTCTTTCATCTATGATATTCACAGCAGACTGAAAAACTATTCTCCTGCGCTGTTGCAGCAGTCTGGTTTTGATTTTTGGAAGGAGCAAGACTGGCATCAGTATTCCACGTCAATCTCCTTTCATTCAGAGAACTGTAAGCTCTGCAACCACCAGACCTCTGAGGCTCCAAACAGCCCAGTGAGCCACCACTGTTCTTGTTTCTGAACACAAATTAGGGCTCAGTTGCAAGAAATGTAGTAATCCGGTCTTGAACAAGAAGCCATGATAGAGCCAGGGTCACAATTCCCAGTCTCTTTCCTGGCATACAGAACTGCCTTTTCTCTATTTGTTTCTTTGCTCACAATGACTCAAGCAGCAAAACTGCATCACAAAATAGATGTGCCCGTAAACACCCTAACTAATGTACAAGTAGGCAAACTTTTTTTTCCTGGTGTCATCACCTGACCTACCAGAGACTGCTTGTCCTCATCTGTCAGCTGGTTGAACCGCTTCTTCTTGCGGGAACTGAAGTTTATGTGCAAAAATGCAAAACAGTAATGGGAGCTGTGTGTAGAAGCACATTTTAACTGGACTTTTTTCCTACAACTTTTTACAAAATGCATATGCAGATATTTTCCAGCCCTTTACAAGCCCTAAAGTGAGGGCAGAAAGAGTAACGGTCAACTGCCTCTGCTCTGCACTCTTGTAACTATATTCAGCACAGTGCCTCTCGAAAATTTTATGTCAGAAAGTTGTGCTGAGAGGAAGAACTGCAGAACAAAGTAGTATACAGGACCCTGGAGGGAAAAATTTATGCTGGTTACAGGGAAACCATATGTACATTTTTTTGTACAAAGAACAATTTTTCTGCATTATAGCCAGACTGTAGAAATACCTCTTTATTTTAAACTGTTTTTTAAATACCAGGGGAGAGAAGGGAACAAAGCACTCTGAACCTCAAGGAACTCTTAAGGACCATCAAAAGGAGGGACTCGGGACTTTAACCATGCTTACAAGTGAGTGCAACACAGCAAGGAAGTAATGAACATTTCCCCATGACAGTTCACACCATGGCAAACTTCTGAAACCCAGCTAATTTCAAGGATATACAAAAGGTCTTTTTGTTACTATGTACAGATGCTAACCATTCACACTCAAACAAGACAAAGTCTAACGCAAATAAAGGGTAACCCCAACATTTGCTGAGGCAAAAGAGAAGAGAGACTCTGCATCAGCCTTGCATAAAAAAGCACTAGTCTGGGATCGTCTGCAGAGGATCTGCCCTCTTGCCCAGCTAGCTGTAAGGATCTTTCCCCTCCTTGGCAGGGAAGAGATCCACAATGCTTCTGCCCATTCCCTCTGAAGAGCTTCCTAGCTTCTTGCAGTATAGTGGTAACAGAAGGTATCATGGCTACTTCACCCATTCTCTGGATGCCACTTTCAGCTCCAGCCCAGTCTACGCACTAGAGGCCAGCACCTATAGCCTGAGAAGCAGTGTCCAGCCTCCTCAAGCAAGTGAGGTGCAACAAGATTTTTGGGTGTCTTACGTTAACCTAAAGCTACACAGCTTATTCATCCTACAATACAGGACAGTGAGTTTATTTAAGATAAATACAATCTAGAAGTCATCCACAAGCATTCAGTTCATACCACAAAGTCAAGCCTTAGAATCATCTAATAACTGGCACAAGGAAATCACTCTCCAACAGCCAAACTTACTCTTAAAGCATTTTTCTTTCAGGTTATGGGGAAGGTCGATGCCCGAGTTTAAGTTTGTGTTGGTAACAGATTTCCTTCCTCCCCTGCCCCAAATGTTCTGTATTAAGTGACTGGGTTTTGGCCCAGACCTTGCTGCCACTGAAGACAGCAGTAAAATTTCTATCAAGACAGGACAGGTTTTCTAAGTGTCTGTTCAGGAAAGGAATATGTCTGTTCAGGAAAGGAATACAAAGATCCCACCTTTGAGCCACTGCAACCAACAGGAATTTTGCAATAGAGCTGGTTTCATAAAAAAATCTGAATAATCCTTTCTTTCCTCACCCCCTATGTATCCTTTACCTTAAGTTGCTTTAAAAACCTGAGTGACAACCAAGGAATTTATTCCTCATTACATTAACAGCATACTTTTGTGCAAGTAATGTGCATGTGCTATCATGGAGGAGCCACAGAATACAGAGAGTTTTATGTTACAGGTACACAAGCAAGTAAGTCTATGTACTCCTTACTTTTACAGAAGTGACATTACTTGAGAATTTCCAGAATATATGAGGTGACAGTATGTAGTTGAGGAAAGGACGGAGGATTATCAATGAAGTTTGGCAACAGATTCATCCATGCCTTAACACTACTGTCACCTGAAAATAAAGTCACCCAGCCGTAAAGACCAGTAATTCAGAAAGGGGGAAAAAATACAAAGAACAAAAAACAAGAACAAGAAACAAACCCCCTAAGCTGGAAACAGTCCCTTTAGTGAATTACTTACTGATGCTCTTCAATAAGCATTAAGTATAACCATATGGTTGGTAAAATTATTTCTGCAGTCTAGTTTAATGAATAGAGTCAGTTTTCCTATTTCTAGAGGAAGCATTCAGATCTTAAGAATGAATCAAATGATTTGCCAGGCTACTGCTATTGCCGCCAGTCACCAAGCAGTCCATGGGGACTCTTCCACGTCTCCTTCTATCCAACGCCGTAGATCACATGACAGGGAGGTCAGATAGCTAAACCTAGCTAGCTTTGTAGATTTAGTTGCCTCTCTATGGCACAGAAGACAGGCTTAAGGTGAACAGAAGAAGCCTCCCAATTTTATAATACACAAAAGCAGAAGAGATGTCTAGATCAAACGTATTTAACTCATTTAGGGATTCAAAATTAGACACTGAAACAGGCAAGTAACAAGAGGGTGTTTGCTTGTCTATTTTAAGGAGAAAAAGCTGTTGTAATCTTAGAAGGATTCCTTCTTTGGGATTTGAATGCTGTTTTGCAGTATGTTGGATCTTTTGTCCTAAATCTATGCAATCCCCAAAGTCCCATAAGCATTTAGAAATACCATGAAAGACAAGTAACTTAAATGCATGTACATAGAGAAATAAACTGAACAAAAGCATGTTACCTACATCAGTTTCCTAAGTTTCCTAGTGTTTAGCCAGATTTTTCAATGAAATTAACAACATTCACAAACATACTTTAGTTTTTCCATATTGCTTCTAAGTAACAGAAACAGGAACACTGAAAGCCTCCTCCATGTACGACATTTTACAATACCAAATCTTGCAACAGCAGGATTTAGACTTGACACATGTTCTCTACTTCTACAGGTGCATTAGAGTGATCAAATATTTGAAACGGGTATTTCAATGCTTTGAGAGAGCAATTCTGAAGCAGTTGTCCAATGTCAATTTACAGTCAGCATAACACACTGAGATAGCCAGCTGCTGCTATGACAGCTAATGAAGTGTGACAATTTAAGTGCCATTACCCAGGACACTCAGCCCTTCGAGAGAGATTAAGCAAGTAAACCTTCATGTAATGAATAGTATTTGCTCCTGTACTACTCTATGGCTATTCAGCCTGAGCCAAGAAATACTTGCTGTAAAGGAAGGTGTGGAACTGTATAGCTGTAAGAAGGTGTCCAAAGCGCTCTCAGGTGTGAGTGCACTTCACCAGTTGCTCAATGCTACAAAACACCCACCCAGCCTTCACAGTGTTTTTCTTAAACTACCTATGAGTATTGCAGCACACAGAATGTTAACTAACACTGCAGAGGTGTGGGATTTCATGCCTAAGTCCACCAGTAATTTGCTATGTGACCTCATATTTTTGTACAATAACTAGCAAAACAGCCCAAACTCCAGCTGTGGCTTCCAGTGCTACATTGACTGTATTGCAAATGAGATGATAGACTGGTCCCTCACTGCAAATTGCATGTTTACACCAGATAAAGCCAAGGCTATCGAGAGAAATGCCTAGCTGTGATAGCCACCAGGTAACTTCCAGTTCAATTGAACAGCTGTGGGAATGAGGGACATGAACTTCCTTACTAAGTAAGCAACTTTAGCTGCTATTACATGATGCAGGAGAGATGAATTTGGGAAGACCGACCATTCCAAAGGGATAGTCAGCCTCTTCATAAAGTCCCAAAGTGACCTCCCATCGTCACTAGAGAATGTGATCTGAATCATCCCATGAACACATGGAAGGACGCTCAAAGACCTGAACTGAGGCCACACTGACTAGCACTAGAACTCATCTCATACTGTGGTGCCAACATCCTTACACAACGCAAGACAAACCGAAACTTTTGAGGACTCAGTCATCAGTAGGCCCTAAGACATAAGGGACTTGTAATCAGCCAAAGGACAAGAAGTCTGCCACTAGTAGTGGACACTACAGCAATTCAGAAACCTGACAGTCCTCCATGAGACTAGCTGCTTCCATGTCCAACGTTTACTGAAAATGATTGCAGAACTGTATCACAGCTGGAATTTATGTTGATCTCTTACAAGATTCTTTTTCCCGCTTAGTATCTTGGTTATCTGGTAGGTGAGGGGTATTTACAAAGAAAAAATGTCTTGTACTGCAGGAATGGATGCTTGGAGTTAAAAATGAAGCACACAAAGCCAAGGACTGCAGTCAATGGCAGTTGGTAAATAAGTATGATAGCTCCCTAGACTGAAGCAGAGACAGAGGAGCAACTGATTTAACCTGTCATACCCGGCACCCATCCCCTGCCCTCAAGATCAGGTCAAAAGCTACGGACAGAAGTGTCAGACCTGCCTGCCAAGTCATCCACATTAATCTTAGTGAGACCGCTCTGGTACAGGCAGATTAATCATTCTTTTCCTGAAAAAAAATGGAGATATGCCCCAGCAGAGACACATATATAACAGGCAACTGCCTCCTGAATGACTATTTCTCTCTAACGCAGTTTGTACAACAGCGTGCTCTGCCTCCCGTTGCCACAATCAATTTTTGCAGTGCACTCATTTGGGAGCTAGGGCTATTGCTGAAGTTTACACAAACAGCAGCGTCCCAATAATTCAGATCTATACCAGCTTCTAGAGCTCCCTACAGAGGTTATTTTTAAATGCTAGGGGATCTGGGACCTAGCCACTTCTTGAACTGCCCTGCTTCACATGACTTACTCCCAGAACTGAAATCAAAAGGTAGCTGCTATTGTCATGCTTCCATACACTGTTTCTCCCCATCCCACACTTGGTCTTCCAGACTCTTGATTTAAGTCTGGTTGAAGATTAATACAAGAGGAAAGGAACCTGAATCTAATCTCCAGCCTGTATAGTTTAATTTCTGGTTTTCCAATAGATACTCAGTTTGCAAGATGAGTACTTGTAGCCTCAGGCTTCTAGGTTGTCATAACACACCCTCCATTGATTACAAAGCATCTGATCATCACATCTATACTCTAAAAAAAAACCATTTACTGAAGACATCCTGCACAGTAACACTTCAGTAGAACACCCAGCAAGTAGAGTACCCTCCCCTGCCACGTTCTCAGCAATTCCAATTAACAAACAAACTGATTCTGGTAGTCTTAACCAGTTAAAATGGACAAAAAAATGCAATTTTCTCTGCAAGTTTTAACAGAAGGACTCCCATGATGTTTTACCAAAGTGCTTCCCACTGAACCCATACTAATTATTCACATACCATTCTAAAGTCCTCCTCAAACTTGTAAGCTCCACCTCCTGTGGCGCAGAGCGTAGTGTGCAAACTGGAGAAGTTCTTTTCACTACCCATCTGTATGAACCTGTGCATGGCACAACTGGGAAAGCGGATGAAGTGCAGGTTTCCTTTGCGTCCACACATAGTCAAATTTTTCAGTTCAAGATGGACATCACGAATGCCAGTTTTACCATAGGCTGTATTGGAGGTCAAGTATTTCCTAATGCTTTTCAGGTTTTCCACCTCCTCCTGTTCCTCTTCTGCTGTAATGTCCTTAGGTTCAAAGTAGACCAGTTTAACCAGCGTTCCACCGATATCCATTCCGAACCATGGAAATGCTAAGGACAAGGGGGTTGGGGAGGAAGAAAGAGAAAGTCACTATAAGTATACAGGTTAACCATCACTTACAACATTTGCTGAATGACAATTCAGTGCAGTCACACTAGCAACATCTGCTCCTGAAAGCTGGTGGTCACTTATATGTCCAATTCACATGCATTACAACACCTCTACAAGTTAAGACTTCATAAAGCTTCAATTAGAAAAAAAAAAAAGAAAGAAAAGCTCACGATAGTCTTCTCTGCAGAAGCAGGTTTTAACAAAGCAAAAATGTTTTTTCTCAGGCAAACATTTTACTCTTCAGTCAGCACCTCTTGACAGAGAACTTTTACTGCATTTCACCCAATCTGACTCCCAGCACCAATTCTTAAAATAGACTAAAGAGGGGAGGAAGAAGAAACAACCAAACAGGAGAACAAGATTTCTCAAGTCACATTCCTACTGGGTAACATTTACAATTGCCTTTCCAAGACCAGTTGGAATTTCCAGAGTCACAAGGCTCCGTCTGTAGAGAAGCAATACATAACTCTCTCATTATGCTGGGAGTCTCCAGACTTCAACCCACCAGAACTAGCAGGTCTGTTGGAACTACACCATCTGCATACATTAACAGAAAGACAATGAGCTGTTTTAAGTCCAATCAATATTTACTACTGACAGTCCTTTTTTTATTTAAGCACAGACTCCCTTTGCTGGTATATGTGTTAGCCTATTATACAACTATATAAGAAATGCCACTGTTTGCTTCTTTGTGTGCGTGTATGTATATATATTTGTCACAGGAAGCCTACGTCTACTAAAGCCTTTGTTCTGTTAATAGCAAAATGACTATGGATAACATGCAGACAGAAGATACTAACTGAACCACGTTGGTCTGCCTGCTCTGCTTATATACACCCATGCATTTTAAATAGTAAGCCAGGTAACTTTATGAAGCGGTAAGAAGCAAGAATACACCTATACACAGGTACTGCAGGAGGAGGCAGCTAGTAATGTTTCTTGGAGAAATGTAATTAAAAGTACCAAGTATGTGGCTAACTTCTAAGACATTTCTAAAATAGCAGTCACACAGTCACCTCCTGGCTTTTTAGGGAGAATCAGGCAGGCTTGCTTGAAACGTTATTCTACTAACTGGGGCACCCCATTTAGCGCTGATACAAACTCCAAACCATGGATACTACATGCATTACTGATTTTTCTGCCAGTGAACCCAAGTGTAAACAAGTTGGGACAAAGATTTTTAATAAGCACAGGAGGTACTGATCATACTGTTCTTCCTCACGTAATCACAGATCAGTATTAGGTTACTCAACTTCAAGCTGAAAGGAGCTTAGATTCTTTTACTTCTTACCACAAGGGTCTCAGCATCATTCCTGTCTAGCTGCATAGTTCAAAAGTCTAAATTTCACCATTATTAATATACCCTCCCCTCCCAAACCAATCCTTAAATATCAGATGTTTAACACTTATTTTGCCCCATTGCTGTATGCCAAATAATTGAATCATCAGTTGCTCCCCACTTTCCCTAAGGAAAAGGCAGGCATAATGCATAGAGTCTCACAAAGCAGCCTGCTTACAGCTCAGTTTTTCTAGGAGCAGCTACTGTTATCTGTTGTAAAACCTAATTCTTTTTCCATGCCCTACAAGCTACAAGATGCAAAGACACCGAAATGAAGCCTAATTTGAGGTTTGGGAAGATATATCCTATGCAAATGCGTAAGACCTCCCTGAAATGGGAAGAATTCAAAACAAATGGTTTTAAAATAGGCCTTATTTTAAACAGGAAAAATATGTTACAATACACTAATCTGTAACTCAAAACAGTTTTGGAAGTACAAGGTAAATATTTAAGCAAAAGTGGTCTGATCCACACTTTACAACACTACAATGCAGTGGAACTCGGGACACCAATCCCATTAGTGATTTACACAGATCTTTAAGTTACTGAGAACTTTAATCACCTGTCCCACTGGAACAGTAAGTCTCCTCCTTGGATGTATCTTAACTATGCAAGCAGGAAGTTTAACTGTAAAAGCAGCATGGTTAGGAGTGTGCGATACACAACCAGCCTGTAGCTAAGTGTAAGCCAACTTCCAATATTCTATATTAAGGGCGTAAAAGCTGCTACAATCTACCTGCACCAACAACACTTGCTTTAAAGCTATAGTGTAGATTTAAACTTTACAAGAGGGCAGAAGCATTCTACTTTCCTACCAAACACAATTCCAGCAATAAAAGTGTTAAGTACTAACAGCTGAGAGTTGTCCATAAATGACTGCCAAGACATTCACTTTTATATCCTAACATTTTGAGGAGTCTTAACTAAATCACTAACAAAGAATAAGTACTGCAGAAAATAACTATGAAGTTATTTCATGTCTGTATAGTTCTTGGGATAAGTACACAGAATGCTCACATTTAAAAAGCAAGCAGAAATACCAAAGACACTTTCTTTTTTCAGTTTATTCTCTGTGAATCTAAGCTCCTTTCATTTCGTTGTAAGCCAAACAGAGAGCTGCAGAAAGAACTTTGCTCTTAGCACAGCAGCAGTTTTCTTCAACACAAATAAAGAGCACAAGAGCAGCCCACAACAACCCATACGTCAGTTACAGAGAACAGCAGCTTAGTTTTCTTCACAGCTTCTAACTCCAGCTATCTGTTGAAATCACTTGCAATAAAGATGACAACCATTTTGACTCGTTGACCAATTAGGCCAAAACCCAAGTCCCAAAGTTTCTGACAAGTCCCGCTGAAATTCATGCAACTGCTGTACAACTGGAGTGACAGTAGAAACACTTCTGTATTCCAGTGATTATTTTTAAAAAATTATGCGCTGTATCTTTTGTTACTACCAATATGTTCCAAAACAAAATGCACTACTGAAGCACCATGAGTTCTTTTCAGTTTCTTTAGATAACCCACCTTAGCTGGTACCTACACACCTCAACCTCCCCGACACCACTGAATGATGTGGTGCTAATGGGAACATGCTTGCAGACTGCAGGGTGCTCCTGGGTTTTGCTGCCTCCCCGAATACAGGGAATAAGACCACTCAGAAGCCACCAAAATTATTAGGGCCCTCATTGCTACAACCAGGATGTATGAAGAAAGGTATTTGTGCAGGTACAGTCTCCACAGACCTGAGGGAAAATGGGGGGAAAATTGTGGAGGTTTTTTCTTTTTGTTGTTGTTGTTGTTTGGGTTTTTTTGTTTGCTTGTTTTAAACTGGAAGTCCAGCATTTCATTGATAACCTGAATAAATGTCCAGTTTCTTGGGTTATTAGAAGCCAGGAAAGCAAGGAGGGCAAAGTGAAATCCATCACATCCACATTTTAGGCTGGTAAGAGTTATTCAAAATAGTGTGATTTACTATGAAAAATGAAGACACTGGATACGTTGCAAAAATGGTTTCACAGTGAAAAAATGCACTTAACTAAAATTGTCTGATAAGACTGTTATGAGCTGATTTCTCTCTTCTCAGCAGTCAGTATGCAATATACTTATTGGATCAATGCAATCTATTATTGTGAAGAAAACAGAACTATTCTACTGTATTACTATGCAGAAGCCAAAAAAATAACAACATATAAAATCTAGTTCCAGGCCCCATAGACTGACACAGAAGCATCGAGATGAATCATGCATTCTTAAAAGCCTAGCATAAATCAAAGACTCTGCTTATCATCTTAAGAAAATTAATTCTCTTTATGTTAAACTGTACCAACTACTTACTGGTTTGTTATCTTGAGATAAAAATCTCCATTACTCTAAAATTTAGCTGCAGAAGCATGTGACAATGCAAACAGAAGGTACCTACAGCATTGCATAATTAAGTAATCTGATGCACGCCAACAGCTGTGCTATCTGGGGGAAAGGTTCACTCATAAATTCTGTGATACATTTAACCTAGTTTCTGCAGAGACCTTGAAATGTATGGACCCATAAAGATATTCCTATAAGGCATTATTACATTCAGAATTGAACACATTCGATTTTTAGAATCAAACTAGGTGTGAAGAGTAAATATCAAATCACAACCTGCTCCTCATGGACAAGATCTCGGGGGCAGCAAGAATGAAAGGGAACTTCTGGGTCACTAAGTAACTTTTCCCCCCATTAAAGAGGACAACAAAGGGTAATCCTTTTCACACGTTTAAACCACCACCACATAAGGTTAGCAGAATCTTTCTACTCTTCAACTCTTAGAAAGATTGTGCCTGAATCCTGTTAGTTAAAACTTTCTTCTTTCTACCTGGTTTCTACATTTATTCATGGCCAATCTGCAGATTCTTCTTTTGCCAAAACCATTTCAGCTTGTGCATCTCTCTTACAAGACCTCGGTTTCCTCAAATACAGGTACAGTATTTCAATGTTTTATCAATAATTTGAATAGTGGTATCAATACTTTGATATCTTAGTCATAAATATCTCTGATGAAAAATCCTAGGTTCAGCTTTTCTTCCTGGACACACATATGATTAAATCCTATTACTGGATTTACATTTTTCATTATTATTTCATTTGCATTGCTTGACACTTCGATGATCTAAGAACTTCCTGTTTTAATTAGGACTGGAAGAGGTGAGAGCATGCCAAAATTAGTAACAGGGGAAAAAAAAAGAATCAAAACAAGACATATGTAAGATGTGATAGTATTCTCACAGCTTCTGAAAGCTGTTCATTAAAAAAGCTGATAAGAGCTAACATATTTTGCAATTACTATTTTACACAGTTCTTTTGAGCAATCCAAACATGTAGTAAAACAGAAACATTTGTTTTCCTTTGAACAGAAATAGAATATGTAGCTTAAAAAATTAATTATATCTACTTCGTAATGGAAGTTTCTTCAAACCGTACAAGGCTAGAACTAAATAAATCATGCACATATATCAGGTGAAGACTTCCAGTTCATTTTCAGCAGCAAGGGCTTATTGAACATCTATCTCTGCACCAGGAAAGCAAAGAAAAAACCCCAAAGACAAAACCAAAAAACAAACCCAAAAGCACAGAGCTGTTTGTTACACAGGTGTGATTATCTGCACACACATAGTCATATCACCACAAACTGATTTCTGAAGATAGCACTAGGAGACTAGGTCATCACCTAGCCTGTGTAGCTTCATTAAAAAAACATTAAAAAACAAATATAAGCCAAACTTGCAAAGATACAAGAAGTATTGATCAGCTATTGAGAATCTCATTCTTGGATCCAACGGCACCAAGCCCACCCAGCCCGACAGAAGTGATTCGCATGAGTTTCCCATTCCCGTCAGAAACAAGTTACCTTGTTGGTAAGGCAGACATGCAGTTTTAACTCACAGGAAGCTGGACCACAACACACCAACTAAATCAGCTTGTTATGCCCGTCCGATTCCTTAGGCAATCCTCACTTCCATCTACACTAAAAGCAGCTGGAAACTAACTTTAAGCAGCATGTCAACTGAAGAAATTCTTAAGATTAAAAGATTGTGGGATATTCCAATGCCTTGGACAAAATTTCAGTAACAGATGATGGGTTACTTTTTCACTGTGTCAAACAATAGCAAGACCAAAACCATTTTTGCTCCTGCACTCTTAACGAAAATATAGTATATAATCATAGCATTCCATATTTATCATCACTGCAGATGAAAAAGCCTAGGTTTTCCACTGTTTCCACCTGGCCTCAAGCAGTACTACCTAACCATGCCACAGCCAAACATCGCAGGTCTAACAACCTAAATATTGGCCAAAAGCATTCTTTGCTGTGAAGCTGCAATTTCCAGTGTTTAGAAATTAACCATGGCAATTATAACGCATATTAGTTGTAAACAGTCACACTGCCTCAAAACATGCATTTTTTGACCCCTAACAAGTACCAACAGACTTGAGGTGAGATGTAAGATGCTGATTGGAATAGCCACCCCAAAGCTTTATCTTAATTTAAGAAAAGCAATAGAATTCAGATGTCCAACTGGCTTTTTCCCTGTGTCTGACGTAGAATAATGCTGTGAAGCACCAGTCTAGTTAACTGCCATGCTGAAATCTTTGTACTTACTTGGCTACAATGCTGCTTCACAGGGATCGATGAAGGGATTCAACCGCTCTCTTTCCTTCTTCTGTTCAAAGATCACATTTAAACTGAACAACACGACACTTTAGCAGGCTTTTGAAATTTCCAGAATTCACACTGCTTCCGTATTTTATTCTCTTCTGGAGCATCTCACAGCATAAGGCATCATAACAGACACTTTTCTGTATTCATTATGCTGTGCTACAGAAAGGTAACATAAACCCTGGTCTCACAAAAGGTCTGCACTAATGATTTGAAGCAAAAAACTGACAAAACCCTAACCACCTTGACAATTTGTCTAGTTCAACTAAGGAAAAAACAAAGCAAAGACAAGCTTCTCAGCAGAAGAAGCAGGAGGTGAGTCAAAAAGATCTAAGTTAGTCCCCAGATCCTCTCTCACTGCATGCTAATCAGCGAAGCACACCGGTTTCGCAGGAAATCATCCCTTCTCAGAGGGGAAAAAGACTTGGGAATACAGAAGTCTACCTCACATTGACAGAAAATAAAAACAATCAAGAAAACATAAAATTTATAAGAACTTAAAGGAATAACTGCTGCAGGAAGATCGGTTTCATTTGTTGAAATATTGGGAAATGCCAATTATCTCATCTCTTCCACCATGCAAAGCAAACCCCACAATCAATACTGAAGTCTTACCTGCCATGTGGCAACTGCACTTCATTTTGCAATGTGTCCTTAAGCACAGAACAAACATCTGCAAAGTCCAGGATTAAATACAAAAACCGGTAAAACGGGACTGCATAGTATTCACTAGAGATGGATACAGTGGAAAGCTATGCAGTACTATTAGAATTTGAGTATAATTTAATCAATTTTTTTTAAGCTGGTGACAACGTACTATGCTATTTTCCTGCAAGACTAATACTAAATTGTAGATTTATTCTTGTATAAGATAAGCCATATAAATTAATAAGGATAAGATCAGCAAGAATTCACACATTTTATTCAGCAAAGAAATTGCCCCCAACATAGTTCTACAAAGCACTTACCTCACCTGCTGTTCTCACTAAAGCCGAAAACCCCACAACTGAAGACTCAGTTGTCATACATCTTGGGCAATACAGCCAGTCACCTACACTCTTTACTCTGATGGGCTCTTTTTCCCCTCAAGACGGGAGGGAAATTCCAAATTCCTCATTCTTTCTTATACAAGTGATTACATGAATTCCTAAAAGTCTTATTCTTTGCTTCAAAACAGTTTACTATTATGAAGAGTTTGATACGTAAGTGCTGACCCTCAGTTACACCAAATCAAAATGTACACTAGTTCAAGTTCTGCAGTTTTTGCTCCTGAATGAAAAGGCGAAGCTGGACAAAGACTACAAAGCCAGTTTGTGACAGAGAATGATTTGGTCATCAATATGTTAGATTTGATAGAAGACCAAATTAACTATCAACAGGTACTGTAAGCCCTGCATGATGAATCAATACGAAGAACATTCTAAGGGAAAGTGGTAAGTGTAGCTCAGCGAAAACATTTAAAAAGCCAGAGAAGGCACTGGCTAGTAAGTAGCCCTGTGAAAGCTGCAGTGCTTCGAGGCCGTTTCTATTTAGTTCTGCTTACACAGAAAAGATTCTTAAGTACTCATTTCAAAATTGAGAAAAAAAATAAATCCAGAGTAGCTGAATGCACATGGCTTCCTACTGAGCAGAAACATCTTTAAGTTTTGGCAGCGGGTAGCTCTCATCCCGACCACCCCCGATTCCCCTTTTGGAACACGCTGAACTTGTAACAAAGCAGCAAACATTTCTTGGCTTTATTTAAAAGGCCGGTGAAGTGAGAGCGCAAGGAACAGAGCGCTTGTTCCATGGGATTGCTCTACTTGTAGAACTCACCATGGAATTCAATAGCTCCGTACTGACACGTAAAAAGTTGGATACGATCTAGTAAGCAAAACATACTGTTAATCAACAAACCTTATAGAATTAAGTACATTACAAATACGGATGCCTGGGACTCGGCCTTGAAGTGTGAAGCAGCGAGCCGGTTCACTGACACCTTGCAAAGCAACTGACAAAAGCCACAGGGGATGCTCATAGGGAACGTATCACCAATTTATCATGTTTGCAACACACTCCCCCCCTCCCCCGCCCGCAGTCAGAATACTTTGCCCTCAGCTTCCAGGTCTACTTTTTCTCGGCATTCCGACGCGCTCCGGGGAAGGCGCGCAGAGCGCTCCCGAGCACGCGGCCCCGCCCGGGCGTCACTCACAGCGCTGCTTGGGCACGATCAGCTTCATGGGCGCGGCCGGGAGGCGGCGGAGG
>JAVJGI010000065.1:28222166-28241146 GCA_035590275.1 Ibycter americanus | reverse complement strand
CGGTCCCGCTGGAAGCTGGCACCCGGTGCAGCTGCGGCGTGACTTCGCTCCCGTGACCGGGCTGGCCGCCCCGTAACGGCTGCGGGGCACCCACGCGCACACTCGGGTACCCACGCCTCGGGGGCCGCCTCGTACTCGCACAGCTACCTGCGCATCACCATCCACCTCCGAATTTCTGGCTGCCTTGTCACGTGTTTCCTCAGCAGCTTAGAGGGACCAGCGTGACCTTGAACGTGTCTGACCTCATGCTTTTTTAGTAGCCTGGCTTTTCCCTGCGCAACACCACCGGTAACCTTGTGACTGTGACTGACTCTCTGACCACTGAGACATCCAAGTGTGGAAACATTTTCTGAATGAAATGTATTAAATATCAAGCGGACACAAAACAGAACTGGGTAAACTGTGCTGCAGTGTGGTGTGCACACTTGAAGAGAAACACTAACTGAATTTTGCTCTGCACATGAAGGTCATTTCTTCATACAAACTGCCAGTCACTATAAGGATGACTGTCCTTAAACTAAAAACAGGTCACGTCATGGCTCCTCCTTACTCCTAAAATTAGTACAGGACACAGGCCCTCCGCTGTAAAACACCTACAAAGAATAAAGAGTCATTCTAACTGCCTCCAGAATGGGATACTGTATTAAGACACTGCTTCAAGAAAGGTAACGCAACATTCTCTCTACTTTTTGGCTAGCACCAGAACATTATGTTTAGGTACCTGGGAGCAAGCCACAGAAACACATGGGCATGAAGTTGGGGAAATGAAGAAAGAGTGTTTGCAAATACAGAACAAGCAAAATTTTCTTCCTAAAACACAGTAACCAATGTTCTGAAGATGATTAAAACACTCCAAATTTTCCTCATATCCTAATGCTTAAGCAACTGCTGAAATTGCCAGCCCAAAAGTGATTGCCCTAAGGAGGCTTGGAAAGAAGGCAGCTATATACATTTATTTCTAGAAGGAGATGTAGTGCTTCCAAAACTGTGAAATTCTTTGAGAGCTCCCTAACTTACTGAATTATGTTTAAACTGTGTTTAAACTGGTTTTCCAGAAGGCTGGTGCCTGGACTGGTAGGGACCTTCATACCACTTGTTCGCAGTTCAGGCAGCTGGCTGGTTACGCTTTATGAATTTTCCTTGTTCATTTAGACCTCTCAGGTCACGAGGAATCCTTACTGCTACTGTCCCCAGCTGACAATGGTTGTCCCCTTCTCCATCCCTGACCAAGAAACCAACTGCACATCCAGCCAGCCTGATGGAGAACGGGGGATCATTTCTGCAAATCTGTTTTTCTCTGCAATTGCAGCGTAACTGAGAGCAGACATACAGACAGTTACTGTATCTCATCTGAAGGGTGGCAACTTTTTACCCCACTCCAACAACAGCAAGACCACCTTTAATTGCACACTTAAGACTTCTTGCAGCAGGATACCAGTCCTTCCACTGATTCTGCAATGGAATAAGGTACCTATTTCAAGTACTGTTCCCAATTCTAGGCATTAAACTTTAAATGAAAACATCAAGTTTTGGTCTAGGAAATGAAAGATTTGAAGGGCTATTCAATTCTGGAACAGGTAACAGCAAAGGAAATACATCACAGTTGCTGAGAAACAAGAAAGAATTCATAAATGATAACTGCAGTAAGGGAAATTCACTTTAGACTTGAGGCAGACATTCCCTAGAATGAAGTTAGACAAGCATTAGACTGCACCAGACAACTCAACTGTCTGTTGCCGCAAGTATTTAGGAAAAGTTAAATATCTCTGAGGAACAGTCTAGGTAGAGCTGATCCTGATTTGGAACAATGAGAAGGCATGGCCTAGACACCTTTCTGAGGTTCTCTCCAGTCTTTTATTTCTGATTAAATATTCCCCTAATATTTTACTGTAAATATTGCACAATTATGTCCAGGACAGAAGTGGACTAGACTGTGCTAAATAGAAGAAGTAGGTCAGGAAAATAGTCAGGATATGATCCAAATCACTGACAAGTTCAGGAGCAGTGTAGACTAATACCATGTAAAAACAACAAATGTCACCTCAACTAATGCTGAAGAAAGTATAAAACTGGAAAAATGTTAAAGACTGTACAAATCAATTGACAATTTAATGTACAGGGACAGATTTACTTTTGAGTGTGCAAGCCTCCCTGTTATTGTAAGCTCTCTATCAGGACTGGATGAAAGCACTTTCCAAACTTTCTGTGTTGTGGAAAGATTAAGTTTCCAACCAATGTGCTGCTTTATCAGAATGATTTTAAGACTCTTGTGCTGATGAGCATCACATGAACCGATTTCTGCACTACAAAATACCATCTTTTTCCTATTATTTTTGTTTACACTTGTTTAATTTTGGAGTGAGCTTTTAGAAAGGTTTTGTATACCCTCTACACTTTTTATTTCAAATTCTTCAGCTCTTCCACAATGTAAACTAAGACAAAAGGGAATAAAATTAGAGTATTATTAATGTATTATGTGATCATCTGTACAGGTTTAAAATGAAGGAATCTCATGTCCTCAGGTGCATATAGCATTGCTTATTTTGAGCACAAGCAAACTACAGTGCAATTCATTTGGCATTCAGGGGAAAAAGACCCAGATCTTTTGCATTAATAAAGTAGAAACTGAGAGCAGATGAACTGTTTATCCTGTTCTGCATCAACTGAGAGCCACAGGTAGAATCACAGCACCACATTTCAAGAACTCATTGCCTGATGTAGTGATGTAGGCAGCCTGTGCTCTTCTAATATTCTGCACAGGGACTAATTTGGTGACATGAAGGTCTCACGTTATAGTTAGTATTTGAAAATCTGGAACATCTTAGAAAACACAATCCAGGAGAAGTATGACAGAAGTGATAATGTCACCTCCTTAAAACAGGACAAAAAGTAGAAATAAACTGTCCTGCTAGTCTCACAGTTGAGCAGTTGGCTCAGGACCTGCTGTCTGCTGGATTTTTATCCATACTATTTATGAGACTGCATCACAGTAAAATGGGCTGAAGCAGGTATTGTTAAAAGGTACTGCACTCTCCTGCCTTCGTACCACTTATACACATTCAGTATGTTACTGCCCACTCTACATCCCTTTATATTAATTTCTGTGTATTTTATATATATTGAAGTTGCAAATCAAGAACATACAACATCTGTCAATGAAGTCATGGCATGTATTACAGGTGCAGTTTCTAACACTGTTGTGCAACCAAAGTAAATTTTTCGTCTTCCTTTTATCCTGACTTTCCAAACAAACCCTGTGAGCCCATTCAGTTTTCAGTCTAACTTGCAAGATAACAATCCAGCTAGAGGTGCAATACTGACAAACAAAATGGAGGATGCTTCCAGTTCTTTTAATATGAACGTTTACTCAGGATTTCTGTCTTCCTTTCTGAACAGGAGTAGATGGAAACTACTTGTTTATTTTGAAATATTTTCCTACGTATTTCATTGTAGCGGTGTGGTGGCAAAAGGACTACAAACACAGTGCAGGACACAAATGGACTCAGAACAGTGAACAAGTCTGCTGTACTGACTCACTGCATATCACACATTTGCATGGCAAAGACTTCATGGATTATTCCATACCTACCTGCACTTTAGACACCCAGCTTTCTATCACCTCTTATTTATGTGTTTATAAACACAGAGAGCCAGGCTGCAATTCCCTAACTCTGAGTCACCTTCAGCAAACTAACGACTACCTTGTGGTTAAGATACACTGCCACAGGATGAAAAGTGCTGTGCTCTAGCCCTTACAGTTTCAAAACCAATGGGACTAAAAAAAAAATCCAACTAAAAACCCCCACTCTTTCAGGTATGTTATCATCAGGCAACCGGGCCTGAAAGTTTTAGGAACCTATGAGGGTTAGTTCCTCCTCCCTCATTCTGTGGGGGTCCCGTATCCCTGGTCTGAGGCTAAGCTAAAATAAGCATTTTTATGTGGTTATGCACTGCAAAACAGGTGCAGTCCACATGTAAATCCATTACCTAAGAACAAAAAAACCCAATCTTACACAGCACCAGTGGTGTTATTCTTATTCAAAGCCAGCCACCTACAAAGCTGTGGTCACATTTGGAGAGAGAAGAGAATGTACACATCTTCTCAAATTACACAAACTGTATTATGCAATGCAAAGAGTGTAATTAAACTTCTGGCATAGTTGCATGCAGATTTATGTTCAAGGGGTTGCTGGCACTCTGCCATTCCTGTTTATATTTCCATTCAGGTTACTTCTATGTTCATTCTTTTTCTATATTACCAGACAGTCATACTTAGTTGTTGTTCAATTTTCCCCCTTTGAAAATAAAGCAAATACAGTACAGCTTAATAAATTAACATAAAAATATTAAGAACGTTCCTTGCAAAAAAATCATACATTGTTGATTTGTTTTAGGTATATTCACATATCAGATATACCAAAAGGAAAATGCCAAGTCTAGGACTCCAGTATTTCTTCCTAATTTCTTTTCAGAACTGGGAAAAAAAACCATACTTCTTTGGCATATGCAGGACCTTTGGTAGACACAGGTTTTAAATATATTTTAATGCTCTTTTTCCCTTACTTTAAATTGCAGGGCTAGAAGACCAACAGTCAAACATAACTATATCATGACAAATGATAGATGTGTAAATCAAATGGGACAAAACAGGTCTAAAACTGTGTAGAATTCTTATCTGGAAAATGCAATGACAGAGTATTTAAAAAGGGACCCAAAGGGCTCTAGTATTATCAGTGTGATCACAGGAAAGCTAAGCTTTACTATGACAACAGCTAGCTAGCATGAGAATTCTGCTTTCCCAACACTGAGAGGGGAAACTGATTGCAGATGACAGAGGAAGTGAAGGTCATAAATTTAGTTGTATGCCTAAATCTTTGTCAGATGGAGGTCAAGAAAGATTGAGTCCATCAGTTCTTCCCCGCCCCACCCATCTCCTGGTGCAGGCTCTTTTCAATTATGCCTTCTGTCACACTGAAACAAAACCTGTGGATTTAACGAAGAAAAACCCTGCTCCCCTGCATAGGGTTGAAGCTTATCTCCCCTCCACTTCTATCAAGGGAGAGAAAGATGGAGAAAGGCACTCTGCCTAAGCAGGAGCTTGGCTTTGGCAGTCTGAACAGCCCTTGAGGAACGTTCTCTCTTACTTCATTGATGACAAATAGGGCATAGGTAGATCTCCTGGCCTAAGCGCGAAGCTGAGTGTCCAGGCAAGGCAGTATGAATGCGAACTGGAAAAAGTTGTCTGGACTAGGACATGACTTACGTATCTAACAACAATAGCCAAGACTAAGGAATAACAGTAAGAAGAGCACATCGGCGCAGTCTAGTCTTACCATCCTGCCCATCCCTGTGGCCAGACTTCGCAGTGGCCCAAGTGGTTTCTACAGTTATCCTTTGGCAGTTCTGAGATGAGGTTAGAGATTGTGGTTGCCATCTTTCATCCCAACTGAAAAAAAGCACGCAGCAGTCACCAAACAGTGAGAACCTTTTCCTTCTAAAGCCTTCTCTGCCAATACCTCTCTTTCTCTGCGTCCAACTGGACAATTCCAACTTAATTTACAGCTGCATTTACTCTTCACAACTTTAACTGATCCCTGGCAGAGCTGTTGGTGTCCTTCTTTTATAGGAAACAAACACCATTAGTGCCTTAGTTCAGACATTTCAAATACAAGTCCCCAAATTAGTAAACATTTAAAATCTAGTCTTTGATTATTACTTAGGAATACAAGTCAGTGAAGATAAAGTAAATGTTGGAGGTGAATCACTTTTTTTTTTTCTTTTTTCCCCCATGACATAGCTTCTATTTTGCCGAGGGTTTATAAAAAAGGAAAAGCCAGGTAATGGATTCAAACTACTATGTATGTGAAAACCCTAAAAATCTCATGTCAAATAGACTCTCCTTTGCCCTCATTCACCCTACCTCATACCTAAATATTTGCCTCAGTGTACTGCTGCTTATCTTTAGCTATCAAACTTAAATATACGAAATGTAATCGGAAAACATGTAAGTTCACAACCCACTCATTGAGAAATACTGTTCATCATCATAAAAAATGACTGCAACAAGTGGCAGAGCATTTGGTATAGAAAACAATGTCCTTTGCTCCTGACTGCTCCCCCATAGACAATTACCCTCATGTACGTATAAAAACTGGTTTTGCTTGGCTGAATGTCTTCACTTTCTTTTCAACTCAGCATTTTTATATGCTGATACATAATGCCATCAGGAGGGAAGTGACAGTTTCAAAACAAGCACTTCAGACAACAACAGAATGGCTGACAAGTACAGAAGACTCTCTCTTCCTCATTCAGCACTGCCACATCTGAAGAGGAAGATAAACTGGTCCTCCTGCCAGTACTCAGTTGCATGGAGATTTTTTACTTGCATTGGTCTATACTCCCAGAGCTTAAATGCTGACATGAAATTCCCATGGATATCAACAATTACTGATTAAGTAACAACAGGGAACCAGACTTTCTGTGACTGTATGTGGAAGAAGAAAAAAGGCATCTCTCTGAACTATTCTAGCTAGACACACATACCTCCAATGCAGACAAAACTGGCTTACCCCTCTAACCCAGGAGGGAACACACAGTGTCCATCAGAGGGCAGAAAGGACACAGAGCTTTATTTTCCTTCTTCCAAACTAGTCCATAGATGGGAATCAGTGTAAAATGGAATCATATCACACCTTTGGTATTTCTCCTCAACCACCTTCAGTAGCAGGGAAGTGTATGTCTGAATGAGCACTGAAGCACAAGGTTAAGTCCAAACACTACAACTAATCTAGAATTAAAACTTTAGTACTTGAACAATATGACTTTGCTTTTAGACAAGTAAGCCAAAGATTTGTTTAGGTTTTTGATGCTGAAAAAGCATTTAATATGTCCTTGTGAGATTAAACTGAAACCAAAGACAATAAAAGTCAAATGCTAATCTTTTTAAAAATATCTTTTTATCCATGTTTGCGAAGAATGAGAGTCTTGTGTAGGAAGGGGCTGTGCTGTAAATAAATGACAAATTTGTTCCTAAAGGCTCCAACTACCTAGTACCAAAGACGGGAAACAACCAAACATTATGCTAACATTGGGTTGGTTTGCCATAGTTACATCCTCTGATATTTCTGGGACTGGTGACCTTTTAGAGTAAATATTACAGTGAATAGTCTGTTCTGTGCAATGCATTTTGTTTTGTTCAAGAGGCCAATTTAGAGCTTTCAGGTTTTTACAAGGTCAATCCAAACTATGTACACACAGAAAAATAAACACAGAAGTATAATCATAGACATCTGTCTTCTCATTAGATACATTGTGAAAAAAAAAACCAAAACAAAAAAACACCAAAACTTGAACTATAGAAAGTCACTTCCAGTATGTCTCCTGCATAGAAAGCAACTTGCATTTCACTGCAGGAATCTTAGTGTCACCAAAATGTTTGTTTTCTTGTAATAAAATGTAACTAATACAAACACACACTTGGTCTAATGGGAATTTAAGACTCAAAGAGAATCTGAGTCATCAAAACAAGTTCTTTGAATCAATGATTAACCTGAAAGGGTCTAAGAAACATACTTGCCAAGTACCACTGAGCACAAAAGATTTTGTATTATCTTGTAACATATGCCTGAACACCTTGGGACAAAAGCATTATTTTGATACATATAAAGTCCTAATTAATACACATTTATTGTTCTTTTAAACTCAGAATGATAAATCAGACTCCTTGATCTCATGAACACTGCTAACCAAATTTGTTGTATTTATCCCTAATTTTGACATGGAAGTCAGATAAAGAAGCTACACAGTTACTTTTGGTGCCAGCAATTTCATACATGGGAAAAGAAAACAAAAGCATTGTGTATCTCCTGTAAAACAGGAGACAAAAATACCTTTTTTGCTTACAAAACCTCTGTACAGTCACTGAAAACAAAACTGAAAGGGCTAAGACATCATCTCATACTTTTTGCCTAACTGCTCTAAAAGTAGCAAGCATCAATTAATTTGCTTTTCCTCCATTTATAAAATTTGCTTAAAATACCAAAAGAGACATATCGTATCTTCATTCCATTTCCTCTTTGAAGGAAAAAGAAGAAAAGAAAAAGAAAAAAAAGAGAACAAGCACACAAGCCAGAAAGGAAGGCACATCTCCCTCATCAGATGAAGGTATGAGGAAAATACTGCTGCAGTGGTTATAAGACATCAGTGGTCATGGACCGCAAATACCAGAATCGTCACTAATTATACTACATGATCTTGTCTCCATTCACAGGCACAACTGCAATCTAGTATAATCTGAAATTGGTACGTCTGACCTGAAATCCTAAACCAAGAAAGGTTGTCTGATTTATGACCTCCTTATTACTTCCAGTTTTCAGACCTTAGACCCTCCCAGAACATATAAAGTAAGCAATGCGTATATAAACCAAGTAATTTTTTGAGCGGATTGATTTCCACATTTTGAGGCAACTGCAAAGAGCACTGGATCGGCACATCATGACTGTTTTCATAGGATTAGCAAAGACTACCTAATCAATGAAAACATTTTTAAAAAAATCTAAAAATTTATCTCTTTCCTGCAGAGAGAAATCAGGCTGGAACCCTAGTTTCAGTGAACTAGAAAGTCTGTGCTTAAAACAAAAAATCCTGATTCTCTGCCCCTATTCACCAACCAAGTTTAAATTTGATTATAAGCATATTGATTTCAGTCACAGCACAGACTGGCATAAGGGAAAAGGAAGAAGACATAACATAGCTCTGAATTTAAATAATTTGCACTTACTTAGTGCTCTGTCAGATCTTCAGACACTTCACAAATTGTGAATAACTGCTCTTCTCACCTCCCATTTAAAGAAACAAAAGCAACAATACTAAAACAAAAAGCAGTGAGAGAGCCCAGAAAGGACTTGCAGACAGGTCTCACCTGCAAACTGAAACCCATACAAATCCAAAATAGAAATTTGACCCAAAATAGAAATTAAAATACCCATGCCCCCCAACTGGAAAATTTAGTTGCAGTATTCCAGAGACATTCTCAGATTTTTAACTGATTTGCCTAGGCAGGGTCAGTGCTGAAACAGAAATCTGAAAGACTTCTGTTTGAAAAACATCTGAATATCTTAATTTTCTTAAAAGGAACTCCGTTTTTTCTCAGCCAGTCACAGATTCAAGAAACAGCTTCAGGTCCCCAGAAGTTGTATTCTCACCAAAATTAGCTATTAATCTAGCAATGCTTTGGGTTGGTCAATTAGCAGTCAAACTTGCATTCCATCAGACAGAACATGCTGTCTTTATTTGATATGGCAAGGCCCTGGAAAGACTCCTTCATTCTGCTTCTCGAAAACAGGATCCATTTAGGTTTAAAAACCAACCAAACAAAAACCCCTTTGCTTGCAGTTTCAGCAAACTAACTCATCAGTATTAGCTTCCTTTGTTGAAGCTCCTTGAGCCTATTAGAAACATACATTTCCACTTCTCTGACATTTTGCTGTTCTGCTTGTAAAATTCAGTGAAAAGCTACCTATTTATCTCTGCATGTACATCCACATAAGTTATGTCATTTGGCTCTTACCAGCGTGATCAAAGTTCTAGGCACACAGGTTAGTGACCTCAAAACATGGTGTTTGAAGTTCTTGTTTGACATAACTTGTGTTATTCTCTACGTCAACAGTTATTTAATCTGTTCTCTGCTATACGTACAACTGAACAAAATAAAGAGAACAGAAACTACTATTCAATGCAGTTTTCTTAAGACATTCTCCTGTCTCAGTACAGGAGTAACTGCAGCTATACTAGCAAATAGCCTACTTTTAAAGAATAAGGATATATAGGTATCTGCAACAAACACGAATAATTTCTAATGTTACTACAAACTCAAACTCCCAATTCAAGAATCACAGTTGAGAAACATGAACATTTCAATAAAATGTGCTAGACTTTCCTCTTTGTTACTTCACCTGAGAACCATTTAGAACTATTACAATAAAATTGTGTTCCATATTTTCATTGCATGATGAACATCCAACATGGAGGTAACAGCTGACTTCTTTACAGAAGAGTATATGTATAGCCAAACGAAACTGGGTTCCCAGCAATCAGTGACACTGAACTTTGATATGAGTTAATGACACAGAGGAAAGACAGGAACAAAGGGGCCTGGGGGGGAAAGGGGAAGATGAGTAACAGACTTGCCTAATAAGAGGCCACAAATCCCAAGTTTGTGGTCTGTGTTCTCTTCCCATCATAGGCAGGCACCGGCATTAGCTGTGGTTTCATCAGATCAGACCTGCATTGTGATACTACCTTACAAACTGCAGCCAAGGAGCGGGGAGGGCAGGGAGAGAAAAAGGAATAAGACAGAGATAGATGGTTACAGCCAACAATACAGTACTATATCCATCCCAAGCGAAGATGGCATGGATCTTCCCGTCATAGAACCATAGAATGGTTTGGGTTGGAAGGGACCTTAAAGATCATCTAGTTGCAACCCCCCTGCCATGGGCAGGGACACCTTCCACTAGACCAGGGTGCTCAAAGCCACATCCAACCTGGCCTTGAATGCTTCCAGGGATGGGGCACCCACCTCTCTGGGCAACCTGTTCCAGTGCCTCACCACCCTCACAGTAAAGAACTTCTTCCTTATATCTAATCTAAAGTTTAAAGCCATTCCCCCTTGTTCTATCACTCCATGCCTCGTATAAAGTCCCTCTCCAGCTTTCTTGCAGGCCCCTTTTAGGTACTGGAAGTACCTTTAGGTACTGGAAGGCCGCTATAAGGTCTCCACAGAACCTTCTCTCCTCTAGGCTGAACAACCGCAACTCTCTCAGCCTGTCTTCATAGGAGACATGCTCCATATCAACGTTCTCAATAATATGCATCAAACAATTTATTAAGAATTTTGAGGTGAAAAGTTTATTCATAGGAATGTTCCTGTGATGAGGCTTTAATAAATCTCAGTTCCTGGATGGAAAGAAATACATACCACACTAGATTGTCCTTGTCCAAGTGCACTGCCGAGGTTCTTGGTGGTCATGGCTGCTTTAGAAACACTGTAGCTAGCTACACCACCCACCTAAAACTGAAAACAAAACATCAGATAAAAAAACCTGGCATGTGTAACACATCCTCAAGCAGCACTGTGGCGTCATTTGCAGAGCATAGCTACATGTGTTACACTTGAAATTAAGCCTTATGTTTATTTGTAACAGCAATAGCCATCTGATTGAAACAATAATAAAACTATAGCATCTATTTCTAAATTGCTTGTCTTGGATAATAAAACTGCCAAGAACATGAGTCACCCAGTTTGAAATGAGCTAAGGAATGACTCATTTCTAACTTTATACTAATACTATCCTTAAAATAAAAGGATTTCTCCCTTACCCCTAAATTGTTGCACGTTTTGTTTCTTTTCACAAAGCCAAAATATGCTTTATATAGAATATTTGGATTACCTGTTGGAATAATCAGCTTTTTATAACGCCATTCACCCAGAAAGATCTTATGGTGCTTTATAAACGTGTGCGTATTCTTCACTGCACCCATGTATATGATGAAGCTTGGTAGTATGACAGTACTTGGCAGCACTATACAAAAGCACCTGACTGGAACTGCAGTCACATCCTGTAATCTGTTGAAACAGCAAAGGGACAAACAGCAAAGACGCACAAAACTGAATTACTAACTACGGCATTTTGCCATTTACATTGCAGTTTTTGCAAAATGGGGTTTATTCTGACTAGAGGGTCAGATCAGCCAGTACTTCATAACACTCATAATTTCAGTGGAAGCCTTTCAGTTTCTTCAGATTTCAGCTGCGAGCAAACTTTCAGCAAGGGAGCCTGGCCTGTTTCAAAATTGCTTATCCTTGGCTGCAGCATGTTGTAACAACATCAGGCAGGGCAGCATCAAACTGAGAACTATATGCTGAACCATGTTTGGAAATACCTTCTTACTCTGCAAGTCTGGATATGCCCAAAGGCTGCAATCCAGTCACCCACCTACATATTTAACTCCTCGCTGAAGAAATGCCAAAGATGCAACTTCACAAGCAATTTAGCCAATCTAAGACTGCCTAACAGAAGAGAAACAGCCCTGCCCTTTTGTCCCACCAGCACTTCTGCCTGCTCTTCTGCTGTCCCAGCACCTGTTTGACCTGCTAGATCTACTTGCTGATTTGGCTGAAAATAATGGTATAAGATTGTGTTTAAAAAATCAGCTGCTCATTAATTCAGTCTTTCAGAAGCAACTGAGACTTCATAAGTTTTCACTATCTTTCATCTGCTAGTCCACTTTCAGGGAAGAAGACTCTGTTTCTCTTCAAGGACTGCAAAGAGCACTGCAGTCTGATTGCATGGCATTAAGTACAGGCTCTTCTTTTCAGGAGCATGACTTCATTCTATGCAGGGCAGATATCTAGCGTGTATTAAGCTCCCTGCCTTCTGTTTTTCCTACAGGATGGGCAATGCCCAGCCTGAAATACTAATAAAATACAAGCTTAAAGAAAACAACAGAAAAAAAGACAAGCTCAGACTAAAACCGGAAATGCCCTGGGCCATTTGCTATTGTCAAAGAGCCATTATTTTTAAGTCCTTTAAAGATAAGTCACTGCTTAAGAAATTTGTTTTCTAAATGTTAATTCCTTGCCTTTTTGTTGTGCTGTAGAATAACTGTGTTACCAAATACTAGACATTAATTTTGATATCTAAACTAAACAAAAAGAGGCTAGTGAAGAAAACAAGGTTCCTACAGAGGGCAATTCGGTTACGGTTATATTGCTTAGCTGCACCTTGTAACATAACTGCAAGAACAAGAATTTAACTTAGGCCTGAAACTATTCTGAGCATTTCTCACCACTGACTCTACAGGAAGCCGAAGTTAAAACATCTGAAGGTCAGTGGTGTGACTTTCCCACTCTAATCACACCTTCACAAGTTCAAGGAGAAGCCCTGAGTGCCCAAAGCCATGATGACATTCTGAGGAATGGTACATAACATCAGAGAACAGCACTAGTCTCTGAGGTCAAGACAGACAGCTGACACTTGCCAAGAATAAAAGCAGCTCTGTCTTGGGTGTCAGAGCCAGAAAGATGAGTAATACTACACTGAAATACTGTAATGGCTACACTGTATCATATCCCGCTCCTCAGATTTAGTCCATGTTACATGAGCAGTAAGCTTCTTGCTCTTGAACCACATCTTTTTTAAGGCATCTTATATTTTTGAGATGCAGAAGTGTCCAGTCTTCTGGCCTCTATGCAGAACTTTTATATATATCTATAGATAGATATGTACACACACACACACCCCCCTTTAGTGGAAATCTTTCAGTTTCTTCAGCTATCAGCTATATATCTGATAAATATTTAGATATACCTTGGTATCTTGGCCAGTTTCCCTATTTCAGAATTGCATTACTCTAGATAGGTATGGACTTCATGTTCCAATTTATTTATTTTGTTAAGTTTCTAGTAAGATGACAGAGCAACAGTTGAGAATGTAACAAGCAACAGAATGTCTTTGGTAAAATTTTCTGGGACTGTTCTGAGGGCTCTGGAACCATTAAGATAGCTATTTACAGCCTATATTTTATGTAACACTACAAAAGGAGAAACAGTATTCTCAAAAAAGTAATCCTAAGGATTAGAGCTTGAATTTCTTACATCACGAAGAGTTTCCATAGGCAGCCTGGAACTGAAATAAAACTTCTGAAACTTCAATTGAAACAGAACTCAAACATATGTTTCATTTTAGGCAAGTCAATCCTGAGATTTTACCTTGAAATTATGGTTACCCATGCTGGTATTTATACAGCTTTGTGGATGATTGAAAAAGAATCAACAACACATGGAGAAAAATAAAGTTTTACTAATAAGAACTGGAATTCATGCCCAGCCCTTAACCTGGAGGTTACAAGCTAACACAGTGTTTGCAAAAAAACCAATTAACATCATGTACGGCAACAGGTGGCAACAGGCCTAGTCCCAGACTCAGAGCTAAAAAGACATTATGCAAATATTTGCAGAACTTAGGCACAGGTTTAGAAATAAAATAAATAAAAAAGAAAAAAAGAGGGGGCATCATTTCAGGGAACCAAACAAAATTTGTATACGTAGTTCAAATACACTTCATGAAATATAAGCAGCATATACAAAAAACACTTTCCGAAGTAGGCAGCCAATGTTCCTGGACTGTTATCTGTCCTGTATCAACAATACTACCCCATTTTTATGTCCAAAGCATATAAGGACTTAAAATCCATAGGAAAACTAAGATGCAAAATCCTGTCTATGTGAAAACAGTGGCAAAACTCATACTGACTTCTCTTAAGTACAGGATTCAATTTATTATTCCATCTGTAGAGCTATTTCTAAGAGTATGTCCTGAGACATCAGTATGATGTTGACTAGGAGGGAAGACTATTACGCACCTAGTCAACACCAACCATCAGTCTTCCTGTTTACAGATTCTCTGTCAAGGTTTCCCATTATGTGATTACCAGTAGCTCAAAAATGCCTGGTTTACATGATTCAGCATGATCACAGCCCAAACTGAGACAGTGTACTGGGTCTGGCTGGAATGGAGTTAATTTTCTGGGGCATATCACAAATGCCCCAGAAACTGTATTTGGCAAGCAGTTCTACGGAAAAGCCACCTATGCAGACTTGTTCTTAAAAATAAGACAGCATACAATTTAAGAGTAGTCATATTTTCTCAATAAATTCACTTCCACAAAAAAAAAACCACCTTCATGTATTTTTTAAACAATAGTTTTACTACTGACAACACTTAAACACCTGATAAGCAACTACACTATTTGCTACATGACTATGAAGAAGTCAGACAAAACAGCTGATACATTTATAGGACAAATACTTGTGTCACAGTGTGAAAACAGTTCTTACCATTTTCTCCAATGAAGGCCACTTTTGCTATTACATTGACTACTATGATACTGTCTTGTTTGGCCTGATCAGCTGTCTCGTGTCTAAATGCTTCAGCCCCTTTCGTCAATAAAGAAGCAAAATACTTAGTCATCACTGTCTTACAGCATCTGTTGCCAGTTACAGAAAGACCCTAGAAGAGGCAGAAGAAAAAAATAAATCTTTTTTTCCCTCCAGTTAGTAAAGCTTCAGTTTTCTTTCCTAGTAAAACATACATAAATATATATATACACACAGATACACAAAATATTTCTCAATTATTATTCATCTTGACAGCTATTAAATTTCACTCTAATGTGGCACTTCAAATGACTAGCATATATCATAGAAACACTTGAGAAATATATTTTATCATCATTTATGCTGTGATGATGTTAAAAAGCCCCTGTGAGGTTAAGAATCCCACTATATTAGGAAAACATGAGTACAACTGCCCTAATGGAAGGCCCTAATGATTCTACCTTGAAAAGTTTTGTGTTCATAATAATAAAAGTTTTAAATATGGATGGGTGGGTGGAGAAAATATATAGCACACTAAAAAAATTAACCGCATTACTAATTCCTCAGAATATTCCAGCCATTCACTTCCTCTAGTCACTAGAGCCAGTATAGAACACTATGAGGCACTTTGTTACACATGCTTCTGAAATAGCTGTTGAAATTAAACTAACCTGAGAACCTAAGTATACTCATACACTTGGCAAGCATAATGATCCAAAACACACAATTATGTCTTCAGGTATATTTTAAGCCTGTTGACCAGAGGTAAAAGGTTCTGATTTCAAAATGCTAGACCTGACCTTCAAAACGGTGATTATTTATATTACCATATTAGAGAAAATAATCAATTTTGAAACTTTTTTGCTTAATTACAAGATTTAAGAGGTTGGTTACAGCTGAAATGATCTCTTTAGCTCAGTAGAGAATTATAAAATAATTTGAAGTGGGACAGAAGGAATAACCAGAGGGTTGAGGGAGAAGCAGGAAGAAACTATAGCTTTTTTGTCTCAGTTGCATTCTTTCCAGAGACTGAAGTCTTGACTCATGCAAACTGAACAAAACACATCTCAGTAAATATATTTCAAATTTTCTCCTATGTAGGACAATACAGCTTCTGCTCAAGGAGTAATACTATGCTTCCCATGCACAGGTTTTCAAATGAAGCTATGAAGATTTCAGAATGATATGCAGAACACATGTAAAACATCTTCATTACACAAAACACTGACATGGAACTAGGTGGCCTCACTGCACCTGTAAGAAGCACACTCACGGCAGTACCTAAACAAGCCTTCTTAACACAACCACACCTATCTCTCCTCAGTGCATGACTTTGTAAACAACCATGACCACAGAGCACAGGAAACCCCAACACCTTACTTGCTGGAAGAGCCAGCTCTGGCCCTGGGAAGCTGCCAGAGGCAAAGTGTCAAGGCCCAAGTCCAGCACCAGGTGCTACAGCTTGCCTCCAGCTGCCCGTCATCAGTCCCCTCCTTCCTCCCCAGGCTCCTGGATGACTATCTCACACTGGCACCTGTTCCTCAAGCCCCTTCTTTGCCAGCGGGTCTATGATTCATTTTCCAGACTGTATTTTATGCTCTCAGAGCACCTCTGGTAAGTAACCTCATGACCATCTGCAAGCTCCTTCCAGTGAAGGTTTCCTTCCATCCCACCCGCAATCCTGCAATTATTCAGTTAACCAAATTAGCCATGAAAAAGCCGCAGCATTTGCAGGACAGGGGCTGGCAGAGAACCTCTGCACCCCTGAGAAAGGGCCCTGAAGCCCCAGCCAGCCACCCTTTGCTGCCCAGCCCTGCTGTGATGTCCTGGCCTTGACACTGTACCTGCCTTCAGCATGAAACCCCCCAAGCCAGGGAACACCCACAGCCATGCCCAGCTCCTCTGGCAGCCCCTGGGCCAGGCCAGGCGCCTTCTGCCGGGGGTTGGCCCAAGAACCTGGCAGGGCTGGGGCAGTGGAGTGCAAGCTGTGGTCTTGCTCCCAGCCAGGGTGGCTTCCACCAGCACTGCAGGGCAAGTGGGGCAGGGGGTGGGGGGCCTTTGCAGCAGAGCTGAGGCACTAATTCTGGACATTACTGTGAGCCTAATGCTCTGGGCCATGTCACCTTGTCTCACATAATCAATCTGACGTATGTTCATGTCTGTTTGAAGGAAGAAACACTATGCTAGCCAACTTGCACAGGATGGCAATGTGAATGTTTGCTTGTTTTCAGATGACTGCCTCTGTGCTGCTTGGTTCAAGGGAAAGCTTGAACGTATGCCCACTAAAGCACACAAACCAGACTGACAAACCCAAGTTGTTTTTCTCTTAAGTTTGTGACCTTAAAGTTAGTCTTGCTGTTTCATATAACATGACACCAACTTCTACAGAAAACCAACCAGACATGTTTTAGGAGGCACAAGCAGGCAACAAGCAAATAGGTAAAGAATCAAAAGTCAGCCACAGAAAAATTATATTGAACAAACTGGGAAACGTAAGACTAAAGAAGCAGCTCATTGCTTAAAAGAGATGATAAAGGAAAATATACCTATATTACTAAAGAATTGTGTCAGATTGTGTTTTAGTTTGCTCTTTCAGTATGCTGAAAGTAGTGCTCTGAGATACTAGTTTAAATTATGCGGCATATACTGTATTATAAAAACAGTTTCAGAAATCTAACATTCAAACAAAACCAAAATATTGATTGTACCATGAGCGTTGTTATGTCCCAAGTTAGCAATAACAATTTTCTGCAGGCAATAGCTCCCAACCCTTTTAGGCATATACCTTGCAAAATATTCTCAGAAGATCTTCAGTCTTCCTTTACACCAAGTGGAAGAGAACAACTTTCAGGTTTGCTCCCAGGAGCTAATTTTTCTCTTTCTTTGAGAGCCATCCTCAGTTCCCTCCTGGTATGAAAAAGGTGGTTTGGTATTAGGTTAGTTTAGTAGTTTGAATTCACTGTTCTGTTCAGGATAGAAACTAACATACTTTTTAAAAAGTTAGCGTAAGTCTTAGAGAATGTCTGTAAGAGCTTTTCAGTTTTGTTTGGCAAACAATTTCAAATTCAATGTTGCACCATTTTCTGCTGTTAAAGCAGACCAACTTTTGCAACATGGCCTGCATCTGAACTGAAATCAAATACACATCTTTTACTGATATGTCAGCCTCAGTTTAAAGAAAGATGGGACTCGATCTTAAAGACAACCTCATCAAAGTAGCTGATACAGGATCCATGTAGAATTATTCTTTTACAGAATTGCTTGCACTAGATGGCATTCTTTTCTTCAAATGAAAGACAAACATTTGGTTTTGGTAGTTACTGACTACTTTCAAGTTACTTTTCCTTTTATTTCAATTTAAAACAGGCAGAGATTCCTTATTAAAGTTCAAAGAATTCCTGTCTGAGTCTAAACAGAAACTTATGGTGACTTTTCTTACCAAAACCTGCACGTTTCCATACTCTAATGTTCTAGAAAAGGATGAGCTGTTCGGTACTATAACACTGTTTTGAGAATAAAGGCAAAGGATTTCTCTCATTGCTGTTTAAGAAATTAAATCCCCATCATGTAAACCTGGTACCAAACAATAATTTCCACCTGGGAAAGGTTTTAAATAAAGATATCGTACTAACTGTTTTCCACAGAGTGACAGCTGTCATTCTGTCAGTTTTGTAACCCAGGATAAGGAACAAGCATAGCCTGAACTTATAACCGAAACTTCCCAGTTCTGTGGATCCCTGCTCTGATACAGCGCATCTGCAGCTTGAGCAGGTCACCTGGCCTCTTCCCTTTCACTAACTGCCAACACTGATTATACACAGTTTATATCCCGTTTATACACAGACTACAAAGCCTCAGCTTGCCTCTCAGCCTGCAAAGCGCCTGCGGAAACAGCATCACTGTAATCACCCTGCGTATCGACAAGCTTGAACTTACATATATCCTTCTTGTCAGGCCTGAGAGAAGCGAGGCCCGGGCAGGGCCGACGGCGAGGCGGGCAGGTGAGGCAGGCCGCAGGCGGGCCGCAGGCGGGCGCGGCGAG
>JAVJGI010000065.1:28184281-28221548 GCA_035590275.1 Ibycter americanus | reverse complement strand
TGTGCGAAACCCTCGGTACCGCTGTGGGGCGTGCGAGCCGGCGGGGAGGCCCCCAGGGCCGTGGCGCGGGCGGAGCCGTGCGGCAGCGTCCCGTAAGCGCCTCCCGCCAATGCAAGACCTTGAGGTAAACGATCGAGATTTGCAGGGGGAAAAGTTTCCTTTTAAACGTTTCTGAACGTAAGGGCCGGTGCTTTGTGTTTTACATAGCTGGCAGGCTTGCCGTGTGCTCTGGAGCCGTGCCCACCTGTTGTGCGGGCCGCGGCCCCGCTCCGCGCCGCCTGCCCTGAGGCTGGCTGCAGCCCTGGACTCTATTGTCCGGATGAGCAGAGTTGCAATAACATACTCCAGTACGCAAGTACTTTTTCGTGGCTGTAGCCAGGCAATATACTAGTTTACGCTCAAACATCCAAGGCAGTTGCAGGGCTGCGTGGCAGGACAGCCTGCGTCTTGGGGTTTGCGTGCGCTCAGGGGGCGAACCTGCCTGGTTGCATGGACACTTTCGGTTCCAGCTTTGCATATGTAGCTTAGTGTTTGGGTTTTGCCCCTTACCTAAAAAGGCACGCAATGAGAGCCTAATCTTGACAAATCACACCTTAAAATAAGCTTATATTTAAAGCAACTGAACTGTCAGTTGTCTAACAAATACGTTTCCTGCCAAGGCCTGATAAGAGTTTTGCGCTGCGATTTTTCTGTAGCTGATGAATAGGACTTCCACCTCGTGATAGCGCAGGTTTGTTTTTTTCCAGTAGTATCATATTCCCAGGTCAGTGTTTTTTCAAGCTCTGATAACATTTCAGGCCAAGCTTTTCCTGGTTTTCGTACAGTTGCCTGACCAAAATAAAACCTGTAGATTAGAAGAAACAGAGTAAGTGCAGCTGCTTAGTTTACGTATAACTTTACTTCATTTGCAGCTTGGTGATGTTTGTCTGGCTTCATGAAGTTCTTTATCTGCCTTTTACAGGCTAGATAGGAAGATTGCACTATTAAGTGTTTTGGCACTGAAGTGCAGACATGTTTCAGGTTTTATGCTGGGGGGTACAAAAATGTTTTGACTGCTTGGTAAGCAACATTCTTCCTGAGTAAAGGGTCTTTGAACCAGCCCTGGTCTGTCCATTGTTTTAATGAACACTGCACGTTCACCATTAGTATTTAGAGAGACAATATATATGCATCTCTGTAGCATAGACATGGGGATGTAGTATTAGAAGACGATTCAATCACTGTGGCCGGAGCTTCTAAACTGTAGGAGGCCATGTGGAATGTGTCTAATTGCTAGAATGCTTGTTGCCATAGGCTATGGGTAATTGTCCAATGAGTTATTTTAAACTTAGTCCATAACAAAAGCTTCCAAGTCACATCTGTAATATCACAGAAAAAAGCAATAGGAGTGTAAAGTGCAGACAAAATATACTAGCATTTTACATAAAATGCACTTTTTAAAGGTTATTTCAAAATTTACCAGTCTCATATCAACACAGAATCACTTTACTTTCATTTTCTATAGCAGATTTTCACTGCCCAGATTGGGATGCACAGAAATAATTAAATTATGGATTAATAAATGAATTGCTGATCTGGAAAATGACTGAAAAAAATTACTAAAAAGCAATACTTGTACTCTGGCATGATGTCTTCTAATTTTCTGGTGTCCCCTTAATAGCTAAAACTATCTATTAGTTTTTGGAATGTTTCTGAACTGTCTTGCATTAAGCTACATTGTGTTATCTTTATAATAGCAACTGTTTGACAGGTCCTGCAGAGATAAACATGAAGTTTGAGTTGCTCTTGCAATGACCTTTTATTCTAAAGGGACACTATAAAGGAATGCTGGAAAAGTGGATGTGGAACAGTATGATTGGTTTGATTGTTTTTTGTTGGTTTTTTTAAATTCCTTGTCAGACATGGTTTTTAGCAAGGTTCTGGTAGATGTGTAAGGCTTTTCCGTGATAAGCAGTTTCTTTTCATTGAAAGAAGAATGGATGTTCTTGTTTCATCATGATGCCAACCCCTCTGCAGACTCTTTCCCCAGCTATCAGAAACTTGCTATGCAAATTATGACTAGGGTGAAGAAAGCTTTTTTTTCCTTAAAGAAATTGCAGCTCTCTGTTTCAAATTGACTTGCCTTCTAAGGGACTTCAGAAGCTCTACATTAGGTAGTCAGAGAGAAAAAAATAGTTTTATTTTATCTTGCAGGATGGAACCAACTCTGGATAATGGTCAAATTTTCAGACCATCCTATATTGCTAGTGTTGAACTACTTGAAAGAACAGGACCAGTAAATGTGGAAGATATTAAAGCAGATCTCTCTGCTGACTTTTCTTTTGTTTCTTCAAGATCAGATACAAGCCAGGTAAGAAAGCTTTAATGTTGGCATCGTTTGGATTATTTTTTTTAGATAAGCTCAGTTCTTTCATCAATAAGAATAATCAGAATTTTACAGAGAAGATAAAAAGCATCTTTAATATGTTTTTAATTTGGAGGAGATACATAGATTAAATCAAGTTGTGTGGTACTGCATTCATACCTTATTGGGTGCATCAGTCTTCTGTGAATGAGGCTAACTGCCAGTCCAGAGCAGCTTAATCATAAATGTTTTTGTGGGTTTCATTCTTGATCTGTAGTTGGCCTGAATGTAGAGAGTGTGTGTGTATATGTATGTGCTGCAAGATTATTAACTCTTAAGTTATCACAGCAAACTTCTGCAGGGGCCTTGTAAAGCACTTGTAAAAACTGATTTAGTAAATTACTTTTGCTTCCCCTGTCATCAAATAAGTGTTCAGATTGGCCTGTTGAAAATAAAACTGCCTTAACATGCTAATTATCAAAGAATCTAGTCAAATTTCTAACTTCCCTTTTTTTGTCTCCTTAAATTAAGAGGAGCAGTTTGGAGTCTAAGGGACACATAGAAGTTTGCTTGCGTATTAAGCCATTTACGTCGCTGGAAAGAGAAAATGAATTGCAGGTGTGGCACTTACTACATTTAAAAATACTTGAAATGCGTGAGGGTTTTTCCCTTTTAAGTTGAGCTCTTTATAGTCTTTTCATGCCTGTATTGATTGTGTTTCCTTTTAATAGGACTACATCTCACTTGAAGACTCAAGAAGCGTGATACTGAAGCCTCCCAAAACCTCTTTGAGTCGGCTAAGTGAAAAAACTTCTGGACAGATGATACAGAAATTCACTTTCTCAAGAGTAAATGAATTGTCTTTAAAAGTTTTAAAATTATTTCTGGACAAAGTTTTTCATCTTATTTAATAACCAAGCAAATTTTAAACTGCCAATAGTGTTTAACATTATAAATATATAGAATTTAAAAGATTCTTTAGAAGTCTTTAATGATTTCTTAAACAGAATAACAATGTTTCTTGGTAATGCTCAGGTGTTTGGACCTGAAACAACTCAAGAAGAATTCTTTGAAGGTACCATGAAGCAACCAGTGCAAGATTTCTTAAATGGATGCAATCGTCTTATTTTTACATATGGTGTTACAAATGCTGGGAAAACCTACACATTCCAAGGTATAAGTAGAAATGAGTTCTCCTTGAATGACCTTCCATTTTTTAAAGTGAGGATTACTTCTAGCAGAAATATTGTAACTCTTTCCTTTCTTTAAAGTGTAAGCCCTATACGTTGTCTTCTCCTGAATATTAATAAATAGCCTTTGAAAGTCTCTTTCCATAACAAGTATTACTAAATTGCCAATAGAAAGTCACTGCCAGAGTTTAAACGTATAGTGATACTGCTTTGTAAGGCTGTAATAATTTCAACCTGGTGTGTGTGACTTCATTTTTCCTCCAAGTATCTAGAATGTCAGGGAGAAGGGGCAGCTGGGGAAAATAAGTTTTCTATATATCAGGATGTGAAAAGTGTGTAAGTCACTCTACACCAGACTAGCATTTTATTTAATTTTGATTTATATTATCATTATTATTATGAAGGTCATATGCATCTTGTATGCACCATCTTCAAATAAGGAATAGTATTTGAGCCCGTTTCAATTATTATAGGCAGAGAATAAAAGTTTTGAAACATGTTTGATTACTTCCGAGTATTTCTGTCTTGTCTCATATCAATAATATCCTAGGAGACCTTATCTCCTGATGCACTAGTTCTGTACTGTTAAGGCTCAATATCCCTTCTGGTCAGAAGATGTCATTCTTTAATTATTTTTCAAAGCATTTTAACAAATGACATGATTTGTTTCACATGGAAATAATTTCTTCTGTAGTGAAATTGCAGTTCTAGATGCTATACTGCTCATTTTATACACAGAAGTAGTAGAAGGACAATGAGTTTTGTGCCATGTGAAATTGATTTTTATAGAAGTGACATTGTCTTCCAAGTGTTTATCTATTAGGTGGATTATTACTGAAGAATACTGCCAGTACTTTCAGTTACCATTAATCTGGGGCAATAATGGGATGCTCTTTCTTGTCCTAATAAGTAATAGGTAAATAACAAACACCAGAGTTCCTAAAGTGTACAGTCCCCCATGCTTTACTAGTTTGGGGTATATTTTGTGGTGTGGTTTTTCAAGAATTTTTGATTCATGTCTTTTTAGATTCTGGAGTTTCTTTCTTGGTATTATATTTTTTAGGATTTAACTGTCAACTTGTGATAAGATTTGACAGGGCAGAATGTTGCTTACTGGGTGCCGTGATTTCCTCTTCTGTTATTGCCGTTGTTGTCAATGTAGCCTTTCTACTTTGGCATTACGTGGGAGTCTATATTCAGTCAATGGCAAAGGACTTAAGTGAAGGATGAAGCAGCTTTTCAGGACTGGTCATTGTTCACCAGTGACAGTTACTTTGTTCATGTTAAATTGAATTAATCGTTAAGTGGCATTACAATAAGCAAAAAATGGTTAGAGAAGAAAGGAGATGAGGAAAAACAAATGTAATGCAAGAGTACTTAATATATTATTTGGTTACTGCTTGCCGTTTGAGTGCCAACCAGATTTTACGTAGGTTCTGACTTAGGTGACACGGGTAGTGCTGTCCGTGGTAAAAGCCTGTCTCTGAGGAGATGGCTGGAAGGTTATGCTCTGTCAGAGACAGGACAGCAGTTTCTTCCACTCTCCCCTCTCCTCTCTGATTTAGAAATCAAAGGTAAATGAACTCTTTTTAGAATTGCAGCCTTAAAACCTAAGGCTTTTATTGGACTGCTTTTTGCCTTTTAGGTGCAGAAGTAGTATGCTCTGAGAAAAAGATCTGGGACAGGGAAAGGAGTGTCTTCACAAGGCTTCTAGAACTTTTTTCATAGGGTCTATGGAATTAGTACAGGACTACAGCTGAGAGATCAGACATCAGTTGTATTTAGAGATTACTTCCATGAGAGAGTGTGAAGGCAGCCTATGAAATGCAACTGAGAAACTGCACATCTTTATTAGATGTCCGTTGGTTGTGGTTTGTTTGGTTTTTTCCTTAAGGCTAAGCTTATGCAGAGTACCCCAGCAGTTTTTGTTTTATATTATGCTCCTTTACTGTCTAAGGGATAGAGCATGAGCTGTTGCTGAAAGCCAAATACCTTTCAAAACACTCTTAATGGTGTTTGTCACCTTGAGAATACAAAACCCCACTGTTTCATGCTGTAAGTTACCTCCAACTTTCTCATGTGTACCTTGAGATTAGAATTGCTTATCCTTCTGTCTTCAATGATCTGTATACCTTGTTCACAGTAATAATTAGGATCTTTCTCTTGTGTGTTGCTTTCAGGGACAGAAGATGACGCTGGTATTCTTCCAAGGACTATGGATATGTTGTTTAAAAGTATTCAAGGAAAGCTATACACAGCAATGGATATCAAACCCCACCGGTGTAGAGATTATATAAAGCTGACTAAAGACCAAGTGAGAGAAGAAACTGCTGTTAAAAATTCAATACTTCAACTAACAAAAGAGGTAGAAGAGCACTTTTTTCTATACTGATGAGTACACGTATCTTTAGATAGCTCAGAGTTACCCTCTTCATTTTTCAATGGACAAAGGCTATCTGTATTTAAGCATGGATGTATCTATTTGCTGTCAGCCAGCTATTCAGATTAGCAGTAAAGTGAGCAATAAAGCTGATGAACCCTGTTCTGTGGATTTCTGTCTTGTGGCTGAATACTTGATGGGATGTAAACCCCAAGCTTTTTTTCCTATAGCATGGGCACCTAGTAATTTATCCTCTGGGGTAGCTGGTGCTTAAGAAGGACTGAATGCAAATAGTCTTCCTATCTGTAGGGGTGCTAGTAGGTCTGCTCCTTTAAAGGCAGCTCCTTTAAACTGTCTTTCAGGATACTTGAAAGAAATTAATGATTTTGAGGTTGTTTTGATGTTGAAGCAATTTTTTTTTTTAAACAGCAGATCTATAAATCCAATATACAAAAAGACTTCTAAAGATCTGAGTGAAAATGATTTTCTGCTGGACTTTATTCTTAAACAGATCACTGTTGATCAGTCCAGAAATACACTTCAGTTTTATGAGTTGCCTGGAATTCTAAAGCTACGCAGTCCAGTTACGGTTACAGGAGACTTGTATTTTGTATAAGCGTACCTTTTTCTTGAGTTTTTAATTCTGAAATGAATGGAATAATACAAAAACCCCCTGAGCATATGTTAGGAATTGGAACTAGAAAGGAATTATTGTGTTGTTTTTATTTTTAATGAAGTGGTATGATAGGTTATAATGGGTTGTTCTAGCTGTTGTGGGATGGAATGCGTCTGTTACCTTGATTTTTATCAGTTAGCTGGACTTCTCCAGTGTGGAAGGCAGGTGGCAGTAAAATTCTTTAAGACTTCACTTCAAAAGCACAGGCATATGTTAAATCTAGCTCTAGCAGTCTTTAAGGACTTCAGAAGAATGTGTTGTGTATGTGTGAATATACATACCTGTCCCTCTAGTTTCTGGAACTGTGGTTATAAGAACAATAAATTTGGTGGCAAAGTTTGCATCTGCTTCAACAGAGACAAGTTTGGGTGGGTGTTTTATATGTGTAAAGCTTAAACCTAAAAGCTTTGATTATGTAAATATTTATTTCAGGAATCACTTTATAGAATCCTAGCTTTATATGAAATATACTCTTGACAAAACATGAAAAAAAAAAAAAACCCCGCAAAAAACTGACCCAGACCACACCTGTTCTTTAATCCATGTTTCTTCTCTTAAGCATACTGGTTTTGGTAGATGAACTGCACTTCTTTGCAGTTCCATGCCTAAAAAAACAAACAAAAACAACAAACCAAAACTAAGACTGGGAACGGAGTATATGAATGTCATAAGGTCTAGCTGTAGGAATCTGTTCTGTTTGTATATATACATTTTTTTAAAAGAGCTCAGCAGAAGAAAGTTATCTTTCCCTTTCTAAAACCTAGACTTTATTTCAACTGTGAAAAGTTTCTACAGCCTGTATCACGAAGCAGTAAGTCACTCACTTTAAGTGAACAAGTGTGCTATGTCTGCCTCTGTTTCTGAGTGCTGACCTAGTAAGCTGTAAGATATGGAATCCTGAATTAGTAGAATACCAATAATAAAATTTTTCAGGACTCTATAGATCCACCAGACTAAGAGTAATGTGTAAACTGCTACTGGACTCCTGCAAATTATCCTGTTAAATCACCCTATTTCTGTGTCGGCTCCCACCCCTCTATTATTCTGTGACTGGTTTTCTTCTGGTTCAGCAAGCTGAAATGCTATATACTGTGATAGGGTCTGATGTAAGGGAAGTGTTGGGAAGGAGAATTAAGGTAAGAACAACCCTTTCAACAGGAGTGTACAGGTGCATTGAACTAGGCATGATGTGTAACCAGAATCTTTGTATTGGCATGTTACAACTATCCTGTATTCCTATCTAGTAGGACCATAGAGCTGTTAAAAAGTAACTGGTGATGTACTGTCAACAATCTGTCTTAAACTCTCTGTTCTCTTTTGCAGGTAGACCACCAAAACAGCTCTAACAACAAAGCACCCATTGATTCTGAGGGTATGTTTTATATTAAAGAATTGCAATTAAAGCTGGTAAAGAAGCTTTCTTAAGGTCAATAACTAACTTCTGGCCTATGTTAATAATAAAATGACTACACATGTGCCTGTGAGTTGGATAGTGAGCAGGTTATCTGGGCAGAAAACCCAAGGATAAAATGGTTAGAATACCTGAACAGGCATTACAGGAGATGAAATTATAGCAAGGAAAAGCAGTACTACTTATGCTATGGGCTCTAGCTGTATCCTGATGGGCTTTTGGAGTACTCGTATGTAATTAGATAAACCTAATTCTATCATTTAAAAACTACCTAATTACTAGGTTTGCTTTAAAAAATAAGTGCGAAATGTACTTGCTAGTTTAATTCTGTCATATTGAAGAGACTTGAATAATTATAACCAAGCTGTGCATGTTTGATAGAATTTGCAAGTGGAAAAGGAAGTGGTAGAGTAGGTGTCTCTTGCAAATATGTAGGGTAAACATGTGACTTTCAGATATTTAAGAAAGAAGGGGGAAAAAAATCAAATGGATTTTTGTCTGGGGTAAGTGGTTTTTAGAAGGCTGCTGTAATATCAATTTTCACTTTTTTTAAAAAATTAAATTCAATTTACTAGGCCTATATTGACTTGTAATATGTTTGTACTTGGCAGATGTGGAAGAACTCTTAGGCATGGAACAATCTAGCACAACTCTGAAAGATTACACAAAGTTTGCTGTTTGGGTTTCATTTTTTGAGATTTACAATGAATGTTTTTATGATCTACTGCTTCCTATATCAAATGACAAGAAAAGAAAAACACTGCGCCTTGCTCAAGACATCAAGGGATGTTCTTATGTAAAAGGTGATTAGAATACATTGCAAATTGCTGAATGTGTAATTTGAAAAGTCAATCTTCCTGTAGTAATGTTTCTTTCTAGATTAGAAAACTCCTAACTTCATTACTGTGGCACAAGAAATGTCTACCTTGAATACGAAAGGCAACAATCTACATACACAGAAATAGCTGTATCTTTAATAGCTTTTTTTATTCTTGATTATAATTTTTAAAGGCCTGCATGCACTCCACTGCCTTGATATTCCTTTGAAATAGGAGAAATATTGAAAACAACTAACAAATTTGCTAGTGGTTTGGTATTTTCCTCTTTTTAAAAAACCACAACACTCCAGAAGTTTCTAACTGTAGTTATAATCTGCTCAGCATTTTTTTGGGGTGTATTTTAGTATTTTCTGTAGAGAAAGAGATTTCAGAGAATGTGAGAAAGTTCAGTCTGACTACAAATTACATATTACAATACTCTGGTTTAATCAAAACTGTAATGTAGTCTGGCTTGGGCTGAAGAGGGTGAGGAGTTAACAGAACTCAAAATAGCAGTTCAATGTTTGTTTCTGGCTATGGAAAAAAACAACATTTGAAAATTCTTTGATTTGGTACTGATTCTTTGCACAACCAAGGCACCAGTTTTAAAGGCTTTTTTGTAGGTGTTTGGCCTGCTGCTTTTATCTTTCATGTGCCAAACTACATTCAAAAAGCTGAATTGGACAATAAACCAAACTCCTCCATTTCTTCAAAGAATAGAAAATGTGTGAAGTAGGAAATGGTCTTCCTTTGAGCTGTGCTTCAGCATAATCTTTTTCTATAAAACTTAGAAGCATAAGGCCATTCCTGATGTTATTCAGGAAAACTAGCTAATAATTTTCCTGTTTTTCTTGGTCAGAGCTGGTATTTTTGCTAGTACAATTTTGATGACCTCTAGATTAAGAGGCCACAACATTAATATGAAAAGTTCTATTAGTAGGGTTGTAGGTGTTTACTCTAGCACATACCAAGATGACATACAGTCATATTGCAGACAAAATTCTTCACTGATCTTTTTCAGTTAAGTTGATGGCCCTGAAAGATATCTGGATGGCATACCCCTGACCTCCTCCTCAAAACTGTAGGCTAAAACAGAAGCTATCCATGTGGAATTCTGTCATGATGAATATGACCACAGGGCTTTCTTACTGTATTAGACCCTGCCTTTTTGGCTTTTCAGTGGTCAGGCTAAGGTTGCTCCCTTAATTTGGATGGAACATATTTTAGGGTGCTAATAGGATGAAATGATGTAATATACTTCTCCTTTCTTTCCCATAGAAGGGGGAATCTTGATCTTACTTGTCATCATATAATTTCTGTCTGAAGCAGGCTTAGTAAAATGTTTGTATGTCTTAAGTAAATGCATTATTGTTGGTGTTCATACATTATCTCCAATCCTTTCTTTCTATTTGATAATGATATTAACAAGATTATCATGTTTGTTCTTCCTAAAGATCTGCAGTGGGTTCAGATTTCTGATTCTAAAGAAGCTTTTAGACTTCTAAAACTGGGGTTGAAACACCAGAGTATTGCAAGCACGAAACTAAATGCTAGCTCCAGCAGAAGGTGAGAAACGTTTTTAACACCATTGGGCATAGGATGGTGTGTAGGAGGAAGGAGAAACTAAAATATAGCTTGTGGCTTTTAGGAGGGGAAGAGGGTTTAACAAGGTCTCGATATCTAGGTTTCAGTTTTGGCATCCTTTAGCAGTACGTGACTCAATGCTTTAAGCCAAAAGGTTTCAATCCTTCAATAAGACAAACAGGTACTAAAGGTAAGAGTGTTTTCTCAAATGCTGTCCTTCAAGCAAAACCACTTAGCTTTATTCCATCTAAATGTCTGAGGAAAAAGCAAGATAAGTGCTATGTATATATCCTTTTAAAAGTTTGTATCTAATAGAGTATATGCTTAGCTATGTTGACAGATTCAACAATGATTTGAACAGATGTTGTGGAGGCTAAAAATATTTTGAAGGTATTGGTCCATTTTATCACTTTTCTGCTGATTTAAACTTCTCCTTTCAGTCACAGCATATTCACAGTTAAGGTGCTGAAAATTGAAGATTCAGGAACACCACGAGTGACCCGAGTCAATGAGTAAGTTCAGAGTCTGCTTTTCTTCTGTGATGAAGTTGTCAGTTCTCTTCCATGTTGATGTACTGGTACCGCACTATACACCCAGTGCTTCCTGGTAGAGCGATATGCGTGTATGGTGGTTTCCCCACTTCCTACACTCATACAGTACTTGGCCCCCTACCTCGATCTATCAGGTTGCAATGCTGTTCTATATTTTGCCCCTTTTGTTCAGCACAAGGTTCTGCTAGCCTGCTATACTCCTAAACTCACGTAAGTCCTCAGAAGGAAGAGGACTGCAGCGGGGGAAATAGGAACCATGTTGGGAAAGGGCTTGGCAGGAGGTAGCGTGAAATTTGATTGGGGAAGCAACATGGAAAGGATGGAAGTGTTCACGCAGATGAAAATCAAGAAATTATTCCTCTAAGAAAAGTGATCATTTTGAAAAGTGAATAATTTGTGGATGTTCCTGTCCTGGTTTTGGCTGGGATGGAGTTGGTTTTTTTAGTTTGTAGCTGGTGCAGTGCTGTGTTTTGGATTTGGTGTGTGAGCGATGTTGATAGAACACTGATGGTTTTGGTTGGTGCTGGGTAATGTTTATACTAGGTGAGGGACTTCTCAATTTTTTGGGCCCTGCCTGTGAGAGGACTGGAGGGGTGCAGGAAATTGGGAGGGGACACAGCCAGGTCAGCTGGCCCAAACTGGCCAGGGGAATATTCCATGCCATATGATGTCATGCTGAGTATATAAACTGGAGGAAGAGGGGGACATTCAACACTATGGCATTTGTCTTCCCAAGTAACTGTTACATGTGATGGAGCCCGGCTTTCCTGGGGATGGCTGAACACCTGCCTGCCAATGGGAAGCGGTGAATGAATTCCTTGTTTTGCTTTGCTTGTGTGCACAGTTTTTGCTTTGCTTATTGGGTTGTTCTTATCTCAACCCTCAAGTTTTACATTCCTTTCTGATTCTCCTCCCCATCCCTCTGGGTGAGAGGGGAATGAGGAAGCAGCTGCGTGGTACTTAGTTGCTGGCTGGGGTTAAACCATGACAGTTCCAAGGCAAATAAAGTGAGTTTTCCTCATCTGCTTTCAGATTGTCAATGTGTGATCTTGCTGGATCAGAAAGATATACCAAGACCCGCAATGAAGGTGACAGGTTGAAAGAGAGTGGAAATATAAACAGCTCCCTCCTGATTCTAGGCAAGTGTATTAACGCACTCAAGAACTGTCAGCAGTCAAAGTAAGTCCTTTTAAAAATTGCAAACTAGTTGTGGCTTTTAGGTATTGCCTACAACATTTAAAAGCTATTGTTTAAAATCTACAATGTTAACTCTGAGTTTTTGGTGAAAAGATGTGTAGAATTGTAAAGTCTATACTGTAAACTCTTGTTAATCTACCAAAGTTATCTTTGAACTTGCCTTGTTTTGCTCTTTAAGTCATTGAAATTCTAACATCCTTTAAACATGCTATCAGAGATTTTAACAATTGAACCTTCCTCTTCTGAGCTTGGCTTATCAAACAAACTTTGAAATAAGTTTAAAAACCCCTTTTCACTAGTGTCATAGTAAGAGTCAAATTTTCAGCCTCTTGTTACTCCTTTGTGACCTAACTCTATTTTCTAAGTACTGCTAGTGTGACGCTTTTCATCAGTAGGATATTGCTGTGCTATCATAACTGTGCACTATTTGACAAAATCTGTCTTATTTTTTCTAAATCTTGACATAACTTTAACACTCTCCTCCTGATCTAGTTAACTGTATGCAGACAAAAGAAAGCCTTTCCACTGTTTGTACCCTAGCTTGAGGATCTAAATAAGAGTAAAATAATACAAAAAGTTAGCTGTCTAAAAACCAATACGATATATAGTAACTGTCCAGGGAATGCTTTCTCCATAGGTTCTCATTCGAAGATCTGTCCCAGAGGTTAAATGAACTCTGTCTGCTGATTGATATGCCTGCATGTGCTTTGCCATGTTCACTTGCCCCATAACACTGTTCCTGACAGTCTATTCAGTCTTTCACACCTTATGATAAAAAAGCTTTGCTAGTGTCTGTTCCTGATTAATGCTACCTTTTGTGAATTTACGGTCGGTCTTATCTTCCTGTTCTTTCCAGGGAGGAAGGATGCATTAAAACCTGCAGCTGCTTAGAGGGCTGTTAATGTGTTCAGACATGTTTTTTCTGACCCTACTAACTTGGAATTTTAACAATATAAAATAAATGTTCTGAAGCATGATCTCTTAAAGTGTTAATAGATGCCCCCTGCAAGTTGAATAAGAAGTAGTAACTTTCTTAAAATGATTCTCGTTTATCAGTCCTGCAGCGAACTACTTATGAGCTATATATGTGTTCTGGCAGGAGTGTCACTATCTTGCTGAGTTCTGCATTACTATTCATATAACTGAATAGCTGTCGTGTTCAAAATGCAGACAACCTATTCAGTGGTGAGTGTGTGTTTAGTCATGTTTTAGGATTTCTTATAGAATTTCCTGTAAGCATCAAAAACTACCTCACCAGCTGTTGAATTCAAGGGCACAACTTGATTTAGGAAATGCCAAACTGCTGCAGGATTAGGGAGAAAGTTCTGAAAAGTATCTCCACGTGTTTGGTGAATACTCACTTTCTTGCCTAGGCACTTGCTACTGTCCATTCTCAGAGGCAGGATACTGAGTGAGAGACATCTCTGATCATGTTAGGTACTGCATGCCTAGAACTAGATGTCTTTCACGAATGTGGAAAGGAAGAGGGAGAGGTGGGGATATAGTTTGATGTAGCGTGAGGCTACCCACCCTAGGCTAACTGTTGAACAAGCTCTTGGTTTTAAGTGCTCCCATTGATTGTATTGCTATAGCCTATGTGAGATAATGGTTACAGTAGCAGTCACAACAGCCACACAATCTCTTCAAACAGCTGTATCTAGTCCAAAACAATTTAAATTGATTCGAAGACTACTGCTTTCATAAATACTTTTAAATCTTCAGGCTGGATAGCTCTTATACTGACTGTAAATTATTAAACTTCTGGTAATTTTTTCTTTTGTCTTTAAAGGTTGCAGCAGCACATACCTTTTCGGGAAAGTAAGTTAACTCATTTCCTTCAAGGATTCTTCAGTGGAAAGGGGAAAGTTTACATGATAGTAAACATAAGCCAGTGTGCTTCAGCATATGATGAAACACTCAATGTGCTAAAGTTCTCTGCTGTTGCACAAAAAGTAAGTGTGTTGGAGTTTATCTTGATCAGTACTTCTGATTTGCATTTAAAGAGCATTTTAAGAATATGAATTTAGTTACTGGATTTCTGTCTCATGTTCCAATTGTATTTTCTGATTACTCCTAGTCAAGCTTTATTTCCTTGTAAAGCCTGTTTTTTAAAAAGGCTTTCTTGCGACTTTTTTCTTTTCTTTGGAGTGTGGGTGTGGGAGCATCTCCTACTGAAAAATCCATGATTCCTATAAAATGTCCAGCCTAACAAGACACTTGCTATGTTTTGGAAGGAATTCCCTGAGACATAGGTAATTGTTTCTTCTGTAGTCATAACATGACCTCACCTAGGAGCCATTCTAGCTGCCCCATATACTACTGCTATCTTCATTTGGAATACTGCTCACCTGAATTATCAGTAAAATAGGTTGAACACCAAAGAACTTGAAAGGCCGCCTTTGTGTCCATAGAGGCTTCAGTGGGAGGGTGGAGGTTAAGCAGAATGAAGAGCAGTAAATGCAGTGATATAACTGTGGCAAAGTTGGAAGATGAAAGTATCAGGCATCAGTGCTGCAGTCTTAATGAAGCCATGGAAAACGTCTGTTGACAGTTTGGTATGTTTGAAGGACAATACATCCAAGCCTTTGGAATGTGGGCTCATCTAAGCAGGTTAAGTACACCACCAGGAGCAGCAGACTGTAAGGATGATACAGCTGTTCAAGAAACAGAATTTGTAGGATGACACTTGTGTAATGGAACTAGAAACTCAAACTACAGAAAATACAGAAATCTTGGTGCATGAGGTAGAAACCCTCTTGTAGGTTGTCCAGCTAGTGAAACTTGGTGTTCCTGGGATCCAAAGAAGGGTTAGGCTATAAAGTGACTCCTTTGCACTCTAGTTGGGAACTGGTCTAAGTAGTGACTCAGAACAGGGGATAGGCTGGGGGAGCACCATGCTCGGGAGACCTATAGAAAAGTGTAACAGATATCTCTTGGAAGTGTCAGTAGAGGTTTAAAAAAGTACTAATGACTTTGTTCTGTATTTTCTGGGTAGGTTTTAGTTATGGACACGTCTGTTCTTCCCCAAGATCAGTCATTTGGCCAGAAAGCAGCAAAAGAATCATTACTTAGTCATACTAAAATGCCAATGGCAAGCAAAAGAGCTACTATCCTATGGGACAGGAGCTTAGAAGATGTGATTGAAGATGATGAGACGGAGGAACAGCATTATACATCAGGAGAAGAAGCAGTGCAGAAACATGAAGAAAATAAAGTTCTTATTGGAGAAGAAAAATATATGGTATGTGCCAGGGCTACTTTAAGAATTAAGCATTAAGAACTGAAAGTGGGATTACTCATAACTTAGTGCCTATTGTGGGAAAACACTGTGGAAATCAGTCTAAGTACAGACTGAGCAGTAAGAGTTGCAGATCTGGCTTTCTCTCCTTTTGGTAACCTATGGTCAACGCACAGCAAGTATTGCCTGGTTTTAGCAATACAGTAGACTGTTCCTTTGTATGCTATGCACAAGAAAATTCTAAAAACTGTTCTTTAAGGAACAGCAGTTTTAGCTGCTTCTAGGGAAGACAAGGAAGAGGAAACAGAGGACTGTTTTGTGGAGGTTTCATTAATAGTGCCCTAAAAATTAGTATCTGGAAAACAAAAGCTAAATCCTGTGGACCTTAAGCCTGTTTTTTAAGGCAACTTCAAGAGTTCTTGTAAAAAAACTTGATGCTCTTTGCAAATGCCTACTCTGTGTAAACTTATAAATTGCTGTGCTAGTACCAAACAGATGTTTCAACCTATTCATGAATCCTCCTGTTTACAAATAAGCTAATAAAAGAATTGGAAGAACTTTTGCCACCTGGAAGAGTAAAGTGTTGTTGTAGTGTTTGAGGAATGGGAAAAATCTCCCTTCTGGGAAACTATTTTTTTTTAATGAAAAACTTAATACTAATGGTAATTCTAGATGCTGCTGAGTCTCATAGAAGAGCTGAAGAACAGACTTATTACTGAAAAGAAGAATAAGTTACTGCTAGAACTAAAAATTCGTGAAGAAGTGACACAAGAGTTTGCCCAGTATTTTGCTGAGCAGGAAAGAGATTTCAAGTAAGCTATCTTTAAGTAGTTTTAAAGTTACTTGTTAAAAAAAAAGTAAATTAACTTATTTCTTGAATCTGTCTCTTGGCCATAAAAGACTACACTTTTCTGGTACACTTAAAGCATCTGTTAATATATCAGTTTGTTTGGACTATGAGGTCAGCAAAAATGCTGTATAGGAAAGGCTTTGATTTTGTGGGGGTGGGTAGGACTGTGTATGTATAATCTGTAAGTGGTGTTTGTTCCTGCAGAGCTCTGTCTAAAAGAAGAGCTTTGTTGATAGGATTTCTATAGACAGTGACACTTGCAAATTCTTTGGTTACTGCAGTCTTAGTGATACTTCAAACAGGTATTCTGGCTCAAGAAGCTTAGAAAAAAAGCTTGTAGTTCAGTGCTATCTGTGTATATATCTGTCTCCCCCTTCCTTCTTCAGGGCTGTGTGTGGGAAATACACTTTTATTTTGGTGTAGCAGCACTGTTTTGTTTATTCTATTGTGCAAAAATAAAGGAGACCTCTTTAGGCAGCTGTACTAGTAACTTCTTAGCATCTCATACTGGCTAGCTTTTAGCTGACTGACCTTTCTTACTATAGAGAGTGCCTTTCTCAAGAACGAGAACAGCTTGAAGAAAATTCTGAAAGACGCCTGGAAATCTTCAAGGAACTTGTAAATGGTTATAATAAAAATGTGGATGAAGAAAATATATTAAAAGATCGGCCTTGCAGTGAGCAAGCTGGACCTCTGGTATTTTTATATCCCTCCCTCCCCCCATAACATCCCTTTTACTAGCTACTTGTTATAGTCATGGTATGTCCCAAGGATTAGAAGGATGGTTTCAAGGAACTGCATGATGTGTAACTGTATCCTCAGCGAGATATATTTATCCCATTTAATAGGAGTAGGTGCTGAGCCTCAGGTATGCATTTAGGAATCTTTGGAGTTTTCCGGATTTCTGCGACAGAGTGAAAATTACAGTATACAAAGAAATTGGGGGGGGGGGGAAGCTGCAATTATGGTATAAAATCTATTGCATTAAATGCCTTTTAAAAGGTATCTGAAGCTGACTTCTTGGGCCCCATATATGGACTGCACTGGTGTGGTCTCAGAGACTTTCCCTTGAGGCTATTGTAGCTGCAACTGAAGCAATGAGAATTATATCTACAAGGCTCTTGAGGCCAGTTTTTGTGAGTTTTGAACCCTTTGTTTTTAAAAAAACAGAGGAAAGATATAAAGTCAATGTTTTAAGTACAACTTAATTTGATAAGATGCCACAAACTTATTTGACCTCACAGGCTTTTACTGACACATGAAAATTTCAGATGTATTCCTTCCAAAACTGTTCACTTGCTGTGTTCGTTCATTGTCCTCATTGGGTTAAAAAAAAAATATGCAAGTAGCTTTTATATTACATGTGGAGGGGATGCTTTTGTGGTGATAGAAAAAGAAATGTGATGGTGGGTCATTAAATGTTATAAAAAATAAAGTAGCTATTACTTGATACAGGAGACTTGTGTGAAGGTAGACAGAAACTAGCAATCAAAATGCATGCGAATTCACAAGATGGTTTTGAAGCCAGAATTAACTGTACTTCTATGTTCCCATTCATAAAGGTTTTTCAAATTTTCCGTAGAAATAATGGCTATTGTATAATTATTTGCAATTTCTAAATGGATATAAATTATCTTTCAGGATGAAGAATGTAGCATAAGGTCAGGCACCCACATTGATTTTGAAGGTGTTATTGATTATCTGCAGAATGATGTCACTGATATCAGAAAGCAGGCAGAAGCAGCACACAAGTACCTTGTGTCCCTAGGGGATCCACAGGAAGCTATAGCCTGGCTTGAAGAACAGCTGGGAAAAATTACCACTGAACTGACTAAGACCAAAGAAGAACTGACAAAGAAAACCAATGAACTAATCAAAACTGAAGAAGAGCTGACAAACAAAACCAAAGGTGAGCTGGGTGGGAGTCTGATGTGAAAGGAAAAAAAGAAAAAGAAATGACTGACTAGAACAGACATGATAATCCAGTTGAGCAGGATTTTGGAACCAAACCATATGTATAGAAGTGGTAACACATTGTTTTGTATATGTTCAGGTTGAGCAGTTCTGTGGGCCTTGGTTATTTCATTTTTAAGACAAAACTTAAAACTGTCAATTGCAGACTTCTGAGTTGACTGGTAAAATGTCAAAGTTATTGATTCTCGATTTCATGGTCATTTTGTAATCCCTGCGCTTTACATTTTACGGATGCAGTGTTTTCAGGTATCCTGCGGAATATTCACAGAGGGAAAAGTAGCAATGCCTCATATTATGATTTCAGCAGAAGTCACTTGACAGGGTCTATATTTTATAGCAGTTGCAAGGCCCAATTTTTCTGTTCAAAAAAATCCTAAACCACTTTTAAATTGTTCCATAAGTAACAGTCAACATGAAAATGAATCTATTCAAAAACTACTGAGATACCAGAAGATCTGGAGCAATGGATTACTAAGTGAACTATGCAATGGCTGCCTATTTGATGCAAGCTTCTTTTCCTGTTACAGACTTTGAAATGCAGATGGCTAAATTGGGTGAGTCTGCTGAGCAGCTTAAAGAAGCAACTGAGGTAACTTTCTCAAGAAAAACTTTTGCAAAATTACTTGTTTTAGTACAAAATTCCAGTAGCTTAAAATGTTATTATAGTACGCTTCTAGCTTTTTTATATCAAGCTTAGCTTAACTGATCTTGCTTCTAAATGCATGGTATTGTTCAACAATTTAAGACTGACTGAACTACTATTCTTTGTTTTCCAAGAAAATGAATACACAGAATAAAAGGATTCAAGAACTAATGGACATTGTGGAACAAAAAGATGATGTTATAATGAGGCTACAGGATTTGATATCCCATTTAGAAGAAACTGTAAAAGACTATGTAAGTCTTAGACATCTCAATTTTATTTATACAAATAATCTAAATCCATGTTTGTAATGGGCTTAACTATTTTAGAAAACAGTGCTTTTCTGTGTTGCTGCTGCTTGCTTGAAATTGTAGCAGTTGAGTTGTCATTGAAACTAAAGTGACAGTAAAATAGGGGGGAGTCTGAAAAATAGGACTTCTGGAAGCAGTGATCTGGAGTTATTAGAGGGCTGTAGATGAGACTGAAGAGCTGCTCTAAAGAAAAAAGCCTCCCCTCAAACTGGGAGGACTTAAGCAGTGGGAATAGAGGGATTATGTCACTACCTCCTCTATTTTTGCCTGGATGGAAGAGGTTTTACCTCAGTTAAGTTTGACCTTTTGCTGAAGCTAGAAGTTAATAATGTGAGAAGAACAATGATTGTGTAAATTGGCAACAAAAATCAATGTGTTCCACCCACCACCACCACTATGCACACACATTTTCAAAGGAAAAGCAATAATATTCATATACTGAGCAGAGTTTGAACTAAGAGGATAGCCAGGGTATGTCTGCTTTTGATGTGATTAATGAAACTTTTAGCTGGCTAGTCTGCTACTAGCTGCTGAATGCCAGAAGACTAGCTTGGCTAAATGTATTCAGATTAAAAAAATAAAACATGCAGTTAGCTTTGGTTGGTCTTTTTTGATTCTGATGGCCAGTAACCTGAAGTAGTTCTAAGAACATTTAAAATGAAGCTTAGTCAGCACTCTGATTTCTCTCTTCCACTATAAACTTAAGGCTTTGACCATACTTAATCTTCTACTCCCTCTGTGCTGCACAGTGACTTCGCTTTCCAATAGTATGTATGTTCCAAGAGTGATAAGAGTTCTAATGACTGCTTCGTATTACTACTCGTTCAAAGAGCAAGGCTCCAACTCTGTCCAGTGTTTCTATGAGACTGTGGCGTGAAACTTAAAACATGACCACAAACCTCAAGTCTGTTCTATGGGTGTCTTTTTAATGAAGTAATTAAACATGAGCAATTGGTCCTTGGCAACCAGCGTGGCTTGCCACTTGTGTCATCTTGCAAGTAAAAAAAATTTGTTCTTAGTTGAATATATAGTTTAAAGTATGTATGACAGAACTGACTAGGCTTCCAAGTTGCATCAGATCTGTCATGATAAAAATGATTTGTGGCTTTGCTGAAGGCAGTTAAAACTATGGTGAGAAAGTGACAAGCTTGTGGAGCTGACCATTTGTCCTTTGAATAAATTGGGAATTTCATCAACTCTTTCTAACACTGGAAATTGGTTTTCAGTGGTAAACAAACTCCTCTTACATGCAAGTCTTGCATTTTGTAGTTTCCTAGTCTCTTGCTCTCCTTTCTGTACAGTGCAAAGGATTGTGCTTATTTATACCCGAGAGGTGTACCTGCTTTTGGTTTAAGTAACTGATCTGTAACTGACTTGTTCCTCTGACAACCCCTATACATATCACCCAGATAGTTTTGTAAAAAAATATTTGTGTATAAAAGATTACTAAGCCTTTTAAGTTCTCACTTTGTAAATCTTCAAAGTAATTCATCTTATTTTAACACAGGACAACACTGTAACTACCATTAAAAGAAAATTGTCAGAAAAGAACTCTGACAAAGTGATTGAAAACAGCCAGTTCAAGGATTGTGAGGAAACTGTATTGGAAGTGGGAAGAAAACGTTGCTTTGAAAATAAGCCTGCTGTAGAAGAGCCTCCTACAAAGAAAGGTACAATTTCTACCATCAGTCAACAGGGGGTCTTGCAAAAAAATGTGATTGCTATTCCAGAACAGAAGCAAAAAGTTGTGAAGCGTAAACGTTACATTATGAGGAGAAAATCTGTTATGTTAAACTGTAAATGGAAGTAACTGTTATGTGTGTATCATCTGTTTTGCAGAAGGTCTGATACTGTTCACTGCTAAATGCTTAAAATAAAAGTTAATTTTTAGACTTTCCTTTCTGCTACTTTTTCTCATCTGTTAATGTACTTGCAGACTCAGCTTGTAGTTCTTAAGCAATTTCTTAACAGTTGTTTTGTACAAAACCTGCTGTTGCTGGACTTGGGGGAAAATAGCATCTTCTGCTCAAACTCTTTAAAATTGTCTAAGCAAGCATCAAAGGTGTCAATGACTTACTGTGTGACTGAACAATCAGTATGTGCTGTGGAACTTGATGTTTCATTCTGTATGCATGCTGTGAACACACCAGCTCTGGTCAAGGTGACAGCACTGGCAAAGGAGAAAAGCTTTCTACTTGAATGGAAGTAAAACTATTTTAAGTCCATAGATGGCATATTTTATGCAACTCTCACGTTCGCACTTCCAGTCTTTCTGCTTTCCTTGCTTTACTTGTGAGCTTACCAGTCTTTTTAGAACGAGGTGAATAAACTAGCTGTGGTTGAAGACCTTCAAGGATAAGGGTGAAACTTAAAAGGATGTCACTACTTATGTTATCCATGTCATTAAAGTCTATTAATCAGTGATACTGAGCTGTATGGGACTGACTTGTGCAAAATGCTATTTGTAAGGTCTGCCTGCCTGTAACTTGACTTTGGGACAGAGCTGGGCTTGTTTCTCATAGAACTATGGGAAGCATATGCAAAAGGAGAGCGAAAGATCTTCCCTTTGTCCCTTTAATTTCTTGCCTTCCTCCTGCACAACAGGTGCTAGTAAGAAAATCTTCCAGGCATTGTTTGGGTGAGGATGGGATAGAAGAGAAATACGATAAAAAATAAGAAGCAGAAAATACATATCTCGATAGAGGGATAAACATGCTAAGAGGACACATGATCACAGAAAACTGAGGATACAGGTGGTGAATAAAGTGAATGCTGGACTGTCATTCATCACATTCTACAGTGAAAGAAAAAGGAAACCTTAAATCTAGTAGAAGCTTAGCTTAATTTTATGGAACAAAGAACTTCATGCAGTGGATACTAAACTTCTAATATTTGCTGCCCTAGAAGATGGGAGAGGCAGATAATTCTCGGATTCCAGGAGTAGTTAGACAAGCTAACCACCAATGGGTTCGTATATAGATACTGAAAGGTTTAAGCAGGGATGTATTGTCTCATATTCCTCCAATGTGCCCAATTGTTCTATGTCAGGAAAGGTCCATAGGAAATGGCTGAATCTGGTGGCAGTAGCAAAAGGTGGTAAAACATTAGGCTAGTTCAACTGATGCTGTGTGCTCCAGTAGGGAATTTCTGGTGTTTGTACAACTTGTTCAAATAAGTGTCACTTGAAGTGTTTCTTAAGAGAAGCTTCTGTCTCTGTACCAGACACATCTCTGATTTGTCTCTACCATCTTTGGTTGGGATGAATATTGGATCCTAGCATGACCATTTGATGGTGACATCTATATAAATGTTACAGGAAGGGGGTGGGAAATGAAGCTGATGTAGACTCCTTGATATACTAGATAGATAGGGGTAGGTTTGTCGTAATCTTATGACTGAAGCTTATTTAAACAAACAAAAAACAGACAGGTGATAGCTCCTCCCAAACAAGAAATTACAGTGGATAACTGTCCATGCCGATGTCAGCACTGAGATTTTTGTTGGGAACAGGCTATTCAGTCATGTTAAATGTTTATTTTGTGGATGTTGAGAATATAAGGCATCTGATTGAAAAACTGAGTTGTTAGATGCTCCATAACAATGACATTTATTAACGTATATACTTAAATTGAACCATTCTCTTTAAATGTGCTTGGCACAATAAAACAATGAGCACAGCTATGCTGTGATGGTTTTCTTGTGGAATTTAGATATGCTAGTGGCCTATGACCAAAGTTTATTTTGGGAGAAGATAGGTTATCTTGTCTTGAAGTTCAGGTTTTTGTACTCTTCTCTGGGACTTGCCTCCCATGTTTTGGGGTGAGTATTTCTTTCTTCGTACTTCCTGCATGAAAATCTTCTGGACTGAATATGATTTATCTTCTTGCACTAATGTTTATCCAACTTTGCTGCGTGATTGTGTATGTCAGTACTAGATCACATCTAAATCCCTTTGTGAATGATCATACCCTTCTCACTATAGGTGTTGGACTAAGGTCTAATACTTTTTCATCTTGTCACCTTAGATCACAAAATATGTCTTGAGACACCTCAACACCTCTCCCTTTTAGTGAAGTATGTAAAAATTCATGTCCAGTGTGAAGAATATGTAGTGTTTTGTCTGATGTGTTTTCTTGGGACTGGGCTTTCAGAGAAAACCATCTCCCACCCAGGCCAAAACTTTTAATCTTGCAGTATTTAGAAGCATGGCTTTACAAGCCAAAGTAAAGCTGCTGTTGTGTCTGACCTAGCAGGAGCACTTAATGTGTCTATTTAGAACAGAAAAGAAAAGGTAAAGAAAAGCAGGGGAAAAAAAATGTCCTGTGGAATCTGATCACTGTAGAAAATAAAAAAACAAAACCTGAACTGAGATGGAAAATGCTACTGCTAATGTTTCTGTGTGACTTTTTGTTAGTGACTCTATAAAACTTCTTGGATCTGTTCAGAGGATGTTTCCATGCAGTACACATGTATCTATGTGCTAAATGCTCCCAAAGTGAGATGACTGCCAAACTCCACTTTACAGTACTTGCAAGAATCCATAGGATCTCCCTAGACTGTAGTTGTGATGACCTAATCCTTGGAGACAGGCTTGATTTTAATACTAAAACAAAGCATGCATGTTACTAAATGGACACAGTTGGATTCCAAAACACTTGTGTAAAATACAGCTAGAGTCAATTTTGAGGATGGTGAAATGCATGAGACTTTAGTTAGAATTGCTTGTTACTTAGGGGGAAAAACAGTCTTAAGGTAACAAAATATTTATGGAAATTTGGGTTTGTGTTGGAACGTTGTACATATTTCTGGGAGAACGTTACATGCAACACATTAAGTGTGGGCATAAATAGTTATCCTTATATCTAGTTGAGACACCAATCAAAAAAAGGAGAGGAAGGACCTGAACACTAAGGGAAAAAATTGTGCTGGATTTTTAGCTTTGTGTTTTTTTAAAGTAAGCGGATATTGAATGTGAAAGAAAAGTATATATTACTACTGCTCTTCTAAATGTAGGATGGGTGACTGCTGGCTGTATTAAAGGGATTGTTGACCTGGTGAAGGTGGAAACTAGATATAGCTGTGAATGTTATCTAGCTCATAGGTATTGCTACATATTAGTAAAACTAGCTAGACTTTTCTGCTAGTGGTGCAGAGTAGAAGGCTGGAATGGAGCCATGGCAAAGTGTTCTTTAGAGCTTCTGAATACCTCTTGCAGCAAACTATGTCTAGAAGCCTAAGAGGCTAAACCATTCAGAGGGCTTTAACTACTTCAAGAATCTAAAATGCTGTGTGGTATGAGGGTGTGGCTTTCAGATGGTGACTGTTTTCCATATAGTAATTGCTATTTGTTGTTGCTAGTGATTTGTACTGTTGATTTTAATCAACTTGAGCTGTGTGGTATCTTTGTTTTGTTTTTTTTTAGGAGATACAAAGGAGAGTTGGGAAGATGACGACTCACTAGAGCAAAAGAGAACTGAATACGTGAAAAATACTTCTGAGAACTATGCAGAAATACTAGCACTGAAGGAAAGAACTGAAACCTTGGAAGGTCAGCTAGCTGTACTTGAAGAACAATGCAGAAAAGAAAAAAATAAAAAAGAAGAGCTCAATGGGCAGATAACAAACTTGCATTTCAAGCTCTCTGCTTCTGAAGAAAGGGCTTCTGGCTTAAGTGAAGAACTTCGCCAGTGTCGAGCTGACTATCAGGAGATTGTTTCTGAATTGGACAAACAGAAAAATATAAATAGAGAACAAGAAGAAAAGATTATTCAGCTGAATAATGAGGTAGAAGGTGCCAAACAAAATATAATTGATAAAGTGTTACAAATGAAAACAATGCAGTCCAAAGTAGATGAGTTATGTAAACGTCACTTAGAGTCTTATGCTATGGATATTGATTTAATTAATGTAAAAGATTCCTTAGACTCTCAAAAGGATGAACCAGAGAGAGCTCAAATGAGTCCTGTGTGCGTGCAGTCCCAAACTGCTTCTACAGCAGATCTGAGATGGGAGAGCTCCTTTCACTACAGTATTGAAAGCATTTGGGAAGAATGCAAAAATATTATTAAGGCTTCTTCACAAAAAAGTCAGCGGATTCAAGAACTACTTCAACAAGTTGAAGACTTAAAGAAGGGACTTGATGATACTGAGAATTATAATAATCAACTAAAAATAAAATTAAATGAGATGGCAAATCAGGATTGTCAGTCCATAAAGGAAAAAGATCTTGTGAATCATTTACAAGAGCAAATCCAGAAGAAAACCGAAGATTTTGAAAAACAGGCTGCAGAAGATCACAGAGTAATTGCACAGTTTGAGGAGGAAGTTACTAGCCAGAAGGGAAAAATAAGAGAGCTTGAATGCCTCTTGGAGGATTTTAGAGCCAAAGATGACAGTGTAACAAAGTTAAAAGAAGTACTTAAAGAAAAAGAATCTATTATTTTAAATCTGGAAAGTAATGCAGTAGCTCTGCAAGAGAAATGTGCCAGTTCAGACAAAAAACTGAAAGAATTAAATGACCAAGAGGCAAATCTGAAGGAGGAAGTTGTGCAGTTGATGAACAGCTTGGAAAACATGAAACACTCTCTTCAGGAAAAGGACAAAAATGAGGATGAGCGAATACAATCTATAGAATTGTAAGTAAATAATGAGAACTCATAGCCCTTTGAGAATAGACTCAAGTTAAAACTACCTTCTGTGAACATCAGTTTATTTTGACATAACGTATTTGCATGTTTATCAACTTTATTAACAAAACTGTTTCTTTAAGGAGTTTTAACACACTACTTGAATGTTATATTTGCCTATTCTGCTGGCTGTGTTTTCTTTGCCTGTTTGTATATGCCCTCAAAAATACAGATCTAAATCATGTGGAATTATTGAAGGGGGAAACGGGAGCATGCAAGGAAATGAAGAATTATTTGGGGGTTCTAATAGTTTTATGTTGCATACCCTTTCTGGAAGAAATGACAATTAGTTTAATGTTATATCCTGTAACTTGTATAAAAGCAGGCAAAGTTTTCTTTGGAAAGGACTGAAAGTAAAAAGGAAAAGAAGAACAAAAGAAAAAAAAAAAAAAGCCTGGGGAGTAAACAGCTGTTGTTTTTAATAGCTGTTCCAGGTGAAATCTATCTGCTGTAAGAACTTGAAGGAATAATGGTTGTAGGAAGGTAGAACCTTCCCCAGCCCCCTCTACTTCTTAAAACTTTAAGAAATAAGAAATTAAATGTATCTGGGGGATTATATTTACTATACGGTAAGGAAATTGCAATCATGTAAAAATAGCTTTAAGATGCTATGTAACCATTCTCCTGACTAAGGTTTCTTTAGCGCTATATCTGTGGGTACCTGCATATACTTTAAAGTACAATTTAGCATGAAGGTCTGGAGATCCCTGACTCTGTGCTTGTGAAGTTTTGAATGGTTTTCCTTTTGTGAGGCCTTGTTTTGTGTTGTCAATTACAGAATCTAAAAAACCTTTTATTAGTTAGATTTAAAGTAAAAATTCAAGATGTCTTACTGTAAAAGTTTTAAATAAATATAACCATTTAAAAATAAACCCATAAAACTTTTAAATTACTTTGTAGCACTTGTAACAGCAGCACTTGTTGCAGTGTTACTGTTTTTCTATTTTCTTTTGATTTTTATTTACTTTGATACTTACAAGGTCTGGGATGAAGGTACCAAGTTTATACTTACTTGATATTAACCTTATTCCTTTTCTTACTTTATAAGGATATATAATGATAAAAATGGTTGCTCTACTGTGCTTAAAAAAATAAAATTAAAAAACCTGCAGTGTTCAGAAGTGAATTTGAGCGGTTTGTTACTTCAGGACCATGTAATAAGAAGATGATATCCAAAAGTAAAATTATAAAGCTTGTCATTGGTCTGACAGATCTGAGATTCTATTAATGAATAAAATCAGCAGTCAGAGAGCCTGAATTAATGTGTAAAAGCTGCTTCTTTGAGATGCGTAACACTAATGTTATTTATGTCTCTTAATTTCTAACACAAGGCTACGTAAAGACCTTTCTGAGAGCTCTGCCCTTGTACAAAGTCTGAAAAAAGATTTGCAGAGGAAAGAGGAAGAATATACAGATATGAAAGAGAAATTTTATGATGCCAAGAAACAAATTCAGCAAGTACAAACAGAGGTTGGTAACCATAGTCCAGATATTTCTTCTGCAAGTTTATGGCTGGGGTTCTGTTACTAAAGCCTGTTTTTCACAAATATCAAGCTACCAATGTTAAAAGTGATTCATAATAAAGCTATTTGGAGTGATACATTTAGAGTAACAGTGAATCTGAAGTTACATTGCCATTGAAGCTGTAAGCTGAAGATAAGACCAGATGTCAAAACAGGTTAGTGCAGATATTGAAGGGGGGGTGGAGTGTAAATTTTATTATACACTTGAAAAAGGTTTGAAAAATATGGCTAATCTGGTTATGGAGAGGGACTTTATAATCTTTATAATAACAGTAGCCTTACATTGTTGTTTGTGCTGACTACAAAGACTTCAGACTTGTAGGAAGTACTGACCTCTAGAAGGAAAAGATGGATTAATCAGAAAAGTACTAACTTTTAGAGACTTTTTAAAATCTGAGTTCTGTTTTCTATTAAGGTTGGGGAGAAGAAATGAAAAAATGGGATAATTTTTACTACTGTTAGTTGTAGTATTTAGTTATCAATCAGTAGGATTTCTTAGAACCTCATGGGATCTCACAAGACTTAAAAACCCAAAAGACTATTACAAGAGTTTGGGCTTGAAAGTTACACCTGAAAGTATTAATGTCTTTCCTAGCAGCCTAGCATTTGAGGACCTTTTCCTAGTCAACATTCAGTGTATAATCCTCTCTTTGAGAAGTAGCAAGGAGCAGATGGGATCACATGTCAGAAAGCATTCTTTTGTATGTTTCTTTTTTTGTTTGTTTGTTTGATTTTGGTTTTGTTTTTTAAAAGGACAACTGACATTGTAGCTTGATTAGGCTATTTCCTGGTGGGTTTTTTGGTTTGGTGGTGGTTTTTTTTCCCCTGCCAAATGTAATAATTACATGGTGACAATCCTTACCTAGGAAGGATGTACAGTATAGTGCACCTTCAATCCCTGAAATTCAGCTAAGATGCTTGCCAAAATTTGACTCTTAAAGTATTTTTTTATTTAGATAACTTACAGAGATTCTAAAAGGCTAAATGTTAGCTTTGCTTGCTGTCTTTGTGCATTGTTACAGGTACGTACAATGCGATCTGAGGAGAAATCCCTGAGGAACAAAGTTAATGAGCTTCAGAGAATTAAAAACCAGTTTAGTGAAGAATTAGAGATCAAACAGCGCACAATCCTACAACTTAAAAAGGTATTTTAGTTTTTTAAATTTTACTTGCTCTTAATTTTTTTCATTAATCCATTAATGAGGCAAGTTTTCCAAGCAACAGGAGAAAGCTTACAGAAATTGGGGTAAAAACAAGAGTAGCCAGCTGAAAGTAGTTTTAATGGATGAATGAAAGATGTTTAAAAACTTTTCACTGCAGGACATCGTCAAATCATTTTAAATAATCTGCCTAGTAAATACATATTTAATACCTGCTGATATTCTGATTAGTGACACTTAGATACGTTAGTAATAATGTCTTCCTCTAAACTTTTTGCTTAATCAGCTTGAATGCTCCCTTATACTATATGAAAAACTTACTTATTCTGGACTGTTTGTCTTAAATACTTCATTCATTACTTACTAAAGCTCAGAATGAAAAGCTACTAATTTCTAGCATGTATATTTGTTTCTTTGAACATGCTTTCTTTAATTTGCTTTCAATGTGATATTTAGGAGCAATTGAATAATGAGAAGTTGGAAGAAATCTCCAAGCAGTATGAGAAAGCATGCAAAGGTCAGAAAAAGCCATTACTGTTCTGTTTTTTTGGTGTGGAATGGCAACATAATGAGTTGTTATACTCTTAACTAATTTGGAGAGCCTTATATATTTATATTTTAAAATAACTGAGAAACTCCAACCTGGACATCAAAATGTTATAGTCCGGAACTAATTTTTGTGAGTCATTATTAGCAAATATATTTGAAAGCAATGAAACAGTCTCAGAAAAACAAACATAAGCCTCAGAGAAAGTGTGGATTTGCTGTATTAGTGTAAACTTATTAAATGTTGGTATTTATTTGCGACTTTTGTTGGCCATTCTAACAAAATCAAACACTGAAATGTGAACTAGCACAATAACAGTTTCTGCAGGTTTGATAGTCATTGTTTGACTGTAAAATGTTTAGTCTCTTGTACAATAAAAGCCGTAGTCTGACTGATGTTAACACTGAAATGCTCACCTAAATCAAGTTGAAGAGAATCACTCAACAATTTTGGATATGGATAGTTCAGTAGAGATATTCTATTTCTTTTTAATAGAGCTTTTGATCTCAGGGAATGGGGAAATGACTTGTAATGAAGGCACTTTGGGAGAGAAGGGTGGGAACTAGAAGGGTGCTTATCTGTAAATTTATTTTCAAATCTTCAGATCTGTGTGCAAAGGAAAAGATAATTGAAGATATGCGGATGACATTAGAAGAACAAGAACTGACTCAGACTGAACAAGATCAAGTGCTTGAGACCAAATTAGAAGAGACCAACAGATTAGTTTTGGGTAATTTCTCCATGAAAAGGGAGCAGGGAGGCAAAATTGTTTTGGATGTATTGTCATGGCTGCTTTACATTTCTGTTTTTATTGGTTGACTGGTATTTAGGCATTAGTTTTATGTAGTACATCACAAACTTCTAACATTAAAGGCTTCTGTCCCTTTGTGGTCGTAGCTGATAAATCCATGTAACTTCAGTAGAAGGATGTGAATGTGGTCAAATATACATTTGTAACTCTATTCTATGTAACTTCATTTTGTGTACTGACTAGAACTGGAAGCATGGAAGCAGAAATACAGAGAGCTGAATAACCAGAGCAATAATGACTGGCAGCAAAAGATGAGCAAAAATGAGGAGAAAAACATAGCTGAAAATGAGGAATTAATAAAGCTGCAAAAAGAACTGAAGGTAAAATACGGTGATGTAATTCATTCTTAGTTTTAAAGCCATAACTTTCATTTAGGAGTCTAAATTTTCTTGTGGTGCTAACTTTAAAGAGCTGGGGCATGATATGGCAAGTTGTTCACAGTGGCAAAGGAAACCCCCTCTAAAAGCTGCAGTGCACCAGGGCAGCAAAGTGTGTCTGCAGTGTCTTTGTACTGTATGGCATCACTGAGGCCCTTTTCCTACATTTGGCTACCATGGACAGTGCTTCTGTAGCTGGGCTCCTCTTACAGTTGTCTTAACCAATCTAATTCCTGATATCCATTCTGAGCCTTTTTACTGTCAGTTGCTTGGGCAACTAAATCAAACTCTTTCAAGGTCTTGTGCTTGCTGTATGACCTGTAAGCCTTTCCTGCTAGGTTGAGAACTTGCCTCTAATTCTCCTTGGATTAGAAAGTAGACTTTTTTTCAAGCAGATTTTAAGATGCCTTCTGTTTTATGTGGGAGAGTGTCTCACAAGAGGTTGGATTGTGATAGAAAAGCAGGCAAAGTTGCTGTGAAGTGATGTTCTTAGGTACACACTGTCTATACCTATAATTCAAACTGTACTGCATTCTTTCCCCTTCAGTCTTGAAGCAGATGTAAGTTGTCTACCACGTCCTGTAAGGCAACATAAAAGACTGGGAATTTTTAAGTTAAAAGGCTCTCTTTACTGTTAGTCTTTGTGTAACTTTTATAGTGTTTGTAACTTACCCAGAGCATTTTTAGAAGGAAAAAATTCTGTTCCATGAAAACACGCCGGTCTGAATAAGAACTGCTGAAAGTCGTTGATTTTTTCCAATAGAGAAGAACAAATGAGAATGTAATACTTGCACTTGGGAATATGCTGGAGTAAATCTGTGCTATTTCTGTTATTTTTCTGAGATGAATCCATTTCATGTTAACCTGGATTTTAAGATTTCTTCTGAGTTTTTGCTTCATCTTTATCTATGTTTTTGTTTCTGGTTTCATTAAAATAGGAAAATGAAGCAAAGTATCAAAATGATAGAAAGAAGTGGCTGGAGGAAAAAATGGGACTCATAAGTCAAGTAAAAGAAGTTGAGAGCCATCGCAACAGAGAAATGAGAAAATTTGCAGAGGATAGAGAACGTTATGTAAAACAACAAGCAGAAATTGTAAGTGCCTGGAGGTCTCTGCAGAGTCCTCTAGTGTAAGTCTTTTAATACAGAGCAAGTCTCATGGCAAGTGTTTACAGTGTGGGTGCTTGAGGGAAGCTGGCCTTTGTCAAAGTCCCCTCACTTTATCATGTGGCAAAGCCCAAACGAGGTCCCCTCAATATGAAAAGGGAAGAATAGAGGGGTCAAAAAATGAAAAAGCTTAGTACATAATGGAAGTTAATATGCCTGTTCTTTTCTATTCTATCACCACCACCACCGCTCTATGAATTCTTTAGACTTCACAGTGTGTGTAAAACACCAATAAGTAACCTACACTTAAATGAATTGCTACTTAATGAAGCTAAGAAAACATACTTTGAAAAACAAGATTTGTTGCTTAAACTGTAAGGCTTTAGAAGGAAAAGGAAAAAGCAAGGAGAAGTTGACCAAAAAAAAAAAAGACTTCTTTCCAGATACAGAGTAAAAATGCTTGGTCAAAATGGTAGTGGTTTTGCTCCCATATTGCTTTCAGAGTAGAGTGACTGATAATAACAAGGTAGGTAACTTGCCTGTTCACTGAACGGCATCAAGGTTGTAATTTCTTAAGTATATGAAATTAATATATGAATCTGTAAAATCTAAAGCTATGTTTGCATCTAGAAGTAGTTTGCAATGACTTTCTGGACCTACAATCAGTACAGGAGGGTGTTAGGAGCTTGGGACTACTTCTACTTTGTCTGTGACTACCTGAGACTTGTTAGTAATAAAATCACAGAGCGAACAAACAGCAGTGGTGATTCTTACCAAAAATTCTTTTCAGAAAGAATATAACTATAGATACAGATTTTCTAATTGAAGCATGGTTTGCTTTTGCATATTTGTAGTGAAACTAGCTCTATGTGAGCTTTTGAGATCTGCATAGGCTCTCAAGTTTACTAAGGCCATAAAATAGTACTAATTATGCAAAACCAAACTCTTAGAGCAGTTCAGATAATGTGTAGAAGTGATATCCAATTCTAACCCATTTTTTTCCTCATTTAGGAAAGACTTGCTGCACAGCTAGTAGAAAAGGACAGCAATCTTCAAAAGTGGCGTGAAGAAAGAGATAAATTAGTAGAAGCTTTAGAAGTACAACTCAAAACTTTGGCTTCTGACACCACACAAAAAGATAAAGAAATAGCAGAACTGAAGCAGGCTACACTAAAGGATTCAGGAAAGGTCATCTGTGTCTCTTTCTTGTTCCTGTGATTTTTTTAATTTTTTTTTAATCCATTAATTCTGCAAAACACTATACTTGCTCTTTGTATTTTGGCTCTACTTTTTTTTTCTTAAACACTGTCATATTGAAACCATTTGCAGCTAATTTAAAAACAAAAAAGCTTTATTTATGTTTGTTTGAAGCTGAACTTTGTAACTAACTGAAGCTTCAAAATACTTAGTAGTCCAAATAAACACTCCAGTCTATTTGATACTTTGATTGCAAAGTTGGACTGGAAATCTGAAACAACTATCACATTTGCTGCCTTTTTCACAGCAGCAAGGACTTCATGAACAAATGGGAGGTGAACTTTTTATAACTTTACATATGCAGAGTAAAATAAAATTGCATTACATCTTCCCAGGCTGTTATATGATTTTTCTTCACTTTAAATAGTGGCCACTCATACATGAAACTATTGGCTTTCTGTTGGGTTGGCTGACTGCTTTAGCCTGCAATTCTAAAACTGATGCTACCAAGTAATCGTAATGATGCTCATGTATATATTAATTTCTTTTGCTAATCCTGTAATCTGTGGCAATTTTTGCTGTGTTTATTAGGATAAGGAAGCTGATGTAGAAGAGCTAAGAAAACAGCTGGCTGAGAAAGATGACATTATAAAGGAACTGAAAAAGCACATTAACCACGAAAGTGTTCAGTCTTTGGCAGAAGTACCTTTACCTGAAGAAGAACAAGATAAAATAGATCAGTCTGTAAACAAAGAGGTATGTTTGTTTGTATTTATAGGAAGTATGTACTAATGATATGTTGTTATAACTTCTTCATTTTGTTATTTTCTCAGTATATATTTCAGCAACACTGGGAACCTCCCAACAGTTAGTTTTCATAGTTCCTAGTACTTTAACTGTATCTCCAGTTGTGAGTTCTTGTTCATTCTTTCCCTCTTTTGCTCTTGCTCTCAGAAAAAAGGTACTTTAGTTAATACAATGTATAGAGAGGTGATATTCTAGAACTTATATACCTGAAAGAAAAACTAGTTAACTAATCCAGGTTCTAGAGATTTGAAGACATAAAGTTTGTAGTGTTATGTCAGTGTTAAGGGGATTTCTGCTCAAAAAACTTTCATATCATCACCTGTAGTATGGTGGTAGAGATGACTCTAATTACAGCTGCCAGCCCATACTGGGGTTCACAAGAACACCACCGTATCTTGCATCCCACTTCAAAACAATATTTGAAGTTTGCACAAAGAAAAGATCAACTTTGCATATTTCCCAAACAAAAATTAAAAGGCTTGCAACTGTACTGAGGCTCCTGATTCTGACTGAACCTTTGTGTGCTCTATGAACAGTATTTAATGAGGTAGTTCTCCTGCTAAACTGAATTAATGCTGTGTGGTTCCATTGCTAATTAATGACAAACAGGGCTGAACATGGGTTTCCTAGCAGTCTCTCCCCAGCTGCTAGATGACGTGATTCTCCTCTTCCTGCAGAACTCAACTGTATGCCAAAATGCATCTTTTAATCTCTTTCCTGTCTACTGCCAAATAAGACTTTCTGGCTTGTTTCTTGCTACTTCATCAGTTTAGCTAGTGCTGTATAGATAAAGCTTGTGATGTATGAGGGAAGACAGAGTAGCTCTCAGAAGGGTTACTGCTTTATACAGCTTTGTTCATAGCAGCTAAGAGAGCACCATAAAATTAGTTTTTTTGCGATGAAATCAGTTACAGAGAAGAATTGTTGTGAACAGTTGGTGAAGTATTTACCTCAAGCCAATAGTAACAATACTGGATGATATTAATAAGGAGAGGCTGCTAACAGGATTATCATGTAAGAAACTGTTATGGTGGCATTGAAGTGAATGGGGTAAAATTTTGGGGGGAAGTTCTCAGGAACTGCATAGTGGAGATAAAGAAAAACTAAAGTGATCGAGGTGATGTGTGTGGCTTGCCTTCTGAGGAGAGAGGCCAAGAAGCTGGCATTGATTAGGAGAGGTTAAGGCCACTAGAGGGTTAGGGGGCTGAGGCTTACAAAATCGTGGTTGTGGCAGGTAAACAGAAGGCAGTACTGTCCTTTCTAAAATCCTGCAAGAACTGGGAAGCACTTGATGAAACTAGTAAGAGATAATTTTAAAACAGTTAAAACAACATATTCCTATATGAAGCAGCTAGTGATCTGGAGGTGCTGGAGATGGGTACTTTCAGCAGGGATTAGAACAATTTGTAGTAGAAATCCATAAATGTATTTGTAAATGGATACTCTGAGGGTTAAGCAGAAGTTGTACCCTCTGACACTTCCGATGCAACAACTGAGAGTGCTGGGAGTGTATGGAGGGAACAGTTGACAGGGTGGCTGGGATCACACATGTTATCCCCAGATAGCATCTCCCTTTGCCACTCTTGGAGGCAGGATATTGAACCAGGTGGATTATTGGTGAGACCCAGCAGAGCACATCTTATGATCGCATCGTGAATAGGTGTTACTGACTTAAACCTCTTTTGCCTTCTAGCCCGGGAGTTCATTAGCTGTCTGCTCTTGAGCTTTTATATTGTCACTTTAGAAAACTCAACATATTTTGAGGTTTATGAACTAGCATAATCTTTACTCATTCTAAATATTTACAGTTTATGGAAAAACAAAGCAAGACTAATCCTATAGCAGGACAAAGTATTCCAGTAAGATATGAGGGAGTTAAAGAGAATTATTCATTATCCTGATGTCCTAGCAGTGCCGCCTCATTAAGTGAGGTTGATATAAAACTAAATTTGAAAATTTTATGCAATTTTATGGATTTTGCTAAATGCAGAATAGGGAAGAAAATGTTACCTGAACAATTCTAAAGTTTTATTCTGCAAATCCCTTTCTTGATGATCAAATCACCCGATTTAGTGACTTTTGGTAGAAATAAAAGCTGTATAATGTAACCATGTGGATAATTGTATCTGACTTCAACTGTGTGCTCTTGAAAACTTACCTCTCACCGATGCTTATGAAGTGGCTGATTATTAGATAAGTCACCTGAGGGGAAATGAAAACAAAACAAAAACGCAACCACCTTTTAAATGGAGGAGTAATAGCAGGGCAAATTGGATTTGCTTTCTCTCACTGTGGGATTCCTTTGTGTAGCTTTATTAGCTAATGACACTAACCATTCCTATGTAACTTTTTGATTGCTAACTCTCATGAAGTAGCAGTTATAAAAAAAAAAAATGTTTTTATTGACCAACTCTGTTCCTGGGAATACAGTAGTGCTGGTATTCCCACTCAGAGTCCCAGCAGAGCCGGTTGAAGAAGGTGACTACCTTTTGGCTTTCCCTGAGCTTTGATAATTTTCCTTTTCGAGAGCGAGAAGGTACCCTTCAGGGTGAACCAGCGTAAGAAGCAACAGCACCTAGTCTGCTTGGGACCCTATGAGCAGCAGCAGTAGCAGCCACCTGCCATTTCTCATCACTACCAACCTCAGCAGCCTATCTGCCATGTTTCATTCAAACAGCTGCTGAATTGATTTTCATGTGCTAGCCAGCAGCTGAACTGCTGCCACGGAGATGCAGGAGCTGATGAGACCACAGCTCTGTCTGTCTTGATGGTTTTGGGAAGGAGGACAGGGTTGGGTGGAAGGTTAAGTGCTGCTGGTGAAGAACAGTTGTGCAAACTGATCTTTCCATCCCACCCTCACTGTGCAGTTCTTGCAGTTTGGCTGTAAGGAGGTACAATGCAAGGTCTTAATTCAGCTTGTGGGCAAATGTGCTGCCTGAATGCCTGCTCTTCCTTCAGAGAACAGATAGTGGTGAAGAAGTCTCTCATAGGTTGCGTTTGACTTCTAGCTTGTCTGTTGGACCTTGTTACTTATACAGTTAACTTCTCTAGTGTAGAAGGGGAAGGAAGTGCTCCCTAAAGATAAGCTAGGGAAAAGTTATGCTTTTCTCTCAAAAGCTGCTGTTACTGCCTAGTTCCTAAGGAGCAGCAGAGTTAAGATGAAGAAAATCATGTCAATTCTACTACTGTTAGCTGTGAAAACTGTGACTAGCTGACTCTGCCTTTGAGGAAGATGACTTGGAAACAAAGTATCAGGCTAAGTTCAGCAAGGAAAACTTTAAGTACTGTGATCATAGATAGAAATGTTAACTTTCTAAAATTTAACAAAAAAGTATTAGAAAATAAAAGTTAAACTCTGCTATAGTTGAAATAGTTTTAAGAACGCTCCTAAGTGAAGAAATCGAACAGCTGGAAAATGGAATGCTTGCATTGCAATCCACTGGGGATGGATAAGTATTATAGTACTTAGCTGATAGCTATTTTAAAACTTGTTTTCTTAAAATTTTCATATGCTTGTAGGACCATTCAGAAATTGTTCTTGACTCTTGTGAAGTGTCCACAGAAAATGGAAAAACCAGTCGGTTCCCAAAACCAGAGATGGAAATCCAGTTCACACCTTTGCAACCCAATAAGATGGAGGTGAAGCACCAGGGCAGCACCTTACCAGTTACAGTTAAAATGCTCAGGCCAAGAAAGAAAAGGAAGAGCGAAGAGATGGATGAGGTATGACCTAGACTGACAAAATATGTTGTGCAGTTTTTCAATCTGTTACCCTGCTTATTTGTTAAAAACCTGTCCTTATCTTCCGATTCTCAGTTGACATCCTAAAGATGTATCTAGGGTATATTTAAACCTCCTCGCCTTGCCCCCTGTGCGCCCCTCCCCG
>JAVJGI010000065.1:28159420-28184181 GCA_035590275.1 Ibycter americanus | reverse complement strand
CCCCCCCCCCCCCCCCCCCCCCCCCCCCCCAAACGGTGCATCTCTGGCCTGTGTTGAATGAAGTCATAGACTTCAATTTATCCAGACTCTGGTCTTTTGTCCCTGATTGCACCAGAACCTCCCTGTTTTCTGTAGACCTTAATTCCTCTTTAATTTAATTCCTCTTTGATTTAATTGTGTTAGGTTGTATGCTCCAGCCTTCTTAATGTGCTGTGGTGTTTACATGTGAGACTAAGGCTCCACAGCAGTTCAAGGTGCTAAAAATCTTCACTGCTTCTACCTGAACTGCATATTCCTTTCCTCTGGCTTTTATCAGCCTTACCACCAACACATCTATCTCTAAGACACAAAGGCTATGAAACTCTAAGACCACATTGTGGTGATGCTTAAATACCTGTAATCTTACTTGTGGGCCTTATGAATCTCTAGACTTCTAAGGACTTTTGAAGCTGACAGGTGAGTATGAGGGAGGTGACCGACCTGTGGATGGTTTGGCTAGGTGGTAAGTGATCTCTTTCAGTGAGTGGACTTGTCTCAGCTGGAGAATGAAGTATCTGATGCTTTTCTAGCATTTCTCACTCAAGCGTTCCCAAATAATATATATTTTTTTTTAAATCTCTTAGTAAAAGAGTTAAGGGAAATACTGAAGTACTGTTCAACAGTACTTCAATAAACTCATTTTGTTAAACCTGGATTGCAAAAGTAACTGTTAAAAACTGTGTAACCTTATTAATCTCAAAATTAACGCTTCATTCTGGAATAAGGTCCAGAGCTGATGTAAACTTGTATTGAACTGATTTTCTTTGAGTAGTATTCCCTCAGGCTGCTGGAAAAGTTGGTGTAAAAATAACCATCCTTCTGAAGGCATTGAAAGTACCAAACCTTATCTACAGATAAATATATTTCATCTAATGTAGTTATCCATGTTTTTAGGGAAGACTGTTTTACTAATCCATTTAAATCCTTTCATAGGGTAGTCATCCATGTTCATACCCTTATGGAATGATATTTAGCTAAGTAACTTTTAAATAACATGGAACTAAATTTAACAGTATCTTATTGCAGTTTTATTCACCTGAATGTTGTTCTTAAATATTATTTTCATGTTACATATGCCAAACAGAAATAGATTATAAAATGAATCAGTAACTTTAACTGTCACAAGTGTACTGAAGACACGAGTTGTTTTTTTAATTTCCTAAAACTGAAAAGCACATTTTCAGTGGTAAAACTAAGGACTGAGGGGAAACCTGTGGTGCTAAAAATAACCATATACTGCTCATCTCAAATTTATTAAAAAAACCAAGAAAAACAAACAAAAAAACTAAAAAACCTCCAAAGCCAAAAGAACCCTTGCCTTTTTTTAGAAACAAAGAAAACGAAATCTTTTGCAGAGACTCCCTTCTAAACAAAGAACAAAAACCTCTTTCTCTTTTCTGACACTGTTATCAGTCGGTATGGCTATCAGTTATCTGAAATCTCTTGGCACCCCTTCACAAGACAGAAGTCTTTTAACGACAGCTTAAAATGGTACTATGCTACCAACCTCTTTTTGTAGTTGTCAACATAAATCAGAATTTACATTTAGATTTATTGAGTTAATTTTTATTTGTTTGTTTGTCAAATCTCTTAAAGCCAAAAGTATAGGAAATTATGGAGAGAAGAAAACAGTATATGTCAGAAAGGTTTGACTACAGGTATTTCTAGTTGCCTTCTACAAGTTTGTTTCGCATTTAATTCACATTTGAATGGTTACCTCTATTCAGTATTAGCCAATGCCTCCCTACTGTTAGTTGTTGCATTTAAACAGTGGCTGCTTCTGTAATATAAATAATTGTTGTCCTTTCTGGAAGAATCCTAGTTAAAATCTGTCATGTTTATTTTCTTAGGATTTTGTGAAAAATGAGAACAAGAAAAATGAAAAATCTGCTGTGACTAATTCACCTTCTACAAGCAACAAGAAAAAGGTGCGGTTTTGTTACATACTCTTAGTATATGCGATGTTAAAGGCAATGCCTTTGAAGTAAAACTAAGGTTCGTGTTATCTATAGGGATGACAATTATGAAAAGGTGATTTTTAGGCCTTAATAGTAACCTGGGTAGGTAGTAGATTTATTTTCCCCATCAGTTTTCCTTCTGTTTCATTAGACAAGCTTTTCTAGATATAAGTGAAATACTCTACAACTTTGAATCTACTTTTTTCTATTTAAAGAAACTATTTGTTTCCTGTATTATGGACACCCTTAAATATATTCCATGAAACTTTGTCAATTTTTTTTCTTCTGGCTATAAAATGAGGTAGTCTACATTACTTGCTGTGGTAGTATCTTTAGCATAATGAACTGAGGTGTCAGTAGCAAAGCTCAAAATGTCAGCTTGAAAATAACATTGACGTCAAATCAAATGGAATTAAACTTCCAGTTTGATTTTCAGTTGTCAATTGAAATTGACAATTCAATTTTCAAATGTCAATTTTCAACTTAAATGATGATCTTGTATTTCTGTGCAGATGTCTACTAAACAGTCGTTTAGAAAAGACTTAAAGCAACAATCCACTTCAAGTAAAAAGTCAGCCAAAAAGAAAGATGGAACGCTACAAAAAATTCGAGATTTTTTCCAAAGTTCTCCTACTATTATTCACTCTAAAGGTTTGTACAGAATAAATAAGGCTTATTCCATGTTCTCTGGGCAGTGTAGAATGGCCTTTTTCTACTGTAATCTATTAACGTGTATGTTGTTAAAGGACATGTCTGCTTCATTAAGTTGTTATTTCATTTGAAATAATGGAGACTGAACTGGGGCCTGCTATATTGAATCTTGCAGAGTAGAAAAGACTGTCTTGATTGCAAGGACCACACATTTCTAAAGTTTAGGTTCAGTGTGAAAGGTAAACCAGGTGGAGTGAAAGGACATAGTGTGGAATACGTGCATATAAATTTATCATAAAAGCAATGATAACCGTTAAGCTGAAAATGTCTGAGTTACTTTTGTTCTTGCTTACAGTACAACAGTTAAAGGCAATTTCAGAAACTTGTCCTGCTGCTCTAAAAAAAAATCAAGAGCTGAATCCAAACTCCAGATCTTACCTTGTTCTATAAGTAATCCCTGTTCCCCTCCCCAGCCCCACTTTGTTTCTGTGGAAACTGTATTAGTGCTTTTTGATGTATGTATGTGGGAGGTGAAGATTAGTTATACAGAATCTGAAAGCTGGTGTCTCATGAAAATATTTGGAAGACTTCAATATACTGACTATGAAAAAATTAATGGATTTTGTTAAGTTTAAGCATAGCCTTGGAAAGATTAACTGCTAGGACTTTCCAATGAAGAATATATTTTTATGATTTCCTACAGTAAGACGTGATCTCTCAGTTAATGTGGTTTTAAAAAAAAATCAGAATTAGCATAGGGTGCAAGGAATCACCAGTGTTAAATTCTAGAAGACACTATTGTTTGGTTGGTTAAAACAAGGTCAGTCGCTATTCAGTGTGGACAGTTAAAATTAAGATCTTTGTACCAACTTTAAAACTTGATGTGCTACAGAGTACATCTTGCTTATCTGCTGTAAGATAGTCTAGAAGATGATAGTGAGGGGTTTTTTTAATTTTCCAGGTTTGTCAAATTGGTTCTATGAGGACAACATATCATTATCAATAGAAGCCAAATTCAGACTACTCAGTTTCACCCTGAAAATAGTTAATTTGAGCAAATGAATTCTAGTTTGTAACCTTTATTACCATGTCCTGTATTTTTTTCCTCTTTCACATAACTTAGTATTGTTCGGGATTTCTTCTTTCCTTCTAGCTCATAATATTCATACATTCATCTCTTTATAGAGCTAGTACTAGTTTGATAAAACTATACAAATATCTAGAGAAAATTGGCTCTACCCTGTACTTCTGTCAGCACAAAGAAGTTAAGCCTGTTGTTCAAATCCTGTTGAAGTGTTTAACTTCCAGTGAAATCTGAATCCTAATTGATTTGTAATGTGCTATTGAAACGTGTCCTTTAAGCTTTTGCATTTGAAGCTATAGAAAACTGTGGTAGTCAAATACCACTTCTGAATTTTTGTATTTAAACTTCAGGCTACATCTTTATTAAAAACAGTATAAAAATGAAACAGCTTTCTTTTGTTATTCATTAATTTTGAGGCTCACATAACCAGTAAGACATTGATTTACGGTAAATTTTTTCTTCTAGCAAAGCAGCTGATAGCAACAATAAGCTCTCCCAAGTCTGCAGAACCAGAAGGCGTCAAAACAAAGGAGCTCAGGCCAAAACGAGTTAAGAGAAAGCTGTATTCAACTGACATTTCCAGCCCTCTTGATATCCCTGCTTCTTCAGTAAGTGATTACGGGTTACTGTTCCGTTCACTGTAATCTGTTTCTATAATCTTGGCTTAAAATAAACAGTTTAGGGGACAGAACAAACCTGAAGATCTAATCAAGTTGCAGGAGAGGTTTGAAAGTACTGACTTGTTTCTTGATTCTACTTGACCCATGCCTTTTGGTCTTTTCTTCCTGCTGTTTTACTTCCTTTTCTCTGTTTTCTCACCTATCTTCTCTGTATTTGGCTACTGACTTACTGTATAGGTGGTACAGCAATCACAGAGATATCTCTAAATTTGGATTCATAAATATCTTAATTGTGGTATGTGGAGGCTTACTTTTACTACAGCAGTTTCTTAATTTGTTTTTTCGATAGCTGGTGTTCATTTAAATGTAGCATGAAGGAAGAATAGAAATAGACACTGTTAAGGGATCCACAGATTTGGAATAGCGTGATTGAAACACTAAAGTTAAAGGTCTGCATGTACAATTAACTTCACAGGGCAAGTGAGCACCTAAGGTAATTTCCAATTCCATTTATGCCCAGCTAACATTTGGGTTACTTTAGTATGTGGATACATTCATGCTTTTCCAAGCACAGTTTAGGTAGCCTTCTGGGTGTGCTTAAATTATGTTGCCCTGTCTAAGCCAGCCTATAAAAAGTCTTATAGGCCAGGGATTGATGTTTTGTTTCTGAAATCCAACTTTATGGTTTTGATGGTAACTATAGTGCTGAGCATACTCTTGTTCTCTTGGAAGTATATTCTTCATTCTGTTCAATCCTTTCTTCCCTTCTCTATGGAGAGTGTTTGCCCATACTGAGATATTTGAATTTTCTGTAAACTGTATGAATGGGTGCAGCAGAAACCAAAAAGCTGTTCATAGGAGGCTGAAGAAAATGACAGAAATGCAGAGCAAAAGAAGCTGAGGAGCTTGGAAATTAAAGGAAAAGTGAAAGACTGAATCCCAGCAAAGTCAGAGAAAGCTAAAGGAGCTAAAGCTAAAAATGTTTTCTGAACACTTCTTGTTTCACCAAATGAGTATTAGAGATTAGAAGTGAGACCTGCTTTCACATCACATTTTTCTTGGGATTTTGGTGTCTGTTTCAACAAAACCAGAATTTTATATGTTCCCAGTATTTGTTGCTTATTATGATGCACTAAAATCATCTGACCATCCTGGAGACCTCAAACTAAAAGGTAATAGGCAAATTTCATTCTGAAAACAGCTTCTAGGAAAGAACTTGTTGGTTATGTGGATCTAGAATTGCATGTCATTTGTCTCTAAAGAAATACTAACTCAATATATTGTCTTTTTTAGATCTCTATAGAAGAAAAAAAGGAAAGTGATCATCTAATCATCAAACGACGGCTAAGATCAAAACCAGCTAAATAATCTTGCGAAGCATGTTAATATTTCCCAGTTAGGGCACATTGCCATTGTATAATTTCAGTTGATTGTATGTAGGAAGTAATAGATACCTAGTCATGCTCCAAAGTCTGTATGTAGTTGTATAAATTCTTCTGATGGTTTTCAGTTCTGACTCCATTAAAGCTGAAATGCTGTTCAAGAAAGCTTGTGTCTGAATCTTTTTTTAAAAAAAAAAAAAGTCTTTGAAAGTGTTCATAATTTACCCATTGTGCAGTGAGAACTATTCCTGTGTGGAATGGTTTAAGTTGCTTTTTTCAGGTGGTCAGTATACCTACCATAACTTTGAGTAGGATAAAAACCAAAAGAGTACACATCAAAACCTGTATAGCCTTAAAGTCTTTAAAAAGATTCAAAAAAAGATTCTGTGAAGGGACAAAATTAAGGTGTTGGCACTCTGTGGAGGAATATGTTTTTCATCACTTGTGTGATTTTACCTGTCTTCTATTTACCCTTCTAAAGTAATTTATAAGCATAATGTTCTTTCAGGATTATAATATCCATAAATAATTATCATCTGCTAGTAGAAGTGACCCACCCTCAGGTAGACATTTCATATTTTATTCTAACTATCTAGTTCTGCTCAACTAGAACAGCTACTTTTATATAGTAAGGCTTCAGCTTATCAGTGACTGGGTAAACATTTAAAACGCTTCTGTTTCATCAGTGTAGCATTTACTTAAGTCACAGGCCGTGACTGTAGTTCATAGGATTTTGTATTGTTTGAAGAACAGTACTGGTCATCTTTCAGAATGAGCTGAAATTAACTTTGACAATGACCTGCTCTTGACATGGATGAAGCAAGACAATCCCAGTAATTGATCATTTACCCTAACTTCTTGCTCATACAGCTTTCTTATTTTCTTGAATAACTGCCAACCATACAACATTGTTTTTAATTAAACTATTGGATTATTTTGATTATTACCATGTTTTGGTGTTTCAGCCATCATAACTATAACTCTATGATATTATTCCATTTAAAGAGTTCCTTAGCAATCTGTTTTGCACATACATAGTGTTTAGCGCTACAGGAAGATTATCTTGTTTACAAGATTGCCTTTTGAGTTTTGGTGTTGGCCTGACCACAGAAATTTTTCAGTTCCCTATTAACATCCATTCTAAGATTTATTTTTCTTTTCCACCTTCCTCCAAGCTGTACCGGTTCATCAGCCACAACCAGCTGGTCGGTAGAGGCAGCAATATTTTGCTCATATAGCCAGATAATTTCTACTCATTTTTGGTAGTATAGCCACAACCTTACCGTCCTTCAGAAATTATTCCATGATTTAACAGTTAAAAGTGCTTTTTTGTTTGCTTTTCTTCTTGGACTGCTGCTCTGTAGTGCCTTTTATTTGGTTGAAATAAAAACAACCAAACAGATTGACTCATTGACACAAACGAGATTAAAATTGTTTTTCTTGAGAGAAAAAAAAGTTACTTTAAATACCCATTGCAGTTTAGCTTTAATAACAAATGGGATACCTGTAAAAATGCAAATAAATATAAAAATGGTCATCAGTCATTTCTTTAGTAGAAGTATTTTCCTTTAATTTTTATGTGACTATAGCTTGAATGTGCAAAACAATGCTGTGGGTCAGTTTAGTTCTAACAAACTTATAAGGTTTTCTCTCTGTTCTCCGGTAGATTATCCAAGCCTGAAATGTTTCTTCATAAGGGTAATGCATAGTTCATTATCACAGTTCCGCAGATCCTGACTTGTATGATCAGGTTCTCATACTAAGCTCATTCCCTAGTTTCCAGACTGTAAAATGGAGTTGTACCTCTATACTCTTCCATATCTTGTCCTTAACAAAGAAAGATTAATGTTTTGTTCTTTCTAACTTGAAAGTGTCAAAGCAAGCCTCATTCACAAATCATTGAGTTCTTCCATTGGTTCAACATTTTGTTTTCGTCTTCTGTGTGAATTGAGAACTTAAATTTCCTTTTCATTAGCTTATACTTGGTATTGCCATCTTCTTTCTTCCCTCTTTTTTTTCTGGTAGAAAAATGTAAAATCCAGTTCATGGACAGGTAGTTCTGAAGAAAAATAAATGCAATGTCACTTAATCTCTTCACAGGTAGGATTTTATACTTTGCGCCCCTTTGTCCTTCTCCTGATCTCCTGTTTTCTGCTATCTGTAGTCCAGATATCTGGACCGATCACTGCTCTTCAGTAGCCCTGAAAGAGAAGATTCTTATCTGATGCAGGTGCAAGTTGCTTATTTTACAGAAGTCTTATAGCTGGAGACAGTAAATATACAAGATGAAGTCATATAACAGTCTTAAACAATGGGACATTACTTGGAATATGTATTCTTTGTCTTAACATTTTTCTGGGTTTTTTTCCATTTTTAGCAGATGCTCTGTCAGCTGTTCATCTTGACCCTTAACATGTTTTTTCTGAACAGTTTCAGTTAATTTTAGAACCCATCAGCATGTGCCTATTTAGCTGGATTGTTCCTTCCAGTGTGTATAACCTTGTACTTGCCTGCAATGAAATTCATATGCCATCATGTTGCCTTGAATGACAGTTTGATTGCTTACCATTAAATCATCAAATGGCGTTATAGCTCTTATTTAACCGAAAAACCATTTGCAAGGTAAATGCAGGATTAGAAGGATGCTGAATTACTTGACAGTTGCATATATGATTTCTTTACTGATTCAAATGTGTAGAAAGCAAGAGAAATATCTTCAGCCATTTGACATCTCCGAAATTGTTGATTGATAGTGTTTGTTATTCTCCCTATCAAATATAAGATTTCATAGTTTCAATTAACTTGTGCTTCTTTCTGGTTTTGTGGGTAAATAACAAGTGACTTACTTAAGAAATGACTTACGAACACTTAAGTTTATTTCAATTACTCTGGTAAATTGCAATTTAGTTATCAGTGCAACCAACTAGGAAGTAATCTCTCAGCTTAGTCAAGCCACTATGGCATTCAGGAATGCTACTGTACTTGAACTGTATTGCCAATTTGTCGAAGCTCTTGTATTTACTAAAATTTCATCAGTGTTGCTGAGCTATCTGGACGCTATAGGAAAAGCTGTTTTTTTCTGGAAGTCATTTGAGTAAATCTAGCTTCTGAAACTATCTGAAACAGGACAACCTAGTTTAGTATCAGTCTCTCCTATACATTGAAAACTTCTGATACTTAAAATGAAGTTTCCTTTTCCCAAAAGAATAAGCTTATAGATCCCTATAATTTTAATAACAGACTTTAAGACTTCTTAAGGCTGCACTTCTTTGGTGTTTTGTTTTCCCACCAGGAAATTCTTCCATAGTATGAAATGGTTCTATTTCTGGTGTAACGCCTGAATCCTGCAAGTGCCTTGTGTAGCAACACCATTGTCTTTGAACAGTTCCTTTCAAGCATGTCGTGCTCTGAGGGGTGATTCTTAGAAAATAGCCTATGCCATACTTGTGTCAAGCTGCCCCATCTTTTCCAATGGTGAAGCCTCATCTTGAAAAGACTATTCCTTGCTTAACTTCAGCTCATTTGGGGAGAACACTTTTTCTTTTGCCATCCTCATGGCACTCCAGTTACAGACATAATGAAGGCATCTGGAAGGAAAATATGAGGATGCTACTTCATATAGGTCAAGCTTTTCACTTTGGCAAAAGAAAACAAGGAGGAAGAGTGACACCATTTGATCAGACAGCTCATGAAGCAAGGGTAACTTTCTGGAGTTAAGAAAGTGAGGAAAGGGAGCGGGATATTTTTGGGATGATTTTTCAGTAGTAGGCTAATTTTCCATATAATGCAAGTACTTGAATGTTCTTGAAATAAATCTTGATTAGCGCTGTGAGAGAATAAAAATAAAAACACTTTATTAGGACATGCCTACTTGAGTCTCAACGAAGCCAGTTGATGTCTCACCAGCGTCAGCAAAATCACCAAGAGATGGTGCTGAGACACTGCCTGGGACCTTCAGTCTTGGCACTGAGGACCACTTTTTATCCCATTTAGCCAAGCTTCATAAAAAGTTTAGAACAGGGCCTTGCTGGACTATATTCTAGGAAAGTCATAGTCCTCTAGATCTTTTTTTCCTGCTACAATGATACCACTCATGCACACAAGCAATCAGCAGGATTTTGTTTCTTGGGTTGGCATTCTGAGATGAAGTATTAGTTTATAAGCACTGATGTCTACTGTAACCTGTTCATCTATTGCTGCACACTAACGTTTCATAGGAGTTTTATATAATTTTTCTCTTTTAATGAATATAAAGGATACTTCCATTGAAAAATTCATTAGGCAGAAGTAGAGGTCCTGCAAGGCTTAAGAAAATGTATGAGATCAGATTCACTAAGGAAGAATTTGTTTCTGAAGTTGCTGGATGTAATATTTCTAGATCATTGTATTGATGAATCAAGTTGGACCTTTTTTCCTTAGAGATGTTTACTGGTTTTGTATAGTGTCTTCTGTTAGAGGGACTTAGAATGCATTTTGAGTAAGTGTTATAACATTTTTTTATATTTGAATGATCTATGAGAATAAGGAATATTCTAGAAGCAAGTTTTGGCTTATTTTATAAGATTAAAATGTCAAGTTGTACCTTTCTTGCTGTGCCATAAGGCCTTGATGTGCTCTCAGATTGCTGCTAGAAGGTGAGTTCTGAAACTTACCTGGGAACACAGACAGTTTTTTTGATTTTAACTGAAAGACCAGCTTTTTCAGTTCATTTCCAACTATTTTAAGTGTGTTTTGCTTATTAAAAAGAGTCCTTTTAATCATAGATTAATTGCTAATGTGAAGAATCAATACTATTTCATGTCAGATTGGAGGAAACAGAAAATTCTGGCGAAAGAAAAAAAAAGGTCTATAAAGGAGAGACAGCATGTTAGATAAAATGCTTCAGTACGTTGAACAGCATGTCCATTTTGGATCTCCTTAAAGTATTGTACCTTATGAGCAGGTATACTTCATCATCTTTGAGACCTCATATAAAGTGGGTAACTGTGTATGTTTGGAGACAGCCGTCTAGCTATGATTCTGTGCATGACTAATCGGGAAGATTTAGATGTTCTTTCCTTGTCATCTGTGGTCAATAGCCCTTGAATAGTATTTCTGCTCTGACATATGTTAATGCCTCAAAGCAACGCCAGAAATGATTGCACAGGCTCTGTGCAAAACCCCAAATACTAATCCTCCCCTCAGTGACCTTAAAAACTTTGGGTCAGATAAGCCAGTTGAAAGGTTCTTGGCTGGCAATACGTCCCCATGCAATCTCCTATGGGTTCAATTGATTAGAGGATAAAAGTGTGGAAGGAAGAGAGTGTTTGTCAGGAGTGAATTGCCTTAAAAGCAGCCAGCAATGGAGCGATATGGTTTTATTTTCTGAAAAATAACAGTATTTGTTGCTGTACAAATAAGCTTTTTCCGTCCTTGTACACTGGTGATATCCAGGTTTATGTTCTGAAGTAAATGATTGGTGAAAAAAAAAAATAATTACAGAAATGTGTTAATATTCAGTCACCTCATTTAAAAACTGAACTTTGGAAGTTTAGCTCCTTGGTGTTAGCCAGACACATCCACATGTGGATGCCAGCGTGGAGGTTAGTACTGATCTCAAAAGGAATGCAAAATTCATGACTCTCCCAGGAGAGACAAGCAGCTACTATACATTAATTAAACAAGGAATTTATAGAAGTATATGTACTTGAAATCATTGTCCCTATGATTTTTTAACCCGTTTGATGTAACAGTTACAAGATAACATTGTTTGAACTTCAGCAGAAACCTGTTTTCAAAGTTTTATTTGACTTACTAGAAGGGGATGCGTGCAATGTCTTACTTCACAGGGAGATGTGTGTACTACTTCTATCCCATAGTACTTATTTTGGTTTGGGTTTTATGACAGTGTTGGAAAGCAGGGGGGAAAATCAACGTGGGAGGCAAATGTACTTGGAAAAAAGGAGTCCAATCAGATAAAAACTGTTATCTCTTTCTGGTATTAATGAGACCTGGGCAAATGCTTCCAGTAGACAGCAGAATGCCTCGGGATCAGATTGCAAAATGAAACACTATAGCTTAAAATGATCAGCGAGGCCATTGAAGCTGACTCTGATTACATCAATCTGCAAATTACTTAAGTAAATATTTCCATTCCAGAAATCTGCAAGTTATTGACCATGTGATATTAAAGGCAAAGGCATAGTAGGGGTGAGAGTGAAAAACTTGGAACAAGAGGTGTTAACAGAGCTTTCACCTGTATCAAACATTTCATAATATGTAATTACATCATAGAAGCACTATTTCTTTTTAAACTACTTTTATCACGAGAACAGCCTAATTGCAAGCTTACACTGAGGGGTGGAAGCAGTAGTGCGTTTACCATACTGACTTTGTGCTTTGTTGCTACAAAATTGACCTTTTACAAAATATCACTTGCAGTGTTTGGTGAGTCTCAGACTTACTTGTGTGCATTTTCATAATGCACACCAGTCAGGGAAAATAAGTTGCTTCACTTAAAAAGAAAAAAACCCAACTGAAACATTTAACATAGCAGTTTTATTAGTTTGACAACCTCTGACATTAAACCACTGTGACTTAATAGGGTATCTTACAAAGCTATTGACCATTTTTTGAGACACTGTGTTGTTGGTGGGTTCCATCTGAGCCGAGGCTTTGCAAGGTGGTGAGGGCAAGAGAGACATTACTACTATACAATGTCTTTTCAGTAATACTCTCTTGCTGCTAGGTGCTCCTAACAAGATAGTCCATGCTGGCGCCTCTGTCTCTGCAACCATCTGGGATGCTACAGTGTATCACCCAGAGCTGGCCCACAGACACTGTACAGCAGTTAGCTAAAGTACATGAACTCACTGGCTCGTCATTTCTGCAAGTCTCTGAGCTCCCCTATTGCCCAGTGATAAGTGAAATGAAATTACTTGCACTTACTTCTAGCTACACCAGCCTCTCAGCATTTAACATGATGATACTTTTTGTGTGTTTGATTAATTGTTTATACCATGTCACTGACTTCAGGGGAACTGGAATGTGAATTTATACCATGTCACTGACTTCAGGGGAACTGGAATGTGACTTCTAAATCAGAAGTTGTTTGGAGGTCTCAGATTTTGCTCCACAGGCATGAAGTCACAACTTCCCTCTCCTCTGAAATGATGCTACGATCACAATCGAAGTGTTTCCTTATCGGAAGAAAGATTTGTGATCATCTGTGCAAACAGATAGGTTTCAGTGACAGCTGGAAAACAGCTGCACAGGTTGGCATCCTCCCTTTCTCCCATAAGAAACTCTAGCTTTATGACCCATGCTGATTTGGATGTGTTTTATCTGTATCTTTGTATTTGGGATTTAAGATGTTGATGAGAAAGGCATTTGGAGAGAAGATGAAAAAGCCTGTGCCTTTAGTCCACACAGAAGGAACAGACTGCTTCTGTAATAAGGAAGTCTCTGAAAAGTGGCTTTGAAGCAATCTTAAGCTTTGAGCATAGCTGGGATTTCAAGTAAAGGCAATGACTGAATTCCTGAGGAAAGTAGTTTTACAGAGACACCTCTATGCTCACAGGTATTTGAAAAAGTCATGTATCTCTTGGCAGGGAGGATCTGATATCATTAGCTCTGATCTGATATCATTAATTGTGAGGCTTATGTGGATACTTACATAAGAGGTATTCCTCTTGAGAAAAACACAACAGGAACATCTGAGGAAATGCTTCACCTGGACATATTTCAGCTGCTTTCTCATTAAAGCATTTCTGTCATTCCTTAACTGTGGTGGGAGGTCAGGAGAAAGAGTCTACTTTCCAGTCACCTGTTTAAGTTTTCCCCTTATGAAGTGTAAATCACCTGGTATGCAGCTTTTGGAGCACTAGGTGCTCCACAGCCCCTAAGGAACACTCTTGGTTTGTTTGCTTTCAATGGTTTGATGAATAATTCTGAAATTAGGAAAGTGATTGCGTTGTGGAAAGTCTGTGTGCAAGATGTTCTGGATGTCTTTCTTTCCAAGCAGTTTAGCCAGCTAAAACATATTATCCAAGTAAAAAATTTGAATAATTCTTGTTTTTCAAACAAGAATTTTAACTGTTTTGAAACAAATTCTGGAGAAAATGCTTTGAGCTTTATTTATGTCATCTTTTTAAGCATATGATATCAATGTGCGAAATGCCACATGTCATTAATTTTCTCCAACATCTATTCATAATATCAAGATTATTAGGTAGATGCTTTCATCACCAATATTGACTGTTAAAATTCTTGTTTATGAAAAAAGGCCCAGTGAAGTACTTACTCTTGCAGACACTGCTTGAGCAAAGCTGGAACACTGAGTTCCCAGCAGGAAATCTCTTGGACCATCTCACACAAAGAGAGTTTTCTTCCTTGTAAATTAAACTTCATAAACATAGTCAGACTCTAGTGATGCAAATGAGTAATAAAAAACTAAATAACAAGTACAGTCAGTCTCTTTGACTCTCATGACAGCTTTTCAAAGAAAAACTCTGAAGCTGAATTTCATTTAAGGAGTGACTCCTGTTTGCTAATGCAATAAATATAACTGATGGGAGAGCAAATTTCTGTTATACAGATATTGCCAAAATACTAAGTACTTCATAACTTAAACATTTCAGTGTTGTGGGAGGTAGAAAACTATGTGCCAGTAAAAGATATATATACTTTATGCAAGCCATATATGCAGATTTATGATTTAATGAAACAAAATATTCTGCTTGATTCAAACACATTTATAATATTTAATTCCCAAAGATGCTGAGATTTCATTTTTGCTTAGTGAAAAAAGTTCAAAATCCTGTGTAAAATGACCTTTCTCATCTCTGCATTGCTTTAATATTATAGCCACTAGGGAAATATGTTGTTTGTAGGTCAGTGCTCTACAGGTAAAAAGCAAGATGGACACTAACAGGAATGGTTATGGACTCCCTAACCCCTCCAGCAAACAAGTGAAGTTTGGGGGGGAAAAAGGGCTTTTTAATCGTGTGGTATTTCAATCTAGCCAAGAGTACTGTATTAAAGATTTTGTTGTGCATCAAATGCTATCACTTTCAAATACCTTTTAAAAGTAATGATACCTATCTCCGTCTTACCGCCTTTCATTCTTCTGAGTTCTGTTTTGCATCTTATGTCACTTTAATGGTTAACATTTAAGCCTTGATGTCATATGTCTTTTTTTAATGTCCATCATTCAATTTGTTCTCCCTTTCCTAGAGATTGAAAGCTCTGTGCTGGCACTGTGCATAAAGTAGTTTTACTCTTATTCTTCATCATACTGCAGACCAGCTGAGCAACTTCTATGTGGAATTCGAGGATATGGTGCCTGATTTAGTCACAAGCATGAAACCTTGTGCTGCTTTGTAACTTGGTAGGAGCGTGCAGCTACTTCTGGTTTTGACTATGTTAATAGCGCTTGAGTTTGTATCAACAGTTGTATTTCTATCAGCAGGAAGGTGAAGGGAGGTTGGGCCCCATTTGCTAGTCTGATACTGGGAACAGAAGCTGTGGGTCTTCAGATCACTTCTCCTGTTGAATGTTACTGTATCATAGTGTTGACAGTAAGGGTTCGTTTCTTGCATTAAGATTTTAAAGAAATGAGCAGTAGTGGCATTATTTAGGGAAATTCATAAAATAAACATTTCCAGAGAGCTGATGGAACAGCATTAAGCAGCCTGTTTCACTATGTAGATTGATTTGTCTGTTGGCATTGCTGAATACGCTGTCTGCAAATTGCGTATCTTGGATCTAGAACTGGTACCAGGGTTGTGCTGTATTCACTTTTGCTGATTGACATAGTTTTTGAACAGAAGTATCACCAAGCTCACGCGAACTGTTAGTGGAAGAGACTGGAGTGTTCCCTCCCTTGTTAAGTTTTTCCCATGGGGACACCACTTGTTTGCTGAAAAATCAGTCCATGGCAAGTTAAACTAGGACAAGTGACACAGAAATCAGTTCTGGTAAATACTCCTAATCTGTTAAGAGTTTGCAGCCTGATGTATATTTTAAATAGCAGCCCTCTGGTGTTAGTTTTTCCACTAACACGGGAGGGCTGTGGTCGTTTAGGGTGAGATTTAAGGCTTCAAGAAATCACTTGTGCTGTCTCCTACTCTCCTGGAGTATTTTGCAGCTTAGCATCAGAGTGGAAAGGGTGCCTCTATGGGAACGGACGAAGAACTCTCCCTTTCAGCGGTGGAAAAGTTGATCCCAACTATCTAAAGCTGAGGATGGCCTGACCTACTTTTCTGCATTCCTCTTGTATTGTAATAATGTAAATTACATAGCAAAGGAAGTAATAGACCTGGCTTACCATGGTGGAGAGACCTGAACAGCATCATGGCAGAAATGATCAAACAGAACAAACATCATGGCAGAAATCATCAAACGAGTCCTCTTAGATGAGGAACTTAGAGGGGCAGGGAGGAAGGTAGTAAGAAGGAAGAGGAGGCATCCAAATGACTTGCAGAGATGAAGAGAGAAAGTTTTAGAGAGAGGGATGCTATGAGCTGCTGAAGTACGTACTCTGTAAACTGTGTAGGCTACTCAGTGGGTGATGTTGACTTGGATAAGACTATTTTGGTGTATGTAAACCCCCACCTTTGCATTTAGGCATTTCTCTTTTAAGCCATTGGGAAGAATGCCCAGAATCAACCTTGATTCTCAGCTTTGTGCTTCTACTCTTTCCTAGGCATGGGGCTTCAGTTAAGTTCAAGTAGCTACAGTGTGGTCAGTACCTGAATTTTTGCCAGCTGAACATTTGGTTCAGGAGATCCCAGGACTGGTTTTGGACCGTCAGAGGGGTCAGCCCACATGAAACTAGGCTATGGCTGTGCTGATGAACTTGCGGCTCTAGGCAGTACCCACCGCCTGCTCAGAGCTGCGGCAGGGCCGCGGCAGTGCCCCCAGGACCACAAGCTTGTCTGATGTTAATAACTACATTTGCTGAGCCGCTCTTTAGATCTGTCCTTTGGCTTAAGGTGTAACTGTCTCACCAAACACAGCTCCTGGCCTGGACTAATGTTTTTTGTCTGGCATCTTAAATTGCCACAGAGAGGCTAACTACACAGTGTAGAGGCTCTTCTGCTCTGGTAGATGTGGTGAAAAGAAGATGCCTGTAAAGCGCTGAAGTCATGCTATCTTGAGAGAAGACAAGTGTCTCAGTAGAGATCTTCTCTACCCCTCTACCCTTCCTTCTTTTCCCCTCCTGCTTAAGAAAGCAATATGCCACAGCATTTGAAATAGAGGGAGTGTTATTCCACAGCTGATTCTGTTCTCTTATAAAGATTTATGCTCTTCATCAGTATTTTGATTTTGTAGTTCAATAAAATATCATCTACAGTAAAACAGCCCTGCAGGGTTCTGTTTACTACAGTTGGAATGTGCTGATGACTCTCAGTTCCCTTTTTATCTAACGTTAATTGACTTCATTCCTTTTCTTCGAGCCTATGTGAAGAATCAAAATATCAATTTTGGTTTTGTTTTTAACCTTACTGACAGAGATCTTATTACTAGAGAAAAGCACAATAACACTTCTCACATGTTTTGAACATAGAATTTTTCAGATTTTGTAAAAAAAATATATTTTTTTTTTAAATTAACTAATAGTTAACAATCTTATTGCTTAAATCAAAAACTGGATTCCAGGTGCAATGAGTCACTAAAAAGTATTTTTTTAATGTCAACATTCAAATGACTGAAAATAAATTAATTTATTGCCACATGAACAACAGTGAATTAAATTAAAACTGTGGGCAGAGAATTTCAAAACTACTTTTTACTTTGTCTTTCCTTTCACGTATTTTTCTCTTGGTTGCTGTCACTTGTTCTTGCATTAATGAAAGGCACATGAAACATGAGTCCAGGTAATAGCAAGACTAATTACAGACAATTTGAAACAGCTTATGATAGATTCAGTGATGGACAAAACCCCCAAAATACATTCAGAACTGAGACACTGCAGACCGTCAGGTGCTTGGATACCAGGCTAGCACATTGGACTTGCAGATAATACTGATATGAGAATGTACCCATTTCAAAATTTTAGATAATGGAATTATTTTTACATACCTCACAGCTTTGCTTTTCAATGCTGCAATTCAAAGACATGTGCACTAAGGACTAAAGCAGAAACAGGAGACTACATAATTATGTTGGGAACATATATATACCTTTTCATTAGAGCATTCTATCCCAGCTTGGGAGGTGATTTAATTTGTAAATGGAATGGAACAAATTGCCTATGTGATAAATTAAATATCTGTATTAGCTGCTGTATTATTCAGGCTGCCCTGACGGACTGCCATGTTAACTGCAGTGTGCCAAAACCTCTCCTCAAACGCAACTGTGCATGACTGTGTTGGCTCCCATAGAAATCTGCTTGCAAGCAGAATTTAGTTCTGTCGCCTCATGAGGGACTGTATTCAGAAAAAAATACTTTAGGAGATACAACCTGTGAGTTATGAAGAGTAAGAAATCCGTGGCTTAGAGTCTGACAAAGCAACAAAAAGTTACCATTTCATAGACACTGATCCAACAAAAGCTCCTAAAGCACTGAATTACTTGCTGGCGTTATCAGAGATTCATTGACAGGCAAATGCTGATGAGGTGATTTTATTTAAATGAGGAGCTAGAGAAACTGTTAGCAGCTGCTATTAAGATCATAACCTCAAAATCGGCAGAAGCATAAAGGTTAGACTACCTCAAGTATTTTAAATGGTTTTTCATCAGTGGGTGCATAGTCTCTGCAGTGTTTCTTTGTAGCGCTCCAAGCAATGAAGGGATGAAAACCAAATGAATTAAAACTGCCACATTCTAGCCTCCTGCCTTTCGTGAACACCACAAACCTTTTGACACAGAGCAGTCCCGCAAGTCTGTCTCCTCAACTTAGCATCAACTTTGTCTTGCTCACAGTTAATGGTGTCAGCACTTTTGGGATCCGAGAAACCTCACGGAGCTCCATCAGTGGCCAGTGAGAACAAAAACCAGCGTGGCAGAAATCTGAATTCCTGCTTCTCCCTGATCTGATCTGTATTCTGTCAAAGCCATTCCCTGAAAGGTGCGAATTTATCCATGAAGCTAGGAAAGCTAGGAACTTGAGGCTAAAAAGCCAAGGTGGTATTATCTAAGTTGCCCATCAGCAAAAGGCTTTCTACAGCCAGTGATGTAATTTTCCTGTGATAGAGATTAGCAGTGTCTGCAGGCTGTCAGGTATCATCTCTGTTGGAGGGATATAACAAAAGCACAAAAGAATAGCACATCTCTAGAAAGGATAAAGCTAATTTTTAACTTCAACAGTAGCTGCAGTCAACTTTTGCAGGAAACAATCTCCAGAAAATATCCTACATTGCATACCTCTGTGAAATTTATTTTTTCCCTTTTAAACAACACAAACTTCAGAAAATATCTAGGTGTAAGCATTTCACATTTGTTTTGATCTTGCTGACTTCAAATGCTTTTAATGTGATTTTTCTATTTTAAGTTTTTCAGCAAAGTTAACAACAGGAAATTAAGGCAAAATTGGGGTGGATTATCTTTGTTAAAAGTTAGAGAAAGAATTACTGAGTAGAGTCAAAATGACCTGAAGAATGGCAACATGTAGAACTAGAAGTAAGATAAAAGAAAAAGCTATACGAATAAGAGACTGGAAGAGGGTTGGACTGGATAATTTTTCCAAGAATGAGGTTGTTCTGCTGCATCCATGACAGACACTAGCCTCATCCAGTGCCAAACCGCTCCAGAGTGGGAGTTCAGACCCTCTTGGAAATCTAGTCCAAGAGCTCATCATCTTTACCCTTGGATTTCCCTGCCCTCTAGATCTCCCTGCTGCAATATCAGTTCATTATTCCTTGTTCTGTCCTCATGGGATATAACTCCTTTATAACTTCTTTCACATATTTAAAGATGGCCTTTTGTGTTTTCTGATGTTCAGCCTTTCTTGAAAGGTCACGTTTTCTGGATCTGGGCTCCTTGCCTGTGCTCTCCTTTGGTTATCCCCTTTTGGGGGAAGAGACCTCTCTTTCCCCTGGTCACTGTCATGCCCCAGCTCTACCTGCTTCAGGTCTTTATGATATGAAGACCTTCTGCTTATGTCCTGTAGGATCTGGAGCCTGTGCTAAAACTTGTGATATTTTGCTGTAGCTATGATGGACAGAAGATACAGGCAGACAGGATCTGTAAATAGAGGTAATGCCTTAGAGATACTTTTTAGACCGACATTTTTCTGGAAAGACCAGACAAGCTTGTGCCCGCAAAAACTCAGGCTCTGCTTTTTACTTACTGATTCATACAGCAAATTTTTTTGTCTTCTATGCTATATCGTGACATGGAGATATGTAGCACGTATACCTATCATCCAACATACAAGATTTGCGGTAGCCATGGTGGTCTAAGGATGTAATTGTCCTTACAGTATCAAGGAGGGCTTACATGTTTAAAGGCTTGTCTAATTCTTCCTTCTGTACAAGTTAGTCTAATAAGTGACGCTTCTGTTTGTAATCTCATCCTGCATGAGAATTTAGAGCTTTAACGCCCTGTTGCGGGCACTTCATAAATTTATCAGATCCATGGTTGGGGAATGGCTTCCTGTTATTCAGTTACATGGAAATTACTCTTAACTCAAGCAAAGTTAAGGTAAAATGTAAACAAAGCATCCAAAGTAGAAAATACGGGCCTGACCTACCCATCTCATGATTAAATTGGAAGTTGCTGAATCTCCATTATTCAGGAACTGGTCGTAGGTTTTTACCTGACATGGGAATGAATGTCCCTGATGTTTTCTCAGAAGTGCAAATGTCTCTTCACTGGCCAGGTGTCATCTCTCATTCTTTAATGGCTGAACAACAAGTCCTTAGTTGAGAAGTGGGTACATCTCCCCTGCTGATCCAATGCACGCCTCATGGTCACTCTGCTTGGCTGTGCCAGAGGACAGGATGCAGTGATGAGGGTGAGCTGATCTAGTGGCACGTTGCTGTCAGGCACTGAAGCCCTGTGTCCCTGCTGTCCCTCTTCTGGCTCCAGTTTCTAGTGCTGATACCAGCACCCCACAGACCATTTGGGGAGCCCTAGAAAACTGCCCCGGGTACAAAGCAAATTGATCTTTCTGTGGTTTGAGGAAGGGGGATCGGTTCGGCGAGGGGACAGGCAGCTACCACAGCCGCAGCAGGAGCACGGAGGAGCAGGGGGACGTGGCTGGGTGCGGAGCAGGAGGAGTGGTCCATGGGGCCTTGACTCTCTCCATCAGCTCAGCTGTGCCGATGAGCAGTAGGTACCCTGTGCTCTCTTTCAGCCTGAACTTTGGCAAAAGTAGCTGACATATTTCATGGTGATAGCTGTCAGCAGCTTATTACTGGCTCTTGCTGGAGACCAAGCACACTGGTGACTGATTCAGAGGTGACTGCTAGTACCTCTCCTCCCAGAGCACTGTAATCCCTTGCCTGACATGGTGGGCTAGAAAGGATGAGTAAGGGTAGGGGTCTTGGCTACGAGGCAGTGTCTTGCCCTGTGGTGCAACAGGTAGCCAAACTCAGAGGGCATGAGAAGCATCATCCATTTCATAGGGGACTGGGGTAGGCTTTGATGCCATTTTGGATGTGGTAGAACAGCTTCTTTTGTTATCTCAGGTAGAGTTTAAATGTGTTCTCTCTAGAGACAAATATTTGCTACATGGAATGAAATTTATGTGCTTGTAAAGAAAAAGCTAAGAAATTAATTTTAATCTGTTTTTAACTATGAGAGTCCAGGCTCTCCAGGGGTACATAACAGTAAATAAAATCTATAAATTAACACTAAAATTATCTTGATCAAGAGGTGGATTTTTACTTTGTGTAAACTGGAGCATAATTTTATTCTGTAGAGAGAATTAAAAAGAATTGTTGCGTGATGTGGTCCAGCCATAGTTTTTCAATATTGGCAGATAAAACTTAAGGTAAATTTTTTCATTAGAAAAAAGGTTAGATCTCAGCAAATGCTGCCACCAGACTCTTCTAGGAAAGAACAAAGTTATTCTATTAATTATAGTTCTAGTCACTTGTCTTGCATCAAAGTCTTTTCCACAAGATTCCACCTCAACGAACAACTTGAGCTGAAGATGAGTGATGGAGCAGCGTTACAATCTTCATGTCTCTGCTTTCAAACACAGAACATATAGCGAGTTCAGTATGGATGTTTCTGGGCACCTGTAGTATGCTCCTACTAAGCAAATCCTGGTTTGTCACACCTGAGATTCAAGATGTTTCAGTTAATAATCTGCTGTGGGCGTTGTTGCATGAGATGTGGGTTTCTGCTGATTTAGTGAGTAGGATCAGCTGGTGACAGGGCCACAGGTGATAAAAGAGAACAGAGCGGCATGGCTAGGTGTGTGGGGGAAGGAGGCTAAGATGTCTCCTCCCGTTCATCAGTACTGAGCTCTGCTTCTGATTTAAGGCTGGAGTTTCACAAAGATCGTTACAGTCAGCAGCAGAGGCACGTCTAGCCAAATGTATCTAGTTTGATGAGGCAACAAATGGTATGAAATATAAAGAGGATGAGAAAGCCAGAGGAGAGGAGGAATGTGGGAATTACACTGTACAAGTCATGTTTCCTGTGAAAACTAACACTCCCCTCTGCAGTGTCACCAGCCTTTTCTTAGCATGCACCAGGTATATTGAAGGTAGTGGAAAGAACATTGCCTTGGGAAGTTATTATATGGTCTGCCTATTACCTGTGCCCTTTCTCCTTTTGCCAGGCTGAGCTTAATTTTCATTTCTGGGTTTATTTTTCTGTGTGTGTGACTCTATCTAGACATCTGAATTGACCCACACTAGAAGTTCCGCAAATGTTTCATGTAAAAAAGGCAACAGAAATTTTCACTCTTAATTTCCTGGTGGTGGATGACTACTTGTGCCCTTGGTAGCTGAGGAGTTATAGGAAGCGGGTTGGAATTATGGACAAGAATTTGAACTGCGTGCTACAGAAGGGCTCAGTGCTGAAACTGTTAATAAAGCTAAGAGCTAATGTGCTCCTGGCTCACTTGGAGCAGCTGATACCCTGTAACACTGTTTCTGAGATGGAGGTAGATAACAGCCTCTCTTCTTACATTCTTCAGGAAACCATCGATATAGTGATAAGTCTGTAGAAACACTATATACATAGAAATGTAACTATGAAGAAATGAGAGGTATAGATTTGTGGTAAAAGATGCCTCAGAATATGCTTTGGGCAGTTTATTGTGAGTGCAGCATTCGTACTGTCCTTCATAACTCTGTTTTGGGGAGAAGTCTCCCTGAATTCTTAAACTTGTGGCTTGCTCAGTCCTTGCAGCATGCTGAAGTCTCAGAATTCATACAGCTTAAGCTTGTGTCCCTCTCAGACCCCCTATGGATTTAATCTGCACAGTTCTGTGGAAACACAGCAAGCAGTCAGCTGTTGATAGTCTCTGAATATTTATCAGTGCTGAAGGCGCATTCTTGTCACTAGGGTAAGTGAAAGCCACTAATCTTCTAGTGTTTAGCAAACTCTTTTGGGCATCCCAGACAAATTAGGTTGTGGGCAGCCCATCAGTGGCCCCTTTTTTGATTTATACTGGCCATAAATCAAGAGCTGTCTCCTGAGCTACCTTCTACACAACCATGCAGAGAGGGGGAGGAATGGCACTAATCTCAAGCCTTTCCTTCAAATGCGGTTTTTGCTTTAGTTGAAGTATGTTGAAAGTGTAAGCAAAGCAAGGAAGTGCCTGCTGACACTGCCCGATAATGTTTGGGCAAGTGGTTGCTCTGTTACAGTGTTAGGGGGTGGGATAGATTCCCCTTTCGCTGCCTGGTTACGGGTTATGCTTCTCCGTGGTTGTACCAACAGGTAGCTGGAGTGGTGGAAAGGGCAGCTGAAGGGCCTTCCTGTGGCCTTGCTCTGAGGTTAAGCCAAGGACTGTCCACTCTACCCAGATACTGATGGATGTTGGTTAACTTGAGCTGAGGACTTCAAAGGCGAATATATTAGTGCCCATGGAACAGTGCTAAATTAAGGGCCTATGTGTATCTAACTGTCCCTAATGTGGACCTTGGTCACTTAACTCTGCAAGCAAAAATACTCCAGAGGAGATCATATGGCTCTGCCTTCACTTCAGCCCATTTGATCTCCCTTTTAGAAGCTTGTGTTAAGTGATCTACAAATAAAACCATCATGCAAAGCCCTGCACTGGTAAAGGATATGCAGCTTGCTTTATCTCTGTCTTCACACAGTTTATGTATGAAGCATTTTTTTGGCTTGAATTCTCTTACAGTCTGATGTGTGCTGAGGTGTGCACTTTGGTAAACATCTTTGTCTTAGAAGACTTATAAAAAACATAGGAGAAAATCTATCTTTGAGTCAAAAAATAGATAAAAAGTGTGGTGTAGTATAGCATCATTTGTTATCTTTGGCAGTATTTTGATTTATTGTAATTTAATTAAAAATAGAAAAACCACATGAGACTATCCTTGAAAAATCTAGGAGTCCCAACTCTCAGCTAAACTTTCTCCATCACAGAGTTTGGTGTCCTGATTTCCATTAATGAGTGGGGGAAAGGATTCTTGGAAGGAGTTAATCTGAGGCAGTTTAAAAACAAGATTTATTGGAATTTTCTTTAAATTCAGATTTTTATGGAATTCCTTTTCACCTTTCAGGAAGTTTCAGCATTAAAAAAAAAAAGTAAATAAAGTGTGCATGTGTGTGCATTTGGGGAAGAATAGACTTTTAAATCCCATATTCTATATGGTAGCCAAATCTTTGCTCTGTCTGGTTTGTCAGCATAATTGTACATCTGTTCTCAGTTAAGCCAATTACAAATCTTTTAAACAACCCAGTGTCATGGAGCATAAATCAAGCTTCCTTTCACTTAATTATAACTGCTATACTATATGGTATGATTGGATCTTCCAAAGAATTTCCCTCTGTGTCATGGAGGATAGGAAGAAGCTTTCTGAACTCAAAATCAGGTGTAAATGATTAGAAAGGGGCTGTAACTAATGTCATAATTTAAGAGTCTGAAAATTAAAGATTCTTTCTAAACATCATGCTC
>JAVJGI010000065.1:28019242-28154210 GCA_035590275.1 Ibycter americanus | reverse complement strand
GCTACTTAGCAGGAACAAGCCACAGCTGTACATTATCCACATCAGCCAACCCACCACCCCAGCAGCAAGCCCACAACCGTATATTATTGATGTTGATTAACCCTCTACAGGCTGGGGGTGAGAATGTTAAAGTTAGAAAAGCAATGGTGGCTGTCCTTGCAGTTTTGCTGCTCTCTTTGGGGTCACTGTCGGTACAGCCTTTGGTGAGACTCCTGTAGGAACCTGGTGCAAATTGAACTGGTGACACAGAACCAGCTGTGTTTCTGCGGAATGAAAGCCCTCTGATTTGTGTTGTGCCTGGTGCAAGGGAAGACTTGATAACAAGTTTATGTGCCCTTCCACTTTCATTATCATTTTCTTTTTCAGAACAGTGCAATGGTTTTCGCTTCTCTTCCCACTGGCTCTGTCAGGGTGCAGCTAGGGTTGGGGATGCTGGGACAGGGCCCATCCCACAGGATGGTGTGGGACCAGGTCCCAGGGGAGGCTGGGCAGGGCTGTAGGGACTACTGGTGTGCCCTCACAGGCTCTTTGTTTAAGCAAAGGCAAATAAAAACCAGTCCAGAACTATTTTACTAGGTAATCCAAAGGAGAACTAGGCTTTAGTATTCTGGGAAATGGTGGAAAACATGTGTGGAAATGTTCACATTTCCTTATCTCAGCTGATCCTCACTTCCTTCAAGATGTTTTGGGGCAGCTATGAAAGGTTTTTTTTTATTAGAGGCCAAGCTTTCGCTCTGGCTGAAACTGAAACATTCTGTATCTTTCTACTTCTCCCTAAAGAAACTGCAAGACTAAAACCAAAGCCTTTTGTCTGACAGTTTCCTGGGCTTGTTTTTATACAAAGGAACAGAGAGGAAGGAAAAAGATGTCCTAAAGGGATTTTCATTATAAAGGTGTCACCAAGAATAGGGCAAAGGCACGTTTTTCCAGGTTATGAGGTTGTTAGTCTATCCATTATTTCCTACCAATGTATATGAATAATTATTTATTGCCATTGGCAAGTGGCTTTCATTGATAGTGAAGTAAGTTTTTAAAAAAATTGGATTTGTAGTTGTTGTGAGTTTATTCACAAGCCTCTCACCTTTGGGGTTGAGCCTTCAGCTTGCGATGGAATTAGATGTCAAAAGAAATTATTTCAGACTCCATGTTACTGCTTCTTACAATGTGATTTGTGCCTGAATATCTGCTTGGAGGAGGTAGTGGGGTTGTGAGTAGGGAGTACTGCGAGACAACATCTGGACACACTGACAGAAAGGAAGGCAAAGCTTCTAGCAAGTGTGTCAAGACAACTCCAGAGATGCCTCACACTGCTGAAATTGCCTATGCATGAAACTTAATCACAATTTACACTTTCTCATTTCAAGGTCTTTCTCTCTGTTTTTGCCTGAAAGCTTGGTTTGCCTTTTGGATAAAAAATATTTTAAAAATATTTTCATCAGAAGGAATAAACAGCATAAAATGTGTTACTGCCTGCCTAAGAAATAATAAAATCCTTCTTATTTTCTTCAGTAGGCAAAGTAAGTTGAAGTGTGGAAAGATCCCATATTTGCAAGTCACTGTATCTAGATCTGTGTGTTTCCTGTGACATCTGAAAAACCTTGGAAGTACAACTATAGCACCTTGTCAGGGACCACTCCTGGCCTTTCTTTGGGCTCAAAATTTAAAAACCTGTGCCTGGTCGCTTGGAGGGCAGCCCAACGTTCAGCAGATAGGCGTAGGGTGACTGTGGCAGTCACATTCATTTGCCTGGTGCCTAGATTTACACCTCCACCTTGTTAGAAGATGGATTGCTCTGGTCCTGTGCGAGTTACCCACAGCTCTTCTGGAGTACAGTCATGGCAAAGATCAGCTGTAGGCAAGTTATGATGTCTGCAACTTGATACAGCAGATGATGGGTGTTTTTTTCTTGGTTTTCTGAAGAGACAAGACTTTATACAACCATATTATGTGAGTATGTCCACATCTTAGCTGTTTGATCTATAGGCAGACACATCAAAATTATTACATCCTCACAGGTATCATGAAAGTAGGCAGCCAGATAGAGGAAAGAGGAAAAGACTGCAGGACGATCTCATTCCTTACCAGTTAACCCACACTGATGAATGCTGCCATGCAATAAATCATATAAATCTTATCACTGCAATTGATAATACTTGAATAAACAGTATCTTGGTAATAAGATAGCTATACTGCTTTTTTTTAAAGGAGAAAATGGGCTTCAAACCCATTAGACTATGTGTTAGCTCAAATAATGGCTTACATTAGAAATAATGACTTGAAAAGTAACTACAAAATCTTGCTATACATATCTATACTATAATCTTGCCATCATAAATTAAATGCTTCAGCAAGTTTGTGAGAACATTTACAGATGATTTAATTCAGGAAAGCAAGATGTGATTTTACTGCAGCTGAAGGTAAGACAGTCTCATGCTAGATGTTTTTCTTTCTTAGAGCTACTAATGTGCCATGTTCAGAGCTTGCTTTTCAAAGTAGCTACCTATCAGTTCTTTCTCCTTGAGGAGTTCACGTGGGCAAGATGTAATTTAATGGCAATTAGACACAGATGAACCAGGTTTTTTTAAGTATCAGACAATGAAAAGCCTTCAATTCAAAATAACTACATAGAATTTGCAGGATTTTGTTTGTTTTTAATCAAAATGTAAGAAATAAAAAGAAAATCTGGCTTTTGCACTAAGGAATAAAAACTAATTGACACACCACAATTTGAAGTATATTAGAAGTAGAAATGTTTAATGGCAATTCAGCTGGCCAGTTTCTTTAAGACCAAGTGCTGAACCTCTAGTAAAAGATTAGGATGAGATAAGGATGTAAGAATTGCAAGCTGAGACCTATGGGCTTTTTATGCTCTTGAGAAAAAACATCTCAAAATGTTTAAGGAAACCTAGTGATGTGAGCTGTATTGTGCTGGGACCTGCACTGGCTTCCCTTCCAAACTGTGGGCAACTAGCAACACCTTCACACACAGAACCAGCTGAGGGGATGGAAAACTGATAGTAGATGCCATTGGTTCAATTGGGAGAGAAATACTTTGAGGTGGATTTTTTTATTTCAAAAATTCCTTTTAATTTATTCAATTTATTTAAGTTTATTCAAAACAGGAACAGAATATTTTAGCTTTGACAAAACAAGCAGCTCAACTGCCTTAAAGTGTGGCATACTTAGAGATTAAGGTGTGACTTTAGAGTCTTTCTGTTCACATGTTTTAAAGTAAAAAACCATATAAAAGTTGAAAAAGTCCTTTTCTCTCACCTCTAGACAAAAAAGATTCTCCTCACAAATTTCTGGAGGCAAATAGAAGTTTTTCTAGCGCATAGGAAGCGAGCTAGGCTCTGCTGCTGCTTATGGACTCTCAGCAGAATTATTTACTGAGGTAAATTCATTCAAGGTGTGAGAGTTCACAGATGTCTCTGCAGGGTTAGTTTGATGACTAAGTTGGTCAGGCATCGGTGATGACATCTGATCTAACATATTAAGGACAGCTGAAACCAGTAGCTAGATAGGTCTTCTGGGGTTGGAGGGAAGGAATATGTAGCGTAGAAGGACATTGTGGTGTCTGCTCTGTGCCGTGGAGGGTAGAAAAGAAAGACTTTGGGAAGCATGTGCTGTGGGAGGTTTGCCCTGCTGAGCACGGGTCTGGGGCTCTGCCCACTGAAGACATCAAATGAACCAGCATGGGTTCAGTCACCTGCTAGGTAAGGGCCCGATGATTAGTTTCTTCTTTATGTCCTTCATTAAATCCTCTCCCTCTCAAGAGGTTAATATTTTTCCTCATCTGTAATGTGTTGATGCTCTTTGTCTAGAAGGTTATTGAAGTGACTTCTGATGTAGGCTTTATCTTCTGTGGTGCAGGAAGAGATAAAAATACCAAAGGTTTTTCAGGTTCTCTGATCTTTATTTAGTCTGTGTTTTGTAAAACTTTATTTTACTTCAAAGAATGCTCTGCTTATGTAAGAACTGAGGTGAGTGGTCTTACAGAACAGTTGTTTCTACAGCAGTTTAAAAGACCTAGTGCTTTTTGTAGCGTGTTGGGCTGCCTGTTCAGTGCTGTGGAAGCAAATACTTGACTGAGAACTGCATTAAGTTGGTGTTAATCTCTGGGCTTTTGCAAGTGCAGTATGTTGGTTTTGTCTGTATTCCAGCAAGCAGATTTTTAAATAAATGTGTAGGTGAATGTTATTGTACTGTTAAGACAGAAAAGGATATGAGTTTAACCAAATGTTAAACAGAGCTTTTTGTTTTGCTTTTTCTCACATAATTGTAAGTGGAAACCAATTGTGTGATCACTCCAAATAAAATTCAGACATGTTGTGTTTGAACATGAAAAATGTGATGTTTTTGCAGCCTCACTCTCAAGTTATACAGTTGTTCCCTCCCCCACCCCAGATAACTTTGTAATGTTTCTATTCAGAACACTAGGCAACCTAAAGGATTAATTCCGTTTTACTCAAAAGCTCAAAGTCTTGACTATAGAGGCAAACATCAAGGCCTACAGCTCCAAGTGACTACCAAATGTTTCAAATTTCAGTCTTGAAACACAAATAATCAAAGCTGCCTTCTAGCACAACAAAGCTGTGCTGTAAAACGGTGAGGCTCAGCCATGATGAGGTGGATGTGCAGGGCTGTGAGATCGCTCTGCTTGTGTGATGAAGGTGTAGTGCCAATTAGTTGTTGGGGTTTTTTTGTATACTGCATAGACTTTTGCTTTCATCTCTAGTGCTGCTAGTAAGAAATAATGGTGAACCTTTTTTTAATAGCTTGTTGTGTCTGTTCTCCTAAGGGCTCAAATGCAGAAGCTAGAAGGGGAGGGGGTAGGGGCTGGCAGGCTGGCCTGATGTCACACAGGTGGACCAGATGAGGCTAAATGATGGGCTGCCTGCATCAAAGGTGACCCTGAGGTTTGCTGAAGCAGCTTCTGGTGAGCTTCAGCAGAAAAATTACTTTATGTGTTTACTTGTATAAAGACTGGCTTAGAACAACAAAATGTAGGGACACGCTTTTGAAAAGAAATGCTCTGCTGTGGAAAAAATGTGCTTGAAACAATTGCATGAAGGGTAAATGACTTGAGGAATTGAGAGGATCCATAGGTGACTTTGAGGGAGGGTGGGTTTCTGTTAAGATTTCTGTCGAGCCTGTTTAATTTTGTAATTTCTTTGACTCTTACTGCAAGCAGCCCAAGAGAAAAGTAACAACAGTTTCCCTTGAAATGTGACAATGAAATACCGAGTTGTTAGCTGAAACACACGGAGTTTGCATGAAGGATACGATTTCTCTGCCACTTTTCTCATAAAGTGTCATAAGAACTTAACTGCAAAAGTATGAACAGCTAAGGGCTGGAAATTGTGGGGAGGAAGGACAGCTCTACCTGTAAGTCAGCTGCGTGCAATAAGCCATGATCACTTCTGTAGGTCTAACCTCTGTCAGGACACGAGCCCTACTAATACAAATTCAGGTGTTTCTATTCAGACTCTGAACTTCATTAGCTGTGTTTCTATCATGACACCGTTGGGTCGTACTTTCAGCAGATAGCTAAAGCAAAGCCAGAGATATTAAGAAGTACAAAAAGAAACAAATACAGCCAAGAGCTGTAGCATGTGTTTGCTGAAATCCCTGCCTCCTTATGGAGGGATGGAACTGGAACTGACAGAAGTTCATTTTTGCCTGCAGGTTGTTTCTATCTACATGTGCGTGCAAAAGACTTTGACTAGATCTGCCTTAACTCTGCCGTTAAACATAGTAAAGGTTGTTTGGTAGATGCTTATATTTATTCATAATATTGGTTTCAGCAAGAAGTAAACATCTGAAAATGCTGAAGTATACAGGTACTCACCCAACTTTACCTACACCCTCTGAAGCTGCTAGTAGCCGGAAAGGATGCATGATGGTAATTCTGTTTGCACTGGGTGTAACCGTACTACCAGATTGGTTAGCATTGTATGGCAGTGCTGTGAGGCTTGGATAAAATGAGATGCTTCAGGTTCTGAACTTTAATGTTTTTGTGCTTGTGTGCTTGGCATCTGAGATGACCCAGTATGTCTTGCTTTAGCACCAGTTGCACGTCCTTGCTGCTGAGGTGTGGAGGTGAGACTCTTGTAGATCCTCTTCAGTGGTTAAAGTGGAGATCAGTAGGACCTCTGGTGTATTGAAGGGTAGTTGGGAAGCATTCGTGTAAAGTCTGATGGCATTGTGGGAATCAACATGACTATGAAGCTAATTGTACAGAGGCTTTTTCCGTGGATAGAGGGAGGTGAGCAATAGAAACACTCTTGGATATTACTTAAAGAGACTGGAGTTGAGAGGGAAATGCAATTTTTCTACTTAAGTTCTACTAAACTTGGCATCCTGGAAGAGCACCAAACATCACTTGGCAGCCTTAATTTCTAGTTAATAAAGCTGTTTATCTAAATTCTTCAGGGAAGAAAGTGCTTTAAAAGAGAAGATCTCATACACTTACAAGAAAATACATCCAGTGTACATTGCTGTGTATGAGGTTAAAATGCAACTGTGACAATATTGTGATTTTTTTATGTAATTCTTAAGTATCCCACCTTGCTCATGCACACTTCCACATTTAACAGAAGCGGCTGACACCATGTCTCCTCTGTGTTCTGACAGTAATACAGTCTTATATGATGGCTACACTGAACTGTAACTGCCTTGGCCATGCCTAGCTGGTCCCGAGTGCTGTCTGCTCATTCTCAAGGGCTGGATAATTTTACATGTAAGCACAAAGCGTTTTAGGTGCGGCCGAAATCCGGATGTTTGGTCTATATAGATGTAATTTCTGTCTCTGAAATGTTAACAGATTGCCCAAGTTGAAGCACTGAGTTTTCTTTGGAAGTAACTGTGGAGCTTGGTGGTTTAACAGAACTCAAGACAGCATGGTTTATCTTTAGGCTGTGGGGGATAAAGCTGAGTAGTGAGCAAATGAAGATTAGGAAAGGCGCTGAGTGTCTGACTTTAGATATTGCTGCGCTTGTGGTGGTTCTGATGCGCTGTCAGCTGATGCAGCGCACCTGCTGTTGGAGAGCAGGGTAGGGGGAAGAGGGCAGGTGGGTACCTTCACCACCTGGCTCACACTTCCTTGTCTATAGGCTTTTGGTCACTGGGGAAAATTGCTCCTCTTTACCTCTCCTTTTCACGCCTCTTCAAGTCTCCTTTTCCCTCTGGTCCACTATGAAAACAAATGTTGAAGCCAGCCGTTTTCCTCTAAACAGAACCCTTACTGCTGTGGCTAGTCATGTTTTAGCAGTTGACAGTGTTATGGGAAAAAGATGCTTAATGAAAGGTCTCAAGAAAATGAACAGACCTGGTGAGGAAACGCTTCCTAAACTCTTTACATTTTTTTTAAAAAATAAAAATCAGACAAGTCATTGGTCAACAACCAGCAAACTATGGAACAGGACTACTGGAAAATGATTACAAGCCTATTTCAAAACCATAATTTGCACTTGGGTAACAATAAACAAGGTATCTTTTCAAAGAGATAAAAAGGACAGGTGTGTCTTTTCATAATGGTGAAACAAAACCAGCTCACAGTGATTGGGTGAAGACTTTCATAGTCTCTAATTTGAACATTACGAATAATTGGCTGTATTTCTAAACCTTAATGAAATTGATTATCCTGGATTTAGGATATGTACAGTATTTATCCAAATGGGTTGGTATCACCAGCCAAGTTGTTATCTATTTTTAATATCAATATGGAATTAGCTGCTTCTATTTTCCACATAATTAGGGAGATTTTGCTCTAAGTTTATACACTCAAATCCTTTCCTCTCGCGTTGCTCCAAAAGCCCACTTGCTGTCCTGTTCATATGCTCTTCAGGATCACAAGGTATTGCTCAAGACCAGGTTGGAAATGAAATGGGAAAAATTAACAGGTGACAGAAAAAAATACTGATTCTTATTTTTATCGCTTGACCCTGACAAGACAGCTGTCCTTACTGAACCTCAGTGGCTAATTCACCAAACTTACTGAAAAATTACGTCCTCAGTATGTTACATGATCCAATTAGTTCAGTCACTTTCATTTCTTGAGAAAATGATAGTCTAATTCCTTTGGGGTTTTTGATATTTTTACAAGCTATTAAACATCTTGTGAAGGTTAATGTCTCAGAAATGTCATTTTGTTCTTTGCTCCAATCTGATAACTATTCTTTTCATTTTGCAGCAAGAGCAAATTAGTGAATTTCAATTAATGCAGTAATCTGTTTTCCTGGATACAAATCTGACTTTCGTCACTTTCTTTTTAAGCTGAAAGATTTTAACAGTAGTAAATATTACTGCTGAAGGAAACCAAATTCAATCATATAATTTCTCTGCCGACATTAGTCCATTACACAAGTTACAAGGAGGTTGCTGCTTTGATCATTCCGTTAACTCTGAAATATTTCAGTCCATACCCCATTGGAATTTGAAGCTGAATAGGTCTTGCCAGTCTGACACACTCTTGGATATTCTTAACAGATTTTCATGATGCAGTAATCTTATTTCTTTGCTTGGGTTTTCTTTGTTTTCAGAGAAATCTAAAATGTCAAGAATGAATAAAACTCATTCATGAACTAGCTTTAGTTATCCAAGACACAAATCATTCAAATGTTATTTACTGTATTGAAATAATTTTTGTGACTGTTTTTGCCTAGGCATTAATTTCAGATACTGTAATGTTTTTGCTATTTTTAATTTGTGAAGTACTGTTTTGGGCTTTTAAAATGCACGCTTTTGTACCAAATCTGACATTTGACCCTTAAGACAATATTTTATGTATGTACATACTGGCTTCCATTAGAGACCTCAATGATTTTTGAAAACCCTCAGTTACTTTTTCTATCACTTTACATTGATGAAAACCTAATTAGAAAGAGAAGCAGATGTCGCCTAGGTAACTGCAGTATTCACAGCTCTGATTCTAAATAATACTTGACCTTACTGTTGCTACGTATTTATTTATACTCCTAATTGGCTCTTAGAATTAGCATTTATGTCTTTTTTTTTTTCTTCTTCTTTTACATTAAAGTTAGCCTGATCTCTCTGCTTATGTCCTCTCCTCTTCACTTGGATTCCCATATGCATCTAACTTTGCATGACAGGAGTGCTAGTATGACTGATGGGATAAAGAAAGGTGTCTTCAAGTGTGCTGGTGGGGTGGAGGTAGACACATCATCATTTTAAATTTCTGGTTATCACATGCTAGTGTATGCATTTAATATATGTATGGTTTTGCTGGGGATTGTTAGATAATTAAGCAGGTGTGTTTTTAAAAACATTCTTACTAAACACAAAATTAATTAAGTTTAGGAAATGGAATTATATTGATTGCATTTCCTCTTGGGATGATGTTGCTCATACCCATATTGGTAATCCCCTTCTTGCCTCTGTCTGCAAATCAGTACTATGTAAGAGCACTTGTTTCTTCACCTCAAGCACTAGCACTGTTTGCCACATAGCTGGAGAAAAAGCTATAAGGTCTATCAGTTGTTTGAGGTACAGGGAGGTAGGAGAAGGCTGAGCAGCTGGTAATAGCCAGACAGCAATGATCTGAAATGGAGCAAGTCTGAAACTTTCCAAATGAGGAAAAACACTTAATGTGCAGTCGCTGGGGCACAGAGGATCACCTTGTTTCTCCTGCTTGTGTCTTGTCAGTATTTCCTCGTCCTCTGCCACATCACAGAAGACAGCATACATGCATTAGCCTGTTGAAGAACTTGTAGGGGTACAACGTGAGAGAAATAGGTGCTCCTAGGAAGTGCTTGGTACTCCAGTCTGGCACGTAGGTGCAACAGGCTGCTGGGTCTGGATGAGGGGGAAAACCTCTGCTGGTGCTGCTGCTGGGGTTTTGTTTCTTTGAGCTACTTCAGCCAAACTTTATCTCCTCAGCAAAAATCTCATGCTGAAAGTGAGCAAACAAATATGTTTGGGGAGAATTTCACTGAGGTGAAAGTAATTAACTGCCGCTGTGTGCTATATAGCATTGTAACTGCTCAAATGCATAGAGTAAGACAGCCTGCTAATATAGAGTGTATGTGTGTGTATTTTTTTTCTTTAACGCCAATCAAGTGGTCAAGTTTTATAATTTGAGTATCTACGTCATTTGGTAGAAGCTGTTACATTTGTGCTTGAAATATTGTTAACATGTGGTTTTTATAAGACATGTTCCCTGGATATTGCTGATTGAAGTGCACTAATTTTTCTGTGTGATTCCTTTGATTATATCCTGTAAGTAAACAGCCTATTCAGAACCACTCAGCTCTGCTTTGTCGCTGTCTAAAGAGCTTCCCATCACCGGTATGTTCATGTATGTCACAGGTAATACGGGGGGGGGGCGGGGGGAGGAGTATCTATCATCTATTCTAATCATGTGCCTCTATGAAATGTAGTGAGATTAATAGCTACAAATTAGTAGAGGATCCACCATGTGATTCTTCTCCCTGCCTGCAGCAGCACTGTGCCTTTCTTCCAAGACACTAAGGATGCTGTCTTTTGATGTGCGATAGCTCTATAATGCTCCTGAAATTTTTCTTATTAAAAATCTGTCTTTTCCCCTAAAACTAAACTCTCAAAAATGGCAGATCAGAGTTTTTGTTAGCACTACATGTTCCTGGTCTTCAGGTCAAGCAAAAACTTCAGTTTTGACTTGCTCTCCGTCCTAAGCAGTGTTACGGTACCTGATGAATTCTGTGTAAGCAATGCTACTGAACTGTACTTCATTTACATTTATATTATGTAATAACATAAAGTAAAATTATACAGAGTACAAGATGCTAAGTTGATCATACAGAAGTTTAACTGATTTTGAAAAAAATCATGATTTGGGTTGTTTCATGAAAACTGCTAAAATAAAAAAATAAAAATAAGTCCCAATAGAATTGGAAGCATGGCTAAAACAGTTGGCAATTTTGCACAAGAGTAGCTAATGGAATGCTTCTCTGATGTTAAATTTTATCATCATAGAACTTCAACTGGATCTTACTTGGAAAGTTGTTGGTTTTTTTTTTACATTGTAAACTAACTGTAATTTTGATCTTATTAAAATGAGTGAGGAAATAAGGTCCTACATTTTTCTTTCATGCCAGAAATAGCTTCACCCCTGTATCCTCAGAGACTTCTGCTTAAGATCTCCTGTACATCAGGAGAAAGTAATGAGATGGTAAAAAGTGAAGGAGCTGGAGGGCTGGGACTGTACAGCTAGGTAAAATGATGACCTCATGGCTCCTATCAGTGTCCACAGCTCATTTTCTTGGATGTCCCTCTCCCCGGTATCATGCCCTGTTATTTTTCAGGCATTCTAAAGTCTGGGACCTCTGTATGTATGAGGAAATGTTTCCTGGCCTGCCAGTAGGAAGCACAGGGTGTAGTCTCTCTAGGCTCTAGACATCTCGTGCCAGAGGGACTCTGCGGTGATGTGCATTGTTTCCTCCTGTGGAGGGTGCTTTGTGTAACTGGACAACATATTAGCCTGAGTCATGTGCCATTTAAGAGATTTACTATCATAACTCTGGATTTTAGCCCTGTTGAGTTAGCACATCTCCTTCAGCCAAACGATATCTATTTATAACATGATGGTTCAATTTTCTATTGGCCTGGAATTTCTGTTCTGCCTTTTCCAATTTATACCCTGTCTTTGCTGTACTGTGCATTATTCACAATGCTGTGTTTAATCAGTCTGAAACTAACCTTTAAAATCTGTTGCTTCATTGCCGTGAGAAGGGATAGGAATGTTAATCCCAGTCAGAAGACAGTAGTTACTTATTGGGCTGTCTCAAGTCTTGGTTGACTTGAGTCAGTGAAGAAGGTGCAGGTTGAAATCAGGGCTCTGGTGCTTCAAGACATCGCTAGAAGCTTCACAAACCACTCTCTGTTATGGGTGCTCTCTTTGCAGCACGTAGGTGCTTGGTTATACCCTTTCCTGAGATAAGCTCTGGCCTTCCTGAGATTTATCTCAAGCCATTTTCCATCCCTGCTGTGTAAATGATGAGTTATTACTATGTTATATAAACTTTCTGTTATTTAAATAGCAAAATTTGATAACAATGTGTAACAACTTGTACTACTTGTAAGATGGAACATTGAGGGTCTGTCTCTTTTGGGGGGTTTTTTTGCTTTTTTTCCTGTAATGTCTTGTGTCTTTGTCATACAAAAAAAAAATACTGCTGTTCACCTTACCCTGCAAGACCCACAAGCTGAAAAGGTAACACCACAAATATGTATCTGCCTGAGCCGGTAGCCTATGGCTTCATGTCCATGTTAAGCAGGTCGGTAGGTTTGTGTGTTTCTTAGTGAGCTTTGCTTTCAACTTCTCTGAGAAAGAAATGAGCAACAACGAAAGAAAATTAAGCCAAAAATACCCTCCTCAAACCTTCTTTATCTCAGAGGAATTCTGAGCACCACAATCCCCACTTGAATGTTGTCCCATGCTGCTAATGCGCTTTCAAGAGACTGTGGTGATATGATGGTGTTGACACCAGAATGTGATACTCAGCATGCAGAAATTTCAGCATTTTGCCACTTTGTCAATGTTTTCCATTCTTAACCTTACCAGAAATTTTCACCACCTCTGCTTCATTTTTGTGTAGGAGATAATAGCACGAAGAGCCAACTTGCATAATGATTACCATCATATGTGAATACTCTTTTATTTTGTTCTTTTAGCTTATTCTAAAGTACTTTTTGAAGGGGCTCTGTGACTCAATAACTCATAAAACCACCACAACACAGGCTTCCATGTTTGTACATATCTATAAAAGGTAGCATTAAAAATAAGTTGTTGTCTGGTACCTATTTTTAATAAGTTATAAAGTATCAATTGCGGTGAGATCTTCTAAGGCATTTGTCATTGCTGTTCCAGACTCCCTTTCTTTTCAGCTCCCTCCTACGCATCTCATTATTTTAAATCTTAAATCCTTGCAATAAGAGTTAACTCTTCGATATGATTCTATGACTTCAAGGAAAAATAGGCCATAGACCATGAAAAGTGGAAAATGAACACAAAATGACTCGGGAGTAGAATACTATCAAAGGAGAGTAAAGTACTAGTGCCAAAACATGCATAAGTAGTCACTCTGAGATAGTAGCAACTTATTATGGAAACTTCTCTGGTGTAGACAAGTCCAGAGCCAGCTGGCTCTCGGTCTGGTAGAATTGTAATGTAAACAGCTATGAGCCAGTATGTTAATAATAATTAAAAAAATATTTCTGATGGGGTGGACAAACTTCTAGCCCTCTAACTCCCCTGAGAAATTAAGGGGGATGATATACTTGGGGTGTGGGGAATAATGTTTCTGTTGTGGGGAAAATGGATAAATTTTCCCAAGCATATGACGCAGATATTCGGGCAAAGGCTTTTAACTTTACTAGTTCCAGAGACAGTTTTAAAAAATAATTATCACTTGATGGGCGGGAAAGCTAAACATAGAAAAAGAAACAGTCAAGTAATGTACCTTCATATACAAAAGCAGTATTGTACGTTTCAGTGCTTCATCTTAAAATAAAGGGTTTGCTAATATTTGCCTGTCTCCCTTCAGCAAATCTAGTATTTGTAAGACTCCTGAAGGGTAGTAATGGTCATACGATTGCCATCTGGGAGCAGCACTGAAAGGCTTGAGGCATGACTTATGTTATGGGCAATTACTTGGAAGAAAACAAAATTTCTTTGTACCTATTGTCTATTAAAAATAAGTCCTAATTGGCTAGTTGTTGCTTTTTTTAACCCCCAGCATCCCTCATGTCTCATCGGGATGGTCTCTGATTAAGTCATTAAGCAGTTTGGTAGCTGTGCTCATGCAGAGTGTGATGAAGCTGGCTGCGAAGCTGTTATCGGTGATGTGGGTTGCTGTTGTGAAGGCCAGCGTTATCACAACACGGCATCATTTGCTAGTATCCCTTAAGTGTTAATGAGCCGTGGTGAGTTCTGGCCAGGCTGTAGTAGCAGTGATGTGGAAACGAACTAATATGTAAACCATGTCTTCATCTCTAACGCCTTACTATCATGACTTGTTAATACTCCAAAATGTACTCTGATTATGGTCACTTCTCATCTGTATCACAGCCAGCTCTTTGTATCTCCTCTGGTTTTCACTTGTCTGCTTTCTTGTCTGTCTAAATGGGTGTGATCTGTCTTATCGTTTGATCTCTTGTGCCAGCTATATTTTTCGTATTAAATCGTTTCCCTTGCCTTCTCACTTGTTGGGCTCAGTCATCTGTTCTTCCACCTGTCTCCTCCTGCGCTCTTTCCTCTGTCTCTTGGTGGAGCTGCTTTTGCACTACATAGGACAAAACAAGGCGCCATTATTTTTGCTGTTGCCAGCTCTCTCTTGCTGCATTCTGGTAGGTCTAAGCTAGAGATTATTTATCTGGATGGGTAGTTTTATGTTTCCTTGGAAACAATAGTTGAAAACTCAGAAGAATGCAACAAACTTCATAATTCCACTTCCTCAGACTTTTTATTTAACATAGGTCTGGATATGCATTTTTTCAGGAGGCAATGAAATTAAAATTATTTCTGCTCTAATCCTTTGCTGCTTTTCCTCCTGATTTTGGTTGACTGTGTAATTAATAGTCCAATAACTGGACAGAAGAATGCTTAAGAGTGTCAGACCCTGGAACTTTAAGTCTTGCCTTAAAACTCTTTCTGCCTTCACTCTCTGTGATCCATATAACAGGAGACCAAAGGTCTCTGAAGTTATTCGCCCTGAAGAAACTATTGATGGGGCTGTGGCTGCCGTTGTAGGCTCCCTACAATGGACTTGTACTTTTCTCTGTGTTCTTAAAAGACATCTTTCTACTTGGGTGGGGTTTTTGTGTGGTGGTTCTTAGTTTTGGGTTTGGGGTTTTTTTGTGGTTGTACTTGGTTTAGGGATTTTTGGGGGGATTTCTTTTCCCTCGGTCCTTTGTAAACAGAAGGTGACGGCATCTGTGTTCGTGGGATATAGAAAACTGCACCTGGTGTCAGTGGAAGATAGTTATGTCTATAGTGCATCTTCTACAGGCTAGCTGTCAGCTGCTTTGAGCCCTGCTAAGTCAGTAAATGCAAGTTTTGCTGCTATTGATGGCAGCAGTAAAGACATCTCTGCAAGTTGCTTCTCATTCTCTTTTGCAACTGAACCTATGGCTGTTAAAAAGCAGTGGAGCTCAGTGCTGTAAGGGAGTAGCTTGCAGCTTCATAGGTACATATATAAAACTGTAACCTATTGTCTCCTGAAATAGCTTTCAAACTAAATACGATGTTACCCTGCTCTTAATAGCTATTATTTTGACACAGGAATCTTTTCTTGACTGTTTTGCCTTTAACTCTGATGATTTTTTAATTTTTTTTAAAAAAACAATCTGTGCTGAAATACAAAGTCACGTTTGCCATCTCAGATATCTTAGTGTCTGATTAGCTAATCAGAGGGTGCATCCTGATACTTTCTAGACTATTGTAGCAAACTTGATGGCTTAGGATGTTTTAACAAATGAAGTTGTTCCTTTGGAAGGGAATGGGAAATGCAATTAGGATTTTAATTATCTATGACATCAGATGAGAGCTTAACATTCAAGAGTTGGGAAGTAGAAAAAGGTCATGTTATGCTTGTCATTTTCTTGACAAATATTCTTTGCCAAACACCTCTGCTTCCTATCTGGAGTTACGAAGACAAACGCAGAATATTTCTGTTGCTGAAAATAACCAGAGAAATACAATAGATTTGCACAGCTGAGCTGAACAAATGGTTCAGTAATTGTATCCTTTCCAACCATGCAGAAAAAACTGCTTTGGAAACATATTGGGAAAATGAGTCAAATCTATATAAAGAATTTGAAAAAAAAAAAAAAAGGGATTATAGCCTACGGACATTTTTCTGAGACTTGACTCGCTGATGCCCAGAAAGCTCAGTTCCATGCAGTAGTGCATTTTCCACCTTTGGATGTGAAGACAAATATACCTGTTTGGCATGTTTGTTTGCTTGTGGGGTTTTTTTGTTTTGTTTTTCTTGTTTGGGGTGGGTTTGTGTTGATTTTAATGAAAAAAACCCTTACAATAGTGCCTACTGATGTCAATGAAAAGACTGATTTAAATGGGACTGGATGTGGCCTTTGCTCTTTCCCTGTTTGGGGAGAAAGCTTGCCCGTGTCTATTATGCTTTGTAGTTAATAAAATGAAAATACGAAAAAACTGTATCAGGCCTTAATCAAGACAAGAGGATTCGAAGTAATGGCTTTGGCTCAAACACCATAGCATTTAAAATAGATAAACAGTAGTAATACTGTTTAAAAGTAAACAAAAAATCAGTTCACATGTAATCTACTATAATATTGTATAGTTTAATTTATAATTTTAGATGCTTTCCAAGTAATTGGTGTGTGGCAAACTAAAATGGCTGACATTAAACTTATATAAAATTTTTAGGAATAACTTGAAAAAATATTTCATAAATGAAAAATACAATAAGCGGTTTTAACTTCAAAATGAACCTTTTCAGTCATACAGTGCTGGAAAAAATCTGACATAATATTTCATCCTGGTTTGTAATAAGGCTCTCAATTATTCAAGTGAAGAATCATTAATGATGATGGGTTATCTATTCATGGAGCAAAAGGAAGGATCTTGGGGGATTAATTATTAATTAAAGTTAACCTGTGTTGCCTAAATAAGATGAATTTATTCTAAGTGATTTTCTGCTTTGTTGAGATATTCTCTGAGGAGACAGGACTATAATATCAGCAAATATCACTCGCTATTATGCCTGGGTGTCTGGTCCGGATATGCGCTATTCCACACAACTCACTGGAAAATTATTCTTCCTCCTCTGGTCCAAATACACTTTTTCTACCATGTCTCACCATGAAATTAATTGATAACCACAAACTATTATACAAGGCTATTGCTGAGTGACTTTTTCAATTAAGTCAGATACAGCTGGGGCATTTGAAACACCATTTATTCCTTACACTTTTGTTTGTGAAGAAATTGACTTTTTGTAGCTGTAGTCTTGGAGGATTCCAGCATGGATGTAGATCTTTGGCATTTTAAGGATACATAAATGCATATAGTAAAAACAACAACAGCTACAAACCCCAAACCAATCAAATGAAACAACCCAATGCCAAACCAAACAGCAAAATAATAAACTCTGAAGGCTGGAGCAGAGTTTGTGCACCTTAGTAAGGAAATCCTGGGAGAGTCTATTAAAAGCAAGAGGCAAACTTCAGAGTCAGCTTTTGCAAATCTTGTCTTCCAAATTATTTCTTTGGTTCAAAAAGCTTGTTACAGGAGTCTTTTCCATTTTGGTAACTTGACTTGCATTCCAGCTTTGATGTTTTCTGCACGAGAATAGTCTAGCCTTTGCCTCTTACTCAGTTTTGTGCATGCATGTGGAGAGCAGTTAATCCTGATTAAATTATAAAACTTCCCTCCTTTCAAAAGGTGGATACAGGTAGTAATTTCACGTAGATGGTGTCCCATTGAAATAGGAAGCATCAAACATAAAAAACTTAGGTACCAAGTAGGCAGGGCAAGTCTCTTGTCCCCAGGTGACTTTCTCCTGACTTGCCTGATAACAGTGTCATTTCTGAGGGAAGGCTAATGCAGGCAAGCAGGTCTTGCTCACGGATGTGAAACTAGTTGGATTATTCCAGTCCCTTTACAGGGAGCTGTAGAATAGCAGGTTGATTACAGGAAGAATATTGTACCATTCTTATTCAAGCTTTAAATTTGGCATGGAAAATTCTATAATCACTGTTTCCATTCTCTAGCTCTCTTGTGCGTGCATGGGTTTTACATTTTTTTGTTTGGTTGGTTTTTTTCCCCCAGCAAAGACAGTAACACAATGTTCTGGGTTTCAGAATTCAGGTGCAAAGCATTATTTTTCCGTTTTTAGGACCGTGTGCTAAACCTGTTTTAGAACAGTTCTACAGCTGTAACGGTGAGAGGCAGGCAGTTCACTTCTGATAAGAAAACAGTCTTCATGAGGGAAAAGCCTGTGAAAACTCCAACAAAAATAATTACTAGAATGGTTTTTAAATTATTCAGACTAGGAATTATTGAAAATCAACTTACTAAGCAACTGGGATGCTGTGAATATGACTTAGTAGATTCTCTCAGTGCAGTTGAACAGAGGCAGGTTTCCATAGATATGGAATGAGGTGGGATTAATAGGAGCTCTGGATCCACTGAGATCTAGCTTCTGTATGCAAACAGGGTTTATACTCATATTGCAGTTTTACAGCCCATATGTTTATGAGCTGAAGAATTGCCAAGAACTGAAAGTTGCACCTTGGCTTCACTTTGTGTTTCCCTGTCTTTCCATTTCCACCCAGTTGCATTCACTTTCCATGACTCTCGTCATGCCTTAGCCACATCTAGCCCGCAGCAAACTCTGAATTTGCATGTTCTTTTTCATTGCATTTTTTACCTTACATTTCTTTCTTTGCATCTTATTTGTCCCGTGTGCTTGCACTGGGAGCACTTCACCTGCTGCTGTCTGTGATGCCTAGCACAGTGTGGTCCTATTTGTGGTTGATGCCTAGCCGTGTTTAGGATAGAAATGAAGACTAATAAAGAGGCAGCAAAAAATGTAGTTTCCCTTGAATAGAAGAATACCTTAAAGACAACTGCAGACAATGTTTTTAAGGTGATGTGAGAGGGGGAAAAACGTGTTAAAATGTGTACCTTTACTGTGCTGGCTTCAGTCACCCCCTTCCCCTTTAAACAGAATACACTGAACTCCTCAAAAATCATTTCACTCATCTTTTTCTTAATTTTAAAAATTTTTAAACTAATTTTCATAGTTATGCTTTATCAGAAAAACATTTCCTTATGAGCTTTCTAGTTTTCTAATAGCATTTTTTGTTGTTTTTCTAAGAACATATTTCTTCATTTAAATTTATGTAGTAGTGTACAAATGTTTTAAATGAAACTACAAAAATAAAATCTCCCAATGGATTACTGTTTTTCAGATTTGGCCTGACATAACTGCAGATTATTTGTACTTTTGGTGGTGAAAGTTTTGTTTCTGTTCTGCCTCAACTGTGTAGCACTTCATGTACTTCTAAGGTTGCACCTCTAAAATGTGTACATTCAACCTGGCAAAAATCTGCTAAGAGCAAGGGCATCCTTGGGTGTGAGCAGAACAAGTGGGCATGCAAAATAAGAGAAGTGATGCTCATATGTGTGCATACACTTTGCCTGTGTTACTTTCTATTTTAAACTGCAGTGGCCTCGGTTATTCAGGGCACTGTTTGCTGACTGATAGTTCTTGTCTGTTTCAACAGCACTGATCTCAATTCTTTTATAATTCACTGCTTTGGAGGGAAGCAGAGGGGGGATAATTGATTAGACAATGAATATGCTTTTTTTGGGCTTTTTTTTTTTTATTCCCCTCTGTAAAGGGGGAACTGCAAAGGGAAGCACAGCAATAGACAAGGAAGACAGCCAGCTGGCCTTCACCAGTGCCCCAGACAAAATCAGCCTGGCCTTGAAGCCTGAAATAACCTGCCTGCCTGCTACCATTAGACTCGAACTCACATGTGCGTATTTGTATTAAAAGTAGGTCAAGACCACAGTGAAGACAAAAAAGGGCAGCTCTGCTGGTTCTGTAAACGTATGAAACAGGCTTATATTTCTGTTCAAATAATTTTGAGACTCTTAATCATGCATTGATATTCCAAGATCTGATGAAATTTTGCCTTGCTCCTTTTATTGTTTTGCTGTCAGTCATGGAATCCCAGATCATCATGTGGACATCCCAACTTATGAGTTGCAGACAAGCTGTGACAGAGTTAGTCTCCTCATGCAGGTGATGTTCCTCAAGGGCCATTTCAACATGTTTTATATTTGACTCCTCAGTGTGATACAAGTTAAGCTTTTCAGACTGGACAGTTGAAACCTGAATTTCTTCTACTCTTGACTCTTCCCTTGCTTTTTCAAGGGACAGACTGCTTCACTGTGGAACCTCTACTTGCTTGGTCCATCCCTTGTTTTCTGTTTGGACACTATACCATAAATCATTACGGCACAGTGTGGTGTTCCTACCTCACTGGCAGCAATGTTTTGACTCTGTACTGAGCAGAGTACATACCACTGACTATCTTGCATTTTTAGGGTAGAATTACAAGGCAGAATTTCTCATCTTAGTCTCTTTCAAGCCATCTTGTTTTAGCAACAGTCATACTAATTTTCCCTATATAAAGTGGGCACATTTTTGGACTGTGGAATAACACCCAAAGGGATTGTCAACTGGTGTTTCTTTCTTTGGGATCACTTAATGTAATATTAGCGCTGTGGTATTGTTGCCAGCTGAGTCATGGTTGGTAAGTCTGTCTCTTCAGAGGTGACTGCATTGACACAGCTTCTGTAGTTTAATAGGTTGTTTTCAGAGAATATTCAAAGCTGGTGGGGAAAATATACCTGCAAATGTGACTGAGGTGTTAACGCTTCTGCTAGGGGCCAATCTGAAGCTGTTGCTCTTGAAGAGGATTACTGTAGCACTGTTTTGTTTTGTTTTTCCCCAGACATATACCAAAGCATCATTCTGTACACGTTTTATTATGGCTGCTTTATAAAGACGCAGAAATGCCTTCACAGTGGCAGACCTTGTTGTTGCTGTGGTAAAACACAGGAAAACTCTAAGAAAGGCTAAGACTTTCCTCTTTCCTTCCATTTTTGTTTCAACAGTCCTGCAGTGCCCTATGTGGGAGAAGCACCTGCTGTCACTGGAGCAATTTTAATTTCAATAAATATCTGTAATAATTTCATTTTATCAGACTATTTCGGTTGTGTCTTATCTGATGGGAGAGCAGAGATACCAAATGCATGTGTTCTCTCAGTAGCTCAATTGTAAAATAAAGTATTTTTGAACTCTTGCTAAGCTTTCTTCAGCCTTCTTGCTACTGTTGAAATTACTGTTTCATATTTTCAGATTGGGACTGTCTGTAAAGGCTTAATGTGTACATTACTTGTTATATCAGTGGATGAGTAAAGGCTCTGATAGAATGGTGATCTTGTACTGGGAGATGTGTTAACATGTTTATTGAATTAAAAAAAGTAAATAAAAACCATATATCTTCTGTTATACTAAACTGGTTCCAAGGACTGAGATTTTTACTTGTATTTGGAAATATACTAAAGAAACCTTCTCTATAATTATTCTGGAATAGTTATTTTAGTTTCAACTAAAATCATTATTCTGGGATAACTATTCTGATAAAATTCCAAGTGTAGACAAGCGTTAATAAACACCAGTCTGTCGTTTTGTTCACACAAGTTACCCTTCCACAATTAGCATTCTGTTCGCCTTCTCAGCGCCTTTGTTCCACATGTTGTTATTGGTATCATCCGAAAAGGCTTTTTATACTTATGTTTCTATGGTCTTGAGGAGACATGCCAGGCAAAGGTTATGAAAATGTTCATCATTTTTTGGAAGGAAAAAGACCTAAACCTTAACAGAGAAACTGGAAACAGAACAAGCAAAAACCTGAAACACAGAACAGTTCAGTCACAACTTCACTGCTGTTAGAATGCAAGTATGCTGTAAAAATTAAAGAAGCATCTGTAACTTAACTACTATGTAGCAAAATTATTCTGGAAGGAAGGATTCTCTCCAACTTTAGTGATCCTATAATGACAGCAGATGGTTGAGAGGGTTTTTAAAAACTCTCTTGCAACCAAAAATGGTTTCCTTTTACTTCTGTGACTAATTTGTTCAGTGTCATGTGTATTATTTCAAATTGTTGAGAATGGAGCAAGCTTGTTTGTTGTTTGGGTTGAGGTTTTTTTCATCTTCCCGGTTTTGTGTGAGATACCCCAAAAAAGGACATAAATTGGATAGTAGTTAGGATCAGTTTTTCCCTTTTTACACTGCTTTGTCCTTTCCTGCCCCAGTCTTTCCCTGTGACTTCATTTAGAATATGTAGACAAAACCTTTGCTCACAGTGAAAATCAGCAACTACATTTTCATGACGTAAATCAACTTTCAAAAGTTGCTGAGTGTCTCCACTGCTCAGAAAGGAGTGCTGCATATGCTACTGCCATGCCCTGCTGAAAACTGTTTTTTTTCCCCCCTGTTTTTTTCCCCCCTGTTTTTTTCCCTGGCAAAACAAAGACTGTGAAAGAGGATCTGTCTCCTTTCCTTAAGAACATCAGGTCTACAGGAAAGAGAAGAGCTAGTTAATCTAGCCCAGGTGTATTGGCAGCAGGACAGCTGCATGACCAAAGCTAGGACAGAAATAAGTTGGGGTTTTTGTTTTGTGGTGGGGGTTTTTTGCGTACCAGAGAAATGAGACAAGTTTCCAGTGGGAGAAATGGCAGAGGAAGTTATCTGAAAGTTGGAGCTTGCAAGGGTTGTGGCATGCGGAGGAGAGCTGCGAGGGGCTGCAGGCTGTAAGCTGTGGTGTGGGAAACTACGTATGTCTGGAGTGGCATTGGACTGGTGACATAAGGAGATTAGATCTGGGTGTATATTTATTTCTTGGGTAATGATCAGTGTTTTCGTTATATTTGGTCGCATTCATCAGCGTGTCCTACCAACTGGGAATCGGGGGCGGGGGGAATGGTGAAATTTCTCCCTTAGCATAAACACTTACTTGGCTTTTTATGAGTAAAAGCTGGCTACTTTACTCTGAACGTGGCGCTTCTGTTAACTTCTAGGTAGAAGATATTCTCCCTCACCCTGCCACAAAGCTGTAGAGAGACTGTTTTCATTTAATTCTTTCCTGACAAAAATAAAATAACAACAGTTTTCTTCTTAAACACTTTTTGTGCAAAACCCAAAGTGCCAAGACCCCTTCAACCATCCTCTCCTCCACATTTCTGAAGCTTGCAGGGCTGGGTTTGTGCTTTGCTAAAGCTGCAGTCATTTTGTCATCTCCACCTATATTACTTTGCACAGGTTTAGGTTGATGCATATCAGATGGTCATGTCCTGCTTCTGTTCCTGCAACTGGTTCTTCTTGGTGTGCAATTCTGCTCAGTGGGTGCAGGGAATCACCTGTGTGAGCTTGGTGGTAGTTTGAGGATCCATGACACTGAGTTTGATCCATGACAGTTTAACAGTGGTACTGTTAAACTATGGATTTATTTCTGTACTTATTTGTAAATTGGGTGATCAATAGGAAAAGGGTGTCTACATCTCATCTTAATGCTTTGCACGTATGGAAATAAAATCATAAATGTTATCTCTCGCCCTTCAGGAAAGTAAGTTCTTGCCTATCGTGGCGCGTATATTTCTCCCTGCTACTTTCCCAGTGATGCTCCAGCAGATTCGTGCTTAGCTAGCATTCCTCTGGCATGATGGGAACTTTTCTCAGGGAAATGAACATTACCCTCATAAACAGCAGGGAGCATTGTGATAAATCAAGAAGGACACACTTACCAGAGCTGTTAAGATCTTCAGTACAGACTGTTTCTGGATCTCCTGATGCCTACAGCTAGTAGGAGCTCTCATTTTATTTCCATTTGACTTTGAACGCTTGTCACTCTGCCTGTCACTCCTCCAAAGCTATTGCTTTTCAAGAAGGAGAGAAGGTTATGTGAAAACAACAGTGCTTCTAGATTAACACTCTTATTTCTGACAAGAGCGGAGTCTAAGGACCTCAGAATTGGGCTGTGAGCAGAAGCAAGCATGAAGTGAAAATTCACTCTTCTTAAATAAAATCTTTCAGATGTTTTTCAAATTGTGGATGTCACAGGAGCTGCCAGCCTAAATATGACCATGTTTCATTTTAAACACAATCGAATAAGTTTTTACTGATCTTTGAGAATGCTGTTTGTTTGTTTTTTTTAAACTTAGTTTAAGGGAAAAAACCACTTGACAATCACAACAGAAAAATGCTCCAGAATCTTTGTTAATCAAGATAAATGTATAGATTTACTAAAATAGAGAAGGTTGGCAAAGCTGAATTCCAATCAAGGCAGTAATCATAGTATATAGAGATCTTGTTTCAGGAAGCTGATTAGTCAATCAAAATGCAAATAATTTGCAATCTGTGTAATAATTTGAAGTATTTGGCTTATGGATACTTTTAGCAGTGTTCCCCTAAAGCAGTCACTGTGTTTGCATTTGGAAGTGTGTGGTTTGTAAAAAGACTGGTGAACCAAAGCGGTGGGATGCGCTCTGTCTGGTAGGCAGCAAGCTGTTCCTTGGAGCCTGTGCACAGCCTCCCTGTGGATACAGCTTTAGCTCTCGGGCCTCTGCCTGTTCTCTCCCATAAAATTCTGTTCATTGTACTCGGAGCCCTTGACTCGCAGCTTTCCTGTGACACCTCAGCAGAGCCAACTAGGTTTTGTTTCATTAGAGAAATCTGTCTGGGTCCTGCGAGTGGGGTATGGGAGCAAATGACTTTATTTTCCTACCCCCTCACCACCCCTACATCTATTGTGGGGTGAAGAAAAAGAAATCAAAGGCAGTCTCTCAAAACATACTTGAATCAGACTATTTTTGTGTCCTGAGCTGGTGTGGAAAAAAAAAAAAAGGCAAGTTTCATGAGATGTGGAATAAGATTGGGCTTGTTGAGCAACACAGACTGGATTGAGGCCATTATTTACCTTTCTAGGGTTTATGTTGTTGTTCTTCTGTTTTTTTTTTTTTTTTTAAACTGAAGTCTAACTTTCTTAGTGGGTAGTGTGTCAGTAATTGTAATCCATAAGACTAGTTACCTCCTGTGTGCTTTGCGCTTTGGAGCACGTAAGTTGAAAGTTAATGAAGAACAAAACTTCAGTGCTTAAGATGACAGGCACTTAACAGCCCGGTCAGCCTGTCTCCAAGGGACACTGTCTACTGCTGAACGCTCTCCCAAGTCCTGTGCACAGGCACCAAACGCTGTCCTTTGTATCTGCTGTATTACCAGGCAATAATTTAACTATACATAATTTAAACTATACATAAGTGCATATGTATATAAAATAGAAGCAAAACATGAAAGAGACAATAAATTTCTTCTTCAAAAATACCTCTGATGTTAGCAAATCTCAGCCCTTTCAGAAGTGCCAGCTTTTCTTTACTGCATCCCACTGTACAGATTACTGCTTGAAGGCAGAAAATTGACTCTCTGGAGGTTCATTTATTATGTTGTCTCCTTTCTTGCTAACAGGCAGTCTCCCAAATGCTCAGCAGCACTGCCAGTAAAGTACCTGGAATACTTGCCTGCTCTTACTGGAGTGATAAAGTGATCAAACTCCACTACGTTCTGGACGATGTCGATGGTTTTCTTGCTTTGAATGTTATAATCTTTGCTGTGTGTTAGCATGGTGGGGAGAGGGACTAAAAGAAGCTGAAGTTTGGGGAAGCTTATACAATCCTGCTAATGAATGCTGGCATTGTGAGTCAAACCCTGGCTCTGCCCAAGTCACCTGGGAATTTTGCCATTGAATTCTGTCAGGCTGGAATTTCTGTGTCAATACTTGAAATTAGAGGAAATTTGTTTTAGCCTTTGTTTTGGCAAAGGATCTCTTTTTACAAAATGTCCTGTTTTAAATTCTTCTCATGAAGATTAGCAACTATTAATCTAAATATAACTAATTGCTTAAATAGAAAACTCAGTCTAATGAGCAGATAATGAGCATGAACATAACAGTTTATTTGGACAGTGCCATCTAGTTGTTGTAAAACGCAGTGGGTTTTTCTTGTAAAATTTAATTACCATGGCAAATCACAACTCTATAAAAAAACCTTCAGTGTAATTTAAGGCTGTTTTCATCCATTACCCAAACAGTTATTTCTCTGAAAAGAGACTATTACTGTAAAGCAATGACTGTCTTAATTAATAGAATTTGTGGAGCTGGCTGTAATGTGATTTTTTTTTTTTTTTTTTTTCCTGTGGAACACTCCATTAGAAAGACTTTATTTACAATGTAAAAGGTAACCTATGAAAAGACCTAATGGCTTTCTGCTTTTTCCAGGCATTTCTCCACCTCTCCCTCCTAAATATCCCCACTAACCTTTATCAACCACTGTTCTCACTGATAAATATTCACTAAATCTAACTTCTCAGATATTCTTAATATATCTAAGCCCAGACCATCCAGGGTCAATAATCAATTCAGATTTTTCAGTCATACAGGAGGTCAGAAATCAATAACTTCTAAGGAATTTTCTTAAGAACTTCAATGTATTTCATGTTTCTTTTGGCACTTGCCTTGCTGTATGCCTTATTCTTGATTTGGATATTGAACAAATTTTTAATATAATGATTGCTTTCTGCCCGAACTTCAGACTTTTCTGTTTTTAAATAACTAGGTAATCTTGCTTGTATTGAATATGATGCCAAAGAAAGATTAGGAACACAAAAGCTATTTATTGGGAAAATAAGCCCTGAGCTGGTGGAATAAATGTTACAGGAAATGTCAATATTAGTGAATATATTGGAAGACTGAGGTCTCTAAATTTTTTTTCCACCTGTTTATTTTCTATCACACCTGTAACTGAATGTTTTCTGAACATTCAGCTTATAATTGAAAGTCTTTTTATTGCAGACTAGCACTCAGTGAATTAACCAGTCACGGAGAGATGTTGATTTGGTAACATCATTAGATTGTCTTTTTTGCCCCCTCTTTTTAAAAAATTAATCTTATACTTCTATAGAACCCTTAATCAGAAAAGCAAACAAAAATCACCTCTTATTCACTCTGTCTCTTACAGTGGTCCTTTTTTATTTTTCTGCCTAAATTGAATGAAGTATAGATTAAACAATTTTTTTCTTTGAGGGGAAAATTTCAGGTTAAAAAGATTCAGCAAACACCTACAGTATTCAAGAGAGTTAGTGAGTAGAATAGTTTCTGTGATAATAGCTGCTTAACTGAAAATGTCTTGCTCTTAAAATAAGCTCTTGGTATAAGGCTGTGGGCTTGGAACAGAGGACCATATAGTTCCCTAGGGCGGACTCTAAGAGCAATCGGTAGTGGATGTGTTGGGCAGAGTACACTATAGTCCTCAGCTTGCTTCCAGCAATTTGTAGAAGCTGTGATACATGTATATGATAGAAGGTAGATCTGAAAATGGGACCACTCATGAGATGGAGCACTTGCTTTTCACCCCAGTGATTCCCTCCACACCCCTCCAAAGGAATTTTAATCGCAGTAGCATGCCAAGGAAGAAAATCCATATGCTAAGAAATGAAGTCTTTATGCAGGAACCTTATTCATGCAGTTTGGTAAAGGTTGAAATAGTCTTCCTTGACAACAGTGCAAGCCCTGTGTTGCAGAACAGTTGCTTGTAAGAGAATAGGTAACTAGTTTTGCCTCTTTCTTGGCCTTGTGGTCTTAGAGCCTGGCTTGCTCAAGGGCTGGAAAAGAAATTGTACCGAAGACATCTCACTGAAAATCAGAGCGGGGTGCAAGATGTCAGCAGGCTGCTGCACCCGGAGCTTCTGTAGTGAGTTCTACAGAAAAACTTGTTATATCTTTAGCCAAGAGAACTGTTTTGCATATGATGTGAATGACACTGGGAGAATTATGATATCCTCATCCTTAATTTCTGTCCCCTTGGGGAACCGGTAAATAATGATCAATATCACTGTGCTCACAAAAGTCCTAACGAAGCTGCAAGTATGCAGACAGAACTGTTATTACCATAACTTGTTATCTTCTGGGTCATATATTTGTACAAATCATGCCTCTGCCAGTTTGTTAGTGTTCATCTTGGTTTAATACTGTGCTATTCCTGTCCCAGCTAAAAGGTCCCTCTATAATGCGATTCTTTCATGCCTGGTTCTAAAATCTTCCTTTCACAAGTGTTTAACTCATAGTGATAGTCCCTGATGTTTAATTAAGCTGCACGGTCTGAGCTGAGATGTTCTGCAGGCTTTTGGAGGAGGTCAGAATTTATTGGGATGCTGGAAAAAATTAGTTGGATTGCAGTAAAGCTAGAAAAGGTAACAGTAGTTCTACTGATATTGATCAGTTAGAAGAAGTCTGAGACAAAGATTCATTGTGCACATTTATAAGTACAGACAGTACTCATTCAGTACAGAGAGTCAGCAACGGTTAATGTATAGAAGCAAATAGTTATGGTTTGAACTAAGTCACTTCGGTGGCTCCGAGATCATTACTAGTGTATTCAAGTCTCTTCAGTGTTTAGGAAGGCAATTCTGCCTATGTGCAATGTCCTTTAGATAAGGTACAAATTTTCAATGGCATTGTTCAAAAGTGTTGTCAGAAATGTTCTCTGGCTTCTGCTTGTTCAACTCCTGGCTAGATATAGTCATAGCATCTTAAAAATAATCCAAAGTATAAATTACTGTGGGAATTAGGGGTAACCTAAGGCTGAAAAACAAATGTTTTCTTCATACATGGCAGAACTTGCCAATTAAAAGCTATTCACATTGGAAATTTTCTTAGACTTATGCAGAACTTGAATAGGAGGACAAAAAAAAAAAAAAAAAAAAAAAAGCAGCTATCTTGCCAGGTAAAGCATACACAGAGAAATCTAGTTGCTTTACCAGAACATGCTTAATAACAGCTGATGCTGCAGAGCATGTGGGTTTCACAGAGGCATCAGTTGACAATTCTGAATCTGACTTTGTATTCTTAGTTACTAATTGATTTATCCTACTGGGAAGTAGTTATCATAATTTTTCATGTAGTTACTAAAAAAATAAAGAAATGTCAAACTGTCTTACAGCAGGATTCAAAACTTGTCAGTGGGGTTTGTTAATTTCTGGTTATTGACATGAAGATTGCAAAGTTGGGGAGGGATTCAGGGCAGGGTGTGACTTTTTTTGATGTGTTGTTATTTCCCACATCTGTTTCTGACAAGGATCGTAATAACCCAGCCTGTGTGCCCCTGTTCCAATTTCAGAAGTGGCTTCAGTTCCTAAGTTATGCAGATCCTTTTGAAAATCTTATTTTCCATCAGGAATACAAAAAGAATAACAATATACAAGGCCTGCCTTTGTTCAGGAGCTGAGGCTGCTTCTAATCATTCTAGATGAGAAAAGACAAAGAGAGTCTAGAAAAAGGAATGTTCAAAGTATGAATAATTCATTTCTTGTTTTAAATGAATGAGCATTCATAGTTATATTTTAATCGACAAAATTTGTTTTCAATACAAGGCACCATGAATGGTTTGACAAAATTTGTTATTTGCTTGTATAATGCAAAGTGAGGAAGACATGCAATTGGAGCTCGGCTTCCTGCTGGATCCCAGGTGAATGTGCTGTCAGCTGGCCCTCCAGATGGCACAGATCTCGAGACGACGACATGCTGGTTTATGAAGTGGAAAGTGTAATTACTCTGTTAACAATGCATAATGTTGGATTTACTGTTGGTGCTAAAGCTAGAGAAGTTGAATAATATATCACTAAAATCTCTCTCGGGAGAAGACAAATGCTTTAATCCATGAAGAATGGCTTCGCTGGCATCCTTAAAAATTTTCAAGCGCTTTTCAGAAGCATTTTTTTCTTTTTACTTCCTATCCATCAGCATAGGGTAGATGTCCTATGAACAGAAGCAAAGACTCTTATCCATTCTCCAACCATTTCATGACTTGTTTAACAGTGTCAGTTTTGAACACAGCCATCTGAATGGCAACTAAAAGAATAAAAGTGGCAGGTAACTGTGAAGCATGACTGCATTTGAGACACCTGTACAACCCCTTCAGCTACGAATTCTGAGGTGCCGACAGAATGACCCAAGGCTGAAAACATGACCTGTGACTCTACAACTAGCTTAAGTTACCTGAGGAACTTCTTAATTGTTTTCTAATCTCGTTAGCTCCCTAGAAGTCTTTGACATATTATGCAGTGGTGCATTACTAAGATGACAGTAGTACAGTGTTTCATAACTATGTATGTAGTACACACATATGAATATATATAAATTTCCAACTCTCTTGTTGAGCCGTTTGGTAAAAAACCCAAATGTTCTACTAAGACAGTTTAAAAATTATTAGGTGTTACTAATTGTGTCATCCCTGGAAAAGTGTACTAAGATTACTGCAAGTAAGAGCTACCTTAAGATTGCTTGGACTTTAAAATTTTAAAAATCTTTAATTACAGTGCATGATGTATGAAGGGGAAAAAAAGGTACTGGGGGAAAGCTCTTGGTTGATGATATCATGTGTACTTATCTTGATATTTTGGGCTTAAACAGGATAAGTATTGAGAATAATAATGCTCTGTCAAAGACAACAATGACTAATAGATTAACAAAGAGAATATTGGCTGAAACATCAGATGGCACCATCTCTTCAGTGCGAATGGAAGTGTATAAGCCAAGCTACTCTTAACTCATTTTACTACCAGTCATTGCCTCTTGGATAAATTTTAAAGTAAATCCTTGCTGCTGTATGGTGTGTAGGATTAGAAAAGCTGAATGGATTTGTCTTTCCCTTCTCCAGAGACAGGCAGGCAGGTGCCTTCATGTTTACTGAAGTAGAAGGCAGGCAGGCAATAATTTAAATTTCCGTCTAGGTGATGAAAGCTCTGAACTAATGCTTATATATGCCAAGTTAACGGAGCATGCTTGCTACATTAACGATGAATGTGATCATGGGGATGGGTCCCAACAGTCAAGTGTCAGCCCTGTTCACATCTTCATATCTGTACTTGCTTGTTTTTCCGCACGTGGAAATGAGACATGGCTGGATAGGCAGTAACACGACCAGTTGTGTACCTACAGGGGTATACAAGACTGACGTCTACGAGCCAGTTCCAAACTATTACCATCACTGAAGTTAAATGTATTCAAAACAACCGTAAGAATACAGGACTTGGCAATGAAATCGTTCCATTCTGAAAAACAGCCCAGTATATTGAAAAAGGGCATTGTATTTCCCAAATGTTGTGTAGTTACTGACTTCTGTGGGCTTGTTCTTCCAAGGCATGATCCTCCTTGGACTAGCTGTCCTGGGGTCCAGAATACACAGTAAGGTTTTGAAAGTGACTCTTGTAATGAATCTTATGAATAACTAGGGTCAAAGTGATAGTTCTGTTGTTTTGCTTTCAGGCAGCTGATATTAAGTACATTGTTTTATTCCTAAAATATTTCTTCATGTAATTTATAAGTCATACATCTTTGCTGCAGTTCTATTTTCCAGTGCATAAATTCCTTGCACTGACTTATCGGAACTTACCCCATTCCTCTAATGGGAAAAGTAAGACTGTAGGCAACAATTGAATTCAGATGTCTTACTTTAGTCAGTTTACTTGGACTGTGTCGCCATACTAGAAAAATTTGCATTGGTGTTTGGCTTTGTAATAGCTGCCTTGCAAACCATCAAAGTATTTGTGGTTTGGTTTCCCAGTTGTCAAGATTTGCAGCTGATGAGGGAATTTAAGGAGGAGCGTGCGCACTGCATGGAGCACACCCATGCTTTTGGAAATACTTATTAGTCTCCCTTGAACAAATGCTGATATCATCTCAAATTCATGATCTCAATAGTCCCTTCCTGTATTTCTACAGTATTTAAAGACTTATGACAGCCTGATAATGGACATCTTAGGAACTACCTGCGATGTTGGTTTCTTGATAAACGTCACTACTTTGCTTATTGTCATGGTTTAACCCCATCCAGCAGTTAAGCACCACAGTGCAGCTCGCTCACTCCACCCCAGCGGGACAGGAGAGAGAATCAGTAGAGTGAGAAAACTCGTGGGTTGAGATAGAGACAGTTTAATAGATAAAGCAAGAGCCGCACATGCAAGCAAAGCAAAACAAGGAATTCATTCACCACTTCCCATCGGTAGGTGGGTGTTCAGCCATCCCCAGGAAAGCCGGGCTCCATCACGCGTAACAGTGACTTGGGAAGACAAATGTCATCACTCCGAATGTTCCCCCTTCCTCCTCCCCCCAGCTTTACATACTGTGCATGATGTTCTATGGTATAGAATATCCCTTTAGCTAGTTTGGGTCAGCTGTCCCAGCTGTGTCCCCTCCCAGCTTCTTGTGCACCTCCTTGCTGGCAGAACATGGGGAAACTTGAAAAGTCCCCAATTTAGAGCAAGCATTACTTAGCAACAACTAAAATGTCAGTATGTTATCAGCATTATTCTTATACTAAATCCAAAACACAGCACTGTGCCAGCTACTGAGAAAACAATTAACTCTATCCCAGCTGAAGCCAGAACACTTATAAAGAATTACAATGGCTGAATACTCATAAACAGAAATGTAAATATGAACAGTTCTCATAAAATAAAGCTATACTTGAGGCACGCTATTTATATTAGCAATTAAAAAAATGTTAATACATGCAATTTTTAAATGTCATACCCTGATATTTAAGAATTCTGAGAGTAGCTTCCAGTAGGTATCTCGTATTCTGGTTTTTTTTAGTTGAAGACATTGTTTTTAAGGATATTAATTTATAATATTCTTTAAAATTTATTTTAAATATTCTTTTTTAAAAAAAAATTTTATTCACAATTTATTTCAAGGTATAAAATGAATCCTATAGATATTAACAGATAAACCTATTTACAACATTGGAATAAATATTCTGTCAATCAGTCCCAGTGTAAAAGAGTTGTTTTTCTTTAAAAAAACCTTTTCATCGAGAGGACAAAAAATGCTAATAGTTAATGACTTCTTTATATTTGTAGATCACACTGTATTTTTTCTAGTTATTTAGAAAGCTACACATCAGTAACCTGACAGCTTTGGGTTCTCAGATTTTGATCTGCAGGGTGGGTAGACACTCATGCATTGCATCATTCTGTACTATACTATAATGCTGTGACAACTGAGGAGTGTTTTGATGTGGGGTTTGGGATGTTCTTTGTTTTTTAATGATGGGAACAACTGCAGAAGGTTTCTGCATAGGATTTGACTTCTGGCTGAGCCAGTGGGAAAAGTGGGAGGATCTGAGCTTGTATAAACTGAAATAAACATAGAGCTGATTTTATGCTTCTTAATGTTGTTGTAACTGACTGCATTTTAAAGAAGATGATGCTGAGCTGTGTTGTTGTATTTGGCTAGGTGAAATACTTCTTATTAATGGTTTTTTTAATTGCAAAAATGTTTGTGATGATTATTAAAAATGCACAAGTTCTATGGAAATGTGTAAATTGTGGTGGTAGCTCTGGTTTGCTGTCAGCTAATTTCCCTCCCCCGCTTGGCAGTCTTTTAGCACAATGAGAGAAAGCGTGGGTTAGCCGATTTCTTAACAGCCTGTCTGGCAAGCTGATTGGGAGCTGTGAAAACTGAAGCCCTAAGAAGTCATCTTCTCAAGATCCAGGCACCAAAATCCTTCTCATCTAAGCTTTTGGGGCTCTTGGGGGAGCCCCCGCTCTGGCTGAGAGAGTTTTACAGTGTTATCCTACACCATTATGGGTATGTTTTAGAAAGCTGTTTATCTTTTGGGGTTTTGATCCAAGAAAAGCTCTTGTTTTCACAAACAGCTGGTTTGTGTGACCACATGTGTCTTGGGAGAGCTTGACTGAAGCAGCACTGACAATGTTGGCGATCACGAGCTTAAAGTATTAAAGATCAGATAATTGTTAGTGAAATCAACAGCATAGAGTGATTTCCCCCCCTCCCCAGCCCGAGGATAAATCTCACTTGGGTGAGAAGAGTGCTTCATGCAGTTGCAGTCTTGTCCCATGGGTGCTTTGGGAAATGGAGAAATTCATAAGGAACTCAATGATATTAGCACTCGTGGAGCTGCCAGGTCTTTTGGCCAAGATGTGCAGGTGGGCAAGGAAGTTTTCTCCAGTGCTTTTTCCTCCCTACGTGGAAGAAAGATGAAAACACAACAGCTCTGTAATGCAGTAGAAACAATGTTAATAAGCTAGCACTGTGTAGGGAAAAAAAGGGCATTTTATGTTTTTCTCTTCTAATAGTTTGGTAATCTTGTTAAGGGGTAGAAAAATACTCTCCGTTTTCTTTGAATGAAAGACAAAACATGAACTTCCTTAAGGTTCATTTATACAACTGTGTGGAAGTTCTAGATTTTTTTTTTATGATTTATTGCTAGTTTTGGTCTAACTTCAGAAATATCTAGAAGATAACTAAGACCTGTAGTGAATCCAACAATACTTCCTTAGTGATGGAAGAGTGTTTGTAAAATCCAGATCAAAATGTCAACTGAAAACATTCTTCAGATGTGTGGGTGTCCAGCCCTTGTGGTTATGGCTCCGTACCTGGCTTCAGCTAGAACTTGTGGCCACATGGGTCCATCTTCCTCATTTCTCTGTGTGTGTGTGTTCGCATCTGTGTGTGCTTGTAGCAAAATGAAGAGCAGGAAGCTGCCTGCTTTCTGAAATATCCTTAAGACTCTCTTCTTCCCGCAGCTCTTCAACTTCCTTCATTAGTATTTGCGGTCTGCATTTTTTTTCCCCTCACTGCAGCACCTTCCAAAATAGTTGCTGTTCAGTGTGCAATGTAAATGGAATAGAAACGGAATAGACAGATGTAATGTGTTGGGTGAGAGGTGATGAACACAATTGACCTTCACCTTATTTGATGTTTTTACAGCATTTTAGTCTTTCATACCGATTTTGGAAATGTTTTTGGAAACGGTTTTCAAGTTGAAATAGCAGAATAAGAAGAGCATGAAACAATGTTTATTCTAAACATTACACTTATGTTTTATGGCCTGTTCTTAAACAGTAGCTGCTCAGCACCAGGAGGCGTGTACCTTAGCGTATTCTCCATTATCTGAACTTACTGCTGCCTGCAGAAGTATATAAAATGGCAAGCTATAAAGTGACTCAGTGGATATTCAAGAGTCATTAATGATGTGGGGTGTGAAGTGGATACTTCTTAAAAATTATTATTTTGACATACAGGATTGAGTGTGAACTCAATACATCCAGGACAACCTAACAAGGACAAGCTGCAGTGTCCTGTTACTGGGGAAACACTGATTAGTTTAAACTTTAAACATGTTTGGTATATGAAAACATTTCCTTCTTTTGTGATTACTCTTCTCTTCCTCCTAGTGGTCTTTCAATTGAACTATAACCTTAGATACATCCAGGAAAAACTGTATAGGAAAAAATAGGGATTTTTGTATAGAAGTACCTAGACAAGTGCCTAGAAATATCTAGGCTTTGGTATGAAAGTAAGGGATTTCCTGACTAGTTCATATTGCAGAAATAAAAATCAACACTATTTAATAGCTCAAAAACACTTTATAATCCTTTTTAGCCGAAAAAACAGATAAATTCGCATTGATCCATATATGATTTGTTTTTCCCCTGTCCTCTCTAAAGTAAAAGTATTTAAGGGCTGCACTTGGAGGACTGAAATGATGAGGCATACTTGTGCTTTAAGTGGTAAATTAATTGTATTTTGAAGCCATGCTATGTATCTTAAAACTACAATGTAAATGCATGTATGGTAGATCCATGGGGCATAACAGATGTTGTTATCGAATACATAAGGCAGTGGTAAACATCGCTCTGTCAGATGTTGCATAGCCTGAGGAGTTAATAACTATTATCAGTGCAATGCTAAAACCATGTGCAAAGGGCTTTTGTAGGTTTTCACCTAATTTTCAGCACAGTTTCTAGTACAATATGAGCATACAAGCGATAAATTGCCAAAGCCTGTCTCACTGATACTTGGAAGAATTCAGTTATTTGACTAAACAAAAGGCTACAGGCATTAATGGCTTTCTCTTCATATGTCCTTTTCTCCTCTGGGTGACATTTGACAGGATTGGGCAGTGGTTTTGGTTAAGGTGATTTCTACAGCTGATAGAAAAACAAGACTAAAAAGGATCCCTGTGCTGGTCAATGCAATACTTCTGCATCATGCAGCATCCCTTTGCTCTAGTATGCTTGATCAAATTTAGGATGCCTGTTTGTTAAGATCTGTCCTGATATGTGCCTATAAAATAGGAAGAAAAAAAGATCATTGTTTTCTTTGGGTAGAAAACAATCTCTTTAGTATGTTTCTCCCTTGTGTCCTTGCACTCCATGCTCAAAGACTTATCTGGAAATAAATTTTTGTTACATTATGCCTAATTATACCGAGACACTTCTGTATTCTCACCCCAATGCTCTTATTTCAATATTTTCAGTATCTCCAATTTGCACAAAACTCCTACTCAGATCAGTTCAATATCAACTCCTGCTGATCAGTTCAGTGTAGCTCAGCGTTTTCCTCACTCACTAAAGAACCACCTTTTTGTATTTAAAATTGAATATTTGTGTGTGTGCATATACAGTTTCCTTATTTGCTGCTTTGCTATTTAAACCCTTTGATTTATGACAGTTTCATTCTTATAATCGCTCTATTTTCACTATGTAAACCAGAAAATGCTGTTTACTTTCATCCTAGATGACTCTTATTAAAAAAAAACAAACCAACCATATACAGACACTCTGAGACACAAGGGAAAATGGTGTTCTGCAAATGGCAGTGACCCCAGCAATTGCCCTTGTAACTGATGGACAGACAGAGCCGTGGCAGGCACAGTACACAGAAAATGGAATATGCTCTTCAGTGTCACAATAACACGTACTGCAAAGGAGCATATTTCAAGGTCAAATTCAGAGGTCCAGTCAGTCTCCAGCTTTGCTTTCCACTGGGTCCTGTGCTGACCAGAACAGCGTCATACAACAGCACAGGTGTAATGATCTTCTTTCACAGTTTTTTCTTAGAAAAGATCCTGTTCCTCTTTGAATGCTTGGGGAACTTTATCATAGCAGGGAGAGAGTAGATAGTGAGCTTAGCAAGTTGCGTGACTTCCATCAGATGCGGTCACAAATTGTGGAGTTTCAGAGAAAGCTAACTGTGCTCCCTATTTCAAAGGCTAAAATGTGCCACAATTATAAAAGTGCATACTTAAAGATCAAGAAAACTTTTTTGAACGTATGCAGAGGGTGAAACTTTTTAAACTTGAAGAAGCTAGAGATCATTTTTCTCAACCAATTTTCCATTAGAGTTTTCATATAAAAATGTTAAGAAAGCATCACTTTCAATAATACAAAGGATAGATATGTTCTTGAAGACTACTCTCTTGTTCATCAGACTTAATGGAAAGTATGATGCAGTGTGCTGTGATAAGAAATAAAGAACATCTTTCTTTCCAGGGTGTATCTTTCCAAAAATGCAGTTTGGCAAAATTTACCGTGAGTATGATTGTGCCAAATGTTGTTAGCCTGTAAATGTTATAGGCCATTGGAGCTGAGAGTGCATGCTACTTCCCAGGAAGCTCAATATGTAGCGTTTTACAGGGAAGCTGGTCCTCTGGATCTCAGAACTGGCTCACTTCTAAATTGTCCTGTAGGTTTCTCTGCATGTTCTTGGCCAAATTGCTTTATCCCAGTCTATCAGTTCTGAAGAAGGTGACGCACATATCATTTAGAAAAGTCTAACTGCCCGTGTCAGATGTCTGACGTGTTGGCAGAGCATCTGCAATTACATTTTCTTTCACAGGTGAAATCCTTTTGTAGTCAGGGACCCTGCAGATTTCACGGTTCCCTTCCTGAAGGATTAACATCGGTAATTGTTTTACACTCTAGTCTGTGTCTGAAATCATACTGACAACATGCATTTTCCAAGAAAAATGTAATTTCTCTTTATTACTACATGTTCAGCTACAAGGCAACAAGTCTGAATGCTTTCTCTATTTTCTACTTTAATATTCTTGATTTTTGTGTGTGAAATGTTATGTTCCTTAGAACACACACCTGTGTTTTCAGTCTATAGAAGTGTACTTTGAGGACCCTATACTATACATACCTTAAAATAAAGCTGTGGCTCCTGGAAAACAGTGTGCACAAACTGTCTAAGCAGACCTGTACTAAGAGGAACAATCTAAAGACTGCATCTAATAGGTTTTAACATATAGAATCCATGTGTTTCTCTTTTCCTGCACTTGCTGTTCCTTGGGGTCTTTGCCGCACTCCCTTTCTCCTTCCTTTTCTACGCTGTTCTTACTGAGAGGTTAGGACAGGCAGTGAACAAACGCTTTTCAGACCACTGTGAAATGTTTTCCTGGCTCCCATCCTTATATCTTGAATCCTGTTTTGCCCTGTGCCACAGTTCAGAGCATGTTTGTGCTCGTATAATGTCTTGAATAATGACTTCTTAATCCTCATTAGAACTGAGTAGTGCCAAAGTACAAACGATAACTGGTTTATGACATTTTGAGGACTAATAGAGGTTGATGTTAAGGAAACAATTGTAGGTGAATGCTTATTTGCCATTAATTAGTAAGCTTGATTGTATTGGAGTTTTTTTAAATATTTTTTTTCTTTAGGCTTTATTTTCTTCTAGTGAATTTTTCAGCCTAATCAAACAGTGCTGCTGAAAATGCACTTGTGGAATATTCTCTGCCTGACTAATTCTATTCTGACTAATAACTAACTCTATAGCTTATCTCTTTCTGTAATTGTCCCACTACAATCAGCTTAAACAGACCAAATTTATGCCAAAGATTATTGTCACAGGTAAAATAACTGCTAATCTCGGATTAATGATTGAAAGCTAAAGATTTAAGAGTTGGTAATGCTAGGAATGTGTCAGTGGAAAGCGGTAGGACACTAGCATAAATGTGTCACTAAACGTAATGACATGGGGACACTAAGCCAAGCACGCTACAGTGAATCTGAGTTCAGTCAAGATATTAGAAAGTAACACCAGGTATTATCAACAGCAACTGTAACTTGTGAAGGAATACTCAGGCCAAGCTGATGTTAGAACGGGCAAGGCTGACACACCAGTGGTGTACACGACAACAGTAGATTGTTTCTGAGTTAGTCTAATGTTTGTTCTTCATTATATTTTCTACTCTTCCATTAAAGTTGAGACCTTCAGTGCCGTATGAAGTGAGACCTAAAAACTATTGTCTGTACTTTGACTTTAAAGGTCATTCAAACTAATATGGCGGTTTGCCTCCTGTATGTAGGGTTGTCACACCTGCTCATGTGGAGATACTGCTGAGCTCTGCAGGTCTGAGGATGGCATGTTCTAGCACTGGGGTGCAGCACCATGGGGTGCCTTTGGTAGCTGCAGGCCCTTCCAGATGTTCTTTCTCTTGACAGCTGGTTTCCATCTTGGAGCCACAGGTTACTGACCTTCAATTATGCAGGTATAGCTACAGTAATGCAATGAGAATGGTATCACTGGAATTGAGCATTGGTTTAAAAATACATCCCTTCTCCCTTCTACAAAGTTACTGAATATTTCTAGAACTAGGGAGAAGGATATTTCTAACATAGGTTGCTTCAGTTTTGCATTCCTGGTTCCTGATCCAGCCTGACAAACAGTGCTGCTACCGCTGCTGCTGAGTTGCAAGGCAGTGGTGGAAGCATCTCTGTCACTGATGCCAGTGTCTCTCTGTGGCTGTGGTTTGATGTTACACAGGGTTTGGCAGTAATACTGCCCTTTGTTAATGTCTCTGTCTCCTTGCTAGATCTTCACGTCACCTCTTCAGTTGTGCTAGCGTGACCTGGGCTGCCATGTCTAGCGTTCGGACTATGAGATCAAACTGGCTTAAAAAAATATTTCTCTATTTGTACCTACTTGAGGTTCTGTCTGTTCAAGCTGCAACCATGCAAATGGATGTATTTGCACCACTGAAGAGTTGGTACTGTAGGAAAGGAGATTGAATACAGGGGATAGAGATTTGAGAAATTGCTGTACTGCTGTCCATGGCTTAGTAACATCTAACTGCATCTGGCAAGAGAGCTTTATAATGTGCCATGCAGCCACTGTGAAATCTTAGTCTTGACTGACTCACCAAATATTCATTTTTCAAAAAGGCACGTACTTTAAAAGCTTCTTTCGTTAGTAGCTTGAGGGAACAGGCGTGATTGCTATGCTGCAAGTGTAAAATGACTTCTACTGATGTGCCACCTTTTCATGGGATCACAGTTCAAGAAATATTTTGGGGTGAAAAACTCAATTCTGTTCACTCAGATGTAATTTCTGGTATGGTCAACCATTTCAGTGGGTCAGGACAGTGAGCGAATATTATTTCTGTTGGGTAAACTTTCAGGGTGGCTTTGACAAACAATCTGTATACGTGCAGTTTAAATTTGGCATGGAACTAATTTCATGAACTGTTCTGTTCAGCCTTTTGCTCCACCTCCCCAAGCCTGTAAGTAGAAATAACTGCCTGCACGCCTACAGAGCAAGGAATGACTGGCTGATTGATGGTACTTGTGCAGAAGGACTGAGGTTTATAGTGGATAATGAGTTGCATAGGAATCTATGATGTTATGCTGTTGAGAAAGGCTGTATAGAAGCTGCAACGCTGTTCAGAAGACATCCAAATTATTTCTCCTGCTTTGTAGAGCAAATAGCTTACAGGGCTTTGAGGCGTTGTCTGCGTTCCGTGGGGGTAGATAGTATAAGAACCAAACAGAGGGGGACCAGAACAGACTGATGTTGAGAACCATCACTTCTAGAAAATGTCCTGTGAGGAAATGTTGTAGGAACCGATGCTGATTATGTCCAGAGACAAGGAGACAATTTGGACAATGTGGCACTACAGTTTTCAGATAAGTGAAAGGTAGGAAGGATTAAACTATTCCCACTCTGTGTACAAATAATGAGCAGGGTGCTTAAATTAAAAGTAGTTTATTAGGCATTGGGAAAAGCTCTAAGGAACAGCAGGAAAGCACTGCAATAACCTGCCAAGGGAGACTGTTAAACCACTACTGCATAACATGTTCTTGAAGATCGGCACCATGCATCCATCTGGAATGGCATGGTGGTGTTGATTTCTCCTTTACGAAGGAGACACAATTATCATCTCTCTCCTGTGGAGGTGGAGAAAGTCTAGGCAGGTTAAAATTTCGAAGTAAGTGAAAATAGCTGCAATATGGTGAAAACAGAAGAAAGTGGTTATGAAGAAATGGGCATGTCAGCAGAATTAAGAATCTGCAAATGTGCGATGTGCTAAATCAGTAAGCACTTGTATAGTATGTTCTTTGTGAAATATGTACCATATCTGATATGAGGTAAAAAAGCAGTTGTGTACAGTGAACAGTGCATGTCCCCATGGACCTGCACAATGAGACCAGGTTGAAGTCCCCAGATGCTGCAGGTATGCCAAGTGCAGCAGACATCCTAGACTTACCATCATAAAACTAAAACTGCAGTGCTCCACCAGATGCCTGAACACGAATGCTGAAGAGGGAGCAGCCTGATGCAGAGCTGCATTAATTAGAGAGTGTCTTAGCACCAGAGCTATGAAAAAAAAACTCAGACGCGTGTGCTGTGGTGCAGCAGTCAGAGAAGAGCTGTCTGAAAACGGCTGCAGGGTAATAATCTAATGGTAACTGCCGCAGAATGGTGGGGGAGGCCGCTGGCCAAGCTGCTGGTGACTTGAAAAGGCTGCAAATTCAAACTCCAGAGGGAGTTGTGCCAATTACTGTAATACATTTGCTGTATGATGTCATTATTGATCATATCACTTTGAGATGTAATTTGTAATCCTATTGCAATGTTAACAAAATGTGTTTCCCGTGTCACGATTACGCTTGGTTCTTTTTGGCAGGCAGATTGTTTTGGGGTTTGAGTTTGTGTCCATTCCTCCCAGGACAAAAAGGGAATTTCAGGGAGTGAAGCGGAGGAAGGGGAACTGGCCCTGACACCCAAATGGCTGCAATTTGCTTTCCCTGAAATCATTTTCTTTCAGATACTGAGGTGTCTTAGGGCTCCCTGGGGAAGGAACGAGGAGAGGCATTCTTGCTCTTTGTACAAGATCTGTTCTGACCCCTTTTGCTGTTATAATTGGGTTTTTTCCCTTTGACAGTGTTAGAGAATTTTCTATTGAATTTGCTAATCCTATCATCTGCTGAGGCACAGAACTGCTAGAAATAGTTGGACATGTTAAAGGAAGAAATCCTCTATTATGCTGCTTAGCCAATTCTCTGGCACTTGCTGTTCCTACTAGCACATAGACAAGTGTTTGGGCCTGACTAGGTTAACTGAGAATAATGAAAGCATTAAATACAGAGCTATTCCTGTTAGTCTTAAACACCAGTTTTTTCATGGACGGCATACTACAGAATAAGTGCAAGCGCGTGTGCAATTGCAGACTGCAGCGCAGCTAAGCTTTACAGACCTCACCTATTCCTCAGAAGCCAGGGTGACACTTCCATTAATGACACCTATAGGCAGTCTCATGCTAAATTAAAGACTAAATTAGAGTAGTGCTATAACAACCTACCTTAAATTTGTCTCTAGAACTTTCCAAAGCGATAACAACAGCTGTTTTGTAACACTGCAGTACGGTCAGCATCCTTCTTGCCAGCCTCCCAGCACATGTTACACCAGCCCCATGTTTCAGTCTTGCTCTCACAGTGCATGGCCCTTGCTGATGCTGGGCCACCGCTGGGGCAAGGGAATCTCTGCTCGGAATTGTGAGATTGATTTGAACCGCTGAAAGAGCACAAAGGAACTCTCTGGAACTGAAAAATCCAATTGTATATACATACATGTGTATGTCTGTGCACATATATCCTAGACATGTAAATAGAATTAAGATGTATGTATATCCAATACCTGTATGTATGTATGTATATTCTTGCTACTGAAGACCAGAGAGAGGTTTAGAGGCGCTGTTGAAAGAGATCCTGTGAAGTTCCTAACTTTAATTACACAAGTAATTACTAGTTCTTAGAAACAATTATTTTGTCTTTTACCATCAAAGACCTTTCTGCCCATTCTATATGGTTGGTTTGTTTTACACGTGTAATGCCAAAGAGCAACAGAATAACCTTGCCACAGAATAAATAGGTAATTTATTTTAAATAACCTTATAATAGATAGCTTTGACATCTACAGTAAATCAAAGGACAATAAATTATCTAATTAAAACCTCTATTTTCTACATTGTGTTGGAGAACTCAGCCTATAAGCAGAGGTCTAGCAGACTTGCAAACCTTTAAGAGAAAAAAACCAGTAACAGCAAACAGTAATTTCTTTTGTGTCATGGAAACCAGTTACGGATTTTAGATAGCACATCTCTTAACCTGCCAGAAGTTAAGTTTGCAGCAGCTTATTGAATTCACAATCTGCATCTAAGGAAGAGTTGAATCTTTCAGATATTGCACAGAAATTCTTTCTGGAACATAACTTTTGTAAGATGATCATTTTATGACAGGATATATCTGTTATTATGAAATACATTAACATTTTTCAAATATGCAATCTAGGTTGATAATAGAAGAAGACTTCATTGTGAAATTCAGCCTCTGCTAATAAAGTTTTTTCTCTCTATGCTTGTTTATCTTAATATCAGTGATTTCAACCAAATAGTTGTAAAGATGTTGATGGATTTTTGTGATAGAAGGCAACCAATATGTAAATTCTAGTTCAGTCTTCTGTTTTCAAAGCTACAATAGATTTTTGAAACGATGGGCACATTTTTGTTAAAGAACTGTATTCCAAATGCTGAACTAAAAGTTAAATAGAGCTTTTAGTGGATTGCAGATTATGATATTTGCATAAAAAAAAGCTAGTGGGTGTGTTGAACTCACTGAGAAATATTTTGAAACTAATGGACTTGGAAAGAAATTTAATGCTGTTTCTGCTTGGCTGAGCTATTAAAGCCTCTCTGCTTGTTTGGAACTACATTTGGAAAGAGCAGGGACATCTTTCTTTTTGTTCTCATGGTTAGACTAGGGTAGATGGGAGGGTTAGATTCAAAACCTTTTATCATTGAGATGATTCCTGTGACTCTTCCGTTCTTGGATTTCTTGACCAGGGTAAATCCTATATACCTACTTTCTAAGAAAATTAAAAAGGGAATAAATTGTACGATTATTAGAACTGGCCAGAAAAGGGACATCTTTTGCTGAAAAAGATTTTTGCGTCTTCCAAACTGGAACAGAAGTTTGGGGTTTTAGGGTTTGTTGTTTTTTTTTTTTAACCCAAACAAACGAAGCAACAAACAAAAAACCCCAACCAAGTTTCTGAAAGAGTTTTTTCAAGGGAGAAGATACATTCTGAAAAAAATTAATGAATGGTCTAATGTAAATTGAGGTTTGTGTGTTTTGACAGCAAAAAAGACATTTTTCTGGCAAAGGATGTGTGATTTTTGCATAAAGAAAGTTTTCTATTGTGAAACTATTCCTACACAGAACTTCCAGTTGTCTGCAACTGTTATAATTCTGGCTATTAATAGTAGCATCATCTGTGTGCAGGTCCTCTCTAAATAAAAAAAGAAAACAGCCCCTCTTCCTGGGATTTCACTCTACTGTGTTCAAAAAGAAAATTGTTTCTCATGTTTCAATGGCAAAGTTCTTCTAAGAAAGATCAACTGCCTTTGTCAAAACCAGGCCTTAAAATTGCCTCAGATTTTAGTATTCTCCCTATCAATTGAATCCTGAATATGCTGTTGGAAATGGACTTCCATAGCATAACTCTTCAGTCACATACATTGGCTGCATTTTGAGGCAAATATAGAATCTGTATATCTACATAATAATCCAGGAGGAATATCAAAAAGGATCTTTCTCTGAACCTTCTGCTCACAGATGCTGAACAGGTTTAAACACGCTGACAAGGATTTCATGCTGCCTATACAAATGCATGCATTTTAGATTTTGGCTAAGGAAGGGCGCCTTTTGTAAATGAACCTACTTGGCACTGGAGCTGTATTTGGAAACTGGTGAGGAGAAACTGAGCAGCACAGTTTGCAGAATTTCAGATAGCAAAAGAACAAAATACAGATTAGACTGGAAAGATGTTAATGACTTTCCTTTGCCCCAGATGAGACTTGGTCTGTGAAGATTTGCGTCATAGTTGGCTTCTTGGGACTATTGTACTTCTGTGGAAGTTTATTGACCATTTAAATATACCATCTTCACAAGACTGAATCAAGAATGTCCCAAAGGATCGTTCAGTCATTACTTGAACCAGACAGTGAAAGCTGTTATGGCTCTCTAGTTGCCGTTATCCGTAGTTATTTCTTTTCACACTTTCACTACTCATCTCCTATGATAAATCAGGAGAAAGCACACATGTAACACCCCCACCCCCCCCCATGTTAATAATTGGAACACCAGTGACAAAATTTTGTATCTGGAAAAAGTTGCTGCAAGAACAAAATTGTAATTGCTATAGGCAACCCAGAAATGCTTGTACTTGATGGGCACTCTGATTTGTGATAACTAATTTGCTAACCATATACAGTACAGCTACTGTAACTTTTTAAAATTGTTTTGTCATCGTAATTATACCATATGCCAGCAGTTCTAAGCAAAACTTGCTATTAGCTTAATTGAGGAAAGAAATGAAGTGAAAAAATATCTGCTCTAATGGCCCAAAAGCTACAGCAGGTGCACAGCAAACCTAAGGAATAGTTCCCTGGAACACACAGAGGTGAATTCCTGGTCCTGGAGCACTAAAGAGAAATACTGCCAATTACTCCAAAGGTGCTTCATGGGTAGGTGCACTCAATGCTTTTGCCTGTTTTTGAAACAGTTCTTGGAATGTATTCAGCTATACGTTACTGTAGCTTTTAGCAAGTGTCCTCATTAGGACTTTGTTGTTTGCTGGGAGATGCCTCTGCTTGCTTGTCTGTCAGAAGGGAATAACTGAAGCACTGAGGAGCTGAATGAGAAGCATGTGAAACGCAGCGTGACAGGAATGACAGCTGATCATCACTTCTCCGAAGAGCAGGTGCTGGCGAGTTTCACTGATGTCCCTACCAGACAGAGAGCTGGGTTTTGCTGGCAGAGAGCAGCAGTGCTGATGGTAACCTGCTCCTTTCCACCCTGGATCCCTTCTGGAGGTAAAGGCCAGTACCTGCATTTGCTGACAGCATGGGACAGGAGCCTACTAGACTTACAGAGGAAAGGAAAAAGGAAAAAAGAAAAGTGTTCTTCAGATGTAAAAACTTTGGGGTTTGTGAATTTAACCACATGGAATCCTAAAGAGATAACATCCATATGTACTTACTTAACTTGCTGTAACTGGCATAGGGTTTTCTGGGCAAACGATGACCAGAACCACAGGATTTTATGGCAGTGCTTTCTATGTGAAATGCTGCTGCTGCTGGAGACTTTAGCAGCAGCATCTTCTAAAATAGTACTAGTTACAGTGCTGACCTTCCCCTCTTGTGAACAGCACTCTCTTCTCAGCAAGACTCATTTGGCTTGTTTTGGGTGAAAAGAATTCCTGTGCTTTGTCTTGCAATGCTTGTAAATGAGGAAAAAAACCAGGAGACTCAGCTCTAGTTTAAAAACAATAGATTCTGGGGTTTTGTTTAATTATTTTGCTGCTTATTCTTCAGGGTCTAGGGTAAAGCTCTCATTTTAAGTAAACTATTAGGAGGTAGTGTTGAAGCTCTGCAAAATGATCAGAGAGTCAGCAACTCAAATCCAAAAGATTTGCTTCATCTCTTTGAAAGTCATTAATTTCTCCTAGAATACCGTCGTGATTTTTAGGCTAGTGAAGGGTATTCTATTGTCCTGGAAAATGTTGTGTCTTGTAGATTGATGAAAGTAAGCAGTGATTTTTCCAGTTTGAGTGCTTTCATTCTTAATTTACGTTGTTAATAATTTTTACTAGAAAACTATACAGAAGAAAGGGCAAATGTTTACACAGGACAAGATCTTCATTGTACTGGGCACTGGTCGGATCCATTTGCAGTCCTTGCTTCAGGAATTTGTCATCAGCTAGCAAAATATTAAGTATGGCAAACTTTTTATATATGCCTAAGGGAAAGTAATTTAATCATGAACACATGGGTTTAAGGTTAGCCCTGCTGATATCAGTGAGCAGGTTAAAATTAATGATGTATTCTGGCCTTGGGTAATCTGTATTTAAATAGCTTGCTGAACCAAAGTATCAAAGGTCAAAGATGTAATGCTAACTTCACTCACATTATTTATTTTTTTTATTACAGTGTTACTAGAATGAGGCTTAAAATGCTTGCTTACAGTGATTACTTAATACGCTCCATAACTTATCCATGAGTGTGTTTACCATTTGTAGCTGTGTAGTAATAAAAACAATGTTCACAGAGACTGTTTCGGGGACAGTTTCATTCCCACTCCCTCTGGAAAGCAATGACTCCTATTTTAGTTGGAAGTAATAGCAAGGACCATTTCTAAGAAAACACTTTTCCTTTCCAAATTTTTAGCCATTGTGACTTAAAATAGCTTATTTTTAACTGGGAAAATACCATCTCTTCTTCTTTCCATTTATTTTAAAAGCTGGTGCCAAAATCATGCTAAAAGGTGAATTTCAGGTCAAATCATGACACATTACTCATACTAAATTGGAGGTTTTTATCAAGAGCAGCCCTTGGAAAGTCGAAGGGGACAGTTTGACAAGTGATGCTACCTGATTCTTAACACACCCACCCCCCATCAGGTTGTGTTAAAGTGCTCATGTTGAACTTTGCGGAATTTATGCTATTTGAATGTAATTGTCTCATGGTAAGCTACTTCCTAGGACAAAATTTTGAAGCAGCAGTTCATTGATGTGGAATGGTTTTTAAAATGCACAGAACTTCCCTGCTTCTCCCCTGCTCCCCAACCTCTCCCTGAAAATTCTTGCTAAAATTCATGTGTTTTCCCAAGTCTCATAGATAGGCAGCATATAAAAATCAGGATTCAGGGAGATGTGCGGTTAAACAGTATGAATATTAAATAATAAATTTAATTTCTCCTTAAAATAGCCTTTAATCTTTCACATTTGCATAAAACAAGCCAGTGGTTTAAGTACATCAAATGATGTTATCTTGCAAAAAAGAATAGACACCTGACAGATGCCTGTTCTCACTGGAAAAAATAGGTCTTAACATATTCAAGAATCTGGACCAGAATGCTTTGGGTAATTGTTAAAACTGAAGTGTGTATCTTGTAATCCTGAATAAAAGTAAGACAGTACTAAGTATTTCCTATCTGAAGATAGCAACCTGCTAATGTTTAGAGCATTTCTTTTCAAACAACTTTAATGAGATTTCAGTAACTGTCAAAAATAACAAATACTGATAAATATTAGGTCTAGAAGCAAACAGTATTTCAGGCAATAGAATATATGTCTTAGCAATAGGTGTTAATTATTGACAGGTATACAAGTTTAAAATTTGCATAAAATACCACATTAACACACAATCAGCTTAGGAAAGGTTTTAGCACTTAATTAGAACTAAAGTGTAATACTCTGCCTGGGCCTTGATTACCTTATATTTCTCCTTATCTGGTTATTCTGGTGTTACTTGCCCCGATTTTATTAGCTGGTGTGAATAAGCAATCTAATCAATCACATTAGAGCAGAATCCAAATAGTCTGAGGCTCAGATTCAGTTCTACAAACAATCTGTAACTCTGTTTCCCAAGTGTCTGTGCTTTAAATATTCTCTATAAAAGTAATTTATACAAGGCACTTCTGAGAACCTCTGATTTTTGGACCGTGGAATAGAAAAGGGATAATCATGATAATTTAAAAATCAAAGTTTAAATCTATTTTATGGGAAGCTAATCCTTAAAACCCCATATATTTTGGGGGAGGAATGTGTGAGATCATATTTTTGAGTAGAAAGACAACAGTTCTTAATGATGTCTTATCTTAACAGAGTTTAAAATGTTTACATATGATGGTGAATTTATGCCAGTACCCCTTACATCTACAACCCGTAGCCTAGTTTTCGGGAGTAGCAAAAACTGTCCCCCAGGTTCACCCAAAAGAAATATTCACATAATCATATGCTTAACAAGTTCTGCCTGAGCGACTGTTAACAACAGTCCTCAGAAACCACAGTATCTACAGACACAGATGGCCAGCAGAAATACTTTTAAGTATCTCTTTGAACAGTAGTATAATTCTGTGTGTTACTTGCCTTGAAATGATTTCTTGGCTGAGGTGACATAGCAACAAGAAGCTGGGTTGGTTTTTTTTTCAAGCAGCACGTAGTATTTTAGTTGCATGTGGCAGCACTGGTGGTGCAGAACTAAACGCAGGATCTGGCTGCAGTCAAAACTCTGCCTCGATTCCCTGTCGTGCTGCTGTCAGACCCACAGTGTTTGTAGAACTGGTTTTGAGGGAGTGTTCATATTGCAGCTTGTCTATTCCTCTGCCTGGCACGCAGTTGCCAACAGCTCGGCGTGTTTGGAGCAGTCTGACACTAGTATCCGGAGAACCCTTACATATAGCAGCGATGCTCACCACCAAGGGAGCAGAGCTAGTTCTAGCTGTATGTTTACCTGCCTTAAAACAGTGTTTGTGAATTCCTGGGAATAGATCAGCTTGAATAATGACTTTTACATGTTTTAAATAATCTTTTGTTTGTGACCGTATTTTGTGGAGGATATAACTTATCCCTCTATGTAGTCTTGCCCTTTCCCTGATTTCACAGGTATTGTTTGTGCAACTGTTTCTCATGAGTCGTGGGGTTAGTGCCTCTGATCACTCACTGCTCTTCCATCCCTGGTCCAAACCTTTCCTAGAAAGTAGTGCTTGAAATTCAGCAGGATGCTTCTATTGGAGCCTCACCAGGGACAGGTAGAAAGAAGATTGACTTTACAGATTTGCATGGGGCTAATCTGTTCCCAAGCCCACTATTTGTTTTCTCCTAGTTCATATTCAGTTTGTGTTCTGCAGCACCGTACAACATATTTCAAATTCTGAATTGCTCGGCAACTAATCACTGTTTATTGCTTGAAGTGTTTGCTATTCCTAATCTGCCAGCCATAACGTGGTTACCTAAATCATACCATGGGTTTTCCCCCTTCTCTTCTGCCTCAAATAGATGGCCAACAATTTACAAGCATGGGCTCATGTATTTGCAGGGTGAATGATCTCATATGTGCTCCTGTATAGTGAAACAATATCATGATTTCCATTGTTTTTCTTAAGCATCTTACTAGTGTTTTCACATTTTCAAATCCAGGTTGGATGGGCAGGATAGATCGTTGCGCTTTGTGATGGCTGGGCAGTCTGGTTTTGGGTGGTTTTGTTTTTGTTTTTGTTTTGTGGTTTTTTCTTCTTTTTTCCCCTACTTTAACAGGTTTTCGTAAAGGTTATGTAGAAGGTACTTCATGCAATGATGTGTTCTGCATGCTCAAAGACTTTGGTCTGACCAATATTAAAGGCACTTTATTAAATCAGCAGATTTCACTGTTTCTTGTACCTTTATTAAAATAAACTATAATATACTACCAAGTGCTAATACCTGCTTCAGATAATTTGTTGGTCTGATTTCATTGCCAACATGCTGTAATGGCAATGTTTGGTCTCCTGTGTCTCAGCAAAATAATTTTTTGTGGAGATCAAGCTTCAAGTAGCTTAGACCGACAATAGTGCAGACTTCTTTGCATCTTGAAATCCTCAGTTTTATGTTTGGGGTTTTTTTGTTGTTGTTTTTTGGAGTGTTTTTTTCTAAAAGCTGAAAGTAGTATATGTTTTCTTTTTCTAAAAGGTTTTGAAATAGTTTAAGCGTTTTGTTTATCCATCTGTTGAGAGTTTTTGCAGGTCCTGGGAATCTGTTTTGAGGCAAGACTGTTCTCTGCACAGTTATGAAAGCTCTGAAATTTGAAAAAAATATTTATAAAAGTCTTTTTGCATGTCTGAATGATAAATCTATTTCTAATTGTACTTTTGCTGCTAGAAAGACTTTGAATTCTTCTTTGCTTTATTATGCATATTTATAAGGCCTGCTTAAAAAAATATTCATAAATGATGGATAAAGCTCCCTTTAGAATAACAGGATAAGTGGATTAAATCTCCCACAGATGTTCAGTATATTAATAACTCTTCAACATCAGTTTCTCTCTAAAAAATAAGTGTCCACTACTGATAATCTTTTTGTTTAGATCATGTATTTGGGTCCTATATGCTATCTAGCTTGTATGTCCACACACTGTTAGCAGTGGCATAAAAGCCAAAGACCACAGAAGCATAAGGACAAAGTACGCTACTTCTCTGCCTGCCTTTAGGGGAGGAGGGGAAAGCTCAAAATGAGTTGGGTTTTTCTTTCTCCTTTGTTGGTTTTGTGGAGTTTGTTAATTTTGCTTTGTTTTGCTGTTCGGTGGTCAGGTTCTTTTTGTTTGGTTGGTTTTGTTAACGTCTGGGAGGACAGATCAGTAAGCCCTTGTTTTACAAACCAGCCTAAACCCACTAACAATAGATCCTGCTTTGCTTGCTCTTCTACCAAGAGACTGCGTGTGCAGGATGCTGGTGTATTGAGTATTACATTTTCTGTGTCTATCGACCTACACTTAACCTCGTTTCATGAAAGGCAGCAAAACTGGTACCTCAAAAACTGTTGTCCCTGTTAAGATCTTTGCAGAGAAGAATATACTGAGATCCAGTGAAGTAAAATACTGACATGGGGGATTTGCACTTATTTGGGTTTTGTTGACCAAGAGCTCTATTGGATCCTGAGCTAATTCTGTGGGTTTTAATGGATTCATGTAGCCCGCCAGTACATTTTCAATGGTATAATCCTATTAAATTAATAGTTAAATGAGCATCAGTCTACAATGGAGCATTCCAACCAATATTGAATCATTTTTTTATCTTCATTTTACAAAGCAGGCGTGAATGCGTGATAGTTGTTTCAGAAAGCTGTCTAATATTCAAGCAAGGATGAAAGAATTGCATCTTGAATGTGAAGGTGGTTATATATACATTAACAAGTTGATTCAACAATTAACAGGTGGAACATGGTAGGCTAACTGGGCAGTACTTGGACTTGCAGATATGTGTAGCCTTAATTATCTGACAAGGAACGTAAGGAATTTGTTGCTGTTTTTTGGATGACCAAAAAAAGATATACACCCACACAGCAATACTTATATACAGTACATAAAAATATGGTTGATTTAGCTTTGGGTTTTGCTTGTTTGCTTTGGTGAGAGCCACAAAACTAAGATACAAATCTCAGGCAGATATTCATTAACATGAATATCTCTTTTCCTCTCTGTACAGATAAAAGAAGTCCTGGCAGAGCTAAAGAGGAAAATTATCTCTGCTGTGCCAGTGACATTTCTACTGAATGCATTGGCTTAATGCAAAGTTAATATCTACTTAAATGCTTCCAAGACTTAGTAAATGGAAGTACAAATTGAATATTCTGTGTAAGCAGCTTAATTTAGTTAAATATTTGAAGTTGTAGCATAGCAGAATCATGAAAATATTTGCTGAAGTTTACTCTGCTTTTACAGTTGCTTTTTAGTAGCTGTGTTTTAGATTGTGTTCAACGTTTTCTGATGTTTTCCCAGTAGCATTCCACACGGGTGTAATATATTATACAAAGCCTAGTGTTTTGTATGAATTCTTCTGTAATAATAGTTTTCAGCATGTTGGTCTAGATCTTCCTGTTTTGATGACAGTAGCAAGAATCCCATTAATTTAACTGGGAAAAGAATATGCTTGTTTAGAAACAACCATGTGCTGGCTTTTGAAAGACTTGATGCACAAGTTTATTTAAAAAAAATAAAAATATTACTTCCATAACCAATAATACACTGACACAGTTCACATGTGTTTATGGGTGTTAAGAACTGAATGGCCAGAACAGCTGGGCCAACTCTTTTCATTTTAGTCTCCTACTTTCTCCTTTATCTCGGGATGAGTTGGCAGTGGTAGTGTGGGTGTTTGGATACTGTTTATGAAATCATTATCTGTTATATTTAGGTTGGTCCTGGTTCATATATTTTCAACTGGGCACCTTAATGAGTCTGTTTATATGTATTTTTAAATGATAATCACAGTTGCTAGCAGCATTGGCTAGCCATGTTTACAAACCATAAACACATTGTATAGTAGACAGTTAGTGTTTCCCATTAAGGCTTTCCTCCTTCTTCTATGGAGTGTGAAAGCTTCTCCGGTTTTTATGATATCAAGAACACAGTGCCTGTTTACGTAGCATAGGAGGTACCCGCCATAGCAGCTATCCACCACTCTTTGCTCAGCAATCTTCTGGATGGAAAGGTGCAACAGTAACGAAATGTCACGTGGGGAACACCTAAGGAATTAACTGTATGATAATTACTAATATATCCAGCTGCCTATTCTCTTTTCAATAGATTCTTTCCTAGTAGTGCTGGGCTCAGCCATGCTGTAAATGGAGAGGCAGAGCAGAGCCCCGTTTACTTTTGGCGTAGTGCTGTACTGAATAGACAACCTGCTCTGCATTTAGACACTGAAGTCAAGGCAACAAAAATCGTTACTTGAGGCAAAATGTTCCACTGGAAGTAGCTTTCCTGGAGGCGGAACACTGAACACCAAACAGCAAATATCTTCAAGTGGCTACGTGCCAGCTCAGGAGAAGTGGAACGCAACATGCTTTTTTCCTACATGCCACAGCTGGATGGAAAAGTAGCTAAGTATCTGAAACTCTGTAGTGTATACTAACCCTGAGCAAGGTAACCTCTTAGCTACTACTCAAAATAGAATGCAAGGTAACCTCTTAGCTGCTACTCAAAATAGAATGTTCAAAAGATGGTGGGTGTGTTGGTTTTTTTGGGGGTGTGGGGGGTGCGTGTTGGTGTTCCCCCCCCACCTGGAGACTTGCCAAGAAATTATCTGTTTTCAGTTAAGCTTGTTGAGAACTCCTAGTGAAAAGATGAAATATTTACCTTTTCTTTTTAAAAATTTAATTGCTGTTTGAGAAAATAAAGCTTTTCATCTGCTCACGGTACTTGCTGATGTTGTCAGCTTTCAGGAACAGTCTTCTAGAATTAGAACAGATTTGATAAAACCTTTAAATGGAATCTAAATTGAAATTGCTCAGAACATGAAACAAAGGGAAAATCCATCCCTTCTGATTTAGCTGAATTTCTATGTAAAAATAGAGATAATATTCTGCTGAAGATGCATACACACACACAAGTATATATATGCTATATAAAATGCATACATGCATACAGACTATGTATGAGTGTGTGTGTATTTAGATGTACATATACACTCACATTTTTTGCTGGTGTCATTACACCATGAATTTACCAATATAATTTTATTTGTATCAGTGAATCTAGTCACAGTGATGAGCTTCTAAGCAAATCAGTTTTGGCTTTTAAAAACTTATTGAGTTTATTCCATTGGTTCCAGTAGTACTACGTAAAAAACATTTGCAATCTATAACAGACAATTAGTACGCTTATCTCCCCATAACACAGGCATCGCTGGACTTTAGGTTTGATTGATCAGAAAACTTCTACTAAAGTTCTTATCAGAAATCATAGTGAGTGTATGGTAGAATTGTGTGCGTGATCAACGAGTAGTTGTGTAATATATAATCATTATGTAGCTAAAAGTAGTTTTAAGTTTCTTTGTGTAAACACCCAGTTATGAGTTTGAGTTAAAGTCAGTTTATGTGTCACTTATGTATGCCAATTTTTTTTTTAAGACTGCTGGTAGGGGAGTAGGCACAAACATCAAATTACACCACTTCATCTTAATGTTACTGCATCAAATAAGATTTCATGTTATGCAGTGGTTGCTGTGAACATCTCCCAGTGGCCTCATTCTCTTTCCCTCACTTACTTATCCCATGTGGCCTCGCTACGTGTTGTAAAACTGTCCATGTACGGCTGCAGCCTTTTTCTGGAAGTTGTAAACTTGATATATGCAGTGAGCAGGCGATGGCTTCCAGCAGCTCCCTGCCAGGGCTGGCAGAGAACGGCAGGTTCCTGCCTGCGCTGCGCTCCTGCTCCTGCTGCGGGCAGGGACGGGAGATGAACCACCCTGACCCTCTAACGGGGAAGTTGCCTCAACTTCAGCTGCAGTCCGTCCACCACAAAATGGTAACAGAAATGATGGTTCGCTGTGTGCTCTGCAACACAAGGGTTCAAACGGTAGGAACACCTGCCTGTTTAGTGAGGGTGATAGCTCGGCGTTTTCCAAAAAGGAAGCTTAAGCAGGAGAGTGAGATGTCCCCTGGATATGCTCTGCAGAATGCTGAGCTTCACACTGAGGCAGAGCAGCGGGGCTACTTTCAGACGCTTTTAAACTAAACTGATCCTTTCCTGGCCCTTGCAGCTTCACCAGCCATCCCCGTGGCCATCAGGCGCTGCCTGAAGCTGGGGCTCCAGCAGGTAAAGCTTGCAGGCAGAAAACACATGAGATGAATCCTAAGGTGAAGGTGCTTACAGCAGTGTGTGCTGTGGAGCAACAGTCTTGCAGAATTTTGTCCTTACTAAGCAAAGTTCTCCTCCTCTGCAACTAGTGTCACATTCAAATAAATGTTAGTGCCAACAGGCCGAGTGGTGGCTCCTGGTGTTTAGCAATGATGGGGCAACTGTCTGTGTCAGGTGTATTCTGCAACGCTCTCCCAGCTCACTTCTTAAAATGCTCCTCTGATCTGAAGACGTCTCGATAATGCTGCCAAGTACTTTAGCAGGGGGTGCGGGGAGCTAGGTTATTTATCGTGCCGTGCCCAGGTGGGTCGGAGCTGTTCCGTTGCTGTTCCCAGAAGAATGTGCCAAGCTGTGTGAAGCACAAGTGAGACATCAAACTATTGTATATGATCAGTGAACTTACCTCCCCCACTAGCCATTTTAGTCATGCTATCAGATATTTGTTTTACAACAGTTTAAATATTCCTCTACAAAAAGGAGGTACAGATATGTACCGCTGCTTAGAGAGGCTGAAAAATTCAAAGAGCTGTGTATCTTGATTTAAAAACTTCTGTGGCATACTCCAGAGAGCCTTTCAATTTCCACCTCAGTTGCTCTGTGAGGGAAGGAAACTTTACTCAAAAAATTCCAGTTTTTCTTTGCAATATCATCTCATTACTGGTCAGCTTATAGCCAGTTGTCTTTGATCATATTCTGTTTTGAGAAATTTTCATTAGCTTCATTACACTATCCATAATGTTTTATTTCAATCAGCAGTTATGTAACTGGAGCAATTAAGGGTCTCGTTAAGAATGTTTTGCTTAACAGTTTGACTGCTGGAGCAAAATCAACCTCAGTGTAATCAGTTGACCTGTTCCTATTGGAAAGGAATTTTATTAAGTCAGGATTGAAAAGAAATACAACCAGTTCTTGTGATCTGCACTGTCCTTATCCCAATGTTTTATCTAAGTAGCACCCTGATAGTGGCTAGTCGTTCCTGTGAGCTACTGGTTTGCCAGTGGGGAAAAGGAGATATTAACATCGACATAGCTTAGAAACAGAAATTGTAATCCAGTTCCTCAATATAAATTACAAAGTGCGGTACCCTTGACAGCTGTAAAAGATTCACGCAAAGTGCATTTTGGAAGCTCACAGAATCGGGTTACTTGAATTATAAAATCAGGTATTCAGAAAAACAACGTTGGTTCAGGTTTTTCTTTATTTCTGAGGGTGGGAATGCCTTGTTATATTTGGTACAACAGTGTTTTTGTCATGGATGTGGCAACACATGGAACATTAGTCACAAAGAGCAGAGGTTACTCATTACATTGAAATGATTACCTCATAAACAGAAAAAACCCCACCAATTTGGATTAAACACCTGCATACTATACCTGTTCAATGTTAAGGTCTCCAGTGATGCCTTCTAATGCATGATGTTTAAAAAATCTTTAGAGATTTTCAAGTTTCTTAAGAAATTTAAGAACAATGTCTGAAAATTCTTGTGCAGTTTCAACTCATATGTGGTCATCTTGCTGGATTCTGAAGAGTTAAAAAATTGTGAATTCCTGATATGTATTTCTGGGTCTTGTTCTTTTTATTTTCTACACCCACACAGTAACGATTTATCATGTGCCAGAACTCCAGTGTTTCTCTGCTTGGCTCTGTGATTGTATTCAGCATCACTAATAAGCCACTTGAATTCCATCTGCTTGTATCGCTTCTGTTTTCTGTTTAGATTTCCTCCTTTGCGTCTCAAGTGACACACTGCTGTTATCACTTGATCCTCAAACTCTTTGTAATCCACTTAGCTTACCCAGGGCATGCTTAAACTCTGTTCAGGACAAGGCTAGTCAGAAGCTGATTTTTGCCAAATTACGCCAAGCCATACTTCAGAAGCAACTTTTGCAAGGGATACCCCTGCATGTGAGTGACTGCAACAGTTTTGTTCAATGTGTAGTACTTATTACTGGTTATTCCGGCACTGTGATTCTCCCTGTGTTTGGATGCGCAATGGCAAGAGATGTGAAACACTTCTGTGCTTCTAGAGGCATCTTCCCACTGGTGTCTGCATCCTGCTTGCCAGTCACAAAGCCTGGCTTTTTTCCTTTCTCTCTTTTTTTTTTTTTTTCTTCTTTCCTTTCCACTGACAAGGTTCTCACTAAAAGTTGTTTCCGGAGCTGCAGTAGATGTGATCTGTTGCTCAGATTTTTTGTGTGTGTTTTTCACAGGAGGCAGAGATGAATGATGGTCCGACCTACAAAGCCCTATACCATGCAGAGACCAGGCTTGATTGTAGAGAGCCATGGGTAGCTAGAGGCTCTGTTGATACCCCCCCCCTCTAATATAGCATGTAGCTCCTGGTGGTGCTGGCATGTAGGCAGAGCTGACTTGGAAATCTTCTCTGCATGTGACAGCACTAAGCAGGCATCAGGCTTTGGAACTTGTACCACTGATGTGTGTCGGCTCCTGTAACAATAGCTGGTGCTAGCAGCTGTCCCATGTTGCTTCCTGGAGAGTCTTCTCTCATCAGTATGTTGCATGTAACTGTGGACCTGGTTCATTAGAGTCATCAGCTGTCACCTCTTTTCCCCCTGCCATGGATAGGTGCTGAGCAGTACTAATGGGTGTTGTGGTTTAACCCCAGCTGGTAATTAGGCACCACGCAGCTGCATGCTCACTCTCCGTCACCCAGGGGGATGAGGGGAAGAGTTGGAAAGGAATGTAAAACTCGAGGGTTGAGATAAGGACAATTTTATAATTGAAATAGAATAAAAATGAAAGAACAATAGTAACAATGATGTCGATAGTTATAATGAAAAGGGGAAGGGAAAGAATAAAACACAGAGGGAAAGGAAGAAAGGAACACGTCATGCACAACGTAAGTGCTGACTGCCTGCCGACCGATGCCCAGCCAGTCCCTGAGCAATGATCTGTCCATCCTGGCCAACACACACACGCCCCTCCCAGTATATACATCAGGTGTGGCGTCCCATGGTATGGAGTACCGCTTTGGCTAGTTCAGGTCAGCTGACCTGGCTGTGTCCCCTCCCAATTCCTTGTGGACCTCCAGCCATTTTGCTAGCAAGGCCTGAGGAACTGAAAAGCCTCACATCACAGCCAAAACACAGCACCACACTAGCTCCTAAGAAGATAACTAACTCCATCCCAGTTGAAACCAGGACAATGGGAGAGCTGTTTGGCAGCTTTCCAGAGATGAGTTAGGGCAGATAGGCATGCCCATAGGGGGACATGGGAGAAAAAGCGTGTGTAAACCCATAAAACCTGCTGTGATACACTTGGAAAGCTGGAACGGGCTGAGGATAGCTAGACGTCCAAGTTTTTCTGTGCTCCAGAGTGAAGCTTGCCTTTGAACTGGTGCACAGGGTGCAAATAACGGTTAGCAACTTGGCTTGAAACAGGTAACTTAAAACTGACAGTGTAGTTTTCTCTTCTGAAGTTACTAAAGTGTTGTGTCTTTTGGGTTGATTTTTTTTGGTGTTGTTTGGTTTGGGTTTTTTAACCAAGTGTTTTCCATCTTCTTCCAACCGCCAGTGTAACTCTTTATAGGTGCTATTAAGTAATTCAGTGAACTTGATATTGTGGCTGTAATTTTTGGCAGGATAGGAATTGCTGTCCTCTATTATTGCTTCCAGTTATTGAGAGATAGACGTGGACCTACTTGTTAGCTAGAGACTTCAATCAAAAAAAGAGGTAAAATTCTAATTTTCTCATGTAGATTTCAGTAAATCTTCAATTTGTCATGTTCCTCATTTGTGTTAAAGTTTGTCATCCAAATGGCTAAGAATGCATGGCAATGAATTAACCAAAAATAATTCCTAGAAATGTTTCTAGGAACATTGAGGGGTAGATGATGGAATCGTGTTGGGGGCAGTCCTACTTTAAAATGAAATCTTTGAGAACAAGATTTGTTTTCTTTTAATCTTCTAAGATAATAGATTGACAAAACAAGGAAACTACCATAATAAAAGAAAAGGAAAAAGAGGCCTGGGGAAGAACTGTATGGTGAAACAGGTGTTTGAACTTCTGAATGTCTCCTATGGTGCGTGCACATCATGTGCTGCTCTCAGAGACTTCGTTCCGTAACCTTCACAAGTACTGAAGTTTTAGCATGTGAGAAGGTCACCGCTGGTCAGATCAAAGGTCCACACTGGCTCATGTCTTGTTTCCAAGTGCAGCCAGCAGCAGCATGTATGGCAGAAATGAGGACCAGGACAAATGCGCAGCTATACCTCTGAAATAGGGTCATCAGAGGGACCTGTAGCACCAGGTCTCTCCAAGTCAAAGATAACATCTATGTGGGTATGATCCATACTTTGGAGTTGGGGACATTTAAAGGCTAATATTTATCCTTAAACGTTCTATGTGTCCTCAAGGTCACATATAAGATAAATAACAGACTCACAAATAGCATCCAAATCAGACTGATTTCTATTGACAAAACAATTCTTTCACTTGCTTTTATTCCATAATAATTACTTTATCCCTTTCTATGTCTTAATTTGCATCTTAATAATGTTTCTGTTTCATAAGGTAAATAAGACAGAAGAACTGTGTTAAATATTATGAACTTGAATTTTTAGAAATAGTTACAAGTAGTTCTGCATCTACCGCAAATAGTGGCTTTTTCGTACTTCAGCATAAGATGGAATGTTTTTCAGTAGAAAAATAACTGAACACTTCAACACTGGTAACTCCATTCCACTAACAGCAGTAGACAGTCAGTGGATTACCATCCCAGTTTAAAGACCACCTAATCTTGCTGAAGAACTGAGGCTGTAGAATATAAGGCCCTTTCTTTTCTCTTCACAAAGCTGTTTTTGCCTTATTTCAAGCTAAATGAAAACAGCTGCATATCTCATAAATTATGCATTCAGAGAGCACTCTGATATGATATTCTTCAAAACACAGTTAATTTTAATCTCTCTCATGCAATTTTCTGACAAAAAAGATTGATGGTTCTTTGTTTCCTCCTCTTTTCACTGTAATTTTGACAGTGAAATATCTGAGTATATTAAATAGTCTATTAAGCATCTGATTGTAAGGTAATTCTCATACAGACTATGACCAGAGAAGATGTAGCCCATCTATTCCACATCCAATATTTCATTAAATAAATCCAAAATATCATGTGACAGATACACCTAAAAGAAGAAGGGGGGTGGAAAAAGAAGCTCAGACATGCTGCCATGACACATTTCTTTCTTTCAATGGGAGGTTCTCAAGTATCTGTCCATTATTGCAATGTAGTTAGTAAGGCAGTGACAGCTTAATTTAGACATTTCTTTCGTGATATTTGTAAAGCCTTTTTTATTGGAACTATGCTAATTAACTCTAGAGCAGAGAGAACGCCCTCAACACCAGAGTGTTTAGAGGCTAAAGTGTATGGCAGAAAGTGTGTCTTCAAGAGCCATCACAGTAGCAGATCCTCAGTGTTCAAGTGACATTCTCAAAAGTAACATTAATAAATCAAGTGGAAAAATGCTTGAACGACAGCTGTGGTGAACCGACCATTTCCACTTCTCATTTTTCCAAATGCAGTGCTTGTTAATGCACCAAAACTATTCATTCAAGTTCCTTGGCAGATGATACACATTCTTCCCACTTTTCCCTTTACCTGAATTTGAGAGCAGCAGCAGCAAAATTTCTCTGTTGTAACTAGTAATCTTAGAAATCTGCAAATCTTTGTTCTCCTAGTACCTGCTTTGTCGTTACTGCAAAACCCTAAGGGTGTTTTGCTACAAAGATGACAGCAAAATCCTTGACATGGAAAAACATACATGATGTCTATGCTACTGAGAAGTCTTGACCTGTCTCTGAATCCTGGCATCTGCTAATACAAATGAATAATGTATATTTTTATTGTGATCTGTGAAACTTTTCTGGATTTCAAGAACATTGTAGCTCAAACCTGCAAAACGAATGAGTTTTGAAGGGTATTCTCAAAATTGAAACTTCATGCTAATAAGGGAAAGCGTTTCATCCTGTTTATGTTTGCTTTCAAAAAAGAAAGTCTGGTTTGTTTGCACTGTGTTTGCACTGCTTTCCAGCTTAAGGAACAGCAGCTGTCTGTCACAGCAGGGCTTGGGAGAGCCCTAAAACCCTTTTATTGGCTTTGTATTGCTGGCAGCAGGGGCCTGGGAAGGCTCACAACTGGCTGCTGTCGGTAACTACCTGTGGGGAAATCAACTGGAGAGTGTGCTTTAAGCAGCTGTACAAGTGCAGAAATGAGATAGGATGCATCTTTCCAAAGAGTGAGAAGCATCCTAAGAGGTGTATCCAGCTCCTGAAATCCTGCAAATGTTCCTTAGGCACAGGAGTTGCAAAGCGTCAGAAAAAGGCACTCTTATTTCAGTATACGTCTTTAAAGCCAGATGTATGCTTCTAAACTATAATTTTATTTCCACTGCTATTAAATGCAATAAAATTCTAATGATAAAACAAAAACTCAGCTCAAATCTTAAGGATGTTTTTGCAATATAAACCCCTGTGGTTCTGTTTTCCTTCTCCTGTGAGTTTTGGACAAATGTTTCTCTCTGTAAATCTTGCAATTGTGTAAAATAATGTTTAATCATTGCAGTTTGCAGCTTTTTTCCTCTGGACTGATAGTCTTGAATTTTTCTGCATGATAAGGGAGGTGCTTGTATTAAAGCCAAACTTAAACTCTTTAACTGAACCAAGTAAAAAGGATGAACAAAATGGCTATAGCCTACAGTATTTTAGCTGTTTTTCAAAATGTTTAACTTTCCTGAGCTAGATGTTCTTCTTAATTTAAAAATAAGATAGATCTATAAAACATATCTTTCCTAAATGTTATTGGAATTATTTGAAATGTTCTCATGGAAATACAAAATCTAAATTTTTTCATCTTTACAAAAAAGTAGGAAAAAATACCTTTTCAGTGTTCCATATTATTGAAATCTTTTTTTCAGTGTATAAAACCTAGTAAAGAGAAGAGGCATGCTGACACTGGCTGTGAAAGCTGGTTGCCTAATGTCTATGTGAGATCATCTTTTTATTGTGCAGCTGTACATTGGTAGTCATCCAAATCTAAGTACTAAGCTTCTAAACAAGAGATCTGAAATGTCTTGTTGCAGCGGGATGGTGCACGTACATGCAGCTGGACACAGAGCATAACTGACACTTATGTTGTCGTGAATACAGCCAGCTTGTTTGGGTCTAAACCCTATTCTTCTCCAGTAGACCTTTCTACAAGATCTATGGTCTTTGCTGAATGCTTGAGCTAATAGGAACCTGCCTTGATTCTCAGATTTGAAAAAGTAGCTGTAGGAAGAGTTTGGAGATTTATTCCCCAGTTATCTTAACTTCTACTATTTCTATGATTTTTTTCAAACAGTATGACACGTGATGATTGTGCTCTGAAAAATGAGATGTTGTCTACATCATGAGGCTTATGCGAGAGATGGACAGTGTCTGTTCGAGTGAAAGGGACAGCAGAAATGATGGAATGAAGAGTATTTCATACAGTATTTCCTGCAACATACTAAAATGAATTTTCAGGCTGAATAAAGTTCATTTTGAAAGGTGTGCTGTTTGCCCTGTAGTCTTTCATCGATGAAGTTACTGCGGTTTTGATGCAAATTTGTGTCTTCACAGGGTACTAATTGCACAGATGAGTGATCCAATGCCACCTATGTGAGGAAGAGGTCAGACCTCTATTTTATGTAGTAAAAGCATGGTCCTATCCTTAAAGGAAAGGCATCTTTTCGTAGATAATTTCTTCATCATACATGAAGCAAAGGCAAACAAATGTATCTTGTTTTGCTTTCTGACATGACGCTGTAACACAGTTATGAGGAGTATCGTGTCTTTTTCTGAGCGATAAGCAAAGCTGAAGCAAGAGGGATTTAACATCAAGCTGAACTTGCTCGCAAGTAGAGGTGAGACTGTGGGTGCTGTGTGCCATGCTGCGCCACACACGGCAATCCCACTGTTCTCACTCTGTTAGGGGGCGAGTGTTGTGTGATGTAAACCCATCCCGTTTGCACCTAGCTCTTTCACAACAACAAATTTGCTGTGTTTTCTTGTTACAAATTGTGATAAAATGCTATTGAGTCATTTGAAGACTGGTTTTCTAGCTATTTTTACTTTCTATTTCTACTTCTGTAATTTGGGAAATAAAATCAGAAAATCTCTGCTGACATATGTCAGCAAAGAATCCATACTGCCCTGTCTAAAACTAGTACTAGTAAATACTAGTGAAACTGTGATTCCTCTCTCTACTGACCATCTCTGTAATATTTCCTGTCCCCAAGGAGGTGATTTACATCCAGCGTTGCTGAAATTTATTTTAGATGAAAAAGAACCTAAAACATCTGTGAGTACAAAGGCATAGAATTCCCTCTACTTGAAAGAGACTGCAGTTTTTATTCTCTCTTATTAAGGAATTGAGATAGGCTGCATGTAGAGCAGGAATGAGAAAACAGAGCAAGTTGCACATCCTTCACTTCCCTTTCCACTTTCTTCATTCCTACTGATGATTTCTCTACTTCTACTTTCTACCCAGTGTGCCTCTTTTCCCCTTCATTCCTTCTTTTTAAACATAATTTTGTGAAAACTTTTTAAATGCCCTTAAGATATAATCTATAAAAACAGGATATATACCTTAGGATGTATCCAGAGGAAGCAGAGAAGTTTACATATTTCTTCCTTCTGCTTAAAGCCAGAAGATGCTCGCTCAAATAAGCTGTGCAGAAGTAGGGATCAGCTTGCTAGGAGATGTGCAACTGACCTTTTTCTTAAGGTTGTATGTATACAATAGGACAGAAGAAACCTAACAGTGCATGAAGCTTTTTGGGAAAATGAAACTTTAAAACAGCAATGCTATTTATTAGTCAAGATATTGTTTGGTTGTCCTAACTGTTCACAGTTTAAACTAAAAGAAATGTAATTCACTTTTATTTTACGTACATGAGAAGCAACTCTTATGCAATGTACATGAGAAGCAACATGAGAAAACTCATATGGAATGAGGAAAAAAGATATGAGGTCTCAAGATATAAATTATCATCATCTGTTTTTTAAGACTTGTAGTCTTCACATTGCCTATTTTGATACTTCAGTGGCATTAATGTGAGTTCTGATTTACAATAATGGCAGTGGTCACTTTGTAATATTTTTTTTTTAATTGTAATTTTGTAAGGTAGTCCAGTGTCTTAGACAAGAACGAAGTCATACTTCTTAGAGGTTTTTGTCTGAAATTACGTATCCAGAGGTACAATTGGTATTTTAGATAAAATGTGACTCACGTGGTACAATGGAACAGTGTTGGACAACGTATTTTTTTGAATAGGATTTATAAAAGCCTGGGAAAGAGATTTATAACAGATATCTGAAACTCAATAGATGATTCCTCCCCTTGGACACAGTATAATCTGTAGTGCTGTTGTATTATTAGTCAGAATTGCTTGTAGTAATAGGTCTAGTGAATGGATTTTGTGATGCAGCTGCAGTCTGGCTTGTGTGGATGGCTGGCATTTTGTTTCATCTGCAAAACCCTGGGTCATTTAAAATGATCCCTGAAATTTTAACAGGCAGTTGAACAGTGGTCATAGAATAATATTTACAAATTCAGCAAGTAAACATTCTCCCTCTGATTACATTTGATCTGCTGCTTTATCACAGCTTCATATTCACCGGCACCATGAGTGGAAAGCACAGCGGGTAGGGTGCTGTCTGCCCCCGGAGCTTTGCTTCAAAGTCACATTTTGGTTTTGCGCTTCTTAGCATCTGTTGTATAATAATGATGACTGCATTTGTTGTTTGTTACTAACAGACACAATTCCTTCTTACTCTGTTACAAATATAATTTGGGGGTGGTTCTTTGTCTAGAAAATGGCCCTTTACTTGAAAATTGTTAATAGCTTTCCAAAAATGGCTGAAATATTCACCCTGTATAAACTATATTTAGCGTGGAAGAGATGAATTTTTCAAGAGACTGTAACCTGATGTTAATTGCAAGGTCGGTTTTACTATATAACGTGATATTGGCAGTTATGGTGCTCACAGGAAGATTTACACGAGTTCAAAGAGCAAAGTTATATGAAACAGCCTGTGCCCATTTCATTACTAGTTCCACCTTACACTTTTCTTACAGTTCTGCCTACGCTGTCAGGAACAGTATGTTTTTGTCTTTGCCAGATATATAATTGGATTTTCTTTCAGGTTTTACCTTTACTAAAATTTCCAGTGTGTGCGTTTAAAGTAATGCTCGAGAAACTGAGCAACTGGACACGTTGTTTTTGTTGAAATTATGGAATATGAAAAAAATATGAGTTCTTGCTTTTAAAGCATGTAGAGAGGAACCCTTCTAACTTCTTTCCTACTGGCTTTTCTTCCTACAGAGGTTTTTGGTTTGTTTTTTTTAGATCTTATAGAGTTTAGCAAATTTGCAATGTATCATGTTTTGCTGAATACGTCCCAATTTCTAAACCTTTTGTCTCAAACATTGCAGGACACTGAAAGCCTCTGCAGTCTTTAGCACTGAAACAGAGGTGGTTCTCTGGCATGTGTGACAACAGCACCCTGTTGGTTCTCTCTCCATGGTTTTATCAAATTCCAAGTGATGCAATCGTGCATAATAACAGATGATCACAGATTTCTTCGAGTAATCTTGTTTACTAGATAGAGTTAGAAACTGAAGGTGATGTGTGGAAGACTATGGTTGGGGTTTTTTTGAGAAAGGGAATGTATCTGTCAGAAATGATTGCATTTATGTTGTGCTGCTGCTCTGTCAATAAAATGCAGAAAAAATTACTGCAAACTACTTACTGAAAGAATTTTTCCTTCCTTACTTTGCATTAAGGGATTTTCATGGTTTTGTCCATTCTCATGCAGGATTTACCACAAAATGCATATTATATAGATTTGTATTCTTATCAGTAGCTCCATGCAGTACAGGAATACAGACAGAAACTGCCTAAGCAGAGCTAGTAAAAAATCACACTGCTATTCTTGTTACTGACACATGAGGATGCAATATAATAGAATAGAAAGTTGTCATAAATATTTGTAGTATTTAAAAATCATTAGCAACCGCTAACTAGTTCTGAACAAAACATTTAGTCTTTTAGATCTACTTACAATGAAATGCTTTGACACTTGATTTCTGTACTACATGCTGTAAAGTTAATATGGAAATACCTAAAGCAAGCTTACTTTCCGGAAAACTTCTTCTGGAAATTCTGAATACACTGAATTGCAGCAGTGTAGCAATTCAGTACAGGCTGCTTCTCCACCAAAGGAGTTCTTATCTCAACACGAATCCAAGCTGTGAGCTATGAGGATTGCTTGTAGAGTAGATTACATTTCAGCCACAAATCTCAGAAAATATGGGAAATGTTCTATTTTTACTCTAGATATAAGAAGACTTTGCATTGTTGGACTCTTTGTTAAGCTAAAAAATAGATGGGGGAATTTTCTGAATAGTCCTATCTCTTGCCTAGGATATATAATTTTGTTCATGATGTACCATGTCACCAAAAAGCTCCGCTGCCTTTGTTTGGTAAGACTTGCTAATCTGGCCAATAAGTTGTATGCCAAGTTTCATATGGAAGAGCAATAGAGGAGAGCTATCAATCATGTACGCGTGGTGGGGCTTTCTGTACCACTGCCATTAAACTTATTCAGTAGTTTTCTAAAGGCAACTGGAGGCAGATTTTATTACAGGTTATTATAGCTCTTTTGGATATAAGGTTAGAAAAAGAAGCTGCTGAAGCTGCAGCAGAGAAATTATAGCTTACTTAAGAAAATCCAAGTTTCAGGGGGGAGAAATATTAATGTAATTAGACTCTGTGAAGTGAAGCCTGGCATAAATGTCTAGATTGCCAGCACAGATACAATGCAAAGAACCAAATTCTGTCAGGAGCCAGTTGAAAAGGAAAGCTTAGTGGATGTTTTGGCCCTAATACAAGGGTTCTCTCAGCTGAAACCATCAAGGACAACTCTAAAAATGATACTGAAACTTCTGTGTTGCAGAGTGTATGAATCATACCCCCAGGCTTCTTAGAGCGCTCTGCTATCAAACACTTAAACCAGAGGGAAGGTTCCCTAAGGCACTACTGCATAAGAATGAGGGTGCTAATAGCTGGGCATCTTTCAGAGTTATAAGATGCTACATTTCTTGCATCAGAGTTGAGTTCCTATACAGAAAATAATAAAAAATCCAAAGCATTTAAAGGTGGCCTTTTGTATGTTCCTGGTGATTTCACTGGTTATAAATGCTGTTGTTTGGGAAAATACTGTTGGAGGTGATGAGTGAGGAATACCGAAATGGATTATTTTACCTATGTGGCATTTGTTTTGGTCTTTCCTGGAGAAATCCATGTGTAACACTGGGGGGGGGGGGGAGGAATCATGGGGAGGAAAAGGAGGATAGAAATTAATTTGAAATGTAGATGAAACTAGTTGACCCAGTGGAATAAGTAAGCAGTAAGTAAAATGCTTAGGCAAGCTTTTCAGAGCTCATTACTTGCCTAAAGACACTTGAGCACTCTGAAAATCCCCCTAGTTACTTGTCTACAATTTTAGGCAGCTAATGAGCCCTGCAAAGTCAATGCTTTTCCCGTGCATCTTTCTAAGAGAAACACCATAACAGTCAGCACACATAAAGCGCATGTGGAAAATATGATGGGAGATGTTTTAAATGAAATTTGTCCAGAATAAGTTGTGATGAGGTACAATTACTAACAAGCAACCCTAGCATGATACATTCTACTCAAAACCTTCTTTAAGACGTTTTAGTGACAGAGATTTTTTTATGCATAATGAAGAGCATCAATTTATTGTATTGTGCATAACTTCAGAAGTAAATGCTTGTTAAAGCTACATTTAGTAAATAGTTAAATAATGTTTGGCTCTGTGAGCCTTTTTGTGAAAAGTGGTAAGAAAACGAACTACTACTTGCTGTCCATAAATTCCTGTTTTCATAACAATTTTATGGTAGCTGCTTTGAAGTATTGTCTTGCACCTCAGCATACCTAATGCTCAAATTTATTCCTAATAAAGTAATTTTTCCCTGCTGAATATGCATTCTCCATCAAGATTAGCTGATAATTTTAGCCTGTTTTATATCTAAGTATCTGACAGAATGATCTGTTTTTAATGCATCCCTCTGACATTTTCAGTAGTATAATTAATATTTTAAAAAACCTACACAGGCCTTGAATACTGCCTAGAATAGTGAAACTTGTCTCATTCAGTAGAAAAACAACATAAAAATACCCACAGAAGAACTTCTTCTACTACAACATAAACCAGGAATATTCATCTACAAATATGCTGTGACTGTTTCCAGAAAGAAAATAAACTAAGCTAGTTATAGGTGTTAATACTCCCAACTTCTACTTTTCTGGCTTCCAGCCAGATAGGGAACAGCAGAAATGTGGAGTATTTTGGCACAACAGGTATTTTTTGCTACTTCTATTTCAGCAGCCACAGAACTTTACTGACTTGAAAGTGCTGCTGCAATGAAAGTGGGGAGGAGAAATAATTGCCATCAGAAACAAAGCAACAAGCCTGGGTTACTCTGTAGGGTTTGTGTTGCTGGTCAATGACTGTGAATACTTGGAGCAAAACTGACAAATGTTATTAAGTGTCTTTTATTTACTTAGTTTTTGGATGTTCAGTCTTTTCCGGAGCGGGTGGCAAATGATTGATGTCTATGCATTGCTCATTCCGTAAGGTTCATAAGATCCAGGTACACCAAAGCTCCTTGAATTCTCGTTTGCAGATTTAAGAACAAAGTGGTACTCTCCAGCAAGGAGCTTTTTAATTTGTATTTTTTTTCACTACATTCTTTTTGAAACTGCTTACTATTCCACTTCCTATTTGTTATTTATTCCAAAATCCCAGCTCAGGTCCAATCCTCAGCTCAGCAAAAGTACCAGGCATGGCACTTGCCATTTCTCAAATTATCTTCTGTTAAATGTAAACTCTGAATGTTCTCCTTCAGCAAAGGTACCTTCCTGCTGCTGCGATACCCACCTCCATAGGACAGCAGCCGAGAAGTTCAACTGATTCAACCGTCTGGCCTCAGTTTAATGATGGAGGCTTCAGCACAGCTTTTCTGTACAACCATAGTTTAATACAGTGTTTCTACAGATGTTCACCTTGGCTACGGTACCACGTTTTTGCCAGGCAGCGCTCTGAACTTCTTGGAAAGGTGCAGACAGAAATGGAACACAGAAACATCTGAAATGCACCAAAGAAACAATTGTAAAGGGTTGTTGAACAGGATGCTCAGCCAATGTAGTGGCTTTTCTGATTTGTGTTTACTGATGTTTTAAAGTCTGCTGAGACTACTTCTGCCCCAGTTTTAGGTTGCGAAATGAAGTGCAATGTGAGCTGGAACAGGTTTTCAATTGCGCTGATACAGGCTTTCATTTATCCTGCTGACTGATGAAATATGATAGATCTCATAGGTGGGGTGTTCTTGTGACATTCCACTTAAGTTTTACGTTTTATCTTATTTCACCTTTTCCCTTGTAATTTTATTTCTTGTTTTTTCTCTTAGCTTATAATTCTTCTTTCTCTTATATGCAGAGTTACTTTGTTCCGCCACCTGTATTTGTTGTTCAGCTACCAAAACATAGCTGAACACTTCAAGTAAATGGAATTTTCAGAAATAGTTTATTCCTTTAATTTGGTGTTTTGGGGTTTCATTGTGGGGGTTTTTTTGGTACTTGCTGAGAGAGCATAAATAAAAAGAAGTATTTCAGGTATGCTGCTGTTAGAGCTATTTACAAAAGATTACGCTGCATTCATGTCTTCCTGACACTTGAATGAACACCAGTCTGATTTTTGTTTCCATGTTACATTTTTAACTGTGGGTTTAATAGGACTTGTTTTATCAGTTCCTCCCTCCTTTGGTGTGGCTGCTGTCCAGATAATGCTCTCTACTTGCTATGTTCCGACTCAGTTTATTTTCTGCTTTTATTTCTAGTCTTTCTAGGTCAAGTCACTTTCTTCAGTGATAACCTTACCACCAGAAGTTATTAACTGCTTGGGTTTTCCTTACGCTTAACCATTTCCCTGCCTGTTAAAGTAAAACCTCACTAGAACTCTCACCTGGATATTATGACAATTAAGGTTCATATTTTGAACATATGTGAACATTAAGCTTATATTTTTAACTATTAGTTGCCTATTAATTTTTGGCCCAGTAGTATGCGTTTCTAAAGCAAAGAAAGTTTATTTTAAGGATAAGATTTCATTATATGCTAGGAAAAATATGTATAGCAGCTGGAAACTGTTGGCATAAGACTAGAAAAAGAGATGCAAATTAGCACATTAAACCTCACTTGTTCTGCCTGCACTCTGGGCAATACTTGGGAATTGCCCTATCTCTAACTTAAAAAAAGAAATATTGTAACAGCACTCTCACTCTTTAAGCCAGAGCAACGGACATTTTATTAGTTCTCCATCTTTATGTCTGATGGAGGCTTTAGGCCATTTCTGCCTCCTTTGCAGCTTTTCAAATCACCAGAGTAGTATCAAAGGGATGGGATGCAACAGGGAATTGTACTAGCTACATCAAGTGCTTGACCGGAATTTAGATAGATTTACCTTATTCATCTCCCCTTCCTCCTGCCTCCCCTGGTTCTCTAAAAAATAAGAAATTGGGTTGTTTAAAGGATGCATTTTTAGAAAACTGACTTGATAGTTCCATCATCTTCAAAATATTTCAGCTTCTCTGAATATTTCATTTGGTATTTTACTGGAATTTTATTTACTGGTATTTTATTCATGTCTTTGCCTTCAAGTACCTGATACTTTTCCAGTTTTCTGTGATTTAAAAAAATAACTGTGTTAACATTAGTCTTGTAAATAAATTCCTTTGATATGCTAAATTACTTCTCTATTCTTGACTGCTTGCATAAACTGATGTTTAGCATTCTCTTGTTTTTATCATTATTCTTGTATTCCCTGTCTTTACTATTTCATTTATGATACTTGTAAGATATTATACCGAAAGTTTTAATAACTTGGTAATGCTAACATGTTCACTATCATGTTCCCCTCCTTATAGCATCAGAGAGACACTTTCGCCATCTATTTTTCTCTGACTTTTTTGCAGCTCATTTTGAACTTCTTAATCCCTACAATTTTACTGCTACCTCCTCTTGAAGGATTTCCCACCATGCTGCCACCACCACTAAATTTAATACATTCTTAGTTGGTCACTTGTGTTTTTCCTACTTCTGTAATTTGTTGGCTGTTTGATTCTCATATCCTTTTTGAAGATGTGTCTCTTTTGAAGACATGTATGTTGCTGTTTATTTGTTGCTTCTTTTCTTTTTGGAGGATTATTGGTAAGATTTGCACAATTTTATGGTTTCTTAAGTTTTATTTCATCCTGTTAACATTTATTCTTCCTGTGTCATATTCCACAGTTAATTTTGTCCCTTCTAAAGTCTCTCCGCATTGTAAACAAAAAAAACAAACACCAAAAACCCCAAAAATCCCTCAACCAACCCACAACCGAAAACAACCAAAAAAACCCTCGAAAAGCCAAACAAAAAATCCACAAAAAACCTAAACCATCATGCAAAAACAAAGAAACACCCCGAAAAAGCCCCCAAACCTAACAACCAACCAACCCCCCCTCTTTGTTTAATGCTAATTCCGTCAAATCAACACTTTTGTTTGTATTCTAATACATATGCATGCTCTGCACTCATTGCTGCTTGTGTAATAAAACTTTGTTCGTAGAACCAAGGAATAGGTGCTAGTTTTGAGTCTAGCTGCCCAGCCCTGTCAAGGCTGACGTATTTCTAGACTTGCCCAGGAATAAAGCTTTAGTGAAGTGGAAATGAGAATGCTGAAAGTTTAAAAGCTTCTACTGATTTTGAGGGAAATAAAATTGGCATTTTCAGGTTTGTAATGTTGAAGGTGGTGTGACTTGAATTCATCTTCTGGATAGTAAGACTTTTTGTGGCTTTATATCCCAACTTCTGCTTGAAAAGGTGGAGGTTAAGCATTTAATCAGCATACACATTCTTACACCTGTCATTTTAGGTGACTTTCAATGTACAACATAGCAGATGTTCCTAGTTAAATGATCTTAATTTCAGAATTGCTCTTCACTTCAAAAAACTGTGGCTATTTCCCTTTCTACACACAACAGGGTGTTAATTCTTTGACTGCAATTTACACTGGCCTATGCTGGCCTCTTAATCTCCAGTTGAACTAGTTGCTCCCTTGATTTATTTATTCACTTAAACAATTCAGTGTTATTGGGGGATTTCAAGATTTTTCTGGGGGCACCTGAGAGACAACTGCTTTTGAAATTTGCAGTAGTTGCTTCTCTTTGAGTTTAAGGGTACAATAACCTGACTTTCAACTTGCAGCCTCCATGGGTCAAATTGCATGCTTGATATTAGCTTCTTTGACAATTGGCATCTTAGATTGTAGAAATATTTCCTGCTATCATCTGCTTTGTAAATGTGAATTCTGGTGGATTGGTGACATGATACATGTTATAGTGAGAAAAAGCAGTATTTTTGTGCTGGAAAGCTAGTTGTGTTCATCTCTTCTTTTCTGTTCACAGATAAAAGACCATCTAGTAAAACTGAAAAGAAAAAAAATTGGTTTTTCTTGTGTGGCTGCTGTTGACATCTCTGACATCATTATTATGTATGTTAATAGCAGGAGAACAGCTGGTTCGTTTCATATCTAAAAATACCACTACCACATTACACAGCACATAGCTCAAACTGTTACACTGAGGGGAAGTTTCTTGCAACAATGGCCAATGTTCCCTTTCCTGATTTAATAAAGCCTTACCAAAGAGCACATAGTTTGCTTTTCTCTTATGAGAATAAGGGTCATCAGAAGATCTATGGCTAAACCGTTCCACACTGAACTCTGTGGAAATGATCTCATTAAAGCTAAGGGTAACAACTCTTTCTCAGCTACCCTCAGAAATAATGTATTAACAAAAATGAAAGTTTTCTTAGGCTGTTCTTTAGTTCTTAGATGAATTCTAACTGTACAGGAAGGCTGTGCTCGTCCCTCTGAGACCACTGTATTTTCCAAGACTGTTTCCTACAGACCACTTCAGGCATGTCATTCTCTTATTGGATTTAGCTCCAAGCTCTTTAGAGATAAGAATCAATTCAGTAGTGGATTATGAGCAGGGAAAACTGTGGCCTGTGTTATGCGGGAGATTGAACAAGATCTGTATGATCATTCTTCTAGCTTTAAAGGTTTTAGACCTATAGAATGCATTTAAATTCTTGTTACAACTTAAATAATGCTTAAGACTGCAATGTGCCTCTGGTATGGGTGCCATGCAGAAAATCGTCATGTGAGCTTATTTACTAATGTTGCAGTATATAATAGCAGCGAGAATAATAATGGTTCATTCACTAACAGTTCATGCCCTTCCCGCCTGTCAGTGTGAATGCTTTGTTGTACTGATGCAAAGTAAAAAGAAGCCATTTTCTACCAGGTAATACCAGGAGAAAATTACACTTCTCTGCGTTTAAACAGTATTTCAGGATAACATAGGCTGTGATCTACACCCTTATTTCACTGAAACACCTTCTCAGTGATAAAATATGAGAAATAATTAACATAATAAAGTTTCAAGTGTCTTAGGGCCAGTGATAGTCACACAGGTCTAAATCCATGTAGTATTTAATTTAGGTGGGTAATTAAAGGGCGAAGTAGTATGAAAGCCGCGAAGAAAACTAAGCAAAAGTAGTAGATATGAATATGAGCCGGCTCAGTATTGCTAAGGTAAAAAGCAGTAAGTATTTTAGAAAGATACTATAATGGTGAGAGAATTAGTTTCTGGCCGTCAAGTTTCAGGCACATGACCAAATAGTGAAGTTCTGATTTTTGTTGCCTCATTTTCAGATCTGTTGATTTCTCCCAGCTTTAGTTAAGGTGCTGGTGTACCTACTTCATAACCAGCACAGCAAAAGTTATCAGAATTGTTTTCTGCACCCAGAAATACTCATTCTTCAGGTGAAGAACGAGCAGTCATACAGCAAGTAGCCAGCATGTTCTTGATATTTTCAATATTGGATGCTGTTCTGAGGTGACGTGGGAACCATGGATTCTAAAATACTTGAAGCTAACCCATAAAATGTCAATAAGACAATATGCTCACGTAATTGCTGGGTTTTCTGGGAATTCTGCTCCAGTTGTGAGTACTTTAAAATAAATTAAGAGCTTCTGAACAAAAGTGTATGACAATTCAATTAAGTGGAATACTGATTTCTAATTAGTATTTAATTAGAAACTGAATGCAGATTGGGAAAAGTGGCTTCTTCTTACTAATCACAAAACCATGCTTGCTGCTTTCAGTTTGCATGGTGGTTTGTAAACTGCTTGCACATGAAAGCAATGTAATGAAATTGTATGTATCCCATGCAACATGTTGAGTTTGTGATATGAGTTATCTACTGTGGTGTATATTTTGATCATGTAAGTGGTGGCCTTGTGTAGTTGAAAATGTGTACACACAGGACTTGCAAGGAAAACCATCAGCACTTAATGCGTAATGTTTTTCGGCACTTAACTTAGGCGAACCGGCTATTCTCTATCAGACCTGCAGGATTTTCCCCTGTGCAGATCTGTGCCTGTGTAATGGCTATAGTCCCATCGGAGCCTGGCCCTTATAGCAACAGCTTCCCTTCAGAAGGTACTGTAGTACCTGGGAGCAGAAATGTTTGCTTCGATACACACGTATGGATCCAGCCTCAGGGAATCTGGTGTGTCCAGTATGTTAAACCTGTGGCTGTTTCTGCCCTGCAAGCACAGGAGAAGGAGTTTTTGGTGCTGCTCCTCACGATGCAGAGTACCCTGAGGGTTCACAGGAACTGGGTATCTGAGAATTGTGAACATGTAGAAATTAATCTCTTTATTGGCATGTCTCAGACTCAATAGAACTATCACACAGAAATGTAGCATGTCTGCTCATTTGACAGGGGGAATTTAACCCAGTGACTGAGGTATGTAAGCGATGCAAATGCTGTTTGGATTTCAGCCTCCTGAGTACCTTGTATCAATGAAGCAACCACAAGAACGATTAGAACACTTAGTTTCCTAACCTGAATGGGTAATAAAAAACACCTCAAAATCAGCTGCTGAGAAAGTTCTGTATAGATGTCATAATCCATGAAAATTAGAAATTTTAGAGTGCTGTTTAATTTTGTTACATTTGTTAGCATGCCTCAAAGTTTTATGTGCAAGAAACCTTACCAAGTCAGATATTAATGTTTCTCAATATATTACTTAAAGACAAGGTTTAAAACTTTGCTTATTTAATATTAGTCGTGTAAATCTGGAAGAAAACAAGATGAAATCTTCATGATGATAAAAGGCAGCTAAAGGTCTGAAATTCATCCTTGTAAGCACTGTTAATGTTTATTACTTTGCATTTGCTGGCTCCGCAGAGGGTTTCTCTAGGAATACCTAGAAAAATATAATCATGGTGGTCTTTCTATAGAAAGATATTAACAGACATTCTACAAAACTCACTTTAAAAATACAAATGAATGTAAGAATTACACTTGAAGATATTTATTTCAATTAATTGTTGATAAAATACAATGAATAATAACTGCAAAAATGAATTCAGCCTTCCAGATTATCTTTGAGGTTCTGACCCTTCGGTGAGCTTTGGATGTAGCCTAGGGCAGCTGTGAAGAAGGTCAGGATCAAGGAGGGGCACAAAGCCTTTGTGGGCTTATGGCTGAGACCCTATGCCTCTTCAAGCCCAAACATCCTGCTTGTTTTCACCTCTCAGCTCTAGCTTTGAGCTCCTTTTGAGCTTCTGGTGTGGAGAGACCATTGGCCACAGACAGCAACAAATTTACCAGTATCAGTTACTGACTTGTAAAGGAGATCTAGCAAATGTGCTGGCACTTTATTCTTGCCCTCATCTACCTGAAAACATTTCCAAGAGGCACAAGGTGAAGGAGGAAAACTTCACTGAGGTACAGTCTTACTGTGGGCAGAAATTATGCCAGAGCAACCACACACACACCCTCTTTCTTCCTAAGGATGTGTTTTGCCTTGCAGCTGATGTACTCATTGCATTGCTTTTATCTGTTGGCGTAATTAAAAAGACATCTTTCAGTTTGGTTTCCCCAAAGTACATGGGTGATGCAGAAGAACACATTCTTCATAGTGAATCATGCCTTGCAAGCCAAGGGAATGTAACGTTTTCTAGTGACAGTGGATTACTTGCTACTGTTTTAAGGGGATTTGTGAGGCTTGGTTATTTTCAGAAGAAAAGCTGAGAAAATTCCAAAAGATTTTGTGAAGGAAGTATGTTAGCGATAGTATTAGTATTTAACACAGTTTCTTAGAAGGTATTCACCAAAACCAGGAATTGTCACAGAATAACCCTATTTATCCTTTACCTGCTTAATACAATAAAAAAGCTTAGGTATCATTTCTAACTATGGAGGGGAGAAAATGCCTAAATTTTAAATCTCCTTTCTTTTTTTTCTTTTTAAGAAATCATAATCTTGCCTAATGCAGAATCAAGGCAGCACTATTTAATTCGTCCTATGGGCTTGTGGTGTGCAGTACCTGTAACCTAAAGGTTGTTTTATTGCTCACAGTATAGTTAAAATTCAATTTTCAAACTCTCTGTTCCTTTAGAGGTATTAACTTGCCCTTGTCAGTTTTCCATTAAAGAAATGTCTGTCTCTCAAAATTATTTGCGGCCAATTCACATCAGGAAATTGTCATGAGGTATATGAAGAGACCATTAACCCATAGTACACTTTTCAATTTTATACCCAAACACTAAGAACTGGATGTAAGTCATGATTAGCCGTATTTCTGTTCTATTTTACTCTGCTGTAGGAAACTGATAAATATAATATTAAATCTGGTATATTATTGGTATTCTTTTTGGCAGGTATGGGGTAGAATGTAAATCGTGTTTTAATAACTAACAGCATTTTGAAAGGCATCAGAACCTTAAATAAATCATTTGAAACTCTAAACCAAATTGTTCTTTTAGAGTCTTGTGCTGTTAATGCTGAAGTTGACCTTAAGCTGAAACATCAATGGCTGCTGCTAGCTGTGTCCGCTGCTGCCATAAACAAAATTACAATGTGGTGGCTTATTTAAATCAGGCAGCTGTATGAATTAATTTTCTGCTATTGATTGGCTAGATTAGGTGTCGTTTCACTGTTTAAGAGGTCTGTTGTGGAACAGTGAAGGTTAGCATCTGAAATTAAACCATTCCAGTAAAGATGTTTTTTATTCTGGATTTATTTGATATATGATTTATTCTCAAACCCCCCTAAATATGCAAAACAAGTAAGAATCATTGTGGATAGATCTGCAGGCGTTGCACAGGTTAAATGTGCCAAACAGTAGTAAATAAACCCTCAAAGGAAACAAGTTTTAGGGAAGTTAATGGTCCTCTGAGGCTGAGTTAGCTGAAACAACTTTGTGGTATGATTTAAAAAAACAGTGTTGGGAACATGTTGATGCTGAATTTGCTCTTTAAACAAATGGGGTCCTGACTCTTGTCTCAGTTAATTTGGATCAGATTGGGAATGACTGTAGCTCCTCTGAAGATCTGAGGGTGAATTTCCCAAAGCAGAGACTGCTGCCCTTTGACGCTCAGAACATGCAGGCGAGTTGGCTTAAAAGCAATATGGGCTGTGACTGAAACACTACCCCCGCTCCTAGCGGTGCTGGGGGTCCTAGCCCAGCTCACGTTCAAGTGGAGATGGCTGTGGGAAGGCTGCGGTGCCTTCAGGGGGTTCATCCGAACAAGGGTTTGTCACTGGCAGTGCAAAACTCGGACCGTGCGGAACAAAACGTGTTGCTGCTCTTCCACGTTTTTAAGGTAGTAGGTGATGAGAACAGACCACCCAAGCTGAATTCATTCCTACCGTGACAAAACCAAGGAAAACATTGAGACCTTTCTCTAACCCTGATGAGGGGGCTATGGTGGGCACAGAGCTTACACCCCTGAGACCCAGGTTACTCCAAAGTGCTGGTGTGTGCTGAAGGATTTGACACAAAGCAGTTATTCAGGTCACAGGTGCCAGGGGATCTTCCAGCAGCCTTACTGGAGGCATCTGCTTCCAGTCCAGGAACTGGGAGTGTAAAAGTTAGGTAAACCTCTTGTGTGTCAAGTCTTCAACTTACCTGGAATGAGACTTGTTCACCAACGTATTTTAAAAATAAGCACCTAGGTCGCACAAGTACCACTGAAATTATCCTCCATATTTAGAGTGACAACATGGATGAAACTTTAATTTTGTTTTTTATTAGTCTTATAGTATTTTAAAAATATTGTAACACTAAAAACATCTGAATTCTTAACTATACCATAGGTGAGAGGCTTGGACAGTTAGTTTCATTAAATGGTGAGATGCAGCAAGTGGAAATAATGTGACTTCAGTTCACGAGCAAAGAAGCCACTTACTCTTTCCATGCTTATGAAGAGATAATTGCATTACTAATGTACCGAGCAATGTGATTTAGTAATAATATACTTACCTCTTTCATACAGCAGCTTCATCAGTAGATCACAAATCACTTTACAAAGGAAGTAAATATAATTACCCTCATTTTAGGTCACAAGCTCTGTAAAGAAACACAGAAGCTCCATAAAGAAATGTTGTGCTGCAATTGTACTTAATTATAATAAAAATACTACCAACCTTGTAGTCATAAACCGTCATAGTCACTGACAGAGCTAAGAATCTTATGATATTTTTTGAATAACCACAGAAACCAAAATCCGGGTTTAAATTTTTGAACATTTAGATTCTCTTTATTCAAACCTATTTCTACGTAATTATTTCAGCTATTCTTGAAGCTGGTAGTTAAGATTCTCATAAGATTCGTCTGAACTTGTGCAGTTTCTGTGCAGGTCAAGTAGGTCATACTAAGAACAAGACAATAAAGTAGAATGTAGGCGTTCCACCTCACTTTAAATTCCAAAATGTCAAAATGCTGATATTTCAATTTTAATATTTTTTTTAAAATTGAGAAATGCAAGTCGTACTATGTACCTAACTATTTTATCCTTTAGCCTCTGTAAAGCACCTCGCAGTTTGTTTAGAGAGGAATATGTGTTGCATTATGAGGTGATAACGCCACAGAACCTGAGTCCCCCTGCCCCAAAAAGAGTAAGGTCTCAAACTGCAACTGCCATCAAAGACTGTGCTAATGAGATGCTGATGATTTTTTCTTTTTTAAATCATTCAAAATACAATGTTTGAGGGAAGTTCAAAAAATGAAATATTCTGCTTCAATTTCAAGCAAACCCAAAGTAATTCTAACAGTTTTATTGACCAAATTCTTTTCCTATCTCTTATTATTTTTCCTTCTCTTTCTCATGATCTCCATGTCCCCCTCTAATTGATTCTATAGACAATATGATGAGTTCAGGAATTTGATCTCACTCACCTGTAAAACCAGTACTGCTGGAGAGCATATCATAACTACTGAAACTGAACGGGAGCAGGGGAAGTATTTCCTTATTTGAAAACTTGTGGAGTTTTCCAAGAAAATGAATACTGAAACAGTTCAATATCGGCTTCATCCAGGGCAACATTTCAGTAAAGCTTTCTAACTGGTAGGGAGAGAAAACTTCATTTTGGAATCTAGACATCTTTTCTAAAAATCTTTTCATCAACACTTAAATATAATTTTTCAACTGACTGATATTTTGGCCAAATATATCTAATAGGAATTGAGAACATGATATAGCCAAGTTGATTGGAAAAAAGCACAGTGAGATAGCAGATATGGCTGTATCTGCAACAATGTGTGAATATAATCTCCAATTCTGTGTTCCTTGAAAAGATTTGCCGTTTAATATCACTGCAGAAGGAATAATCTGAGTGAGCTGTTGAGAGTATGTCTTAAATCAGCACATACTTCTGAGCTTGAGTGAACACTTTCACTTTGGAGTTCCATTTATTTATGCATGTCCTTGATTTATGTTTTTGAGTTCTGTAAATACCTGACAGATAACTACACTGCTATTTAGCAACTTGCACATGTTTATAAACCCCAGCTTGTTTGCAGTTTGTTTGTTTTTTGCTAGATATGATATGTAATGGTAAAACTTACCAGTTTGGAGGTAGTAGTTGTTCAGTTTCTTAGAAGGAAAGGGAACTGATTAACTGAGTTTTTGAGATCAGGTTCTTTGTAGTGATCTTTACTGTCATACAACTGATCAAAGGAACCAGTCAGAAATTACAATCTAAATGTAACCTGCTGTTTCGATGGCTCTGAGGACAGTTGAGCACAGGATAGCTTGCCTAAGAAAGATAGAGAATCCTCAATACTGGTTTTCTTGAAGAACAAGATATAAAAAAATCTGTCAGGAGCAAGGCAAGTAGAATTCATGTAACAATTTCCTCGTGCTGTCTGCAATTCTGTCATTCTGTGATGCAATGACTAATAGATCATTAGGAGTAGCTAAAAACCTAGTTGTTTAATAAAAGTAAAGCAGTCTTTTTCTTTGCATAAAGATAAGCATATGTTCATTCCTTCTACAAATTACAGTGAAATAAATTACACTTTCTTAGCAGTATTAGTAACTTAATTTTTTTCTTCTTACAGCAAAGAGTACTTCAGTTCCTTATGTTTTCAAACGTTGAGCCCTAAATGTTATGCTCTAATCAAAAGTAATACAGGCATTTGCAGTTTTCTGTGAAGAAAAATCTTTTCTGTAATAGTTTGTTCTGCTGACATTTTGGTGGAAATTGTTCTGGAGTCATCGGATTTATAATGCATGAAAGACATGAATTGATAGAGCTTATAGTAGACAACAGAAAATTGTAGGGAAAATCAACATCTGATATACTTAATGACAGCATTTACAGGAGCGTGTCCTCAGTTTATGGGTTTCTTCTCCTTCCTTTCAGCATCATGCAACATGCATAGCTATGCCGGTTTGTTGGTTTTGTACTTGAAACAGACTGGCTCGCTCTGTATGTTAGAGGATCTGTGTATTAGCAGCTGCTCCACTGTGTCCAGCTGCCTGGTGCTAGTGGTCAAAAGTGGCAGAACTTCATGAGGATGCAGAAGTTGTGAATGGGATGTCCTTGTTAGCTGTTAAACTCTGCCCTTTGGGGCCTTCGTGCTGTGTCATGCCAAATGGTAGGATCGCTGGCATGCAAAAGCTAGAAGGTAACTAGAAGCAGTCAGGACTGGTATCCTTCAGTGTATTTCTTATGTAAGAAGATTGGTAACTCCACTTATTACTACAATGAACTGCCCATTCAAAACAGCTTTTACTGAAAATCTATTTGAGTCATACCATAATATCTTTTAATTAATGTAGGTAGCCAAAGTTATTGCAAGCAACCATAAACTGCATGGGTCAGTTGCAATGTAGAAATTGAGAACTGAGCCAGCATAAGGGCTTTATGGTAATACAAAGTGGTGATGGGGAGATATGTCTCCTTCTATTATATACGATATGAACACCGTGGAGGAAGGAAGGAAATAGCTTCTTCTGCCTTTTAAAATACAGTAGGCAGGAAAATTGGATGCTGGGAATGATTCAGTGCATGTGTTTAGAGTGTGTGTAGGGGGGAAGTCTGTAATTATGAGCAGACTGACAGTTGTGTGCACAGTAATTTCCTTCTGATAGATAGCCAGAATGCTAATACTGGTGGGCATACATGAATATATGAAGAATAGGCCAAGAAAACCTGCTTTTCCTGGATCTGATCCCTGTAACCGGCAAGCTTTGTGAGTTACTTCCTATAATTAAAGCATTCACTGATGGAAATTTTTCTCTAATGGCTCTAGAATGTTTTCATTTCTTTTAGGATTAGTCTTTTTCCAACATCACTTTTGTGATTACTTTTTAACATATATACCATATAAAATATATCCAGGGATGAACTTTCAAGGCTCATGAATTTCTAGGCCAGAGCTGGCAACACTGAAATATAGTTCTTTCATTTGGCCACAAAATCTTTGTATCCTAGTTGTCACCAGTTTAAAGAGATGATTCAAAAGCAGTCAGTTGGCCTTTAAATGCCTTCAGAGATCCCACATAATTACACAGATGCCAAGTCTACCCACAGGCAATCTGCAAAATTTCCTAGCACTCATAAATTGCCTTCATCTAGACTAAAAAAGAAACTATTATCCTTGTTAATGTATCTGATTTTAAAATGACCTGGATCTCATGATAAATCAATTTTAACTTCCCTTCTTTGTTAATCTTTAAAATAAGATGATTTATGAAATATTGAAGATCTTAAATTAAAAGCATTTATCCATTAAGGTAATTTATTAAGAATTGAAGTCAACATTACGTTATAGGTGTCTCTTTATCAGTTGAGAAGGACTTGGGCAATGAGGAGGGCTGTAAAGACATCATGCCAAGTGACTTCATTAGCTTTGTACAGAACAGATGGGCCGTATTCCTATTACAGGAATATCTGGGGAGAATGTTTTGAAACCTCCTGTAAGAATGCTTACTCTAAATTTCCTGTTTCTTGTTTTGTGTTGATCTCATCCTGCCTACTTGCTTGTAAGATGTATGGGTCAGATGTTGTCACATCTACTGTTATTTTAGAAGTCTTTTCTCTTTTATTCCCAGCCTAAATGAGCAACGGCTATCCCTAAGATTAAGAGTAAGGAGAGTTTAAAGGATGCAATTGTATGGCCAATTAGTAAAGAGTGGAGCTCGATCCTCATCCCCAAAGCGTGCAGGACTGAAAAAGAAAATAGAGAAGGTATTTGACACTGTGCATGGGAAGTGCAGAAAAGGCTTCTGCACTAATATAAATACAGAAGCACGTAAACACATGCACATTTGTGAACACTAGATATCTAATACCACAGCCATGGAAGGGAAGACTCCTTCTAAGATCCCTAGAGTCATGTTTTCTACACGTGAATCTATCCAGCTTGCTAAGCATCTCCATTGTATACAGTACTAACACAAATCATACCACACCTATTTAATGTGTCATTGTTAAATACAGGAATTAGAGGACTGCATATGGCTTGCTGTGCTTTGGGTTTTGAGTTTCTTTTCCCAAATGATGTGTTGTTTGGGGGATTTTTTTGTTTTGGTTTGGTTTTTAAATAAAAATCAAATTTAAAAAAAAACACAAAATGGATCTGAAGGAAATAACCAAAGCCAAAAGCCAGGGCAAATATGCAGGTGATCATTGATGAGAAAATGGAGAGCATTTGTTAACAGGAGAAAGAACCTGACTCTAAGCTATCGGGTAGCATATACACACTAGGTCTCTAAGTAGTTCAGTTTCTAATTTGGAAAACTAAATTAAAGCTGTGGATGTTTACATCACATTCTACATTAAAATAATTATGTACCACAAGTGTTCATCTTAATCCAGGAGCCAGAAGAATCCTAGTTTTCTGGGTTTATGATGTTACTCTTACCCTGAAAAAGGCCAGTGTTGACTTGCCTGTGAAACATGAGCTGTCTTCTCAGCCTCCTCCGAGGTTTCACATAGTCATCAGTTTGTGAATAAGCAGAAGCTTGCTGCTGGTACTACTGCAGAATGCAAATCTCTGGCTATCAGCCTTGACTATTTCACCAGGAGAAGCCACATAGCTAAACAGTAAAATTAAGAATACAACCTGCTCCGTAATGCTCTAAAAGAAAAAAAGCTAATTATCTGCTCCGTAATGCTCTAAAAGAAAAAAAGCTAATTATCAGTTGAGCCATTTAAAAGAAATTATATTAAATTTAGAATAAATATAAACATGTTTTTAAGATAATAGTGTTATAACTTTTAACTGATAAGAACAGGAAGGAAAAATGCTAAAGAACAATAGCAACTTAATGTGGGAATAAGAAAGTTCTCACAAATAGAGGTTGAAAAGGCACCACTTAAAATTACTTAGGGAGTAGGTATAGTATGTTCTATAAGTAAAGGCACAGGAAGGGAAAATAGTCACTATATGTTTGTTCTGTTGAGAGCTTCAGGTTGTTGAAAGGAATATTTCACGAATCTAAACCAGGATAAGATTTTTTTCAGCACTTCAATATTTTTAAAAATCTGCTCGTGACAATTTTGAAATGTTCTCTTGTATCCACTTCCTCCTCACTGTGGGATTTATTTAGACACCTATTTATTATGTAAGATTAAAAGACCTGAGAATTACATACCCAAGATAACACTCAGTAACCCCTGGTTTATGATTTTTATTTTTTTAATCATTTTTCCAAGAGCTGGGATCCCTGTGGATGTAGGGCTGTCAAACAGGCAGGCATTCAGCTTGCTCAATGTTCTGGCTGATTCTCAACAGCTGTGTTAAGCTCTGCTGATTCACAGGCCTTTGAAGGGTTTGCATCTTGGAAAAAGCCAGAGCTGCTCTTTGGGTTTGGGGGGTTTGGATTTGTTTGGTTGGGATTTTTGTGTCTACGAATGTGTGCCCATTTCTTCCTACAAAGTGGATGTAAACTCCAACTCAACCATGTGGCATGTCTCAGGGCCACAGCAACACTTTATTCTGCTTGTTCATCTGAAGTTGCTCTATACTGGTCTTTGTATTAGGCTAAAGGAGTTTCCTCTGATCTTTCACCTAGGAGTAAGTTTGCAGCCTGATGATTCACCATGATTTCAGCCATGAGTCAGGGAGTCTCAATGCCTAGTCTGTTACCAGCCTGAAAAAGAAACATCTATCTTTTCTCATTTCTCTTTTCCTTACAGGTTGTCTACATGAGTCTCAGGGCTGAGATTGACAAAACTTGTCTTTTTGGAAGCAATACAAATACTTTCAGTGCAACACTTCTATAATCTGTAGGCAGCAAAGCTTGGGTTTGTAATTTACTTCCCCATTCTCCGCCGCCCCCCACCCCAAATAAATAAAGACAATAAAACCTTTTGTGGTTTTGGAGGCTGAAGGCTTCTAATCTTGGCCCATGCCTCCTAAAGTACAGGCAGTTGAGAGATGCAAATAAACTCCACGTTACTTTCTGAGTTGACATGGTCTCATGAGTTACCACTATAAAACAGTGAACCTGGAATTCGAAACGTGCTAAGCTGTCTGCTTCTGGAATAGCTCTGTTCATTTCCTTGGCTTGCTTTGGCAAATTTTCTGATCATATGGATGCTAAACTGTGGAGGCTGCCAACTCAAGGTGCAATAGTGAAGATCACCTATTAACCTGCTTTAGCTGGAGGCTCTCTGGCAGCCAAGGGCAGCACAGGAAAACTGATAGAACTTCTAAGAGTTCAGATTCATTTGGAACACAGACAAAATCGTAGAAAACAGGGGGAATTATGTGATTTAGGATTGTTTTGAGAGACTTGGATGTTGATGATGTGTAATATCGTTACAGATTAGCATTTCTGCGGTTGTCTCCCAGGTGGAATGATTACTTGAGCCTATTCCTGTAAATAGTTCTTTAAGCTCAGCTTAAAATAACATTTTTGTCATTTCTTACATGAATTTATGGTTTCCTCTTTTGCTCCTGCCCACAAGAACATCTGATTATTGGTGTTTGCTGCAATCTCTGTGGGAATAAAATCACAATTAGCATTGTGCTCTGGCTGAGCTCATCCACTTGGTTATTGTCTATGACTCCTGATTGCAAATGGGTTTGTAACAATAAAGCCATACAAAAGAAATGAGAAAAATGTCAGGGCCAGATCCACCAGTGCCTCCTGAGGACTGCAGGATTGACGGAAATACTCAGTACAGCTCATGAAATGAGAAAATAATACCTCATCTTTGAGCTCTGAGCTATAAAACTTCCCACTTAGCAGAGCTCACGTGTACCAGGATTGTTTGTTGAAGCGTCCTGTATCTGTGCTGTCTCTCAAATGCAGCTTAATCACATTTATTTACTTAACATTTTAGAAAGAGAAGTTCTGAACATTAGGGAACGCTGATATGTTGGCTTTTGTTTGACAGTTTAGTATATTGCAAAGGATATTTCGTTTCATGGAAAGCTGACATGGGGATGTCAATGAGTGCCTCTGAGTGCCAATTTAATGCTTCTGAGCTTCTCTGTAAGTGAAACTTCTCTAGCATGATGTTTTAATGCATCAACAGCAATTCCAGCGAAATCTCGCCTAACTGTCCCTCCCTCCCCTTCCCAAATCAAATTGCCCGTCAAGTCATTAACATTTTTACTTGATTTTTGAAATGTTTGAAGTGGACAGTGTGGTTTTCAGCTATTGCAAATCTCTCTATGGGCCATTCTCAGAAAATGCCTTAATGTTCACTGAGAGAATTGGGTGCTTCTCAAAATAATATGGCAGTAGCTTCTCCCTTCTTTGCCTCCTTATTGCAAATTCCATTAATGTGGCATTTAGAGAACTCAGATGTAGGAAAGAGAAGATCAATTCTTAAATAAATCCAAGAGAAATAAACTCCCTTCTTCCAACCTGTTCATCTGTTCTCTTGTGCACAATTGTGCACAATATGATTCAGTGGACTGAAAGTGCAGTCAGGTGAGATCAGAACGTTATGGCCCAGCAGTCAGGGCATTTACCTTGGAGAGAAAAGTCCATGGTTCCGGTTCCTTACTTGAGTACTTTTTTGGAAATTAACTGAAACATTCCTAGAACAGAAACCATAAACTAGCCCTAACTGGTGAGCTTCAGAGCCATGCTCATGCTCGCCATCGTTTCCTGGTTCCACACAGACATGCAACAAAGCATAGCTGCATGTCCATAACTGGAAAATAGTTAAATGGAGTAAGATGAACAGGTTAAAACTCTATTTATATACTGTATGTGGTTTTGTACAAAGGCAATTTACATTCTTCTCAATAATAGGTACAATGCTTGTCTTCTATGGAGACAAGCTCAAAATGCCTGTATGGTAAATTACAAACACAGTAAAGAAAGGTGCTTCTAATACCAAAACAATTTCCCACCACCACCACTTATGGCTTCATTTTTCAGTTTTGCAGACAATGGAATTATTTTATTGCAGATTGCTTGTCAATTATTTCTGAAAGCATTTATTTTGGAAGTTATTTTCAGTGCCTGATTCCACCGATCAGGATTTAGATAAAAAGCTTCTTTCATTGTCTTGCATGGGAATTTGTGTTTTTGAGGGCTGTTACTCATATTGCTCCTATATTGCTGTACAAGCAAGATGCCTTTGAAGGCATTTTGAGATGCTGCGATTTTAGGTTAGAGTTGTAGAATTTCTAGACCTAATCTACTAAAGAAATATAGCTTATCAATGTTGACCTAAGAATAGTCACGTATTTTGAACAGAATATCCAATTACTTTTTCTTTTTTTATTACCTGCTTAAATGAAGACGTTTTCATCCAAAGAAGGTTACTTGATAAACTTTTTTGCAACCATTTAAAAACAGGATCATTTCATAGGATGTGTTCCACAGCCTGTCCTTGGAGGCAAAAAGATGAACATGTCTGCAAAAGTAGGAAGACAGTTTCTTAAATAAGGTTTTACTTTTTGTCCAGACATTCCTGAAGCTTTTAACTCTCCTTTTGTTCTCTTAATATTTTATCTTGATAATGTGTGTTATTTTGGTTTATCCTGAGGCTAAAGCTGAAGTGCTATTACCCGGGCAAACCACTCTAGGGGTGATTTAGAAATCTTTACAAAAGTATACTAATTGCAGAATGATAATTTAATGGAGCTCCTCAACATTTATTCACTTGGAATAATTCCCAGATAATGAAATATAGTAAAATGGGTCACTTTGCTAGAATAATTTTCTTTGCTGAGCATAAAAAAAATGTAGCTTCTTACTGCTGGACTATGTCTAACATAATAGTGTAGATCAGTAAATGAGCTTTGTTTTGAAAGCTCAGTGATTTACAGGCAACGTCTGAAGTCAGTCTTTCTGTGAAGACCAGAGGTCTCTAGGATAAGCAGTCTGCTATGTGTAAAACACGTATTAAAACTATATGGCTTGCTGTAGGTGGGTGCAATACCCATACACCGTATAGTGGTTCACATTTTAGGTACCAGTACTAGTCAAAACAAAGGAACACAAAAGGAAAACAAATTACTCAACTGCAGCCTTTTCATATTAATGGAGATGAAGTAAAGTCCAAATGACTTGGCTTCTCTCTGATTCAGTGTTAGCTGGTTAAATACACAGCAATATGAGAACTGGGGGCAGCCTCCCTTGAGCAGCCCAGTTTCGTACTCCTCTGCACTGTGAAGGCAAAAGAGAAACCGGCTGCAGCTCCCTTGCCGTGGCTCCGATGTGGCATGCGGGGGACCTCCAGCGAGTGGAGAGCTGTTTCTGCGCAGTGCTGGTCAAACATACCTCTAACTGTATTTTTCTGGGTACTTTTCTTTCACAAGTGTTTCTTATGCTACATGCAAAAGGCTGCTCTGATTCTGTAAGTGAAGTGCGCTGAGGTAATGCCTTGTAGGAGTTGCATTTTACTTTCTTTGCATCTCAGGGTTTTTTATTATCCATGTAGCTGACAATGCTTAGACAGGCACTCTCAGATGTGTCTTGCTTCCCTCACCCACGTGCATGGAAACATAACCTGCATAAAGCCTTGGCACCCCCAGGATAAGAGCAGAAGGCACCTAGCTGTGTTACTTAAGAGGTACCACAGCAACATTTCTGAATTCAAATGATTGAAGAAATGGTCTTAAGGAATCATGGAGAGGAGCAAAAGACAGATCTCATTCCTTCCTGTCAGGCTTAACATGTACCACATCTTCTTCTTGCATTTAGATTATGGAAAAGAGTTAGGGGGATACATGGAGCAGAGCTTGCTTGTGCTTGCATGGTTGATAGGTGCTGGAGGGGCTGCTGGTCTGCACAAACCTCACCTCGAACTGTGTTAGACAGAAAGAAGCGTGTGGTCTGCCAGCTGTCCTCTGCGGTGCTGGGAGGGGCTTGGGGCACCGGAATATTTGGCCTCGGTTTCAGAATGAGCTGATGGGAAAAGGGTGTAAAGCGGAAATTTTTGCATTTGTGGACCGTTGCAATGTGTATGATTTTTTTATTATTTTGTTTTATGTATGTTCTCTACATTTTCCTCATATGGAATAAGCAGTAAGTGCACAGTTAATTACTCCTGCCTTTGAAATTTTCTTACATGAGTCGTTCTCTCTATTTTTGCCGTTCTTTTTCAGGACTATAATTATTTTGCAACTGGGGTTTTTTCTGGTTTTATTTCTTTGCATGTTTTAACCTAGCTTTGCAGTGTAGCTCTAATATGTTAAACAAATGCATGCTCTCAGCCTTGCGTCAAATCTTGATGTGAGTATCTGACAAATAGTCAACATTTTGTTACATCTTACATAAATCTGAGACAGAGGGACTGTCATGTATTTCCCTCTCACTGGCTTTCCCAATTACTAAGAATTTTTACCTCCCAAGGCAGGAGTTATGAAGGTTGGCTGAACAGAGCAGGACAGAACTAGCATTTGGTATGTCTCAAATTTCCCAACTGTTATCTACACGGGAAAAAATGATGAGCTGGGAACAGAAGGGCTCCTCTGCTTTCAAAATCAAGGCTGTAGCATGTCACATACTTGCAGTCTTAATAGCATACCTTCATCAGGTGGAAGCCAACGACGTGTTCTGCACTGAAATACCATGGTTTGCCCGCTTTAATCACATTGCGGCAATGTCACATTGTGCCTGAAAGTGCTTTCCAATCAAAAGAGCCAGGATGATTTTAAATAAAACATGACATTCTTCTGAAAACTGTGTCAGCATCAGAATAGCAACAGTTGGACTCTTTCCATCTGTACTTTCTGTTGCTGGACTGATTTGAGTTGTGCTGCATATGGATTATGCATAAAATGTTGCTTTCCTGTTTTTGTTGTTGCAGCAATTAGCTCCAAAGTAACTCTTCTGGGAATTTCATGGTCCAGCAGGCAAGGCTGCTCTGACAGGGCTGTCAGCCCTGGGAACAGGAAAGGAAGGCACGGACTGAAACCTAACAAGTAGCTATACATACATTGAAAAAAGAAGTTCGGGATTCTAGAGCTACCTGTGGCTGCGAGTGGGAGAGGCAGCACCAGTACAGACTGCACCAGTACAGACTCCACCAGTCGTGGCCAAGACGGCTGCTGGGCTTGGTCTGGAGCTGGGCAGCTCGTGAAATTATCACGTGCTGGAACTGAATTTAATTGACATGCAAATAGCAAATCTAGTTTAGTTTGTTATACTTTACCCCTCAAATATTTTCTAGTGACTCTTGCAATGATAATAGAAACAGAAACTGATGGTTACATGACAAAAAATATATCCTCTGGTAACTGGCCTAGTTTTTCTATCTAAATTTCCTCTGGTTTACAGATGCCAGTTATTTAAATAGTAATGCTGGGTCTATTGCCATTTACATTAGTAATTCTTTTATCACTGAAAATACAGCTAACACAGGGAAATAGGACTTTTGTTTTCTTTTAATTAAAAAAGTTGAAATCTTACTTTAAAAAGAAAAAAAAAACCTTTGGTGATAATATTCACAGAAATTTGTGTAAATGAAGCCAAAGAAAGCAATGTAGCATTTACATTTGGAACGTTTTCTAGCACTGCACCATTCTCATAAAATATGTACCCCTGAAGAATAAACACTATTGATTTTTTTTTTTAAGGCACTTAATTAAACTTCTTTATACGTGGCCCTTCTTATTCTTAAAATGAGCTTTTACTGAGTGTAACAAGAATGAACAATTTAAAGTGGTTGTTTAATCAGTGGGCTAACAGTGTTAAAAACCTCTTTGATTCAAAGCTGCAGGGTGAAATTCTTCTCGTAACGCCGATGGTGTGCTGTGTCCTTCTCTGGGTCACCAGTATGGGTTCTGTACTATTCCTATGTTTCTGAACACAAAAATAGAGATAAAGCACACAGAATGGAGTTTGTCCTTGAAAAATTACAGTATCCTTTGCTCCAGCTGATGGAACTCAAAGGCAACGAATTTAGGGTTGAGTTTCTTTCCCCCCTTTTTTACTCCAAGGTGGAAAAAGTGATGGTTTATTCTGGTACTACTTTCTAAAAAGTTAAATGACGTTTTCTGTGTATGCCACAGCAGAACTGCAACAAAATAAGTGGAATGGAGAGCAGACCCACGAATGAGGTTATCACTGACTTTTCCTGCTGGAAGAGGGACATAAGTGTTTGACAGTTGATGTGGGGGCAGGCTAAGTGCGATGGAGGTGTGCATCTACAGTGCTTTGGGGAGGGGAGGGTGCTTGGGGCATTTCATCAGCAACACCTAACTCTTTGGAAAGCGGAGAGAGAGAGCAACTCAAGAGTAAAAACCGTGAGAATGGATGCCACGTAGAAATGTTTGCTTTAGAGTTGTGTGAGACTGCGTGAGCTGATCTAACCACTCAGCCTGCTGGCAGAAGGGAGGCTCCAGACCTTGCTGGATCCTGCGCTGAAACAGTTCTGTGAGTGACCCAGTTGTGAAGCATTGCCTTCCCTTGGCCAGCCACACACGGAGGCAGGCTCTTCCTTCGGGCCAGACCGGCTCTCGGCTGGCTGTTGCTGCTTGCAGCAAGGCCCAGCAAGCACTGGAGGGTGGCCGTGATGTGGGATGGCTCCGGCCATGAGAGGCAGGAGGGAGGAGGGAAACCTCCCACTCGGGTCAGTAATGAGCTCTTGGATAAGCTCAGCCATCTCTTGTCATTTCTTTCTAAGGTTCACCGAGCCTCTTAAAATAAAGAAATGATAAAATTGCTTTTAGACAAGTAATTCCTGTGCAATTTGAGGGCTGACTGATTCAGTGGAGACTACTGCTATCCACATACAGGACCAAATGAAGAGGGAGAAATTTGTTAACTGGCTTCATTTTTGCACTAAGCAATGCAGATTTCACTAAGGGAATCTTGTGGGAAAACAAAGGAAAAAAACACAAAAGCTTGTAAGATAATGTATACATGTTTTCCTTGATTGATAGTCTGACTACAGATCTTTATTATTTCTCCCCCTTTGAATTAGGTATATATATTTTTGTGTCCTCTTCCAGACCTTTGTGTCCATTCAGCATCAAATCCATTGCAGGTACACTTTATTTTTCCATTTATGCTTGTCAGTATTCTGGTGCCATCAATTAATATTGACATCTCAGCATAAATCTTCAGTATAGTACAGAAGAATAATCACACTCGTCGCACCGATACTGTGTTCAGGTTTGGGCCCCTCACTTCCAGAGGGATGCAGAGGTGCTGAGGTGTGTCCAGAGACGGGCAACGAAGCTGGTGAAGGGTCTAGAAAGCAAATCTTATGGGGAGCAGCTGAGGGAACTGGGGCTGTTCAGCCTGGGGAGGAGGAGGCTCGTGTGGGGACTTTATTGCTCTCTACAGCTGCCTGAAAGGGGCTGTAGGCAGGGGGGGGTTGGTCTCTTCTCCCAGATAACAAGTGACAGGACAAGAGGAAATGGCCTCAAGTTGTGCCAGGGGAGCTTTAGATTGGATATTAGGAAAAACTTCGTCACTGGAAGGGTGGTGAAGTATTGGAACAGGTTGCTTGGGGAGATGGTGGAATCACCATCCCTGGAGGCGTCTAAAAAACAGGTAGATGTGGTGCTTAGGGACATGGTTTAGTGATGGACTTGGCGGTGCTGGGTGAATGGTTGGACTTGATGATCTCAAAGGTCTTTTCCAACCTAAATGATTCCAATGAATCACAAGCAAGAGTTAAGTTTTAGTGTACCTGATAAAATTTTTATTCTGAGCAACTTTTTCTCTGTATCTAAATTCCTTATTTCAAATCTAACTTATAATTAGAGATTGTAAAAAGGCACGTAAAGGCTGCTTTTCAAGGTAACTGTGCACTGAGCTGAATAACAATGAAAGGAGATAAATGTTAAAGTAGTCTTTAGTGTTTCCTATTAATGAATGTTAATGCATCTCTTCAGACACTGCAACATTTACAGTTGCATTTACATGCCTTTTTGGGGCAAAGTGCACATCAAAGTGATATTTATACGTCAAATGGCAGGTGGAATAGCAATATATATTGATCATTTTCTTTCTATACAGATTTTTTAAAAGAAAATTAAGTTTTATTTTATGCAGATTTTAAAGTAAGGTCTGTGTCCTCATAATGAATCCTCTGCTACTGCTTGTATACAACACAGAACACAGCTTTTCCTCCTGTGCTCCCTGGCCACTGTATTGAGCTTGAGGGCTGCTTGTGTAGGGCTGTGAGGATTTAGACCCTACAGATTTCAGCTTATGCAGGATGAGATGAATATATGAACAATGTGGCACCACTCCTACAAGTATTGGGAGTAGCCAAATGTATGGCTCCAAATCTTCATTACTCATGTTTGCAAGATCAAATGTGCATTTACAGTATAATACCAAATATACTTGCTATATTACGTTGCAAATGCTGCATTTTCATGGGCTGTGTTTTCCATAACAAGAATCCCATGTATCATAGCTTATTTCCCTGCAAATGCTGATTACCAATGGTCACGTAAGGAATATTAGTGTATGTTGGGGAACACCCACAGTTTCCTGGATATGTCAGCTTTGATCAATAGGATTAATCTAGAGTGAGTGTAACATTAACGCCCGGAAGTACAGTTTGAGAAAGAGTGTTGGTTACGTAGGAGGGCTTGCCCTCAGCTCTCTATGTAGTGTGCTGAAGACTGACGTGGAAAACAGAAACTGCTATCTTATATAAGCAGGCTTACTCAGGTAGAAAATCAGAAGTGCAAACTGATGAAAAGTGAGCTAATGAAGATGAAGAGCTTTGTTCTTCCTCTAATTATTTTCTTCTGTCACACTAAAATTGTTTTCCCACCTCCTTGCTGGTGCCCTGCTTTCCTCCCTGGGATGCAGCCCAGGCTGTTCTGTGATTCTGTGATACTGTCTCTCCGGTTTAAAGGCTGCCAGCTCACCCTCTGTGTTGGGGCAGCATGATGAGCATTTTAGCACTAGATTTTTGACCTTTAAAGGAGCATCAGAGCTATTTCTTCATAAGTGAACACAGAGTTCCTGGGGGATGAAAATGAGTTACAGTTTTCACCTAGCATTTTTCATGGTTGTGCTCTAAGCTACTCCTTGCATTCCCGCAGGAGATCAAGATAACAATCCCATCTTCTTGTTAAGTAGTAAATGACGGGGTTTCATCTCTACAATGTGTGTAGGTGAACTAAGTAAAAGAGACTGCCAAGGCTGTTGTTGAGGGAGCTCTTCTTAGGCAGAAAAAACATCAGGAGAAAAATCACAGTTTCTTCTATGAGCGAAGTGATGGGGGTTGATAAAGATGAAGGATGCTGGCACAGCAGTGTTAAGAGATGGCCATTAAAATGGGATATTCAGTTATGACTTGGATGGACTAAATGATACAAGGACTTAATGGTCAATGGGAGGACTTGCAGGGACAAAAGGACAACTGTCACAGGGATTAAATGAAGCAGCGCAGAGGATCTACAAAAATTGTTTCAGTGGCATTGTATTGAATAGAGGGAAAAAAGTTGCTAGTCAGGGTTTAAAAAGGAAAGTTTAAGCATAATATGTTGACATATTGGAGAAGTGGGTGGAATGACAGAAAGGATGATGCAGTCTTTTGAAATACCTAAGTAAAGTAAACCAACAAAATCTGGCAAAACCTCAAAGTGCAGATCCAGATGAATTCTTGAAGTCATGAGTTAAGTGGCAAATAATTTAAAAATTCCAGGACTATTATAAAATATTTGTGGCAGTAGTGAAATTTTTCTTCATCTGAACTGTGCAGTTGGTCACAAAATGCCCAGAGCTGATCATTCATGACATGTAGTCTCGTTATCAGAAGAATTTTTTGTCAAAATCTGCACTTGTGACATATATAAATGAATTTACTTCAAAGATCTAAAGGCATTTAATAGAACTAATCACCTGCCAGTGAAACACCATGAAGACTTCTGTAAGAAAAGCAGACTGTAGCTGCAGTTCACCAAATCAAACAAAAAGCAGTTTATCAGAAATACTTTATCTGAGGCTATTTAATTTCAGTGCATGCAAACTGACTTCAAACATAACTAATTGTGAAATGGTTTGGGGAATGTGATGATAGTAAGGCATCACCTCGTCACCTTGCTTAGAAATTATTTCTTTACAGAAAAGCTTTCCTAGGACAAATACAAAAATCAGTTTCCCGGTCATGGTTGCCTCATCCTGACAGCTAGCACTGTTGGTGCCAAGTAAGTTATGTCACTTGATGGTCACTCCTGTCTAAATGGCTACATGATATGTGCACTGCTTTGCTTTTATGATTTCCTTTCTCTCTTCCTCTTTGTATATCTGTTATTCTCAAATATTCACAAAACATTTAAGACTATCATGCTGGTTTTTACAATTGTGCTGTTAGGATTGATATGTACAATTAAGTTCATGGGTTTTTTTATATTGTATTTTATTTAAGTTAATTTTAAAAATAATTTAACTGGCGGTTAAACTGTGTACAGGAATGTTACACTGCAGGTCGAATGAAAAACCTGAATAACTTAACAGTTTGAACTACAAAGGAAGCTTTTCTAGAGTGAACTGACATATGCAAAATGGGAAGGAAAAAATTATTTTAAAGTATAAAAATAAAACAAAAAAGATAAAAATCTTTTTTCAAAGTTGCTTCATAAAAATCCATTGGTCTAGGATCAAAGCTCAGTGTATCACTAAATTGGAGGTCATCACCCTCTTTTCCCATCTCCCAATACCTCTGTTACAGACACTCTAGATAACAGAATTGCTTCTTGGATCAGAAGTAGCTGCCAAGTTGGTTTTTGCTGTGTTAATGCAGACAGAACCCCACAGTTACGTCTCACACAAATGTTTTTGTATTTATTTATGCCTTTGAAATAAGATCCTCAAAGAAAGTATCAAACAAACAGAAGTTATCTTAGATACAGCCATATTAATTCTCCTCTCTTTCCTCATTTTTGCCTAATAGGGCTCTGTTTCATCAGACCACTTGAGCTCCACTTTGTCTTATTGATTTCAATGTGACTGGCACATGATTAAATGCGTGCTTACATGCTTTGCTCACTGATGAGGGAATTAAATGTATGCTTAAATAGTTTACTGAAGCAGAACAATGTTCTTTGCTTGCCTTTTAAATATGGGAGTGTGTATATAGATACATATTCATATCTATAGATAAATGCACATGCATAAATAAATACACACGTGTGCAATACCGTTCAGGAGCCTAGCCAGCAAAGCAATAAATTTATTCAAAAATTTCCCGGAATCAATTTTTCTCAGGACTGGAGTTGTACCTCACCAGACCTTTGCAGCATGGACCTTTGCACTATGTAGAAGTGCTGTGTACCAGACCCTCTAGAGAGGACAATTTCATAAGACACCCTCTCTCGGTGAAGCCTAACAGCAATATTGGATAAAAATTCAAAATACAGTGAGTTCTGTTGTTGCCTAGATTTTGTGGCAAGTGGAAGTGACTATAATAATGGTGTCAAACTTTACCATGTTTGACGTGGTAATTGGATCTTATCTTATTCAGGTATCTTTATTTGATGCCCAGTACCTAAAGGCATTCATTAGTCTTGGGAATATGTAGGAAAGCTCCCTGGCAAGCCTGCTGTCTCTGTTCTGGGAAGGGCTGCAGTTTTATTTTAGTTCTTCTCTCACCTCTAAATCTCCAGGTTCCTGGTACTCTGCATCAGTCTTCACACCTTTTACATCATTAATTGTGCCATTCTGTTTTTACCATATGTTCCTATTTTTCAGCCATGTTCATCTTTTAGCATCTGGTCTCGTTTTAGTTCATCCTGCATTTTCCTTGCTTCCATCATGGGTTACGTTCTTCTGTGCACATTCTTTAATTTCAAGCCTCACTTACTTCATCCCGTTGATCATTCATATATAGTACTTAAAGTACGAGCTGTAGCATACAGACAGCCATCTGTAGGGCCCTATAGCATTCATATTCAAGGTTTCATTACTCCTTGTAGTCTGTGCTATTAACTGAAAGAAGGAGGTGAATTTGATATTCAGCTTATGCTACATTCTCTCATTCCATTTTACTCCAGGTGTTGCTTATTTTTCAACAGTCCTTCAGAGTTAAGGAATCTGACAGATCTGTTTTGCTCAGATTATGTCCATGTGCACACAGTTCCAGGTATATATAACCCCCAAACCCCTATCTGCAATAACTTGGTAGAAGGAAGAAAAAAAACTGCTGCTCATCTTAGCTGAGGAGGAGGCTGAAGCTCTCTGGGAGGAGAACTGGCTTGTGCTGCTGCGGCAGGCGAGCACGCTGGGCGCAGCTTTATCTTGCTACTGATACGTGCCTTGCCGTGCAGGAATGTCATGTTTAATTGCTCAGCGTTGCGTACTGTGAACCTCTTCACAATGAACTCATTTGATTTCACCCAGCGTCTCATAAAGAAAAGCTTTTCTACAAACTACTTGGTGTATTTGTTGTTTGCAATCTCTATCCTTGCCTGCTTTTCCCGGTTGGACCCCTTCTGCCTATCTAGCCAGTCGGGAGGCGTTGAACTCGGGCTGACGGTGAAGTTTGAATCTGGGATTATCAGCACAAAAAGCCCAAGAACATGCTAAACTGAAGTACCAATAGCTAAAGACACAAACAGCTCAATATGAGAGAAGGTGAACAAGGATTTTGTTTTGTGATACTATGCTAGAAAAGCATTTGGTGTAATCACATGAGAGAGCTCTTTATGACTGTAAGAAAAAAAGACAGTAATTATGCTTGGAGACTCAAGGGGGTTGATAACCTCTAGATGTTAAATTGTCTATGCTGACTGGAAATTGAAGTACCAGTTATTAATATTACTTCCTGCACCTTCAGTAACAAATGACAAATAATCACCTTTTATCAAAAAATAGTTTCATAATGTGACATGAAACACAGCAGTGTTAAGAAAACAACAGACACATTTGTTAACAAACTAACCCTTCCAAAAGTGTTTTTTTCCAGAATGCCATTCATTCCCGAAGGGAATAATTAAGTAGCTTGTAGAAAATTCAATTTGGTGTCATCCTTCAAAGTAACTTATGTCATTATTACATACCTTCATTGAAGATCCTGCTTTATTGCTGCCATATGTTAGAAAGCTTAGGCATAAGGCCACAGGACCTTTCTTTTGTTCCAGTAGTGCAGAAACCTCTGGAACAGTCTTATCAGTCTGTACGGCTCTGTATTTTACTTTCAATAACCATGGAGAGTACTGAGGGTGGGTTTTGATGTATCTCTGAATTTTCTGAGTTCTACTGATTTATGTACAAATTCAGTGTTTTCCCTGCTATTATAAATGTGGAGCTTTTTGCCCCCAGGGGATGTTTCATGCAGACAACGGAGTTTAGATTTAAAATAGCTCTTATTCAAAAACTACTGCTTCCTTTCCAATATATAACATGACTCTGTTAAATAGATAATATCAATGGGGGATTCATTTATGGTAGTTGTATGTCAAAAAACCTGTGAGGTAATCTGTTAGCCTCAACAGGCTGTGAAGAACTTGTTCTGGTACTGTTATATCCTAAACAGTGCTTGAAACAAAAGAATGGTGATGGAGTGAACCCTTTGTCTGGAACCTCCGGTGTTAAGTAAGAACATATATTAGGTAAGAACCTTCCTTTAAAATTCAAGAAATTTTGCAGTTTTATCAGTGACAGCATGTGGTGTATGTTTACTGCCTCTTTGCATTACAGAGGGCGATAAAGTTATTGAGTTTGTTGGTCTCAAACTACAAATCTGACACCCCAGTGCTTTTAACTGCCAGGTCTGCTTTTGGTAAACGCGGTCTCAGCCAAGATGTCCTGTTTTGAGTGTTCTCAGTTTAATTCACTGTAAAACCAGGAAAGTTTCTTTTCCTCTTTGAATCCATGGATGAAGTGTGCAATTAATTGCTACCAGTGAGTTCTGAAGCACTGAAGGACAGAGGGACCAGGAAACCATTAATTCAGCTCATTAAATACGGATCCTATTACCATAGGTTAATAAATCGGTTAGTTTTTGAAGTGCAAAACATTTGCAATCCTTTCTCCTTTGTGTTACATAACTAATCACTTATAAGAAGGTGTTTTTTATCAAATTCATTAAATTTGTTTCCCTTCTAAACCAGATATATAACACAGCTAAAACGGCTTTAATCTGTAGCTCAGATCCATTAAACTTCCAATTAGAAATGTCATTCACCTGTTACAAAACTTAAATTTCTAGATTCTGAATATATGTGCATTAAACTATATAACTTTTTGAACAACTGCATCATATTCCTTTGGTCAGCAAAGGCAAATACCAAGTTAAAGACAAGACTATATTTATCTGCAAATCCATGTGTGTCAATAATTTCTAACTCATGAGACTTCATTAGTCCTTTTGAAAGAGCAGAAAGTACAAATGCAAAAACTAAAACTGATCTTTTAATCCAAGACTTTTTGCTTGCTGGTTTAAATCTTCCATAAAAAGGTGATTTGAGAATTTCAGTTTAACAGTATTGCACAACCGCTAAAAGCTGGTTTAACTGCCAATTTTTAGAATCATCTTAAAGAAAAAGTGAACTTCTGAAAGTATCAATTTTTTGTGCTGAATCATCATCACGGCAGATCAAAGGAAGTGCAGGAGAAGAAACTTTTCTGTAGTTTGGTCCTCTGTGACCTTTCGGAGCCGGCATAAACTAGAACTTACTAACAGCTGCTGGCAGGCTGTAGGGGATACAGGGATGCAGAGACATGCACCCAGACTCGACTATGCACCCCATAGCATATTTTATCAATCACAGGCCCTGCATCTTGAGCTACTTCTGTGCTGGAAAAAAATCCATAGTGAAAAAAAGCGTTCTCTAGCTGTCTCTTCCTGTAAGAGGGAGAAAATGAATCCTACATCTTCTAGTAAACAACAACTGGAAACAGTTTGCTTCATGGGTCCTTGTGGATTCAAATTAGCCAGCCAGCAGACATATTTGTGTGACACCAGCAAAAGACACAGCTGTTTGTTACTGCTATAATCCACAAAGGGTTCATGTGTTCCAGTTTCTTTCAAAGCTTTTGCTAGCCAAGAAGTAACATCTGTACTACAAATCAAAAAGACTGAAATACTTATCAAATGTCAGTTGGAGGACAGAGATACCTGTATGAGTTTGTATCCCAAGTAATCTCAGGACCATTTTCTCAAATAAAAGCTTAATCTTTCTCTGTATTTTATCAGAACTAGTCAGTCTTTTCTACTATGTTGTTCACTAAACCACAGTTCAGGCTCTACAGACTGTAATTTGCAGATAAGAGTTTGAAGCCTAAATGGAAAAACGTATATCTGTGTGAGCTGCAGTTTATGGAACTATAGCAGATAAAGAGAAATACGTTTTTGGAGATCATTCTGGTTATTTTTCTTCTAGGTATTCATTTTGCAACCTGCTGTGCTGTTTAGCCAGCTAATTAGGTAGGCTGATTCATGGAAATGGAGAAAAATCGATCTATTTACAGCTTCTTCTGTTTGATAATTTAACAAACTAAACAACGTTCTTTCACCCTGTCGGTTATCTGGGAGCAAGTTCTAAAGGGAGTGTTTCAAAGGCTATGGTGTTCCTTTGTGGCAACAGAAAAATTTTGAATAACATTCTAAAACTTGCTTTGATATAAAAGCTTTTATGCTTGACAGTCTGAAGATCTTTCACTGAGAAGAGTCGTATTGGAGCAGAAGAATAACAGGCCATACATTGCAAAAGTTGCTGTCAATTCTCAAGTTTTCAATATTGTATTTTGATATTTTTGGAGCTGTTACCTAGGCTTACCCTGCCAAATCCAAGCTTATACTATGTAAAACATACTAATATATGACATACAGCAAGTACTTTGTTAGCTTCAATTATGCTCTGAAAGTATTTCTCCACCTAAGAGTGTGTGGATAGATAGCTAGGAATCGGAAATAAATTCGCTAGGAATCGGAAATAAATTCACTAGGACAAATCCAAATAACAGAGCTTGCCTAATTTCTGTTATAAGTTCCAAATGCTGAGTGTTAGGATGCAGAACACTTTTCATAAGGCCTCGCTGAAGCGAGTAATATTGCATCAGTATTAGTGTAATGGCTGAGTAAGTGCCTCTGGTCCGAAGCCCTCCCTGTAAGTTATATTTTTCAGGTTGTGTGTAATGCATATTCATAGCACCCGCTCAGTTTTTCATTAATGGGCAAAATGTCAGTGCTTTCTGATTAAAGTCTTGTGAACTTTCAGCCATCACTTAGATGTGAGGGAACTTCACGTTTGCGTTTTGTGTGTTTGTAAATCGGAGCACACGATTATGCTGGACTAAACAGTCAGAGCACAATCATAATGTCTGAGCCCTCTCTAAACCGGGCTCCCTCTATGTGTTTGCCTGGCCTGCCTTCCTCCTTGCAGACCTCGCTACGGCAAATGCCCTTCTTGCTTTGCCTTTTTCTAGTGCGAAATGAGTTGTCCTGCATTTTCATAAAACGTACAGAGTTAAGAGATCCTAGTGCTGCTGAGGTAAAATTGAATTAATAAATTATCTCTAGTGAGAACATCTTTCAGATAGATGTGTGGTTACTTTTGCATGGCAGATGTCAACTGCTGGTGGAGGTCAAAGACACAGTGATGGAGCTGCAGTGTAAGGGAGGATGTCCCAGCTTATAGGCTCTGTCTTTACAGTAGCAAGGTCAGACTGGGTATTCGGGTTGGTCTGGAAAGGAGGGCCTGGCAGGAGCAAGGAGAACTTAGAAGTAAAGCACAGTAATAAATTTAGATGAAGGGTTTCCAGGAAAGTCCTAAAAGATAGGAGACTTTGATAAGAAACATCAATATTTTAGATGGTTAGAAAATAATCTTGCAAAAATACATTGAGAAACATTGTGAAGAAATGACCTGTTAAGACAGTCAATTTTCTGAGTGGAATATATGCGTCCACATAGGATGAAATTATATGAGGAAACACATTTATCATCATGTTGGCATGCTCTGAGATGCAGAGTAATGTGTGTAGCAACAAATCGCTGATGATTGTCTCAGCAGGATTTTGGATATATTAATTTTCTCAGGTTTTAAGTGAATAATCAATAATAGATTAAAATATCCATGATGTATCAATATCCAATGACTACTTTATATGAAGAGGTAGTGGACGTACAGCATAAAAGCCTGTGAGAAGTAAATACGAACTAGTAATTCAAGCAGTAAGTTGCACATAGAATCAAAGGCTTTAGCTAAATGACTTAAATATACAAATTGGTTTATTTTGGTTTTTATCTTACAGAATTTCGCTATCTATATGCAAATTTCCAGTAACACTTTGGATTTTTCTTATTTACCATAACTCCAAAATGCATCATAACAAAGGAATTACTACTGCTGCTAATAGAAACATGTCTTCAAATACACGAAAATGAAAAGTTGCAAATGAAGGTTTAAGTCACTCACTGGTAAGCTGTATTAATGGATATAATTATTCACCGTAAAATAACATTTTTATCCCTGTGCTAGCTGCACTGTGGCTCTACAGACTTAATAACTTTCATTGCATCTTAGTCAATCCTCAGAGAGAACAGTGCATCTTTTCATTTAGTTAATTAAAGCTGGTAATATAATATCCATGACTTCATCTACATGTTTGTGCCAGCCATCTTTGAAAATAATTGTATCAAGTCCAATGCTGGGTTAACTTCTTAGGTGTCTGATGCTCTAAATGAAATGCCAATGCCTATGTTAGTTATATAGGCTTCTTCTGGAGCATCTGGGGAGTGGCTGGGAGCCTCAGGGTGGGATCTGAAAGCAATAAAGCTTCCTTCAACTAGCCAGTATAACTAGCCAGTTACACTTGAAATTACTTTCTGGAAGTGGGATGTGTCTACTGTTTTTTGGATTCATTCCTAGAGATGGGCATCGATGCTCTTTCCTCTGAAGATCTCGGTTGAAGCTCTCTATTTCTGTTGAAAGGGCAATTATATCGTGTGCATCTTATAGAAAAAAAGTTAGTGTTTATAATACTCACTATGGACAGTGATCCTTATCCTAAGAGAGCTGATCTTCAGCTGTCTCTTGATAAAGCACCAAATCACCAAGGTCTTCTGACATGGTGGTGGAATGGTTTCCCTTTCTGCTATTGAAGTAATGCTCTTTTATGGGGAGAAGCATTTGGAATCTGTGGGCCAAACAATCTCTAGAGGCTCGGTTCTGTAGGATCTCATCTGGGAAACAGTAAACTTGAGTCCCGGTTTCTGCTCCCGTAATTTTACCAACAACTTTGATTGTGCCTTTGCAATAAATCCACTGGATAAAAACTCTGTAAATGCAAATTAACATCTTAAGTACTAGGCTATGGAGTCATGCACCCCTTCAGTTCCATTTTGATCCAATTAACATTGAATTGCTTTCTGCAAAGAGTCTTCACTAGAAGGGCCAGGCAATGCTTCTGTCACTCTGAATAGTCTGCTGGCTGAACTGCTCTGGGAGTAAGTAGGTTGTGGGTTTGATGTGAGCCTTGATGGCAGATTTTCCATGTGGTGAGTAAGTGCCCTGACCATTTATAAGAAACACAGGTGCTACCACTGTCACAACCATCTCTAAAAAGGAGGTGACCAGATCTGCGACATGTAGAGCTCTGGTTCTGCTGGGTGTACAGTCCATGTTCTCAGTCTGTGCTCACTGGATCAGCAACTTGAGTAGAGGATCTCTTGTTCATAAGGGCTGGCTCTGGCTCTGGCTCTGCAGTCTTCTGGCTCAGGAGCAGACCTCTGTGTCTTGCAGGAGCTTAGAGCCAAACAGGGTTTAGAGGCATCCATGCTGCAGTGGCAGCCACGTGGTGTTTTATTGGATCATAATTCTAGAAAAATTTCATCCAATCCCACAAAACTTTCCCTTCACAGTACTTAGGGTTTTATTAGATATACCATATTCCTGCTCAAAATTTACTATTTGTCGGTCATACGTATGGCAAAACTAGAGCTTGGTTTCACTTTATCACACTCAAATTTGAAAGCAAGCATTTCCAGTATGAGAGGTCTCAGTGATTTGAGATAGGCAGCAGCTTTTCTACTGTTTTTTGTCTTTGCTTTCTTCTGGTTCTTGCTGCTCTGTTCAAGAAACTGGTCACTCTCCACATCTTGATCTTCAGAATGTTTTAGACGAGAGATAAGTTTGTAGTTGGGCATTTTTCTCCAATGATTCATCTAAAAATCATGATAATTAATAAAATAATTGTATTTAGCTAATTGCTATCCAGTTATAAGTTGTTATTAAAATTTCATTTCCTACCCGTAATTACTCCTCAGAAATCATATTTTATTCAATCTGTAAATCCACTGCACCATTCATAGTGCTGTTATACCTGTGACATTGTAATAGCAAGAGTGAAAATCAAATCAACGTTCTGCTGACAGAATAGGAGCAGTAAATGTCAAACTAATGAATATAGAGTGGGCATATGTAAATGGCCTGGGAGAGCAGAGAGGTTCTTGGCAGTTCTCATTGTAAGCATAGATCAGCCTAAGTTTCACCATGTGAAAGAAGCTTACACATTTCATCTGCCCTGGTTGTAACTTCATCAGAAATCGTTTAAGAAGAGCTTCATGTTCTTGCTAAAAATTAAGTAATAGCTAATAGATGTCCTGCTTGGCAAGAATAAATTAAGAACTGGGATAGCACAAAGACTCATTTCTATTCAGTGAAATGACAGCTACAGTCAAAAAAATGGGAACTGGAAAGGTGAGGCTTTTTGGCTCTGCTCCATTCCCACCAACTACCTCCTCGGAGGGAGCTGGATGAGACTTTTCACAGGGGACCTCTCTTCTTCTCCATGAAGAAAGGGTTAATTGTGAGCTGGTGTGCCCTGGGAAAAAGTTTGGTGATCTGACTTTGTGGGTCTATAGATCTCACTGAGCTCTTGTTCTTTGGCAGTTTGTGCTTTGGGGGGCAGACGTGCCCTGTGCTGTGCTCCAGAGCTGACCAGAGCAGGAGGCATGTTGGCATGTGCCTCATCTCGCTCAGTGCCCACCGCCCTGCTCCCCTCCCCATGGACACAGCCTGGGGAACAGTGCTGGGGAGGAAACCTGCACTCAAGTCTGGTGGTATGTACCCTAGATGTACATCTGCATTCAGGCACTGGGAAGTAACCCTAGGCTGAGGACACAGGTACAACGTGCTTGTTTGGTATACATTTGTCCTGGAGAACTGTGTATATGTTTACTGTCTCAAATACTTCTTTCACCAACTTTTTTCTGATGTGATTTCCCGTCATGGTTTGTGTTGCGGTTTGTGTCTTTCATCTTTTCTGAATCTGGTAATTGAAACTGTAAGGGATGTGGTTTGCTCAGAACAACTCAAATGGGTACACATAAAAGTGATTTTTTGAGAGCAGTTTCAAAATACTCTGTCTTTTAAAAATCTCTTTTGATATGCTGGGGAAACGGTCATATGTGGCTGTCTCATTTATTGATTTATTTAGAGTCAGCTGGAAATCATGTCTGCTTATTTGAGTAAATACCAGAATTGGATACATGGTGCTTTAAACAAAAGAATTCAGGTAGGTAGTCAACTATAGGAGAAGACGTTGATATCAGTGTTGATACAGCAGAGGAAAAAGGAAGAAAACACTTGCATAAACAAAGCATCTTCTTATAAGTCTGAATATTGTTTTCTGTGGATGTCTCAAGATGGATGCCCTCTGTGTATTGAATAGGGCATCAGAGGCATAATCTAGATGTCAAGTATTTATGCTAAAGGTCTGGTTTATCAAAAGCATGTTTGGGTTGGGAGGTTGTAGATCAGTGTTTCCTAACCTGTGGCCTTTGAATTATCACTATCAGTAAAAACTCTGGAAGTGGTCTGCAGATTATGGGAAAAAATGTTTGAAGGAAAAGAGCAAAGCTATATAGTATTCTTATATGCACTTGTGCAAGGAAACAAATAAAATGGGTGTGAATTTAAGTAGGATGCAAACATTTTATATTATTTGTTTATAAATGAAAATAGTTTTGACTACACTAGCCAAGGTCTTTGAACTTTTTGAAAAGAAATGTTATGTCATCCATTTTTCATAAACAAAACTAATGTCAGAGGATTTCCTAGGCAATATGTTATAGGACTTCTTTAAATAGAACTAGAAGCAAATGCAAATTTATATTTAGATTATATTATTCAAGAAATTAGACAAAATATCCTTTCTGGTCTGTGCAATCTCCTCTGGACTGAAATACAACTAAAATTTTTGAGCATTTGCCCTTCCCTTAAAGGGCTTGAATAGCTGAAATCAGTTTTTGCGTAGGAGCAATCAATCTTGACCTGCTCAGCAGGGCCTGAGCCAGTGTTCTTTGCAGCAGTGCTTGTGCTGAAGGAACCAAACCACCCTTTCATCAGGAGCATCATTAAAATTTCCCATCTCTCATTCTTTCAGTTCAGTGCTATCCAACAAGTGTAGGTGCCTTTCTTTAAAGTTAGTTTTAATACAGTAAGGATTTTAAATGAGTCAAGCTGAAAAAAATCAGACATTTTTGTACATGAGAATCTTCCATGAATCTGAAATAAGTCATTTAAACAAATGGATTCTCTATTTTTTTATAGCATTAGTTCAAAGAAAACACATGACACAGGGATTAGTATTCAGTAGACTTCTTATTTTATTGTATAAAAGTAATTACCTTTTAAATACTATCCAAATTAACATTTTAATATCCCTCTGGGCTTACACATTTTAAATGCATAATATAGCTCAGTACCTAATACAGAAGAACCCTATTTCCTTTTTTACCAAATTGGTCTGCTGTATAAATTGGAATCATTTACAATGCAAGTGCAGCAATTCTTCGTTTTAAAAATAAGACTCATATTACAACCAAAGACACTTAGTATTTTCAGGGCAGGCCACTTACAACTTGAAGAACTAAATTTCCTTGTATTTATATTTCTTGGTAAGCTATTTGTGGGAAGTAGTCTCTTATGTTAACCACCTTTACACTTTTACTAGATCTCATCAAGGAAAAATATATGACTTAAAATATATAGAGTTCCAGCTCAATCCTCTGGTGAGTTTTGTATATTAAAAGTCCCAACTGACTGAAATAATACATAAAATTCACTTTTATCTATTAAAATTATCAAGAACATCTGACTGTTTTTGTATTATACATAGATACGATTTTTCATGCTTTCACATAACTTTTTCAGCAGTGCATCTTGTGGTAATAAGAAAAACTTTCTTCTTTTGTCATTGTATTTAGTTTTTGCTCAGGTCTGAAGTGAATTAATCACTTTGTCAAATGAATAAAGCTACCTAATTTAGTAAGAACTTTACATTAGAATCGAGGGGGCAGCTAGGCAAAAAGCTTTAGGTTTGTAATGAACAGATCAACCTGGACAAAAAACTGATGACGAGGGAAGGACAGGAGAGATACAGTAAAGGTGTAGTAGTCTGGTCCACCAAATATCTCAGCTGTCTGTTGACCCCAAGAATACATATGGAGAACAAGACAGGCTGGGGCACACAGTGAAACATCAAGGGTTTTGCAAAACTTTTGGGAAATGAATTTTATTTATTAAAATTGATAAATGCAGTGTTAACTACCATAAGGCAGCCCTGTGAAAATGCAAGCTGCTCACTGTCACACCCCAGAACAGGTTTGGTGACGGAGCTAGAAAGGCATCTTCTATGGATCTAGAACTGAGAGTCTGAGCCTTGTTCCTGGCATTATTCACTGTGCTAGTCTTACATCTACAGCCTGGGGACTTGGGTTATCTCAGTGTAAGGCAGGTCTGTGTGCAGCTTTTGTGCTACTGGCTACAGAAACTGTTGAAAGCTCAATTCATCATCCCAGCAGGCCATCTAATCTCTTGACTTCTTTTGAGCAGTCCCACTTTTTCTCTAATCCTCTAAAATACTGTATACATTGTTTGCTATGATGCATATCTTGAATATGTACTTAGCCTTGAGTTATTCTTCTAGTTACTGCGTGGGTTTGTGCGTTGCTTTGAGAGAGGTGACAGACCTGACAGTTACAGTAAGAAAAAAATGAACTTCATCTTGTACGATGAAGTATCAGTATTCTGTAGTTCCCAATGTTCTTTGTGATGTTTACAAGTCCAAAAACTCCTGGATGAAAAACTCTTTATGGAAAAAATCAGGCAGAACTGTAACTCTATAGACCCATGATGCTGCAACTTATTCTACAATATTCTCAAATTTCTGTAAGATTCTGGGAATCTAATAGATATTAAAAGAAACAAATATTTATTAGGTAATAACGTGTTTGTTGCCTTCATTTCATGAAGCAGTACCATTCTAAAATATGAGGGATTGAATGTGTGTTTTATATATCTATCTAGAACTGTAGATCCCTAACACTAAAAGCTCTTTCTGACTCTTCTCCTTGGTTATACTTCTTCTAAAACACAAATTTTCACTTAAGCTTAAAATAGCAGTATTAAAAAAATCCCATGAATTTTCACAGAAAGGAATCACCTGTAGCATTTTTTGGTTGTTTTTTTTAAAACATTGAAATTATTCATATTATGTATAATTTTTCCATTGCACTTGAAGTGAAGGTTTTGACACAATGTCATGAACAAGGGAAGTGACAGTCTAATTCACCTAAGTAAAAATGTTTCATTGCCTTTGTGAAATGGACATGCAAGTGAGACCATAAAGCTTAAAAATGAGTTTCAGAGTATGACTACTTTATTTTAAGGTTTGGGTTTTTTAAAAGGAGAAACTGACTATTTTTTCTTTTTACTGTGTTTTTTTTTTTTTTTGTCCATTTACAAATCTATCATCTCTCTTTCTCATTAGATCCAGTTATAGTATTATTTGCCAGTGTAATTTTGACTTCAGCTGAGTTTCTCGGAATGTATTCTCATGTAATCCAACCAGAACTGGTCCATTGCCCATTGACAACAACTGTCCCGTTTCCTCTTAAATACTTTAGGCTAACCCAGTGAAAACCATAGCTGTCTCATTACATACAGCAAATTATATGACTCATTTTGTTTCAAATGCAGAGTTCACAGTGATTATTTTTATCAGTGAAATACTGAAGAGTCTTGCTGACCTTGTACAATGAAAATACGCTACCCTGGTGCTCTCTTGCGTAACTACAGGAGTCAGCTTAGGGTGTCAGGATAGTGAGCAGAAAATGGGCTAGACTTTCCATCCTAGGTTTTAGATAGACTTAGCTTGGATTGATTTGCGTTCCGTATTCATCTCTCGCTGATAAGTAACGAATTGGCCTGTGTTGGTCAATGCCTGGCTTCTTATTTAGATAACTATTGTGCACTTGTATGTTAATTTAAACAAAGGAAATCAAAGCCGTAATGGCATGTGTAGTCAGTGGATGATTTACCAGCAGCATTTTGGTTAAACTGCAAGTAGGAGACTAAGTCAGCACAAATCATACGGCTATGGAAATAAGGCAAATGCTCATCAAGATGTAACTTTAAAGAAGATAGCCTTTAGGCATGGTATATCCTGCTGCATTGTGGATTTTGTAACTATGCATAGTTTAGAAACTGAGAGGAAATGAATATAAGAAGCTTAAAACCAAAAAAGTGTTCAAAGGCATGATCTCTTGAACCAATTTTCCCTGGGACAAATGGTCATTAACACTTGCCTATTTGATTTTTGTCAAGTCAAAGGGGTTTATTTTAGTTATAACAAGACATTGGCATAAATAACACTTCTTAAACACATTTAAAAAAATAACAGATGTTGTAATTCTCAGTCTAGTCTGGCTAGGCAGTAAGACAAAAAGCAAAGTGCTATGGAAATTCTCCAGCCTTTTATAGTTGTTTGAGTTAAAAGGGGATAGAACTGTTTTTTATAAATTGGCAGATCGTGAAAATTAAAACATTAAAGCAAAGCAATCGTATCTGTAAATTAACTGTTTGTAATACATGTGCGTTCTAATTCTGTCCCTTAACTTTTGTCAGAGTGTAACTCAAAGGCAGCTTTTTTAAAAGGTTAGGGAGAACAAACCATGTGTATGTTAACAAGTAAACAGACATTTACTTAGTACAACAGAATGCTTTTACAAAAATCGGTCTTTTATTGTTGCCTTTCTCAATCCCATTCCAGGTGCATAGCGTCTCTTTAACACAAGCCCTGAAAGCATCCACAGAGCCACCATTTGCTTGAAAACTTTTTGTAGTACAACAAAATACATTTGGTATCACTGATGATCCCTGAATATTAATGCCAATATTACAATCCACAAGCTTGATAAACATAAATGAATGCTCTTCTACATTATTTAATGTGATGGAAATCTGTACAGTGCTTTATCTTTGAGTTTTAGTTGCCTTTTTTTCTCCCCTCCCCATGTGCCAAGTTTATTGCTGAAATGATTTGGCTTTCTCAGGCAGAAAACTATTTTCATTTGTATATAGCAGCACTTTTCTCCATAACAAACAAGATGTGACTACTTCCAATGGAAATGTATTTAATGTAATATATTGAGCTCATTGAGTATTTTTAGCACGTTCCCATCAAAAGAAGATGAAGTACGTTTCACCAATCTATCTGGTTCTTCAGAAGCCAATTCTTCATTTTCCTTCTTCCAGTCCTGGCTGGCCTTTACTGGCTGCTTTGATGCACATTTGGTCATGATTCTTTTTCCCTGGAGAAATCAGAACTTCTCCTGTTTTTAAAAAAGTGGATGAATTAGATGAGAAATGTCCTGGAGCAACTAAGAGTCCTGATCCAGATACCACTGAAATAAATGGAAACATTTCTTAAAAGGCAATCAGATCATGGCTAATGAGATAATTCTCAGAGGTCTTGTACAAAAGAGGAAGCTAGGGGAAAGCAGAGAGTTCTGGTGGTTTTTAAGTCCTTTGTACTCATCGCACTTTGCATTGCTGCAAAAACTGAAGAAGTTTCCCAGGCCATTTTACACAATTCAGTGGCAGAAGCCCAAAATGACTTCAGAAAATGCAGCTGGTTTTACTGAGCCCCCCACATCTGGCCCAGCCTTCCAGCCTCTGGTGGCAGCACGAACCTACACGTGACACTGCCCATGGAGACCTCACGCGTGCAAGAGAGGGAGAAAGAGGCCAGAGCCATAACGAAGGCTTCTCCCTCAATTTCATAAACCCATCTATAGACCAATAATTGCTGCAAAATCTTTGCACAGGACATACATCTTAACTAGCTGGAATGACATTGTATTTTATCCTACTTATAGCACCATTGCTCTAATTACAGTTGGGGCAAATTCCTGCCTCTCTTCTCCAGTTTGGTGAAGAGAAGAACCAATCCTCTACAGTAACCTACAGGCTGAAATGTTGGAACAGAAACATCTGTGAGATTACAAAACAGCTTTCCAGGGCACCCCAGCTCCAGCTCTGCCTGGCTACAGCATGCTGCGAGGCACTCCTGTGTCTCATTATAACCTCGCTGTTGAAATCATTGAATTATTCACAACAGTAAATGGATCAGGAGCAGGTATTTGTACAGACAAACCGGCATTCTCACTCATTTCAAAATTTTATTACATGAAAACACATCTTGGCAAAAACGGATCCAAATTAAAGAAAGACAAGTAGGTAGGAACTTTTGAGAACTGACCAGATAATTATATCCACGTTCAAAACTAGATATAAAGGAAAGCAAGGATTTTTTAAAAATGTTCTATTTTAATTCTAGGCAGTTTTTAAAGCCAGAATAAAGTTCTGGACTTTATATAATTTGCCTCAGGAGATGTTATGTTCTGTTCATGTACTGCATTCATTGGAGGAACAGCCAGAAAATATATGGACAAAAGATGATGAGTTATTTCATTATCATAGCTAAAAGTTTGCTTTTTTAAATCTTTGTAATTCCAAGCCATTTTGATGCTCATCATCTTTGCTGTTTTCTGGGCTGACAGGATTATTTTGGACAGAGAAGAGTAATCTTAAAAAAAAAAAAATGTTTTGCAGCATTAACTTTATCTGGATAGTTGAACATCTGATATTTTTTTTCTTTTTTTTTTTAATTGCAAGTTAAAAGTCCTTAGCATGATTTTCTCTTGCTGTATTTACTGCTTTGTTTGAAGAGAGAAATACAATTTATGAGTTTGTCAAAAATATCTACTGCATACAAGCTAAGAAAAACTGTAAGTATTCTGTAAGGAACAGAAAGGCTCTCTGCACATTCGCAATGATGTATCCAAAAGATTTCAAGTTCTCTCTGATTGTTTGGTTCCCATTTTACTTTTTAATTATTTCTGTTATTTCTTCTCTCTCAGGATAAATACTGGGGTTCTTTAATGCCCTTAGCTTGGAGAGGTAGTAAATACCTTTAGTAGGTCCTTGATAGTACATCAGTATACAGAAGATGTGCATCCTCCTTATATCAAACATATGCTAAGGTAAAATTATTTTACTAGGCTGCAAAACCACAGCAACTTGCTAGAACATTCCTTAGTGAAAGTCTCCATTAATTAAATATGCAAGGAAAACCATCTCTGAAATCGTTGTTGAGTAGCTCTTACTTGGTTTGGAAACACATACCATTGAGGTATTAATTTCTGGATTTCTATGGCACAGCTGTAATGTTTTGTCATTGTGCTGTTTAAGTGTTGAGATTAAAAAAGTATCATCATTGTTTTTACTTATTGGGTGGAGTTGTCTTGCTTTTGCAACTATTGTTTGGAATTAAATGTTCATTTAATTTGCCCATTTTATCTTTTCCTTGCAACCATCTTCACAATGGTTGATTTGACTGAAGAATCTCTGCTGTTTTATCACAGACCTGACAAAACCCTGGTTAGATTAGCTAAAGATGCAGAGTTTTCTGAGACATCAATGAGTTTGTCTAGATGCATTCTGCTATATTTTTCTATGCTTTAAAACATAGATTCTCCAGAAGGGCTGAACTAAGTATACTACAGTGGCTTTCTTTGTCTTCTCCAGCAGAAAGTAAAAATAAGTATACTGTAAACACAATTTTCTGGAACTAGCAGGACCACACAACCACTGACTTAATGAAATATTGTTCTTGACTAAGTAGATAGAAAACTAAAAGCAAAATATTTATTCAGTCTGGTATGCTGGTTTATAAAAGTGCATTGGTCTTTTCTGGAAACTTCGATACATCTGTATGCATTTTTTTGCTGAAGTAACTTGACTAGTTCTGTATGAAAGATCACAAATGACAGAAATAATAATTTCAACCAATAAAGTCACAAAGTTACAAATCATCGAAATATTACCCTGTTCAGTAACGATATATTAATATATCTTTAAGAAAACAATATCTCAGTGGGGTTTTATTTGCTTGCAGCAAAGAAAAATTAATCTGGAGATTATAAGCATCTTTCAGTTTTCAGTAAGTACAAGCTCTTCTGCCCTATTGGAAATATCACTACATGGGAAGGGGGTTGGCAATGCAGCAGGGCAGCTAAAAGGGGCACCAGAATAGCGAGTGTGGGGAACGACAGGCCTATTTGGCAAAATGTTTAGAAAGCGGGTATAGAAAACAGTATTAATTCAGTTCAAACTCATGCTGAACCCACTCTTTAGCAGCAATAACTACTTAAGAGAATTAAAATCTGTGAAGAGGGATAATACATCTGTATTTCTTGCATGTTGCAAAGATTGCTCTTCTAATGTAGTGTTTCTTAGGCTATTGTTTTATTTATTTGCTTGAGCCCTTCTCGTAAAACAAATAATCCAATCCTCACCATTCCTACCTCCTCATCCTTTGAAATAAGGGGCAAGAGTCTTAATAATTTGTACATTAAGACCATTCCCCATGTCTCTGAATTTTCTCTCTTCCCTCTCCCTGCTTCTTCATGAGAAACAATGCTTTAAAAGACAAGAACGGATTCTTAAGCAAATTGCTAACAGGATTTGATGATACATTGGTCTTGCACATTTTCTGAGACTATTATACTTTGAATAGTTTTTCCTGAAAGATAAGAAAAATAATATGGAAAACTAAGTTGATAGGTGAAAGCAACAGAACAAATGACATTGCTTCAAAACACCTTCCAGTTCTGTACCTACAGCATCTTGGTCAGCAACCTCTAAACTTACCTCAATAATATCCTTCTAATGATGCTGTGCTGACTCCAGCATCTGGAGCAGGGACTGCCTGGAAATCCATTTTCCTGACATAAAGCAGGGGGGAGGGAGTGAATGGATTCTGTCTGCATTGTTTATAGTACTAATTTGATAAATAATTTCCTTCTCTATGTCTCATTGTAGTAGATTTATTTCCCACGTTTGACATATCTTTCTGCAGGTGGTGCTAGCTAGTAAATCATCTGAACAGAGCATGAAAAACATTGCTTTTCTTTTAATGAAACTGAAGTGTGAAGCAATGGACATGTAACAATGAGATATTATCATAAATTCACATGGTTTACTACTCTGCTATTTCTATTACCACCCAGTAAGTCTCTTGCTAAACAGAGGAATGTGGTAAGCGCCAATACTGTGCTCGAGTACTAAACTTACAGGCTGGTAGACTGCAGGAGGTGGGAGAAAATGTTAGGAATGAGGTTTCTAGCACAGACGGTTTCCCTCAAAAAAGCATTGCTGAGTGAGCAAGGGGGGTACAGTTTTCACTATATATTGATACTGCAACAAAACCTTGAGTTTTATTTGAACGAGGAGGAAAAAATACCACGGGGAATGCTGTATGTTATTACTGCCTGGTTCTCCTGCAGATTAACTGCTACTGTAAAATGGGAGAGTGGTTTCCAGTAGGCTAGCAGTACATTTACAGAGGCAGTTGTCAGCAGGAATGGCAATGAAGAAATACGGTCATATGTGACACTTGAGACCCTCCGAGCAACAGTTACAGATTTGACTCTGAGTAATTAACTCAATAGAAAGAAACACAGGTGGGAGGCTGCAAGGTGGGCAGGGAGGGCTGCGAAACGAGCCAAACTAAACTCTTCACAAAATTATTCTCTCAAATTCCGCTCCAAGGGCATTGCTTACACTGAGGAGAATTGTTCAGCCTAAGTCTATTCATCTAGAGCCCTACCGTAAGCTGCTTTGTGCCCTGTTTACTGAGGAAAAATGACATAAACATGGGGCATCTGAGCAGGATGAGATTAAAAGGATGCAAGGGACTTCCTGGTAAAGCACAGCCCTTACACTGGCTGCTATATTACTGGCATGAGGCCTGCTATGGAAAGACTGTTTCAACTAAAGGAGGCTCATCCAGGACTGCCTCACCTGGGATCTGTTGAGAGCTAGTGTTACTTTTATGGATAAATTACAGATAGGGTATTACTAATACCATATAATGAGAGGAGTTTTTTGTGTGTGTCTCTTTCAGAGCTTTGCTCTTTGGCTTTTAGTTTGGCCACAAGTGATGTTTATCTTAGGTAAAATGTGTTTGTGATACTGAAAGGTGGGCTCAGAGAAGGCTCTCTGGCATGGCTGTGTCTAAAACTCCTTTTAGGGAACTGCCTCACTCAACGGCTGCTCTCAAGGAGCTTTACATACACTTTAGAGGTGAACAAAGAGATGTATAAAGTGAAGAAGGTCTGACTGGCATCCCCCTGTGTTGATGTCTAGATAACTCTTGGCAGCCACTGAAGATCTCAGGCTGCAGCTGAAGGCTCACTGAGTGGCTGCTTGTGCTGGCTGAGGAGGTGGTCTAGATGCTGTTGGCAGCTGCACAACTGCTGCCTGATTTCCTCAGCTCCTAGCACAGACTACGGTAATCCCTCTGAAATTGCCGCCTGAGCATTTCCCAGTATCACCTTGATTTTCCCAGTGTTTAGGTGTGGTACAGCTGAGTGATCATCCCCTGAGCCAGCAGAGCTGGCTACATTTCCCCAGAAACGCCAATCAGAAAAGCAAAAAAAAAAAAGCCCTAACCTAAAAATGCACTGTGGTGGCTCCTTTCTCCCTGAATAAGGAGAGGTGAGTTCCCAGCTGAGAGCTATAGAGGAAGCAGAAAGCCTAAACAGCCTCATGAGATCCCAGAAAGCAAAAATGAATGCAATGTGTGCATAAACTAGGCATAATTGTTTAAAAAACTTGTCAGTCTAGTAAATGGAAGCAAAATTTGGTCCCCTTTTCCTTCCACCATCACCAGCCAGGAATCACGTAGTGGCTAGAAAGCAATTTCGGAACAACTGGCTGGTAGAAATCCGGTCTAGGATGTACAGCAATATGACTAAGCTTTTCTAATTGGAAGTACTGCATGTGGGTACTGTAGCTAAGAGCAAATGCTGCATTCAGTTTTCTCAGACAAAAAATCCAGCTGGGGTAAGGCCAGTTCTGCACTACAGTTAATGGGCAATCCTATTCTCTAGGATAGCTTTTTTCACACTTTCTTGCTTTCCAGTCTCTGCTGCCCTGTGCACCTAAGGACCAACTCCAACCTTTTCTGTCAAACACTCGGAACGTTGCACAAAGTGACAGCTACATTCATAGCAAACCTGACTGTCCAATATTTCAAGTCTTTCACATTCTGTAGTTAACATGGGACTTCTCACACCTCAGACTGTGACTTAAGGATGAGAGAGCTGAAATCTTCTGAACCTCTCAGGAGTGAGGTTACAGAGTTAGCTGTCACTGTTGTCCACATCCTTCTGTGACTATGGTTTGTGGATTTAGACAAAATGCACTGTTTCTTAAAAAGAAAGATTGGCTTAGATTTCATTGCTTTGACATCTCAACAGATCTTACATAAAATCAAGATTCTATTCATGCTGCTATTAAAAAAAAATTTTAAAAGCCAAAATACTTTGGTTAAACCCAGAGCAGTGCTGACCTGCAGAGCCTCACTCCCCTTTCAGCAATGAGGTAGCAAGTGTCTTCACTGGGATTGTACAAACATATTTCAGAAAGGTCTGCGTCTTCATCCTCAAAATCTTGGATATGTACCCTTGTTGCCAAAAGTAACTACCCAATTGCAAGTCTGAAACTTAGAACTGCTTCCATGTCTTGCTTCCGATATCTCGACTGTCTTCACTCGGTTAACATTATGCTGGCCTCCCTGTGCTATGGCTTGTTCTGGGAGTTTTTTATCACCATTTTTTTCACAACCCCATCTATAACGTTCACCCCTCTTGCTTTCTCCTAGAAACATGTGAAAGGACGCACAGACCAAGAGTGAGATCCCATCGAGGGTTTGGTACTAGCACGTACCAGGCTGCACACAGGGTGATGTAGAGTTCTCATTCACCCATTCATATGTTACCCCTTTGTCAGATGAGTAGTGAATTATTCAGTTAAAAAAATCCAGTAAAAATTTTGTCTGAGACCTTCCTCCTTTTCTCAGTGCCCTGTTACCTGTGTGCTTGGGTAATGGGACATTCTTCTTTCTCAATTTCTTTACTTTTCCCCTCAAATACAGCTCCGTCTAACAGCTTCCATTTGCCACATAGCTGTGTTTTGTTTTGGCTGTATGAAGAAACTTTGTCTTTTCCTTTTCCCTTTTTCATTTCCTTTTCTTTCCAAACATACCCGGAGATGAAAGGTGCCTGTTTATCTTCCAAAACTTCAAGTATTGACACACAGCCCATAACAACTGTTATTCTTTCGTGGGCTCTCATTACCTGAAGCAGATGGTAGAGGAGAGGTGGAGTACTGCAGGATGCTTTCCCTGAGGAAAGCAATTGCCTTTAGTGACAGCTGGGCAAATGTCAATTTCTGACTCATAAGACATATATTTCATTTAAAAAAAATCTTATTTTAAGAAAACACAATTTCTCAGACTTTCCAGCAGAATAAAAATGGCTGAAACTTCTGTCCAGAATTCTCAAAATCCTTCAGAGTTTTACAATCCCACCTGGAATCTTCACAGATACATTTATTTGTATATTCCAATATATATCCTCACATAAGGGAAAAAAAAATTACAGAAGGCCTGTGAAAACTCCTCAGTTATGCTAAGATCTCAAAAAAGGCTACTCTGATAGATAACAAAGCCAGAAACATCATTAATTTCATGTTTAACATGGAAAATATGCTTGAATTAACAGGAGGTCTACTCCATACTACAGAGCTTGTGGATACTCTGGCTGAAACCTCTTCTTGTCCTTCTGCACAGAATACTTTTGGAATATTTAAAAAAAATCAGACTGTTCCAAATCAAATTGAATCTTGTTTAGAACATGTTTTTGAAGCTGGGATATAGCCTATCTCTTACTAGTACAAAACTATTATCCTTCTCTAAAAATGAGGCGAAAATGTACTTCCTACTATGTGAATTCTAATGTATAAATCCATCTAAAATGACTTAAGCTTGTTTCGGTACACATAGCTCAGCACATTGATCCCGCTCTTGTGTATCTGCCACTTAGAAGCTCAGGTGTTTGCAACAATGCCTGTATGCTTCGAACAAGGATCTGGCACAAACTTCTCACTGCTTAGTCCAAATTAACATCACTGAATTCATTTAAGTCATTTTGGCTTCAAACTTGAGAAAGCAGGGACAGAAGTTAGCCTCAAGTGTGATTTGCTGCTGAGGCAATTTGATAATGAACGTGTCTCCTCATCAATATTCTGATATCTGAAAAAGTAGACCAAGTTCTGAAACAGTCTTCATTCACTAATGTACCCTGTGCTTCATCTGGAACATGGTGTACAGTGCAGACTCAGTCCAGAAAAAGCATCTTCTTCTTGTGAGTTGCTTTAAGTTTATTATTTCAGGATATTATAGTAATATATTACATAAGTGCATTTTATATTAATACATTTGGTATTAATATATTAATATAATCAATGCATTTATTGATATTAAATTTTAATACAAATATTGTTAAAATATTTGACCCTGCTCCACTGAGGGAAGAGCTTTGTTACCAGAGTCAGGAAAAGTAGAATCACACACTGGGATGAGCTGCAGTGGTGGGGGAAACAACTAGAACTAGAAACAGTAAATTATCTTGATTCTTACACAAGGCAAGGCTTTAAATCATTTTAAGCAGAAGTGATGACCAAAATAAATTTGTAAATGTAAAGTCCAGATGCCTCTGAATTTCATAAAGTCTTACACTTACTTTTTCCTTACTGACTTCAGAAAGGAAAGAAATCCCAAGAAGCTAGAGGAGCTTTCAAATAGACAATAAATTAACTACTGAAGTGGAACAAGGACTTGCCATACATCAACAGAAAAGAACGAAAAGATGGACAAAGACCAGACAGCTCCTGAAATAAATTGTAATCAGACATATTTGTTATGCTAGAAATGTAGAAGTATAGCACAAGGTCTTTACCTGGTGTAATTGGCATAGCAGCGCTGCAGCTAATTGTGCTGCATGACTGTATGCAGCAGTAGATGTTGGTCCATGTGACTTTACACAAACTCTTATATTCACATTGGAAGTGTAATGTACTCTTCCAGTGCCATAGTTGCTGTACAAAGCAACATTAAATTTCACAAAGTAGTTTATTTCCAGGCAATCCAGTAAATTAACGCTTAATGGACATATGTTTTCTTAATAACAAAGAGTATTTCTAAGCCATAGAAGTTCTTTGATACAGCTTAATTTTTTTTTTTAATAGTAACAAAGGGGAAAGCAGTGAATTATACTGAACGTTTCACCATTTTCAGGTCTTTATTACAGAAAAAAATCCCTAGGATACAAGATGCATCCACCATTCAGATCCAAACATTTGTTTGGGGCCAGAGGCCAAACAAATGGGTTAGGCCAACTTTGCTCTTTCCTCCCTAGCAACTCAAACGTCCTGCACCACCTTGTACCCTCCCTCTTTCTGGTATTTCTCTTACACCCAAATTCTTTAGATGGTGTTCTTATTTATCCAGGCTTGCTAGGACTCAGTGGGCTGCAGAAGAATTAACCTTGCTACCATCCAGTTTCCTGATGACTGCATTAACAGGGCTTGAGAAGCCTGATTTTTCCTATCATTCTTCTTTCAGAACTGTGAGTAAAAAGCTAAGGTGATAAAATCATAAATTATCATAGTAAAGGATGAGTGACCTTACAGAACAATTTCTGGCTTTTCCGCAAGCTTCAGAGCCTCATGCATCCCTGCAGCTGATAGTTTCCGGTTGATGTTCCTGTATCTGCACTGCAGGAGGTTGCGGTAAGTTGTCCTCAGGTCCCGATTGAAGAAGGCATATATAAAAGGGTTAATGAGAGAGTTTGCGTAACCCAACCATAGAAATGTTCTCTCAACCCACAGCGGGATACAGCTGCATGCTGTACCGCAGATGAAGGGCCTGGCAGTTGAGAGGAGGAAGAAGGGCAGCCAGCAGACGGTGAAAGCCCCAACAATAATCCCAAGTGTGGTGGCAGCTTTCTGTTCTCTTTTGAAGATGGAAATGTTTTTCTTGTCGTGCTTTAGGAGTCGTGAAAAATTAGTACATTCTTCAGATTCCTTGTGCAGTTTTACAGCTCCGTTCATAGAAATCGCTTCCATTTCTTCCAGCCGGGGAAAGCCAGCAAACTTGTGTTTAGCAGCACTCCTCTTGGCAGCTTTGTAAATCTGATAGTACATGAAAAGCATCACTGACATTGGAATATAAAATGCAACTGCTGTGGAGTAAATGGTGTAGCCGAAGTCTTGACTGATCAAACAAACCTTTTCATCGTTTACATTTTGGGCCCAGCCGAAGAGTGGGGGTATAGTGATAGAGGCAGATAAGAGCCATACGCTCAGGATCATTTTGGCCATACACTTCCCATTCTGCCTTACAGGATACGTGAGAGGTCTCGTTATTCCCAGGTACCTAGAACAATAACGTAGAGTTGTTACACAGTGCAGCGGCTAACTGATAAAAGTTATTTCACACAGTCTGCCCTAAAACAAAACATCTTTGGCTAAGGTTTCTATTTTACATTTTTCAGTCTTCTATTTGCACGTCTTTCAAACTGGTAAATTCATCTCTCTTTCATGTTTATGGTGCTGATATTCAAAATTTATGGTGCTGATATTCTGTATAAAAGGCCTTTTATTCTAGAAGGAAATCTCCCGTTGGCCGTAACAAACTTGATTTTAATGAGTTTGTACCATCTTCATGCAGATAACTCATTCTTTGGCGTTTAAGGAAATTCTGAAACCTACATTTTATTTGCCTAACTTTTGAAATATTGGAGTATAGATGAATGCTCACTCCACAAAGCGTACCGCTTTTCGTATTGAGTGCATGGTTAAGTTAAAACAAGCACTCATTCATCTACATTCTTCTTACATATTCAACACTGCCACTAAACTGAGATATAATGAGTTGTCTTTCTTACCGTTATGTTTCAGATGGGAACAACAAACTGCAAACTTATGCCAGGAGTAGAATATTTCAATACTACAACAATTCTTTTTATCATCTTTTAATTAGAAAGAATTCATATTTATTCACTTTTCAAACTTTTAATGAACAAAATAACAATCTGTCACAGTGTCAGAAGATCACTTGGGGAAAAAAACAGTTTTACTGGAAGCTAAGTTACAGTGGTAGATTGTAAACAGACATGGAAAATGTTTATAAAGTGTCAAGTTTTCATAGAAAAAACCAGAGAGGTCTGTTTATAACTTCCACATTTCCTAAGCTGTGATAGCTTAAACGATGTATATTTTTTTAATTAAAATAAATAGTACTATGGCCCTAAATAGCTGGATAGCAATATGCTAAGTTTGTGTCTACTCTCAACTACAGAAAATTTCTGAATTTTCTCTCTAGCTATGGGAACTTTTCCCTTAGAAGGAATTAGATGCTTTTTTTTTTTACACCTAACATTTTTACTTTGAAATTTGGTTTCTGCTCAACTGGAACTTACCTATGAGTTACTGTTAACTTCTAAAATTGTTCTTTTTTCCTTCCCCCAAAAGAAAGAATTTTAAGAAAAATCATTGTGATTCACTTTGTTACTCGTAAAAGAAATGGTTTCAAATCAGGTTTCAGAATAACATTTTGGTTTCAAGAGGTACTAGTGTTTAGTTTACACAGTGAAAGTCTTGGAGGGTTCAAACAAGAAATATAGTAATGTGATTAAATTTTTTATTCCCAGAGCATTTTTTCTGTCTCTATTCACCTAGCAAATCAAATATGAGTATTTGCCTGGTTCTGTGGAATGCTGCATTGTTGATTTTACTGCAATGCAGTAAATTATGGCCAGTGCTGCTGCTTTATACAAGCACCCAGGTATGCTACAGTTCTGGAAGTAAAAAGAAGCATCATTTCAGGATCAGTTCTGATGGGTAACAGCAATCCCTTTCAACAACATCATTGATTTTATGTTACTGCTGTGGCAAGTGTTACGCAAAGGACAGAACTGGCTTATTGTGTCCTATTCTTGACAGTGTACACAAGTAAATACAGCAGGCCAGTATTTTGCCAGCGAAGCTGTGTGTGGTGGGGCTGTGAGCTAAGAACAGTTACTAAAATCCTCTGGGGTTAGACCAGTGCAATATATGGACCATGCTATTAAAAAATGCCATTTCTTGTGCTCCTCACCATCAGCATTAGAATATAGTCGCCAGACCAGCTCTGGTGGCCGTGGGCACACTGTGTAGGGTCCGCAGAGATTTTTGTTTTACAGCATCACGGCCAAAATTGTTTGTGCTCCCAAGGAGCTGAGAGTTTTCCAAGGCACTCCAAGATGTAGAAGAGCAGGGTTAATGCAGTGAAGTTTCAGAGTTAACTACCTAATGGATACATCATACTGCTTTAAGTAATGTAACTGCAGCAAGGGTAAGTTATTAGCTGCAGCTGTTCTGGGACAAGAGTGGCACATCCTTAAAATATCTCTGAGTAGCATGATACAGATACAGAAGTTAAGCACACCCTTTGTGCAGAAAGATTACTTGTCGCTTACAACGTGTTGTTTTAAAAAATCTTTGAGAAATTGGTCTACCTTCCTGAAGTGTGTATTTTTCTAGGTATTACCCAATTGGTCATTAAAAATAACATACTTATGAAGTGAGCTTTATTATGTAGCTAAAAACGTTAAACTGGATTTCTGTAAAAATCAGATCTGTGGGCTGCATGCTCTGAATGCCCACTGATGCATTCTCGTGCATCAGAATATAACAAAAAGAATTCATGAAAGCAGAAGTATACTGAAAAGAATTAAAATTCATTAGTTTTATGCTGGCACTGCTTTTTGGGGAAGCTATGTGAGCTTCAAAAATGCTATTTGAAATTAAAATACATTAATTAACATAAAAATACACCAGCATCCTTTCTGCCTTATCCATTTTGCTAAATGTAGTATGATAGTGAAAAGAAATCAGCAGGCATAAATGAAGGAATGCTATCTTTTTATCTCTACATATGAAATCCATTACCCTTGAAAAGTTACTTGCAACTCTAAAATAATGTAGATCACTACTGTTGTCTAGAGAGTGTCCAAGACTTAATAGATTCATGAACTTCAAAAGTATTATTTCAAATTCATTGCAAAAATATGATTTGTAATCCTAGAATCATTTAGGTTGGAAAAGACCTGTAAGATCATCAAGTCCAACCATTAATCCAGGACTGAGGACCCCATCACTAAACTATGCATCAAAGCACCACATCTACATGGTTCTTAAACACTTCCAGGGATGGTGACCCAACCACTTCCCTGGGCAGCCTGTTCCAATGCTTCACCACCCTTCCACTGAAGAAATTTTTCTTAATATCTAATCTAAAGCTCCCCTGGCACAGCTTGATGCTGTTTCTTCTTGTCCTGTCACTAGTTATCTGAGAGAAGAGACGGACCCCCGCTGCCTACAGCCCCTTTCGGGCAGCTGTAGAGAGGAATAATGTCCCCCCTGAGCCTCCTCCTCCCCAGGCTGAACAGCCCCAGTTCCCTCAGCTGCTCCTCGTAAGACTTGCTGTCTAGACCCTTCACCAGCTTCGTTGCCCTTTGGACACGCTGCAGCGCCTTAATGTCCTTCTTGTAGTTTCTTGTAACCTGAATCTTTAATTACTACCTCCCTCCCCTGACCACCAAAAAAAAATAAATAAAAATCACTAAAGATCAATCAGCTGAACTGAACATATCATTCAAACACAACGCATGGAGGCCTTACTGCTGGGAAAGAATAATGTCAAATTCCCTAATAAATCCATTTCATGTCTCTATCTCAGCTATCCCCCACAAGAAAGAAGTGACTCAAACTTGTTATTTGTAGATTTCTTTTACATGTCACAGATGTTCATTTTGATCTTAGTGGGGAAGAAACTGTGCCTCAGTTCTCACTTGTAAAAGAAGAACGATGCTATTCCCTATTCTTCCTCCTCTGAGTTTCCTGACTATATGGTTCTGCATCTATCCATATTACACCCAGCACAGTGACGACTATATCTAGGTTACCCCCCAAAAGCACAGTATTTAGATGTATAGTCCTTATTTCTTATTAACTAGTCATGGCATTTCTCATCCAGCGCTGCCTGACGCTGTAAGGAGAACAGCAAAGTGCAGGATCCTACAGCAAACGACTGTCGGGCAACACTATGAGAAGCACAACGTGTACTCCAGTCATGATCCTGCTGCCATTCCAAGAAGAAAGGCTGCTGGGTGAGTGGAGAAAAATGAGAAGGGAGAACCTGGCACTAGTATCTAGTGGATAAAACAACAAAAAAAGATGATGGCAACTTTTTTTATACTACATACATCACTGAAACCCAGAAACCAGTCCCTTGCTCAAAGAGCTCAAAATAAGAGCGGACAATATAGACCAAAAAGAAGGCAAATGGTGAGGGACAGAATAAATATCTTTTTAAACAAATACGTGTAAACACATGAACACATCCCCATTCTGGGTTGGGTTCCTATGGTTTCTTCAGTGACTCCTCTTCCCTGCTGGAGGATCAGAAGCTGGCTTCTGTGCTGCAGTCCCATTCAGGTGTGAGGCGCACACAGGGTGCCCAGCTCTAGGGAGGAAAAATTATCCCTTGCCATCTTCTTTCTGAAGCTCTGTTCAAACGTAGGTGGGGGGTAAAAAGCTCCTCCCTTTGTGGGGTGCTGTTATCAGCTACTATACACAATTGCCATTTGCCACATTCATCCAATGAACACCAGCAATGGAAAAGGTGAATGAGTAAACCCTTTCTTTCCTTTTGCTTAAGAAAAATCTGGCTCCCTGTGATCCAGCATTCTTTCCTAGTACCTCTATATTATTACCATTTAATGATAGGCAATTGTTACAGACAATTTAATGTAAAACCATTAACTGCATAGGCCTGCTTCTGAGATCATTCAGTTTGTGGGTTTTACCGTTCTGGCTTTTTGATACTGATGCATTACAACAACCACACAGAATACTTTTTATCCTACAGCACTAAAAATAGTCTGCATTGTCACTCGAACTGTAGATCTCACAGGCATTTCTTGTTACAGTGTCCTCAATATATTAAAGATTATAGCCAGTGTTGACATGTAACATATATAGAAAGTAGAATGGTATATGGCAGAGGGAATAGGCATCCACAGATCCTGGTGTCTGTTTCTGGCACCTCATTTTATCTCTCTGTGACTCTGTATTCCCTCTTCCCTTTTACGTTTGTCTTAGCTGTTTGCTTGTTGTGATAGTTGTCATACGTTACTGCTTACAAAGAGATTATCAAACTGGAAACTGGACTGCCACTGTGTCCCACTAGATTTACTGTATTTAAAAACATGAAAGGTTTGATACGGTTTCTTTTCTTGTAAATGTATTTATTTCATTCTCTAATTTAGGAAATTGTGAAAAGTAGTTTGCTTTATCTGCACTACTGTGGAGTGAGTTCACATAGCCACCTACTTATCTACTAGCAGAACTTCTCGGGAAGATCTTTCTCATCACCTTCACGTGAATAACTCTCCATTTGTGGCTGAACTGATTAGTAATTCTATAGATGTAGAAGAAAATAACAAATTTTCCCCCAAGAAAAAAAAAAGAGCAGTACCAGGCATGACTGATTTTTTTTTTCAGCAGTAGGAAAGTTTATTTCCTTTTCTTTGTGTTTTTTTCCTGAGGAAGCTAAACATGGCTGTAATATTTAAGCTGTAAATGTGATGGATTGTTCATAGCTACGTTGGCAACTTTGAGATGGGTCTAGTCCTTGTACCTTTTGAAATATCCAGAAAGCAAACTGAGACTTAACAGCTACATCAACTTCAGTGATAGCAAGAAAATAGTAATAGGATGGTCCAATTTGGGATCCTGTGTCCAAAATCTTCCTTTATTACCTCTGTTATATGGCTAAAAGATATAGAAAAAAAAGTAAAAGGAATTCTCACTGTGAGCAAAGTCACAGAGTAATAGAAAACATAACAGTTAAAAGCATTAAAACTGTTTTGAAGCCTCCTGCCCAACACAATAATCAATTGAATGCACCATGACACTTTTGAAGCACACACATGTAATTCCTTTGTCTCTGGTCTCCATGTGCTTTATAGATAGATAGAATTCCATTCTAATTAGTCCACATTCATTTCTCGGAATTCACTGACCTGATCTAACAGACGATTGTTCCAGAATCAGGTTAGCCCTGTCTGACTTGGCTTTTATGAAGCAGATGGATTGCTATGGAATAGAGCTAGAAACATTGTACTGGAAATTATATAATGTGTATTATAGCTATTTCTACCAGGAATCTTGACATATCATTGTTACCGCTTACCATTTGAGTAGGAGTTGTGCTTAACCTGAGGTTCTTTCAGTTCTTCCTCGTTTTGTATTTTAAAAGAATCATAAAACTGATGTATTTCAAAGACACAAAAATGCTTACCACTTTGCTTTTGTGCTCTTTTTCTAGTACAGCAGCTTTCTGGCTTCAGTACCTGTCTCCTTGTATTAGTTTCTTTGCCAACCCACAGCTATATAATCCTGTCTAATGATTCACCTGCAATAATAACTCGTTCTGAAGAACAATGCTTATCTACTGGTTTTCCTTCAGTGGCTATGATTCTCTTATGATCTTTCATAATTTTTCTGTTTAATTCAGTGCAATGTTAAGAGATACTTCACAAGAATAGGAGCACAATGCCATTCCTAAAAGCTATCCAGCGTTCAGAAATATTGTCCCTAGCAGAGCGATCAATCTAGAGTTTTTTTCTTCTACTTTGATACATTAAGAAGTAAACTAAATGTAAATGTAACAAGTTGAAACAATGATCAAAACTATTATTTCTGTTATGGCTACGTCAAACCACCTAACAGAAGCTGTTCTTTCCTTTTCAAAGATACTGTGTTTACACTAAGCAAGAGATCTCTGTTCCACAGACCTGCTTTTAAATAGGCCAAGGTATACAAAATGATCATGGAAATACTATTCCCATCACATATTTAAGTAACTGAGATGGAGTAAAGGGATAGAAACACAAAAATACTTAAATGCTGGGACACGAGCATTACAGTGTATGACTATGGTGTTATAATGTGAAAAGTAACCTTGTTAATTACTTTATGTAGTATTGTTAGCTGCCTTTCTGCAATACACACTGGCCTTATAACCATATCATGATAACTGCCATTTGTTGTCTGGGAAGAGGATACTTCAGAGGCAGTAAAACACTTTTCTCCTTCCCAGAATTGAACAAAGTTACTGCTTTCATTGCATATATGACAGCTTTCAGAATATGAATTAGATCACTTTAAAACCTAAACGTTAAATACTGTGCAATGTTAGAGTAGGACAGCAGAACTAACAAAATCAAATCATTACTCACTCAGTGGAGAAAAAAAGACTGTTAACTAGTTCTGTGCTCCATCTAGTTAAATGTTGCATCTTTTCTATGTAGTGAATTTGAACATAGTTCAGATCAGCTTCCACATCTTAATTGCATTTGCTAAAAATGGTTAAAACTGTACTTTGTCCTTCTCAGTTGATGGTGAATGCAGTAATGTGAAAGATATTAATGTTTTGGTATCTATTTTTTTAGATGTTTATGCTTCATGTTTCATACAATTTCAACATTATTCTTATTATTGAAACAGTGATACTTTAATTTTGATACTTAGAAGAATGAGAAGGAAGTATTTGTTTTGCTTTCGGCAGGGTTAACACTTTCCATTATTCCCCTTCTTGCTCTCAATTAAATGTATTTCCTTAAATTTTCTTCACAAAAGGAAGACATTAATACCCACTGTTACAGTGGGTACATATTGAATACAGTACTATACTTTTATTGTACACAGTAAATGTTCTGACTTGATTTTTCTTTTTCTCAAAAATCATTCCAGGGGTTTATTTTTGATGGAACTCTAGAACTGTGGGCTTTACTGGTGGTGGGGGAGGATTAAGTCAATCAAATTAACTATCTGTTCATTCTAAAGGAATGTAATTTGCATGGTAGATTATGTTATCCTCTCTTACATTTCTTTCAGTTTCTCTGTACGTTCTTTCTCTCATATTGCATAACTTTATATCTTTATATTTTTCTTGTTTATTTTCTCTCATTTTTCATTCTTTTATTTCACTCATTCCATTCTTACTTCACTTTCTTGCCCTGCCTTATTTCTATTTCTCTCTTAGCTCTGTGTTTTCCCCTCTTTATTTTTGCATACTGATCCAAGACATCCATCCCATAGATGGGGGGATATATTCTGCTCTTATTTTAAGAAATACATAACCACTGTATTGCCAGAAACAGATGTGCAATGTCTTTCCATTCAACTTCTATTATCTTAGTCATACTTTCTGGAGTCATATTCCTCTTTCCTTTCAGACCTGGGCACGTTTCTTTTACCTGTCCTCAGCCTTTGCCTTTCATTTTCCCCCTGTGTGACTGTCGATTTGTCACCAGTCACTGCCTTGTTCTTAGCTTCCTGACAAAACAGTTCAGTAGCCTTTGATTTTCCACTGCAAACAATATCCTGTTTGGAAGAAAAGGTCCCAACATGTAGATGCTGATGTTTATAATCCAACACTGTCTGAATTTTAGATACTATGTATTTCCTAGCCAATATTTTGCAATGACCCAAATAAATACTTTATATATAGACTAAACACTCCTATTAACTGACTTTGAAGAAAACTGTACATGTATATTTTCCTTTCTTCTATCTTCACCAATGACATAAAGGTAAGAGACATAAGGAGTGAAATGGATTTCAGCCCATTCCATCCTTCACCAGCCTTTTAGACTCTAGATGCGTTTGAAAACTGAAAAGGTTTTGGCAACAAAATATTTAGAATCAAGTTGAATGCTGAAATGGAAGACTTCGTATTTTTAAATTTTTTCAAAATGTTTGAACTCCAACTTTGTGGTTCACATCATCCCTAGTTTCCTGTATATAAGTGTGGTTTGCTTACTGAGTGCAGTAGGATTAATTATATACAGAGCTCAAAAGTGCTTTTCACCCCGCTTCTTGATAGATAATCTGTAACACTTCAAAAGCTCTCTAAATCTGGGCAAGTCACACACAGGAAGAATCCACTTTTCTTTACACTGGTCAACAGAATCCAAGGTTGAGGGAAAATAAAAAAATAATGTCATGCTTTTCTAAAAGAAAATGTCTAACTGTGTCAGGGGACACACTACCCACTTCTGCCCTTTCATCCCCCCTCCTAGATTTGCAGTTCCCTTTATTTAATATTGATCTAAGTTTTTTGTGGAAAAAGAAGTGAGAAGAGAGTCCAATAAGTAAAATTTTTCTTTCTTTTCAGAAGTAAAAAATTATATTAATTAAAATATAAGATAAAGTACAATTCACAATGCATATTACTAACACTTCAGGAACATTCCCTAGAGAAGTGCTTGTCAGGCTTTTTAAGCAATGTCTCACTTCACTGAAAAATTCTTGATGGCATTCATCATAGTATACACACAAACTGCTTCACAAGTGCAGAAGGCCAGGCCCTCATACAGCTCTCTGTTACAGCTTCGTACCCAATGATATAATTTACAGTAGTTGTTAGGTCATTTTATCGATGAAGGAGAGAAAGGAAAAGCAAAACTTCAGAAATGGCTATTTGTTGCTATACTCAATAAGGTGATTTATATCAGAAAACACTATTTTGTTTAAAATTCACATTTCAGTTTACTCCACGTTGTCGTCTTATTATTCTAAAATATTTTAGACTCATAGCAACAAATGTGGTGTATTTGCACCGTGTTAACTGTTGTAAATGAGTGTCTAATTACATATGGACTGATATCTGCCTTCTGTGACTATTTTTTCATCTTTATGTGGATGATGCAGTATCTCATTTATTAAGTTATTACAAGATGCTTGGCCCCTTTTTGAGGGGGCAAAGATATTTTAGCCTTATGATACTATCTTAGAAGACTAAGATAGGAAAAGCTTTGTTCTAGAAAGGAAAGAGAAATCACATTCTCTTTTATTTCTGTCTTGTGTTGCAATGTTCGCTTGAGACTGGGTGTGCAACAAAAAAGTTCAGGTTGGAAGAAAGCTAGGGAAGAGGTTTTACTTTGTATGGCCTTTTGTATGGTAGCGGAGAACTGGTTGAATCTGAAAAGGGAAAATTATTCTGAGGATGACAAGTATATGATTGCTGTGACTGGAGGGAAGTGGTGCTGGCAGTGAGCTTGAGTAGCAGTAGAGGAGACCTTGAGCATGAATGCATATTTAGTTCAAAAGCTACTGAGGAGGGATGAGGCTTGACTTGAAATGTTGCTTAATAGTGTTACACGGGACTCAAGAGAGGGGAAAAAAGACAGAGGTGTACAGGGAATTACTTAGGTTTGTCCTCCTTTGATCAGTCTAGAGAATCTGAAACAGCAAGTGAACGGATTGGATGCAGGACTGGACCGCTGGATGCTGGTAAGGCACTGGAGGAGAAATGACATAGCTCTATTCTTTCTTCTTTATAACAAAGAAATTGAGGAGGAATGCTTCAGCACTGGAAGTCATCTTTATGACATCCTTAGTTCCTAAACAGCTGATCTCATGTTCTGATCCTTACTCCCAAGCACTTCTACCTCCTGCACAATAAACCTCACTGTTCTTCTGGCAATTACAGTCTGTCAGAAGACAGGCACTAACCATGATCTTTTGCGGAATGCCTACATGTTTAGAGGATCTAAAGCATTAGATGATTCCTTTGCTCATTGGCCTGAGCCACCTATACAGCTGAAGATAAGGGTCAAGTCCCTGAACTTAACTTGATCCTACAGGCTAACCAATATAGAAAAACATGAGAGTTGGATGTCATCAGGATAACGCAACTTGCCCAGCTGATAGGCAGAAGCATTCCATACAGTTGATATTTGCTGATAGGAAAAGGTTTATTTGCTGCTTTGCCTTTCCTGTGGGGAAGCGTTACTTTAAGCAAAGATGTGATTTCTTGAAGCAACAGCTGAGAAGAAATCCCTACTCTGTTAAACAGAGGCAGTTCCTGGGCAAAAGAAAACAAAGGAATGGAAAAGAATACATTTTGCAGATTAGGAACTGGAAAATCCTAATTTTCCTCTTTTAGGTTCCCCATCTTACCCCTCTCATCCCTCACGCCCAGGGGTTATTGTCAAAGCCAATGAAGATTTCAAGCTTTTGTTGGAGTCTGCAGTACCTCTAACGTATTTCCCCCCCTTCCCCTCTGCCTTACTGCCTTCAGACTCAAACGCACAACTTGTTAACAGAGCTCAGATCTCTCACCCTGCCATATCCTGACTTTTGTTTTACTGTGGCATGGACAAGCACTCATGATTCCAGGCCAGCCTGCTGCCTTCAGCCAGGCCAGAAGAGACGTGCCAGGAGACAACCACCAGACATGCCTCAGTCTTGGGACCATCCTGTTCTGTGTAAGTATTCAAGCAGGCTGTAATACAAAATTGCAATGTGCCTCAGTTCTGTACTCTGCCAGACACCAGCACAAACATCCCTTAGGTGAGCAGAGGCAGGCTGATAGCCTGTGTCTATGTAGGCTGATGGGATCTGTGTCTATTTTGGCCAAGGTATCAGCCTACCACCTTCTCCTCCCATGTGTGCGCAGGCACATACACACACGTACCAGATGACCCTTTGATTCTGGCAGCAAGGTGGATCCCAGCACCAAAGCAAACTCTAGGAGGATCTCCGGAGAGGGCACTGAAGTGCCCGCAGACGCGCACGGGAGGGTGCCCCTGTGGGTGCAGCTGAGGCAGCCTGGGGAGTTTCTCAGGACAGGTGGTGGAGACCCAGACCGGGAGTAGGACACCAGGCCTCTGGATGATTCTCAGGGGAAACAAGTTGCCAAAACAGTACAGGGATGTCCAGTTCAACAACACAAAGAGGCAGGACTCCCAAGTCCCGGTGCCCAGCTGAGTGCTGGGGCTGTTCCCGGGCACCAGACAAGAGCCAGGCCTCCTGTGCCCCCGGCTTGCCACAGGAGAAAGCCCAAACACAGAGGGGGCTGCAGGGAGCTCTGCTCTGGGTGATCAGGGAACCTTTATACCAGGGTTTGCCCTGAGCATACCAGGCTGTCACTTTAGATGCAGCTTAAGTGGCCTCCCTGCAACCACAACATAAGCCTGTAGATCCTGACCGCTGGGCCATCACAAGCCACGGGTGGTGCTTCTGTTGCATTACCAGGTTTTTCTGTGTTGCTTGAGGTAAGTTAACCTTCAACTGAAATGTGTGATGGCTCGGTTGCGGAGCTATGAGAAACTGTCTTTTTTAAACAGAACACCCTCCTCAGACTTCCATAAAGTAGAAATGGCTAAGGTGATTTTCTCCAACTTTACTATATGAGTCATGCTTGGATTGACACTAAACATCAGCTTAAAAGGAATTATTTTGAAAGTTATAATGGTGTTTCAAAATGAAAGCCTCCCACAACTTTAACTAGAAAATCATGACTGATGTCTTTAGTATAATTAAATGAAGCATTTCAGAAACTTTTACAGTATAAGCAATGAATGAAATGAAAAATCACAGCCCATTGAACTGGTAATACCACTATATTAAAACAAAGTATCTTCAGGGAATAGCTATTTAAATGTGCTGATATTTATGTCCCCTCTCTTCCTTCCTTGAATACAAACAATTTAAATGTAGTATCTCCAGACAAAGCACTTACAGAACAACCTCTCTAGAATACTTCTTCCCTCCTCCCCCTTCTTTCTCTTCCTCTCTCTGGAGACAGGAAAAATACTGGAAGGACCTGGTCCAAATTCTCCTCTTTGCTTCTCTGTGACAGTAATTTTGCAAGAACCTTCAGGAACACCTATATAGTCATTACAGGTGAATCTCAATACAGCACTAATCCACCTGGACATTTTTGGCTTTGTTTATAGCTGTACTGGCCTGAGGGCAGATCTGAATTTGTGAAAAATCACACAAAGATTTTGTTATGTTCTGCTGGATCGGGTATGTAAAAAGTTTTCCATTTTTGCTCAAGCACAGCAAAAAAACCTCACATTATATCAATGAACTGTGTTAAATACACAGGAAAATCTAAGTCTAAAGCAGTTTTAATTAGAAGTCTTATTTCTAAAACTTTGGGATGTGTAAAGCATCATATATGAAGTCTGTATAGTCTGGGTTTCTCTATAATATTGCCTGTGGAAATGTCAGCCAGAGTACCTACTGTTCCTAGAAAATGGGTACTGTGAGTTTTAATGTCCCTCTTTTCCCCAAAAATATTTTTTAAACATTGTCATTGTAGTTCAGCGTAAAATACACTTTTCACTAATGTAATCCTCTCACAAAGGAACTCTCAATGCAAATAAGTCTGGAAGCATGAAGAAAACCCACTAACAGAATAAAAGTGAGAGATGGCAACGTTGGGATTGTAACTGAGGTACTGAAGCTGCTAAAGCATCTAAGTAATTCTGTTTCATAAAAGAGTCCAAGATGAAAAAGGACACTGTATCTCCACAAACACCAATATTTTCTAGCTAACTTAGATCAGTGATGCTTCACTTGAGAGTAGCAGCAAACAAAGCAAAGATTTTTTGTAAGGCTGAGTCAACTGGAAAAAAACCCCAAAACAAAACACCAACAAAACAACAAACCATCAAACCATCCAAAACATGAGGTAGGGAGTTTGTGATAAATTCCCTGAGCATGAGCAACTAGGCACAACTCTAGTCAAAGCACTAGAAGAATAAGCTACCTCTGCTCAAACTCACATGCTGGCAGGTATCTAGCAGTGCTGTGTGAAGAATGAAAAGAGCCGTGCTGTGTTTCAGGAAAGCTTTAGAACTGGCCTTCATTTTGAATTTTATGAAGGAAAAATTTGAAGTTTTTTTCCCCTGAACTGACTGGTTAGAAACAGAATGGCGCACTGAACCCTGCTTTTCACATACAAGCAAATGAACTGAACCAGCTTGTTCTGAAATATCAAAAGAGGACATCACCAGAAAATAACTCTAATTGTGTTACTTTAAAAAAATAAATTATAGCAAAATTGTCTCAATTTCATAAAATATTTTGATAGCATCTCATTCTGATCCCCTACAATGCCAACAGTTTTTTTAAGATGCAGCCTGTGGAGCTGCTTGTCCTCTACAGTAGTAAACTCATGTCTCTCTTCCTAACATAAATAGGTGCTCTCGTAGGAAGAAATCATAACCTGTTTTGGAAGGGGAGGCAGTGGGTTGGAGAGAGCACAGCATGAGGGGAAGGTATCAAGGAAAGAAGGCAGGAGGTTGGATCAAACTGTGTTTCTGCAATTCAGGAACCTGCAATTCAAGAACCTTGAACAATACAAAACTGCTGTTCACAGTCCTTTCCAACAGAAACTTCTGGAACAAGGATTTAGCAGAAGATACTGAGGTGATTCCTTCCCTGTAACTTACACGAAAAGCCATTTTCTTGTTTGCATTTTCTTGATATTTTAGCAGTATATTGTCTGCTCAGTATGCAGTACAGAATGAGGTTTATCATGTCTCATCATCTTTCATGTCGAGGAATGTGAGGTCTACTGTAACTACCACATCTCTCAACCATATGTCATTTATTTCCTTAGCACTCATTTTAACTAACATTTATTTACAGCATGCTTATACACCAGATCCCAAGTTCTTCCTTCATATGTAATCCTTCTGCCTGCTGAATTTTCCTCAGAAAATCATAGAATCACAGAATGGTCAGGGTTGGAAGGGACCTCTGGACATCATCTAGTCCAACCTCCTGCTAAAGCAGGTTCACCTAGAACAGGTTGCACAGAGTTGTGCCCAGGTGGGTTTTGAATGTCTCCAGAGAAGGAGACTCCACAGCTTCTCTGGGCAGCCTGTGCCAGAGCTCTGTCACCCTCAAAGGAAAGAAGTTTTTCCTCATACTCAGGTGGAACTTCCCGTGTTGCAGTTTGTGCCCGCTGCCCCTTGTCCTGTCGCTGGGCACCACTGAAAAGAGCCCGGCCCCATCCTTTTGACACTCGCCCTCAAGATATTTGTAGACATTGACAAGATC
>JAVJGI010000065.1:28005789-28019142 GCA_035590275.1 Ibycter americanus | reverse complement strand
CTCCCCAGGTGCAGACCCTACACTTGCCTTTGCTGAACTTCATCAGGTTCCTCTCTGCCCAACTCTCCAGCCTGTCCTGGTCTCACTGAATGGCAGCACAGCCTTCTGGAGCCACTCCTCCCAGCTTTGTGTCACCTGCAAACTTGCTGAGGGTGTGCTCCACTCCTTCATCTAGTTCATTGATGAGTAAGTTGGACAAGACTGGACCCAGTACTGAGCCCTGGGGATATACAGCTAGCTATGGGCCTCCAGCTACACTGTGTTGCTGGTCACAACCCTCTGAGCTCTGCCATTCAGCCAGCTCTCAGTCCACCTCCCTGTCCCCTCATCTAACCCACACTTCCTGAGCTCACCTATGACGATGTTATGGAAGACAGTGTCAAAAGCCTTGCTGAGGTCAAGGTAGCCAACATCCACTGTTCTCCCCTCATCTACCCAGCCAGTCATTCCATCACAGAAGGCTATCAGTTTGGTCACACATAATTTCCCCTTGGTGAATCCATGTTGACTACTGATAATATTCCTTTCTTCTACATGCTTACAGATGACCTCCACGATGAGCTGTTCCACCACCTTCAGCACCATTCAGCAGCAGGCCCACATTTTCCTTGTCACCCTTTTCCTACCAATATACTTGTTGTCCTTGACGTCCCTTTCCAGATTTAATTCCAAATGTACCTTAGCCTTTCTTGTCACCTCCCTGCATGTTCTGACAACGTTCCTATATTCCTCCCAAGCGGTCTGTCCCATTTTCCACATCCTGTAAACTTCCTTCTTCTGTTTGAGGTTTGCCGGAAGCTCTTTGCTCATCCATACAGGTGTCCTGCCCCCTTTGCTTGATCTCTTACTCATAGGGATGCACCTATCTTGATCTTGGAGGAAGCGATGCTTGAATATTAGCCAGCTCTCTTGGACCCTCCTATTTTCTGGAGCCCTAACCCATGGGATTCTTCCAAGTAGGTCCTTGAAGAAGCCAGTTAGCTCTCCTGAAATTTTGGGTTGCAATCCTACTTATTGCCCTGCTTTCTCCACACAGGATCCTGAACTCCACTATCTCATGGTTACTGCAGCAAAGGCTGCCCTCAACCAGTCCTTCTTTGTGACTACAAGGTCCAGTAGCACACCTCATCATCTCTTTGGCTTCTCCACCACCTGCATCAAAAAGTTATCATCAGTGCTCTGCAGGAACCTCCTAGGTAGCGTAAGCCTAGCTATGTTGTCTTTCCAGCAGATATCAGGGAGGTTAAAGTCCCCCATGAGAACCAGGGCCTGGGATCGTGAGGCTACCTCCGATTGTCTGTAGAAGGCCTCATCGATGACTTCTTCCTGGTCAGGTGGCCTGTAGCAAACACCCACAACAGTGTCCCCCATGTTAGCCCGTCCCTTAATCTTTACCCACAAGCTCTCAATTTATTCTGCACCCACCCTTGGGGAAAGCTCAATACGTTATAGTTGCTCCCTCACATAAGAAGCAACTCCACCACTTCTCCTTGCTGGCCTGCCTTTCCTAAAAAGTACATGGCCACCCATGGCAGCATTCCAGTGATGCGAGCTACCCCACCACGTCCCTGTAACTGCAATGAGACCATGGCCCTGCCACCGCACACGGTTCTCTCATTCTTCCTGTTTATTCCCCGTGCTGTGTGCGTGGGTGTATGGGCATTTCAGAGAGGGAATTGAGCACGCAGGTTTCCCAGGAGGGGTGAAAGAGGATCCACCATGGCCACACACACCCGTGAGGTCGCTGGTCTTCTGGTACTCATCTTGGGAGGCAGCTAAGGAAATACATTGCTGCTCTGGTTGGCCTGGCTTATTCCCCAGTTGGATGCAATGTCGTGAGCATTGCCACCTTGGACCTCTCTCCCTGAGTCCTTCAGTGTAAAGCCTGCCCCACCAAGCTGGCCAGCCTGCTGCCAGAGATTCTCTTGCCTCTTCTACACAGATGGATCCCATCCCTCCCATACAGGCTATAGTCAAAGAATGTCCTGTTGTCTCATTCAGTGATATTCTGGAATTTACTTTCAATAAATAAATTGGTCAGATCAAGCCTCTCCTCTGTAAACTGGAAATAGAAAATTTGTAGGAATTTAATGTCACTTTACAAATATTTCTTCCCCTTTCAATCACTCACAATCCTTAAATACACAGCCTCAGGTGCCCTTTAATGAAGGAGAAGGTTTAAGGGGAGAAACATCAAGTGATGAAAAATAACTGCAGTAAAACCCAAATTGCAGTGGGTGAAACTGTTATGTTCAGCCCTTTACAACCACAGTATTTAATAGTTCATTTGTCATAATATTTATTCATTTTTACCAGCAGGTTTGGGAATGAATAATTTAATGGCCAAATGGACACTACTTCTTTCTAGCTAACCAGTCCTCCGCTCTAATGAATTCTGAGTCTCCTGGGTCTTTCTCAGACTTGCCAGGCTGTGGTTCCACATAGCTGTTTTTTTCCAGCTTGCTGCTTCAGTAAAATTTAATCCAAATCCAGAAGTCCATATTCCCCATTTCAGATGTCAACGGGTCTACTTTTGCAAAGGCAGCTCCAAGAAAGCTTAGAGATTGCTTGACAAGAAACCTGAAAAAAGATTAGCCAGGATAATGTGTCCTTTGTCATCTTGAATAAGGGCCTGCCCATGACAAGTTTCCACTAAAGTATATTCTTTTCCTTCAGCAACATCTTTTATAATTTTCCTCATTTTTAAAATAATGCAAAATCCACAACACTAAATATTTTCACAATATAGAACAACCTTCAACACACCACAAACTGCTACCACCAACTTCACAGGCATGAAAACACAGTACATCCAATCTACAGAATAAACCTTGTGCTTTTCTCCTGTCAACAAAGGAGTTTCTGGCCTTCTTTCCCTGGACTTTCTGTACAGAATGGCAAAGTTTGAGGCCAGATTCCACTACTGGTTATCCACAAATGACCATTTGCCCAGCTCAGTGTGTGTATCACAGTTCTTTTACAATGCCTTTTTATGTTCACCAGAATTTAGAGTTATACCTTTATGCTAAAACAGAAATAGATACAGCTGATGATAGACCATCTTCTCCTCCAAAGTCTTTAAAGATAGTGGTATTTGGAGATTATCAAGGATCTGAGACCTCTCTTCTCTGTTCATTTCACAGATGCTGCACCACACATGAAAGCAATGAAATAAGTGGGATCAGCAGAAGGAGGCCCTTCTTCTTGTCTCTCGGTGAGTATGCCTTTCTGTTGCTTTTCCCAGCAGCCAGTTGGCAACTCTAAGGTTTTTTCTGAGATGTAGTGGCATCAACTTTGTGTGGATAAAGACTAAAATACCTAAGGTTTATTGCTGTTCCTACAGCTTCCAATAATATCAGTTCTCATTGCCAGGCTGACAACTTCAAACATGCATTTGAATTTAGGAGCAGAACTTTGGCGTCAGTGTGGGATGAATCACCAGAGGTGGCCTATGGACATCTCAGGGAGCTCACTGCAAACCACAGGTGTTTGGGATATTTGATAAGATGCTCCCTTCAACGCTTAGACAGCAGTGCAGAAGCTTCGTGTTAAGTAACAGGCTTTGGAAATGTTAAGCTCCTTCTTGTGTGGTTTAATTCACAGGCAAACAGTCCACTATGCTATTTTAATTTCAGTTATTTTTGAAAAAATGCAGATTGCATTCTGCTAATGACCAAACTCGTTTAGTAAAAATAGCTTTTTAATTTGGGACAATACACTCTTGAGAGACTACAATCAGTATTGTAGCTAAAACTGCTTGTGCTAAGTTGGTCTCCAAATGCAGACTCTTAAGGTAAAAGGGAAACTGCAGTACATAACAATGCAAAAATTAAGTCTTTAGAGCCAAAGCTGTGCTATTTTTAGCATCAAAACATCTTATTAGATTCTTAAAGAAAAGCTTTGCATCTTGTCAGCAGCTGTTTTGGGTCATGGGTATAAATATTTCCAAGTAATTTGTGGCCAGACAACATACTTTGTTCAGGGATTTAGTATTTCAACTATTTGTTAAACATTGACTTCTACAGCAAATCAACAAAATTTAACAACCCACATAGAGAACTGCTTACAGAATATTATACTGGCAGATGGTACTGTGTATCTGAAATATTTCATGACAATCACAACAGGTTTTCATGGTTTGTATTCATGATGACAGTTATGTTGCAAATTCTACAGTAAGTTTAGATAATAGCATGCAGTTCTATTATCTGCGCTCATGCCTTCCATTTGCACCTTCTAAATTTTATGCCTACTGCCAATTTCTAAATACCTGTTACCAGAGTAACTCTTCTAGGCCATATTCTTCACCTTGATTCAAAAATTCCTACATTTTCTAATATGGGAACAGTCCTCTAACTAGTAAATAGACGCTACTGACAACAGACTTGGGTTTCTTGCAGTTACCTTTTATGTTCCTCTCTGGAGATCTGCAAACCATATGTTGAAATACATTGTCCCTAGTCTCTTAACACATCTCTCATAAAAAGTGAACTGTTTATAAATAACGTACTTAAAGAAAACTCTGTATCTGTGGCTCAATTGGACTTGCAGCAGCAGTAGGCCATATTTCTGATTGCAGGTACTTGTACAGCTGATGAGTGATGATGATTCCAATGCCAGCAAGGTTAGTGATCAGTATTCTTCAGTGGGAGTGAAGGTGACACAGCTGCAGGTCAGGTTATTGGGAGATTTCATGAGGTGTCTGCCTAGATCTCTAATAACAAGCTCCTGCCCAAAAGACTGAAGAGTTTTCAACTCAAAAAAAGTAAAAGTTTATTTAAAGGAAAACTAGAAATTTGATCTGTTTAAATACAGAAAATTCATCACGTGGTGAGTTAGAAGTAAAACGGTTTGTACACAGTCCTCCCACAAAATGGTGCCCTTGCAGTCAAGCCTTCGCTTCCAGTTCTGATTTTACCCAACTCAGTGAATTTCTAAGATACAACAAACTCTGTCCAGTCTCCCTTGGTCCCTGAGCGGCTTTTCCACCACCATTAATATGTGGCAAGCTGCTGCTTGCCCCTCAATCCGCTACACCCTGCAGAACAAATAGCTCCCAATGTGAGAAAAGTGTTACCTTTCATATGGCTCTACCTCCACTTCCCACAATTTCCTTAAAGGAACATAGAAAACTATAAACAAAAATGGATAACCAACTTTCCTTGTGGTTATATTTTTAACTTACTCTTCTACAGCTAAAAAGCTTGATTTCAAATTTTTGACAGTACCAAAACCCCACCCATTTCCTTGATATATCTCAGGAAAAAACTTTGCTGCCAGCTTTTTTGTCAAGACAAAATGTGCTTCTAAAAATGGACTCCACCCTGGTTTCTCCTTACTTTAAAAAAAAGTTATTTTTGTAGTGTCTCTCCTTGTTTTTATGCTTTGGGTGTTTTTTTTTTAAACAATCATGACCATTTTGCAGTGAAATAGCTGTCCACGACGACGTTAACCCCTCTCAGAGGTCTCTTGTGCTAACTCACAGTTTCATAGCAGAGGTCAGATAAAGACAAAAATACACTGACTACTGGCTTGATGTCCCTTCACATCTCAGTTCTGCATGTTATTAGAACAGCTGGCACTATTAAAAATTTCATTCCTGTCTGTACATTACCCAAAAAACTTGTTTACGGTTAGAGGTGAATCACTACCTGATTTGCATACATGCTAATATGTACAGAACCACCCATATGTATCAAATAATCTAGATGCTCTATATAAAGCCTCCTGAGTAAAAAGCAAGGTACAAGAGGAAAATCAGAGCTGCTGCACTCTTTCATTTTGTTATGTTAGTTCAAACAGAATAGAAACAAATTTTCCCTATGACATATTTAATTACTGGGGTCTTGTGGAAAGGAAAATTTAACCTTTATAGTAAGAGTTTGATCAAAACTTTTAACCTGTTTTTTCTATCTTCAGTATACATAGGAATAGATATACTATGAATCAATCCTTCAGAATTAGTTGGCTACGGTATAACATGAAAAACTAAAACTTGTAAGCTTTCCAGTTGGAAGAAGTCATCCTCACCTTACAAATAGCAGTGACCATTAGGACAAAACTGCAGTGAGCATTGCTTTATGATGCTTGTGCTTCGTACACTCAGATAGCAGAACTTGTAATTTCACTTCCCAGTCTTGCTTGTATGACAGCTGCATCTTGGCAGACTCAACTATTTCTCAAGCTCTTTAATGTTCATGCAAAACCTACAATGGCCAGCTCTGTCTGCAGAATTCCTAGTCCACAGAGGAAGGACCAGATCTTTGTGTGATATACTGAGAGAGAAAAAAAATAGGTGTTTGTAGCTGAAAGACAGCACCATATGTACAGTATCAACTGCAGATGAAATGGGATGTCCTATTTCAAAAGTTGCCACAAATGTTTCCAATAAAATATTTCAAATTCAACAACAATATTAAAAAGAATACTGGATTTCTTTCAAAGAAATAAGATACTTTCTTTACATAATTTACAGGGATTTTTATAAATAAGTTTCAGAGAAAATTATTCTAGAAAAGTCAAAGAACATTCCTCGATTAATTTCTGTTCCTGAAGAAGGTTGTGAGAGCATGCTGCCAGTGATACAGTAAACTTGCCTCAAACATGATATAACGACTAGAAATGCTTTGATTTTTTTGTTCTATGATACTTGTTCAGTTCAAGAAAAACACTCGAGGAAAATATAGTTTGATACCAGTGTACACAGGTTACGCGACACCATCATGCCAGTATATGTATTTGCATTTTTGTGATTTATATTAGGAGATATTTCTGAAAGTGCCCTGCAAAATCTAAGAGGAGTGTTTCTAGAATTGTATTTTTCCTGTGAATCTTGGGGCAAATCCAACCTCACTTATGGAGACTATTTTTGTGACCTTGACAGGAAAAAAATCACTTTTTAAATGCCTCCAGAATGCCCCGCTTGGCAAAAATGTGAATTAATGTTCCCTTACCTCTGACTTATCAGGCTCCTTTGAAATGTCTGGATGAACCCCCAAGAATTAGAGACCCCAAAATCACTTCTGAAAACTCATCCAGTGTTAAACCCTGGTAGGAGCAAACAGAAGATAGTTTCAAATGGGGGTGGGGTGGGGAGGGGAATGCAACATCCGTTTTCAAGAAAAGGCATTCACGTAAATGGGGTGTAATTGCAAATCTCCTGGTACTGGCTGAACTATAATTCTCCATTTATGCATACCTTGGAACATTACCATTTGCAGTCACCTTTTCACCGCCACCTCTAGATTATCTTGCATCTCCGTCCTTCATGACTCCATTTCAGTGCCCCTACTTAAATGCATCCAGTATATAACAGTGATAGAATAATCAATCTACAAGCTTCTTCTGTAACATACTCTAGCTTCCCAAAATTTGTCAGCCTTTACTGTGCAGCCACATGACACACCTACCAAACTTCAGATCTTACACCTGTTCCCACTGCTGAAGGACAAAACTTCCACTCGTTTTGGTGGTAAAAGAACCCCCTTTACTCCTGAATTGTTAAGCCTTCACTAAATAGTCTCTCTGATAAAATATCTTTTATTTGCTACCTCCCATCTTACTTATTGTGCAGCTGGCAGGCTAGTCATGAAGCATAATGTCTCTGCAAAGACGTAACAAAGCAATTCCCATGGCCAAGACCAGGTTACAGTGTAAGTAACTGCATCTCTTGCAGGCTGCCTGCATGATATAGGAAAAGCTACCGGACAATGCCACAGAACGGTACATAAAGTGTGATCATGTTAGTACAGCAAAACACCCCTGCTCCATTTACTCTTTTGGAGATGGCTCTCAGTGAGAGATACACATTGCACTGCCTTATACTACTTAAGGCATCCAACTTCCAGTGCAACTTCTTCATCTCAGGATTTGGGAGCAAAAATTTATGTTGCTTGTCTTTTCAATGTAAATAATAACCTGAGATTGCAGAGGTGTTCAGCAAGAAATTCTCTGCAAAAAGAATTTGCAGATTCAAACAACTTGAGAAACGTTCTTTAAGTGGACTAAATTAGAAAAACTACATGGAAAGGAATAAAAACAAAACTCTTTTTTCCCACTTTAGTGTATCAATGCTGCCTGTATCTTTCATAAGCCAGACAAGTTACGTACAGACTGAGAAAATACAGTTGTTTATTGGGCTGAACAGTGGCAAAAATGGCTCTTGTGATGGTGGTTAGGAGGGATATTAATCCCCACATTTATTTTGCAATATAGACCTTAATTGCAGTAACTCCATCACACACTTTTCCTACAGTTCCTTTTATGTTTTTCCTAATTCCTCAGTTATTCCTGCATAAATATACATACTGACCAAAACCTCATGGGGGGCACTGCTGGTAGGTGCCTATATTTATTCTAGATCCAAAATACATTACATGCAGGATTTTTTCATATCTGTCTCCACATATATATTCTACATGCACTTTCTGAAGGAACTGAACCGAGCTGGCAGAACACACTGCTGCCTTTTCCACCCATGGCCTGAAGGCAGAGGAGTTTGACACGGAATGGGAAGCCACGCAGGGCTCTTGGGTGTCATTAGGCTTAGGAAATTGCTGACAGGGTTTTCAGGTGACATTATCAGTTTGGGATGTAGGCAGAATTTAGACACCTGGGTTCTATTGAAAGTGCTTAAGTCTTTATTTAGATTCAGTGCCGAGTTCCCTCTGTGAGGCACTTGGAAGCCTCCTCAGTTCCCAGGCATGCAGCAAGGACACTGGAAATGGGCGAGATTTTAGGGGCTGACATATTCTAAGGTGAAGCATAAGTACTCATACGTACTTCAAGCATGGCAAAAGATACCAAAGAGAGGGAGAGAGAACTGATTCTTGTGTACATAAATCTCAGGATCAACAAAAAGGCCGACTTTGGTATCATTTGCATACAAATTCTAAATCCTCATCTATTTAATGGAAGTCTGGAATACTCACGAATTGTTGGCTAAGATACAGACTGGAAAAGTTCCCCAAAAGTGTTTCATTACTTGTGTGGGTGTGAGGAAAGTGTTATAATTCATCAACTGTATCTGAGTAGTTATGTTACTTTATCACTTTCTAAGTCAAAGAGCTATTTTTAAATTGAATTAAAAATTGCTACTTCTGCAGTTATCCAGTGGATACTCTCCAAAACAGGATTTCTGTAGCTATCTTGGGTCAGAAGAACATGATGAATCAGCATGCAAACACCACCAGTTTAAATTCAATTAATTCCCTTTATATGTTCATTCACCCACTAAGATGTGGTTCACATCCGTCCTTCATAATTCACACCCAATGTTCTCTCACTCTTAAATGTAAAGGAATCTAAATGTGGTATAATTTATTTAATTCAGAACCAAAAAAGTAGAGCCTTAAGAGACCAAAAAAACCCCCCAAAAAACCAACAACCAAAACCACAAACACACACCAATAAGAAATCCTTAAAAGAAGCTACCATTCACTGAGGCACAATTATCCTGCCAAAGTCTCTGTAACTCCTACCTTTCTCCAGAGATATCCCTTGTATCATGGATGGCGAGTATAGTGAAGGTAATATTGATTGTTCAGGTATCAAGCTGTCTTGCCTGTTTATTCCTTATGAAATTTGAAAAGGGAGAAATACTCTTGCCTCTTTGTCACATCTGTTTTAGTTCTGACAGACCTGCCTGTAAACAGATGGCCTTCTTCCAAAACAGGGGCTTAAATAAGATAGAGATACTTCAAAAATAACATGCTTATCTCAGGTCACCCTGATAAAGATATGTGGAGGTTTTCATGTTGTGAAATAAAAGGAAAGATACTATCTAGAGAAAAGCATAATAGTCCAAATCTTGGTATCACTACAGACATTAACTCATGATCACCACAAATTTAGTACTCTGTAGATAATAAAATAACCTTGTCAAACCAGCTTCTTTCTTGTGCACCCTGTACAAAGTTTGAGATCCCCATAATAGCATACTAACATCTACTTCGCATTCGTAACATTTATACAACTTAAGAGTAGAAGCAACTTAAAAAGTACGACCAGTGCTTCATAGGTCTGACTAGGAAAAAAGGATAGCTTTTTTTTTTTCAACAGAATGATACCAGTCGATTTGTAGACTCCATGCTAATCTGCATCTTTCAGAGCTTTTCAACTGATAAATTCAGCTGAAAAACGCATCCGTCACTAAGGGCTGTGCAGCAAAATATCTCTACATGCAATAGACCTGCCAGCTGTTGGCCTTTCATGGCTCTCAGTGCCATGTGTTGGGTAGCACGTATTTGTGCAAGGGAAACAAATCAAAAAGCCTCTTCAATTTACTCATATCCTTTACTCAAACATATCCTGTTTGGAAGGGCCTCAAAGCCTCTTTTTTTTACCAGTTGTATTTGTTTGTTTAATAAAAGATACTACTTCTCCCTACAAACCTTGCCTAACAGTTATAACAAACTTTTTTTTAAAAAAAAGATTAATTCAATAGTAACATTCTGTCAGCTATTTACCTTCAACAGATTTTCATAGCTGCTTCAGGAAGAACCTAGAGATTTAACAATGAAAATCTTAAAATACCCAGCCCATTTGCTGTCTCTGCACTGCCTGTGACAGCCTCATCTTCCCCTTCAGGTGAGGCTTTACTGGATCACAACAAAGGCTTCCTAAATGGTCCTAAAAAAACAGGTGGCAGTGCAATTCATAATTATTCTTGAAAAATGTTCTTTTTTGCCCTGTCTTAACCCTTCTCCCTAAACAAATATCTCCCATGTGACCCCAGGATACTTAACTGTGCTACAAGGCTTAAGTCTATCTAAATGGCACCAAGGATAGCGGCCAAGTTAAAGACAGTGAATTTCATTCACTCCTTCCCTGCTTCTGGATTTCCTAGTTCGTCTTATATTTGTCTTCTTTGCACTGAGATAATAGGTGCTGTATCATCAGAGATCTCCCCCTCCTAGATAATATAAAACATGCAAGTGTTTCCATCAAACCCACGGAAAAATGGTCCTTGTGAAAATGGTCTGACCCTCTAATGCACTATACACATTATGATTTGCAAGCTCCTGTACCACATACAATACTTTATCTGGAGGTACCCATTTTTTCAGAGATAAATCTCCCTTACTGATCATTCAAGGCTAAGTTCCTAAGTACAGAGGTGTAAGAACCACGGCCAGTAAGATAGCCCCATTAAAATCAATACTATACTGGCAACATTTCATCATTCACATTTATTTTAATAATTTCTCCCTGATTTGCATATTTTGTACATATTCACTATTCAAAGATTAGTTAACATCCCAAGCTAATCTTTGGCCTGACTGAGCAGTGCTACAACAGTATAAGATTATTTATTTTTAAATAGTATTACAAATCATGAAGATTTCTCAATTCTTCATTGCCAAGTGGTAGAGACATGTTGCTAATGAATTGCTGGCTTGTCTCCTTTTATTTATATCACCTGTCTTAACTATATATAGGATTTGGGTGGCACAGGTTAACACATCGTGATTCACAGAATTTTGATTTCATGTAGGGAGTAGACAACAATATAATGAATTATGAAGAGATGATGTTCCATAAACATTCAGTGATAGAAGTAAGAATGCAAGGACAAGAGGAGAATAATTCTCGTTTAAACCAGCACTTGTTAATGAAACTCAGTCATTCATAATAGGTTATATTCTGTTCTAAATACATAGCTATATCTCTTGTTGGTATTTTGGGGGGGAAAGGAGAGTAGAGGGAGAATGGAAAGATGACAGCTGGAGATGCAGTCATCACTGTGACCAGTTCAGTCAAAGCCCCTGCTCAGCATACAGCAGTAACCTCAAATGTTAAGCTAAGAAATGAAAAAGAGTAAAACTAAATCGCTACAGTGCTACAGTGTGAATCAGTCACACACATCCTTACTTGGGTAAGAAAGCTTAATTATATTAACCCGTCTTCAAAAGGCTATTAGAAATGGAGGTGGAGAGCTCAGAGATGGACATCAAGAACAATCAGTAGAAACACTTTATGTGGAGAGAGTGGAAAAATTAAATCATCTATCTTAAAAACAGATAGGATAGAAAAACACTGGGAAGGCAGATGAAGCTATTCATATTTTCTTACAATACTGGAATTAAGTTAAAAGGCAGCAAGTTTCAAGGCAACATCAACAAAAAAACCCCACCCTTTGATAGTCAAAGTCTGTACGTGTATTTCATTGCTACAAGATGCATTGCAGCATTCAGGTAACTGCTAGCCATTACATAAGTCACCAAATAAAGAGCATTGGAGGAGGGCATGCTTATACAGAAATTAAAGTTTTGAAATTAATATAAACCATGATGTTTCTTGGCATGAAACAATCTCCGGTTATTGTGGGAAACTCTTTTGAGAGACTGTTTCTTTGCAGAAACCTAATACAGAGTTTTTTTCCCAAAACTTTCTGAAGTAGACAGTCAAGATGACTGCTGGATATCGGACTTGAAAAACTACTTCTAGAGTCTGGTTAGGAAATACTTCGATTTCTGCTAATTGTCTTGAGTTGTAATGAAAACAGTCTCCCTCTAGATGCTGAAATTCTTGGCGTGGGATTTAGGCTGTGGAAGACAGAAGTTACAGGCTGCAACTTACTTTAGAACGGGACCTGCATGGAAGAAAGGGATCTGTTAGCTTTCCCCTGCAGAGGACAGCTTAGACATGGGCAAATGTAAGCTCTTAGGCATGGCCTTAACATCAGAAGTGAATGCCTAGGATCCTCTTCTGCAGTCTGTCTACACCTTATTGCTCCAGTGCCTGCATCTTTTGGAAGAAGCTAAATGTCAATGAGCATCTTGGTTTTTAAGAGGGCAGAAGAAATTTTTTTACAAAGCAAATACTTGCAAGCAATTTTTCCTTCAAAGAAAACATTATTTGTCCAAAATGGTTCTGTTAGTTACAATGGAGCTATTCTGGGATTGTCCTAGAGGAATGATCAAACCCTAAGAAGCTGTAATTCTCTGATCCGGTAAAACTCCCCCGAACTCAGTGAGGTTACACTGTCACCAGCTTCGGGAGAATCAGCTCCGATCTAGCTGTGGTATAAAGTAGTTTAAAGACATACGCTGCAAATTTTAAAGCGGTTGCAAATGCCCCGTGATTTGCACAGAGCCACAGCAAACTTACAGAGTCCAGCTCCAGCTTGGTTCTGACACTTTGACCTAACGATAGCGGGGCAGCTACCCCGCGGGATGAGCAGGCGCCGGGCCGGGAGAGCGGGAGGCAGCACGCCCTGCTCCGGCGGGCTCCTTCGGCCAGGGCAGGCTGCAAGGCGGGCTCCCGCCTCCCGCCGTGCCTCTAGCACGTCGGCAGCTCGTTTCCAAGCGGCCCGGAGGAGGAGAAAGAGACCCCTGGCGGGACCGCTGACGT
>JAVJGI010000065.1:27941376-27997785 GCA_035590275.1 Ibycter americanus | reverse complement strand
GGCGCTGCCTCCCCGGCGAGGCTGGCGCTTCCCCTCGCGCCGCGGGAGGCCGTGCCGCCGGCCCTGCCGGCGTGGGTGGGAATGCTGGCCTTGCCCCTCCTGCAGCTCCATCCCTCCCAGCTCTGCGTTGCCCGCAGTTCTAACAACTATCCTGAATGGGCTCAACCATTTTCCCTTAAGAAAAGTCGTCAACAGAACCAAGCTGGGACAGAATCCTTGGGGAGCCCGACCCCGAGTGTTGGTGCTCAGAGCTCTGCCGTCCAGCCAGTGTTGTCAGGGCTGGGGTGCGTTTAAAGGCGAACGTTTGGGGTTTTTTTATTTTAAGGCACTGTTTAGGTGAATTAACCTTCAGAAAAAATAATGTGAAAGGTGAATACGCACGTGATTACTAATTTTGGGACATTTAAGTGGTGACTGTTTAACAGGTTTCTGTATGGATTTGTTTCCATTCGTTTACTGGACAAAACAAAACATCCTCACTATGTGTTCACTTTTTCAGTGGGATATTCTGCAGTTGCTCTTAATCATGTCATCGATTTTAAAGAAAAGAAACAGGTAAATTTTGTTGGGGTTATTTGTTCTTAGTGTGTTTTCTTTTATAAACCTACACACTTTACTACTTGTTCCTAAATAGCTTTATCTGCAGAATGCACTTGTAGACACAAGTACAAATGTCTGCATCTGTGACAGAACTCCCATTTTATGATTCAATATAATTGCCCTGGAGTTAATTTTTAATATGGTCCATGTATTGTCCCTAGGAAATAGTTTTGTGAGCATGGCAAATTTCTTGTTAGGGTTGGAACACAGCTTTTGTTTACATTGTAAACGTAACCTATGATCTTTTTAATAAGTTTGTTTTGTTCTCTTTTAAGGAAATCATCAAGCCAGTATCTCCTTCAGAGTTGTTTCCATCTTTGCCTGTTGTACAAGTATGTCTACTTACAGTCTATCTATGTGCTATTATTCTGAGTTATGTTTTTTACCTTGGTGTGTTTGTATATGTGATTTTGTATTACATGTTAATCAAAAAAGAGAAATCTGTCTATTGCTTGATTGTTAAAACTCCCAGCATTGGAAGAATGGTACAGTCATGTTAGAGTACGCTCTATTAGTTATTTTAGAAATTATTAAATTAATTGCTTCGTGTGAATTTTGAATCTTCTTGTAGTTGAATAATTACAGTATAATTCTTGAAATTTGAGTTTTGGAAATAACTTCCTGATTTTGATGGAGGAAGATTTGGATATAATGAACTAAGTCTTGTGTTTCCAATCCCTGAGGAACTGCTTTTGCCTGCAGTTGTGGTCTGCCTGGGGAACCACAGCAGTATTAAAACATACTCAGTTTTTCTTCGTTGTTTTACTTCTCTCCATCTCCCTCCCTCTCTCTTCCCTTCCTCAGAGAAACACAGTAAGTTATTCTTTGTTAAGGGCAGATAAAATATCAAACAGATCAATATAAAATAGGGAAGTGTAAATACAGACTTTAGAAGGTTAGTATAGGCAAGAATATGAGCAAGGCACCATTTTCTTTTTATAGTGGAGAGGGTGAAAGTCACCACAAATTTTTGCTTTGGAGCTTTTTAAGTCTTTTGTATTATTTCTTTTTTGTAGGGGACATCTAAAAGAATTAAAGTCTTAACGCGGCTAACACTTGTTGTTTCTGATCCTTCACACTGTAATCTCTTGGTAAGTATAATTAGTATATTTATTTTTCAGTTTTTATTTCCTTTTCTCAATGACTAAATGGAACTTTGGAAATTGTATGGGGAGAACTTCATGGATTTTGTAGGACAAGCAGCAGTGATTTCTCAGATCATATCTTTAGCAAATAATGTGATCATGAAGAGGTGCAGACTTGCAAGACTAGATGTGGCTTCTGTTGGTCAGTTGTCAATATAGGACAACAGTTCTGTTGCTCTGTTCCATTCTTTGATTTCTGGACTTCTGTGTGTAAACTAGAAGACCATGAGCAAGCCCCGTGTCTATGTTTTAGTGCTACATGATCGAAGCAAAAGATGCAAGTGCCTTATCAGGTGGGTGGGACAAGCCTCAAAATAAGAATGAATGACTTCACAGTATGGCTCACAGCAGAGACCTCTATGTAATTGGGTGATTATTGGCTTTATTTTAGTACTTGAAAGCGAAAAAGGGATTTTCTTCTCATTATTTTGGTCATCATCATTGTATATAGCTTTGACATCTGCCAGAATTCAAGGTAGTAATTGTTTCCTCCTTTTGTAGAGATCAACATCAGCAAATATAAGGTTATATGACATAATAGCAGTATTTCCAAAGACCGAGAAACTGTTCCATGTAAGTACAATCATCTGATTGGTATTGCTCATTCAATAACTGCAAGTGCCTTGCGCTAGTTTGAGTACATGCTTTGATTTTATTTTATTTCCCATTTTATACAGGTCTGCATGTCATGGGGCTAATTAAGCAACACTGACTACCTGGTCAGTTGATAGACTGAGAAGGTTGGGAGGGATTGCAGAGGGCTACAAGGCCTTGAGGTGACTGGTTGAAGTCTGAAACATCTACCTGATTAATGGACTTGTATGCCTCTGTTCTGTGGTTTTCTTTGTGCGTCTTGTACTCTACTGAGTATTCCTTTCTAGTGAGGAGAGAAAACATCCTCCTTTTTTTCTGATACTTTAGTATGTATATACGCTATCGGCATGTAGAAAACTGTCTTGAACTTTAACTTCTCAAACTCAGACAGCTTCCCCAAAACACGTTTGCTGTCTTCTGTTAGTACTGCTATTAGTTCCTGGTCTCTGAAATGCCAGGGGAAGTGGGAGGATTTTAAAACAGAACTAACATGGTTCTGAGAGTTACTGTCTTCCTTTTAGTCTTAGGTCTTCTCTTGGAAGTTCACCCAAATGAATAGCTGATCTCTTTTTCTTTTGATTTTTACTTTTATTTCTTTATTTTAAATCAAAAGAGGAGCAAGAGCTTACAAAACAGAGCTAGTTCTGGTTGTCATAGCATCTTATGAACAGATAAAATTTCTAGAAGTAAACATGGCTGATAAAACATAACAGCCCTTGCTGCATTGCCAGAGTGAGATTTCTGGTCTTTTGAATGTTTTGGATGCTCAGGTTGAGTGAGAGAAGCTTCACTTCTGTGACTTCATGACATGTTTGTTACTTTGCCTACTGAGAAAACCATTGAGGCTGTATAAAAGTAGAGCAGCCTTGGGGGATATACTTGAATGGAAGATGGTCATTTTCTCACTCAGGTTTTATCCTAGCTGTTCAGAGCAACCTTGCAACTGGAACTGCCTCCACAAAATTTGTGAGTCTTTGAAGGTGTTGGTGTCTCAGTGTTACCAAACAAATGCTAATGTTTGTAGCAGCAGTGGTAGTGCTGCAAGTGTGCTAGTGAGAGAAAACAGTGGGTGTGAATCATTTTCAAAACTTTCATTAGGACTAATTTGTGACCTAGCCCAACGCTGTTTTTCTCACCTTGGTTTATGTTGATAGAAATGCAAATATTTTGAACAAAACACCCAATATACTCTGCCAGTTCTATGATTTTAGAAAAACAAGGTGTTAGAAGTGTGTTTGACCGTGAACTGGTTTGGTCCGTTTCTGGTGTGTGACTGAAAAAGACATTTATTATTTAGAGGTTATACCTAAATACAGCCATGTGCAGTAATTCAACCATTACTAATGGCACCGAGCATCTTACTGTCTTCCAACTTTTATCCATAGCTGCTATATCTTGAATAGACGCTTCCTACCAGAAAAATTCCTAGTTTTAAAACACCATCTGAGGCAGAATTATCTCAGCTTGGCTTGTTGGGTGATATGTGTTCATTATCTCAGTCTCTGTCATATTTTTAATCAAATTGTTGTCAAGTACTTGGTAACAGCTGATGTGAATGGTCTGATCAAGTGGAGCATCTGGAAGCAAGTTATCTTTTTGTCAGAATGTTTTTCTTACAGAACCCAAAATTGTGACATCTAACCTGTTGCAAGCTCATAAATAATATTAACTCTGACTGGAAGAGTAGGTGGAAGCGTCTCATCCCTGTTAGCCTTGGCAGGCAACAAGCAGGTGTGCAGTTTAAAGCAGTGTGAAGAAGGCACAGGGACACCAAAAGCAAACGTGAATTTCTCTGGAGAATTTACTTTCAAAGGGAGCTTGTCAATATAAAACTGAGTCTGTTTTGTTTGTTAAAATGAGTTAAAGCTACTTTCTAGTACTGCTGAGTACCTGTTTTGACACGTTAAAATGATATTGTTCTGTTTTGTTTTTCTAAATTATCTCCCCTCCTTTTTGAAAATTTGTCCAAGTAAAGTACAAAACAAGAGGCTGTAGAAGTAGGGGAACTTCAATGAATCTTTCAGCAGAAGAGTTCAGGCATTAGTTATAACAGTTACAGCTTAATGAAACTAACTTCTGACTGCTTTTATTTCCCTTGCAAGATTTTAGGACTCTTGGGGGTGTGAGAGAGGTAAATAGTTGTACAATAATTTTGAGGGCCACTCTAACAGTCTCTTTTGGTCTCTAGCAACAATGTAAAATCTCACTTCTCAAGTGAGGTCAATCAGTTTGTCATGTGTTTAAACAAGCACCTGAAGCCAGGTAATCAGCAGGGCCATGCTTTGTTGTTTTTGGGGGGAAAGAGCCCTGTCATTTAAGGATGGATGTTTTTTATTTTCAGCTGTATCATGAATCCGCTGCAGTTGGACATCCAGCTGTGGCAGTCTTTAAGCTTGCGTAAACAGCCACTCATTTCTGCAGATCCCTGTCTGCTCAGCTGGTGAAGCTGCTTGCTTAGCTGCGTAGCAGTTTGGTCTGGGGAACACGCTTTTGGCTGAGAAGTAACCAGAGTTTTTGCCAAGTTGTTTTGCAGGCAGATCTGCTTTCCTGCTCTGATTCAGCATTCAGCCATGCAGATGGTTGTGCTGGCACAAAGAGGATGGCTGTGCTCTGGGCAGGCCAATGCAGAGAGTGACTGTTTAAGCTGACACCCTCGCAGGTGAATGGACAGTGTGTTAGGAAGGAAGCAGGATTGTCTGTGAGGCCATCTTCATTGCTTCCATGCTGGCAGCACTTTGAGTTGGGCAGGGAACCAAAGCATGTTTCTTGCAAACTGCATGAGGTGAAAGACTTCATCCATACATGTTCACATTCAGGGCAGATTTGTATGTTTGTCTTTTCTAGAAAGATTTTAGGTTTTCCAACTCTGTGGAGAGCTGGTATCCACACGGAGCCTGGCGCAAGTGACACCGCATAGTTTCAGCATATACCTGTGGCTCTTGCAACTCACGGATCTTTCACTGTTAAGGATAAAGCCTTCTAGGGTGGGTCTTGCACCACAAATTATATTTTAAAATTGGCTGTTGGTAGTGCAGTATTATTTCAAGAACATCATCTTTCTCACCAATAGTTTGGCACTTGGATTATTCTCCATAGAACAGGATTTTTAATATTTTTGTAGAAGAAATATATGACCATTGGAGATGTGGTCTAATTTTAGCATGACCCAAAACCAGTCTGTGCCCTCTTGTCACGAGCCAGGGAAGCTTTTCTGTGATTGAGTGTGGCAGTGATATGTACTGAAAGATGCCCTCAAATTCTCCAAATGGTTTACGTCCTCAGGGGTATGAGGAAGCTGTGTTTGCCAAGATAATTGTAGAACATGCTCCTTCTTTAAGTCTCTCAAAGATTGTTTTGGGCTGCAGCAGGAATGCCCATTCCATGCCAGTAAGAAAGTCCGTGCATCTTGCTTTTAAAAAAACTTTGCTTTTTAAGATTTTTGACTGGTTTAATGATATTTGTTAATTCTGCCTGCTGTTTGTAAGCAATTAGCAGACCACCAGTATCTAAAAAAACTTGCTCATATAAGTCTGAGGATGTAGTGCAAAGCCAGATTTCAATGTTGATTCCTGAAATGTTTGCTAGAGCTTTCTTCAGGCCATCCAAGCAGTGTGAATTTATTTATTTCTGGCTGTCTGGAGTTTCCCAGCAGATGGAGCTCTTTCCTACAGTGTGACCGGGCAGGCCTGGGCTGTGCAACTGCTCCGTATCATTTTCTGTGTGAAGTTTTTGCACTTCAGATCCTTTCAGCAGGCAGGGTAACCTTAACTTGCCTGTGTGCATGACTTGTCCCGGAGCCAAAGCTAGGCTGAACATTGGAGTGTTTGGAAAAATCTCCTCTGCAGCTTCCCATGTAGTACAAGAATTCCCTCTCATGGGGAAGTATGACTCTTTAACTTTGTCTTTCATTGGTGGTGTTTTCTGAAATGTTCTTGTCACTGGAATCCTGTAGATATCCTGACATTTGGGTCACTCTCTTTCCTACTGTGCTTAATTTGCAATATAGAAAAGAGTTTTCCACTGTTTCTGGAGCTGATTAGGAAGGCTTGTTTTCTCATCACATAGGGCAGCGTGCATGTTTCTGATGTGTATTCTTGCATTCCTTCATTTTCAGCTTTCTCTCTTCCTGAATTTCCTATGGTCTCACTGACTTCTTTTCTCGGACATGACTCAGAGCTATTTGCTCTGTGTTGGTTCCCATAAATCACCTCTGTCTAGGTGGTAGTTTGTACTCCGCCTGAGAAAAGAAGTAAAACTGGCTGTAGTAGGGCGAGACTTACACATGTAAGTCTAATTCGATGCAATGGATTCCAGCTGTGTCCTGCTTAACAGAGTTGGTAAAGGTAGGGCATAAAGATAAAGTTTAGTCTGAATGGCCTGGTAGAGACATTTTAACATCAAAGCCCTTGTGATTTGCTAGATCTTTGAATTGCCTGCATGTGTGCTGTGGCTCTTCTGTCTAGGAGGGAGTGCTGTCAGCAGCTAAGAAACATTCCTAAAGCTGGGCCTCTGCTCTTTTCTCCATCCAAATTTCATATGAACAAACCGGTAGAAGACTAGTCTGCAAAGCAAGAGCCTGCCCTGCATTAGTGCAGCCTAGCCCTGGGATTCCCCACAACACCTACTGCTTTCATGCTGGTGCGAGGAGGGATGAATGGTTGGCGCCTGGCCCGGGTGTATTTGGAGCAGTTGCTGGCAGGTTTCTGAATGCAGAAAGTTCCCCTATGTGTAGAAAATTCCTTTTAAACTTCTTCAGCCTATTTTATCTTCTTTGTTACAATGTTGCTTACAGACATTAATCTGGCCCTGTGTAATCGTCTTTATGGGGTAGGCATATATAATTCCTACATATCTTGTGTGCATGAAATTACATGTAAATCAAGGACTCCCTTTTATGTGCACTTGATTTTCTCTGTCAGTGTGGAGATTCTCCACTCTTTGTTCGTTCCTTCTGTCTTTTAATACAGGCTGTAAATTGTGGTATGAGTTCAAAGCTAAGCTTTTAAACTATAACGTTCAGTGCCATCTTCAGACTAGACTCCTCCAGAGACGTGGCTTTCAGGAAGGGCTGCACGTTCCCCCAGCCAGGAAAGTGAGGCCCTCTGGGTCAGCTTCCAGTACTGAGCATATGGCACTACCAGCCACTGTCTAACATTCTCCTTTTCTTTCAGTCTTTTTTCAGTTTCTTCTGGTAAAAATAACTAATCCTGAAAACAAACAGTTGCTATATTGGAATTAGAGAGTGGTGGGTTAAGGGTCAGTTCCTGGGCCGTTCCCTTCGTAAACGGGGCTGTCCTTGATTAGCTGTGAGTTCTTTTGCCAAAAGCCAGTGTTGCTTCTGCATGTCCTATGTCAGATAAAAACAAAGCAGTAGGTCTTGCCTTTGGGTTTGTCACTATTTTATTGGAAAAGTAGTTCTGTGAGAGAAGGCTTGGGTTTTAAGCCCAAAATGCTCAAGCTGTGCACCTGTAGCCCTGCTGTTTTATTGGCATACCTGCAAGGCATAGTACCTCTTCACTTTAAAACTGAACTCACCCTGGAGAGACATTTGTTGCATTAACAAATGAAGGAGAATATTAGTGTACCTAAAGTTGGTTATGCATTTTTGAGCGTTATTAATAATCTGTTCCTATTTCTTTGCTGTAGATCGCTTGCACAACTCTAGATGTGGATCTGGTATGCATAAACGTAACAGAAAAGCTGCCATTCTACTTCCGAAGGCCCCCTGTGAATATGGTAAATTTACATCTAAATTGTTTCCTTGCTGTTAAATTCTGTATTTAATGTTGGTCTGAGCTGAATTCCCTCCCACCATTCCCATCCAAGTGTTTCTTTTATGTTCTTGCATAATATGTAGTGTTGTTTCATATGTCCTTTACTTCAGGGCCTCCGCTGCAGCATTTAATACACAGTGACGTACGTTCTTTCTTTTTCTCCTTCCTGTCCCCCACTTAAGAAGGCAGAAGTGGTGTTCCCAAGGAATGGAAACAGAGCCTTAAGGCCACTACTGTGCTAAGTAGTGAGATGTGCTGTGATTGCTGACTAAGCTGCTTCCCAAACCAGAAGTGGTACAGCTGTGTCAGAATAGATAAACAGCCCTGTGACTTAAAAGACAGAAGAATGTGAATGACACTGTTAATCTGGGAGAAGGATGTCAGAGCAGTTATTTGGAGGACAACCGTATTGAATCCATACGTAGATAAAGGAATGTCTTAGCAAATAAACCAAATGTGGAATCGCTACGTATCTGCTGTGGGATGCAAGATGACTATCAGCGTGGATCAAATATTTTGTTAATACAGTTCTGCCTGCTGTTGGTGGTTTGCCAGAAAGCTTAATCTGAATGTGCCTTTAGGTGAACTATTTTTTTCCTGTGAGTATATGTCAAGGTTCGTTCCACATGGACATTCCTGGCTGATGTGGTCCTTAGTGCTTAAAAGTTTAAATTTGGAATTGACTAGAAATCCTACTTCCTCTTCTACAGAAAGCTTGACCTAGAATAAAAATTAACTATAATTAATCCTGAAACAGAACAGAAGTAATACTTTGGAATTTACTATAGACTGGGAATTCCAGCATTCCACTTGGAATAACAATTTTGTATGAGATGCTGTTTGGAAGTATCCTAGCAGTCTAAAACTCCAGCAGTTGACCCAGGTGAGGAGCTGGGTAGCTCCTGAAGACCTGTTTTTGGAGACGTTTTCCTTGCAAGCTACTTCTCAGCTTCCACACTCACAGCTTCAAGGCAGTCTGTCTGTCAGACTGGTCTTGTGTGTCTTGGGCAGTCAGTTTTGGTTGTTGTGATGCCAGCCAGACAGATTGGTAGGCAGCTGAAGTGGTGGGGATGCGGTTAAAAATCTCCTTGACTGGAAATTGGTGTGTTGCCATCACCTGTTTTGGTTTCGATAAATTCTTCTTGTTTGAAGATGCTGGACCAGTTCTGTGTAAAACATTTGATGTGTACGTAGTTTCTGTTGTGCGCACATGCAGAGGTCATGTGTGGATGTGAGCTGGATTAATTCCATCTGTATTCAGTTGCTGGACTTTCTCACAGTATTAACGCTGCAGCATTTTTTAATAATATGAGTATAAAGCATAGAGTAACATTTCAGGCAAATGTATTCCAGGCCATGGAACAAAGAACTTCTAGCGTTGAATTGTGTCTTTATCACTAACTGATACACACACTGTGTCCTGTAGCAAGCTGCTTAATCTTTGTGTGTTTGCAAAACCAAGAATACTAGGCTTTTGGTGAGGTACTTTGACAGATAGCAAAGGGTTTTAAAGCAGTTGAAAATATAATCAGTATTACTATTTAGAACATCTCCTGTGACTTGCTGTTACTTAACATTGTCACAAATACCAGAGTGTGCTGTGAGACAGGAGAGAAGGGTCCTCATTGCTTCTTTTATGCAAGGACAAATTCCTCATCTAAAAGATGTGGGTACTGTGGGAAGTGGTGGCCTTCCTTACAGCAGGCTGTGGGGCTAGAGGAGAGTCCTCAAAATTTCAGGACTTGTTTCTGACCAGCAGTGGTTACTGGTCTCCTCAACTCTGTGATAGTGGAAAGCCAAATACAACTAATAAGTGGGTAGTATTTTTTTGTTTGTTGAACTTCATTTATCTGTCATCCCAAGATTCAAGTACACATATCTGGTGTACAGTGAAACTTCCCACATCGCCCCCCTGCCCCCCTTCAGGCTAGGCTGTGTTCTTGCTGGAACAATTCTGCCTTAATTTTTTCATATATAACAGTTAAACTGAGAATAAGCTACATCAATAATAGACAGCAGTTGTTAGATTGTTATGCTTCTTTCCTTTTGATTTTTGATCACTCTCTTTCATGTGAAGGCAATAGATCGAGGCATTTACTTTGAACTTCTTTACACGCCTGCCATCAAAGACTCCACAATGAGAAGATACACAATTTCAAATGCGATCAGCTTGATGCAGATCTGCAAAGGAAAGGTAAGCTCTCAAAGTGAAAGCGAGCTAATTAATTCAGTTCAAATTCTTCTGGAGTTGTACAGACTGAATCATTTTAAATTAGTTTGATGCTGGGGTTTCTGAAGTTGTGACTGAATCTTTGCCTACTAATACAAGGACACAGTTATTTAGCTCCAGATGCTTTCAGCCATGCACCACTGCATGCTTTCTTCTTAAGTTGTCAAACTGTTCGATTCTTTTTTTCAGAGCAACCTATATGCTATTACAGTATGCAACACCCAAAACAAAAGGCGGAGGGTAGTGCCAGAGATCTAAGGTTTGCACTAGAACTGAAATCTGTGCATGTCTTTAAAATCCCCCATTTCATATTTCTGATTGACCAAAACCTCTTTTTTTGATAGTATAGCTTGAATATAGTAGTATAGGAGTAGGAAATAATGAGAAAAAACGGGAAATCTTGTTTTGTTAAAAGGTTAGTAAATTTCCAGTGTATAAGACAGACCTAACAGCTAGCTGGCTGTCAGCCAGGGCTTTGCTGCAGTCAGATCAACTGCATTCTTCCCTGCCACTGAAACCCAAGGAAGAAGTAATGCTTGCAGCTGAGGCGCCTGTAATCCATTGCTTTCATACCTTGCCTCCTCCTAGGCTACCAGCCTAAGCTGCCTGTCATGCTGGGTCCTCTCAGGCCATGTTTTTTTTAACAGAGAAACATATCATAATACATACCCAAGTTAAAAGAGATTGTAGCTCCCACCACCTTTACTGGAAAAGGCTTTTCCACACTTTGCTAGTCCGTAGAAACCCAAGTTGGCGTTACCCTGCAAATCTAGTCTGAAGTGGGGTATACAGCTTGGAAGGCCAATTAAAAGCAAATCTGTAGTTACCTCAGTTCCCCTCAGGCATGGCAGCCTGTTTTATAGGGCAGCAGATTAATTCCCTAGGTGCTACAGAAGAAAGTGAGTATTTGCATGGCCTTTCCTGGGAAGCCCAGCTCTGGGAGTTAATTGCACAAAATACTGACTTGGTGATGAGGTACATACACACAAACCCCCTTTTCTTTGGGATTCCTTTTTGTTAGTGCTCCTATTTCCTTTGTGCAGTTGAAGATGTGCTTCTCATGTGGTTGTTGATTTGGAGAGCACTGCTTAAGTTGGCATCACAAACAGAGCAAGTGAGGTATTCAGGCACTCAGTCCACGTACAGTGCCCCTTCTTTCTGCATCTGTCAGTCTAGTGCATTATCTGTGCCTAGAAGGAAAATCATCTGGAGCTGGACGTGACAAGTTGTTAGGTACTGCAAGAGCTGAGAGAGGACTGCTAGCTTGTTTTTATTTTTTGCCTTGAGGCTCAGTACCCAGTTGGCCAGCAGAGGTGGTTATTAGCCCTTACTGGCAGTTTCTATCAGTTATGTAAAGGTCTTTTTTTAACAAGATGCGGGATGGCTGGTCCATGGGCTGCTTGTGTTGGCACCTGGCACACAGCTGTCACCTTCTGTAACCTATAGTTGCTGAACGTGTAGCTGCTTTTGGATCCTTTTGTTCCTCTTCTGTTGTAGCAAGGCAGAGAAACTTGCAGAAATTTACTGGTGTCCTCAGAGCAGGCATTGAGCAGAGTCCTTAAAACATATTAAAGTGTGCAGGGAATGAGGGAGGGACTCGCCTGCTTTGCCATACAGAAGGTGCGCATAGCCACAGTCCTTCGCCTCTTTGTGTTTTGGTAACTGACTGTGGGTACTGTGCCTGGAGCAGCATACTGAACAGCTGCTGTCTCCTTTACCTGGGGAGATGATGTTTTGCCTTTGAGTTCTTCTCTTTAGCCCTTCCCTTGCATTTATTTTTGCCTGCCTCTCCTTCACTTGCTAGCAGTGCTTTTCTTGTCTGCTCTTGTCTCCTTCTCCCATCTTACCCATCCCCTAACTGGAAACCAGTTGCCTTTGAACCAGGTGGAGCATACCTCCAATGCACAGCAGTGAACCACAATCCCATGCTGGTTCAAGATGGCTCACACAGCTGCTCTGTGAGCTTCTCTGAGCCTGGGAGACAGGTGTTGTTTGCTACAGCTCAGAGGGACAGACTTGAATTTTCCCAGCAAACTCTTGCAGCCAGCACCACTGAAGCTCAAAAGCACCCTTGGGATCCATAGTTCAGTCATTTTAAAGGTGAACTACGCAGAAAGAAATGTCCTGGCTCCATCATGATGTGTGCTGTTAAGTCACTTTGTATGTATTTCTTCTGCTTCTGGCTTTCCTTATGCTAAGACAGTTGTCTGTCCCATCCTTTCCACCTCAGCACACAAAGAAACCTTGGGCGCAGTGTGAACATGCAGTTGTTTCCATGCAAATAGCTCTTTTACAGGTTGAGTTCCAACTGCACATAGAGCATTTATTTCCAGTGTCTGTCCTGTTCTTTGTGCTGGGGAGGTAGCAGGAGAAGCAAAGCCAGGCGAGGAAGGGATGAAAAGCCCCACCACTTGTAATCAGAGATGGTGTGATGTGTTGGTGGTACTGATGTCAGAAAGAGAAAGTCTTTTTAGCTGCCTCAGTACAATTCTCATTCCCACCCACTCAAGCAGGAATTCCCAAAGCCTTTTATTCAGTATAATAAGAAGTGCAAGGAATTTTTTGCTGCTGCAAAGTTTGCATGCATGCAAAACAGTCTTCCCCCTGGGTGAGCATCCTTGGAGGTTTAACGTCAGAAGAGTGCTGGCAGCTGCACTATGGTATCTGCCAGCCCCCAAGCAGTCATGTACCTGTTCTGCAGAAAGCCTTTGGGAGAGAAGGGAGAAAGATATCTGTATATTCACGGGTGTGCCAGTGTTGAGGAAAGTGAGTGTATGGCATGGATTGGCAGTCACTGTGTAGCTGCAGACTGGTTTCCTGAATCAGTGTGAGTTTAAGGCCAACATGAATGCTGAGGTTAGGACTGAGTTGTACTGCAACACCAAGTAGGCTGAAAATTTGGGAGCACCAAGCTGTCTAAAGGCACTATCTGTAAGCTGCATCTGGGGGATCCTGGACTCATAAGTCCATTTCTGTTACAGCTCAGCCCAAATTGTCATTTGTGTGGGGCCTCTTTCAGCTAGTGTAAATAAAGGGGGCACTTTGGGACACAGTGTGTGCAACTCTGCATTTCTTCTTTATCCTTAAGGTCCCTTTAAAGTCCCCTATGAAAGATAGAGGCTGGTAGGTGTTTGCTTGATGCCATCACTCCAGCATTTTTACTGCTTAGCCTGTCCTTCTACAAGGTGCAGTGCTTCTTCAGCTCACGTCTGTCTGTGAGAGGTTTGTAACTGCAAGGGAGGGCTCGTCCCTGTGCCCTGCTGTCTGTAGGGAACAGGGAGATAACCTGAGTGTACTCATGTCCCCAGATTAAGATCCATAGCCTGCTAGAATTCGCTTCATCTGAGGGCACTAGGTACTCTGATGTTTAATTGAGCTCTAAGCCTGAGCTTAGCTAACGCTCATAAAGTCTTTGCTGCTGGCTGATTTTTTTTCACTTCTTGATGCTGTCTGAAGATGAACGTTTGTTCTCTTTTGTTTTCTAGAATGTTGTTATATCTAGTGCAGCTGAAAGGGTAAGTCCCAGTTTATTTTTTTTTTTTTTGTAAGTCAGAACAATTTGAGGATTTATCTGTGGCTGAAAATGAGCTTTAATCATACACTAAACATATAAAAATTGTGATTTTCAGTGTGATTGCCATCTTGTGGGTTTTTTAATCAGTCTCGTTCACCAAAGATTTATATTGTGGCGTTTGGGATATTTTTTTTGTTTGGTTGGGTGGGGATTTTTTTTACTGCTGTGGTATCTTCCATGACAGTTTTCTCCCAGATGGGGACTCTGTTTTCCAGAACAGTAATATGTGTTTGATTTTCTAGTGCATCTTCAGCAGCTTGCTATTATGTAGCATTTAATTTTGCCTTCCTGATAGCCCTGTCCTGCCTGCTTACATTTTTGTCTTCCTGCGAGAAAGTGCATGCCCACATAAAACCTTCTTCGTTTTGTTTTAGCCTCTAGAACTACGAGGTCCTTATGATGTGGCTAATCTGTATCCTTTTCCCAAGTCAAAGACAGCAATTACTATTAATATGTGAAAGTTCAAAGTGGTTTTGAAATACTTCCGTCCTTTACACTCCTTGAACTTTACACAGCGATGCTTGTTGGTGACCAATTCAATGAATCAGGGCTCTGAGTGGGTGTGGAAGGAGCAACATGAGGTGGTCATGGGGTGACATGAGCAGTCACTGTAAACAGTGATGTCTGTGTTCAGCTACAGGTATGTTTTGTTGTGATAGGCATTGATATTGTGTGGGTGTAAGTGGAGAAATGAATAAACCCCACAAAAATCTGTGGACACTGGGAACCAAACCAGAAATTATTGCTTGTGTTCCTCAAGGTGCCCCATCTTTTGCAGAAGAAGCTATAAAATCATATTTATGTTAAGAAAGAAAAAATTCCTATCTGAGTGCTGGTTACTTCTGTTCTGAATTTTCCACTGCTTAGTTACATATGTGCTTTTAAATAAGTGGTTGTATTCTAGAAACCAAGGAGCGTGTCTTTTCTCCCCTTCTTTCGGGAATTTGGATGCATTTTTACTACTCTCTCCCACTCCCTGCCCCACAAGCACGAATCTGGACTGTCCCTTAGAAAGAAGGAGCGTGCTCTTGAGTCGTGAGAACTGTGTGGGAGGGTGTGTGGCCTGGAAGGATTTTTACGCACAGCATTTCCTTCCCTCTTAAAAAGAGCAGTCAAGCTCAACCCAATTAACATATCTACTCTGGTGTCATCCCTGCTCGAGGTGGCTGGGAACTTTTCAGCATGATGCTTTTGTATCAGACCATGCCCCTTCCCCAAAACTGAAATTTTCAATGGGGTAATTGTGATTATGCATATCAAAATGTTCCTGTGTTGACAGACTTTCATTTTCAAAAGTACAGCTTCTTTCTGGAAAAAAGCAATGCTGCCAGGAGCTTTCCAGGAGCGCTGCTGGGTAACTGCAGCCAGGAGAACTGGGTGCCTCAGTTCCCTGCCTCTGGGTAACCTTATGCAAAATGTCACTTTGAGTTATTTGCCAATTCCCAGTTATTTGTAGAGTAAGCAAACCTATCATGCAGACAGACTTCCCTATTCTGTTCGTTCCTGTGTGTGTATTTTGATCCTGAACAAAGGTGACAGAGGTTTGCTGTTTGGCCTGTCAGAAAGTGAAGCCAAGGCAGCCGTGTCTACCAACTGCAGAGCCACAGTGCTTCATGGAGGTAAGTGGAAAGCACATGCAAGCTCGTTTAAGTAGCGCATGCATTTGTTAAAACTAAGTTCATGTTAATGCCTATGTTCCAAGAGGTCTGCGACATTATAGAGCAAGTCACCTTGGGGTTTTAGCTGCCCCGTCCAATGCGTGAAGAGGAGCTTGTGTGGCAAGGGTGTTTTATTTTCCCTTGTTGCCATGTTAGCAAATCAGTGGCTGAACTGATGGTGCCGTCTGTACCAGAGTACTCACTTAACTACGTTAATGAGTCATAAACCATTTAGCCAAAACACACATCTGCCTGTTGTGCTTCCTAGTGAAACTGTCCCTTGTTTCAGAAAGGATTGAACACTGATGAGGGATGACACCAGCAGATACTACATCATTGACTTCAAGAAAATCAGGATGCATATGTTTTGTGTTTATCCTCCTGCAGCATGAGTGCAGAAGCAACCTATGCCATGTCCCTTTCTGATGCTTTATTACGTAATCTATTTTAGACTTACTCTTTATGTGGAGCATTTCAAACTTGATGCAAAATCAAATACCCTGAGTGTTTACTGCTTAGAAAAAAATGTTACATATAGTGTACAATGGCTTGAAGTGTTTTGGTGAAACAAAACTTGCTTCCTCATGCTCTCAGCAGAGGCACCTCACAGTAGCTCTCTTCCACTTGCCCATTTTTAATATTAAGAAAGTGGAAATTTAGCTTGTGACTCCCTGCACTGGAAATCAAAAAGTTTCCTGTTTATTTTGTGTCCCGGTGTCACTGCAGCAAAGAGCCACAGTTTGCGTTCCAGCAATCGATTCAGACCGTTGCTTTCCACTGTGGCACCAATTTCATCATTTCTGCCCTCCCTTTCACATGCTTATTTATTGATTCTTAATGTTTCTTGATATTTGTTGTTTATTTTGATAATAATCAGAATATAAAAGGCAGTTTAACTTTGACTGAGTAGTTGCATGAGGCTCTTAATTTCTGCCTCTGTCAAGGTTTTTTGGGTAGGTATGATTTCTAGTCACCTTCCCAACAACTTGAGTTGCTGTAAGTTTCAAATGCACAGTAGGGTTTGGTTTGTATCTCTTGTTTCAGAGGAGGTGGGGCTTGAACCTGCTGTAATTTACAGCAGCAGGTAGCTTTGATCTCTTGGAGAGGGCATTTCTGTGAACAGGGTCCTCCTCCAGCCTTTTACTCATCTACATAGAGACAGTGTGTTGGAAGAATTTTTGTCAAGTTTATGTGCAATTTCTCAAGACTGTCATCTATCTCATCTGTGAAATTAAATAGCAGATGTCATTTCCCTGTCCCCCAAAGAATACTAGCCCAGAATAAGTCAATATATTTTGGCAAGGTTTTTGTAGAGCCCCTTCGCTAACAGAGTGTAGGGAATCTCTTCTACCTCAAATTTTGCAGGGAAGGGTCCCACCAGTAGTATGAAATTGGATTGGGCTCACTAGGTTGTTTGGCAAACATGAGGAGTTTGATAACATCACACAGTAGTATTTTATGGTAATGCTGAGGGTTCTGTAAATAAAATGTTCTTGAATTCTGTAAAGCCACTTGGTATGTATAGAGGAGCCTCTGCCAATATAATTGTGCCAGCGTAGTCTGTTTAAGAAGCCTGGGGTATGTGAATACATTTTTTTATTTCTTTTTTTTTTAAGAGCAGTAAGTTTTGCTTAGAAATTCTTTTTACAATGCTTTGAGAACGTGTCCTTCTGTGGCTATTGAACTGATTAAGCCTGGTTTCCTATGGTATTATGTGTCTGCAGCCCCTCAACCTCTGCAGACCTCAGTTTTCCCTTATGTTTGATGTAGTTCTACACCCACTGTTGGGTTTCCCCACTCCATAATGCAGCGTATCCCCAGCTGCCTGCCCTTGCAGGTTGCTTACCTGCTGTGTGTGCTGGCTGGCTGACAAATATGTTGAACTGTGCTTTGGGGCATGGACACCTGAAATGAGTCTGCGTTAAATGCATTAGTGTCATTTATATATTCCAGAAACTCGGAAGAGTGCCTGTGGGGTAGTGTACACGGTGAAGAAGCCTCGAAAGGTTGAGGAGGAAGAAGCAGCACTGCCAGCCTGCAAAAAAGCTAAGACTCAAGCTTGAGGACTGAACCAGTTGTCAGCAGGAGCCTCCATCCCTCTTTACCCAGTGTTGAGTCTTCCCCCATCCTCTAACCAGGCCAGTTCCTCCCTTACTATTATATCTAGCTTGGAGAAGAATTATTCTTCTGGTGTTCAAGTGAGGAAAGCTGTGGGACTGACTGCTGCATGGTAATTCACCACATCTGAAAGGTCATCCTGGGCTTCTGGCCAAGGGCCGGAGACTGTCTCTCCACCCTGTCTTAGGTCTTTGGAGTCAGTGCAAACTCAACACAATGTCTAACATATGGAAATCTTCAGTTGTACAAGTGCATTCCTTTTTTATTAAAAAAGTTTCTAAGAATGCATGCGTTCAAAGTCTACCTATTATCGTTTCTCAAATTTTGAACACATCTGTACTAAACCTTACAACCACAAGCCAGTAGGTGAAGTTTACCTTCATGGGCTCTGAAGAATAATAGTGCAGTTAAAAAAACAAAATAAAAAATCTGCTTCCCATTCTGTTTTCTGATCAATAGCCATAAAGAAGATCCCAGGATCTGTCACTTGCTAGGAGGTATCTTGGATTTGTGTCACAGTCAGACTGACTGACCTGACCTGCCAGACACACATCCCAAAGGCCATCCCTGCCCTGCAGCTCTTAAACAGTAACATGAGGTGGTTACCACAGGTGGGAAGGAAAAGCCCAAGGTTACAGTGAACGTGTGCTCAGCATGGTATATTGCAGTCGCAGCATAACAGCTGTCTCACCTAGGCCTGAGCAGTCTCCACGTCACATCATTTTTACTGCATCATTTCCTTCTTTATGTCCTGGTCTGGCAGTGTTGTCTATGAGAGTGTTCATTTTGCTGCCTCCTGCGTTTCTGTTTTCCTTCCTGTTAATGCCTCAGTAAACCTAATCTCGCTGCCAAAAAAGCAATCATAACAGATTTATAATCAGCAGAGCATTTTCAGAGCTCTTCCAAATGTTGACTGAAGTTTTTCTTTTGATTAAACCAATATAAAAATTATGTAAGCTGCTGTACTCAAGATACTTTTGAGCCAGCTTTACTGTGAATATTCCAGTTCTCTCTTTGCATCTGACAAGATGAGAAGTGGAAGTTACAGCATTTAAAATCTTGCAGAAATCTTGCAGTGGGTCATCTCTGAGCCCTTAGTAAGTTGACTGAGCAGAATAGATTAAGTTCTCAGTAGTCTAACAGTACTATATAATGCTGGTATAAGTCACAACAACTTTTACTTCATTCAACAAATAATGAAATATTTTTCCTTTATGGTACTGTACTTGTTGACCTTGTGATTTGAGTCTGTTTTATTGTACGTATTGGGAATGTAATATATATACATGCATACATACAGTAGTTAGTCACTTATGGACATTATGGACATTCAAAATGATACTCTAACCAGAGAAGCAACAAAATGTGTTTATCTGGTGCAATTTTCTGAATGACACATTATCTTGCCTTGGCCGGAGAATAACCTACCTTGAGCATGACAGAAGTTGTTTGGTAACTAGCATATGGAAAGAACCTTTTGATTGCTAGAGATCCTTCTCGCTACTTGTTTGATTTGATTTTAAAAACTTACAGTCTGCATCTTTGCCCTTTAGATACAGTGCTCCAGGAACTGACTGAAAAGTTTCTTCTCCCCCAGTTTCCTGAAGTGCGTTGTTCTGGCCACTTCGGTGCCTGAACAATTGAACTGCTGCTCGGTTAGGATGACAAACAGACTGAGTCAGCCAGCACTGATGTCATTTCTGTTTCCTGCAAGGCATGCTCCCAGTGTCCGGGTAATTGTGCAGAAACAAGTTGTGAAGTAGTGGTTTGCAGAGAAGGGCAGCGAGCAGAGGTATGCCAGAATCTTTATGGAGAAGAGTGTTCACAAATAAAGCCTACAGCTGGCAAGGTGACGCTTGGGAGTTATGGTGCTTGTGTGAGGAAAGTCTCATCTGCCTAAAGCTGTTGGCCTCAGTCTAGGATAGCTGGCTGCAGACAGAATAGGCATTTCTTCTGCTTGCTCTTCTGCAGGGCTTCTGTAAATTCCCTTAGTCTCCAGAATTTGCACTCCCGTAGCAACTATTCATTGCTGCCCACTCCTGACCCTGCCTCATTGCCCGGGACATTGCTTTGGCCAGACTGTAAAGCCTGCTGGCTAGAAGCCAACTGACATGGGTAGATGAAGGTGTGCAGGAGCCGGTGGCATATTTTGCTGGGAAGCTACGCTATGGGGTGTTAGGATTTTAACTGAATGTAGCGTGTAACATCCCAATGAAATTGGACATTGATGTCCGTGCTGGCAGCACTGTTACTGTTCTGCTTCGGCTAAAGCAAAGGGAGAGGTGCTTGCTTGTCTTTCCTAGTAGGACTCAGCATCTCCCTTGGCTTGGCTAACTGAAGCTGTCTCGTGCTCCACATAGTAAGTACTGACTTGCTGAGAAACAGAGGTTTTAAGTCAAACTCAGTAATAAACCTGTAACTTTGTTTTGCTAGTTGCTCAAGTACTGTCCTTCTGCTTTTGTATATGTGTTTCCATTTAACAAAACAAGTAAGAGATGGCATTTATGTAACAGTGGCAGGGAGGCAGTTCAAGGGCTGGCTGCTCTAGGCAGCTGAGATACTTTTTTTTGAGTTTTTAAGAATTTTACAGAGGCCAAGATGGGAACTTCCTTTAAAGAGGCAGAATTATCCTGTGCGTGCTCACCACTCCATAAGTCACCGCAGCAAATAAAAAGAACCACTCTGTTTATTTAATCTGAAATAGATCAGTACAAAATGTACAGAAAAAGCAGTACAAATTTACAAATATACATAATCTGTTTTTGCATTCTTCAGTCACCAGACTTTGTCGTAGCCTAGCTTAAAAAAAAATCACATTCCTGATACTGTCTCCTCTGACCTTCATAACATTGCATCTGAATCCCGCAGTCCGAACAGTTACGTGGTAGTTGGAGGTCTGTCCTCGAGCTCTTTATCAACCACAATTGCCAAACCCTGTGTAAATGCCATTATTCAACTGCTTCTTTAAATCCACTTGGCACCTCAGTACACCTTCTTCCATTGCTCTTCCACATACCACCACTCATTTAGCATTATTTTAATAGAATTTGGCAGAGACAAGGCAACAGATCCAAGTATTTGCTGTTTAGAGTTGTTGGAAGGCTTGAGGGAAGTTGCTAATGTAGCTGGAAATACTGCCATCCAAGACAAAAGGATCTATGTTGCCAGCAAAGATTGCATTAGGATGTAAAGCTATTAAAAAAAAAGCTACAATAATATTGAGAATCATTAAAAGTGACGTTTAAAATAAATAAATAATAAATAGTAATAAATAAAGCCATTTTAGAACCAGTGGAATTTTAACACTCAACCAGCCTTTTAAAATAATTTCTTTGCATGTTTTCCATGAAGGTACCTCAAATAATTCAGTATCATAAATATTTTCAATGAAAATACAATGTTCAGGGCTATTTTCCTCCAGGTTCATAAGAAGCATTTAAAAGCAGCAAAAAGAGTGGTCTGGTTTCTCTCCTCAGAACTTGCTTAGATGGACACTCTTATAGGAATTGTCTTTCAGGCTGTTGAATATTTCTTTGGTGCCGTTCTGCCACTGAAGAACAAGATCCATAGGGGTTTTCCCTTGCTGGTTAAAAAAGCAGAGGAAGGAAGATGTAATTTCAGCCAGTGATTGTTGAGTCCTTTGTCCTTCCCTAAATGTTTGTACAGTGCATCTGCCTGGTGTGAGACCCTGCTGCGTGCGCAGGGCCAGAGTTACTCTCACCTCCCTGAGATGGGAGTCCTGCTCTGCAGATCTGGTCCTAGTCGTGGTCGTGGTCAGACTCATGACAAAATTTCCCTGGGTTTCAGTGGGTCTAAGCTGTGTTAGCAAATGCCATGACTAGCACAGCATGCAGGTATTTCTTTTGATCTAGTTTAAACCAATTAGAAATACATCTAGCTGAAACCTCAATAGGACACTCTTCCGTTTAATTGAGAACTCAGATAAGAGTTTGTACTGGTTTAATTAGGTTATGAACCACATCTAAATTAAACGGGAGTAACTTGTGTGTGCAGACAGAGCCTGAGCGAGCAAGTCTTTGGCCTTTGGGGCTGTACCTGTCATCATTTTCATACCCTGATGAGGGATAATGCTGCTTCAGAGAGCGTGGGCAGAAAGCAGGGCGTACCACGTGTTGCAGTGGCTGTTTTCTTCCTTGCCCCCTTATTTGATTGATTGCCAATCAGTCAAAAACATTGACTGGCATTGGTAAAACCCACTGTCCATCCCACTGCTGCTTGGTTTGGGTTTGGGAGAAAGGGTCTGTGGTGTGCTATGCTTTAAACCAGTGTTCACAGTGCTCCAGCAACCAGCTTGCTGCTGCTGCAGTGCCTATGAACAGAATCGACTCTGGGGCTTCTTAAATTGAAGCTCTGCCGAGCCACAGGGGTTTGTTGCCCAATGGTCAGGTTAACAGCCAGTCATCTAGATGTAGGGCTTGGGCTTGTCATCAGCTGTGGGCTTAACAGAAAGGAGATTTCTCTGACAAGCCAAGATCTTTGTTTTCTCAGCAGCGGTGCAGAGAGCAAGTGTCTGTTGTATCTTTTCAATATGTGATAATGTGTAATTAAAATAAGTCATAGAAAGATGTCATGTTGTTTTAAGTTGCAGCTGATGAGTTCTGGTTTTAGAAGAGCTACTGGTTTTTCCTCTTCTCCCTGACCTCACCCAAGTTACACTTTCCCTGTGTCAGCTCTGCTTTAATTAACTCTGCAGCAATTTAATTAAGTCTGTTCACAACAGTCTCTCCCAGCCTTGAAACCTATGAAACTGCTCTGAAGGGAAACTTATCCTAGAGCGTTTTGAATTACTGCTTTTTTCTAATATTACTTACACAGTTCTTTATAGTTAAATCTGCTCCATACAGAATCAGAAGCCTGATCATTTTGTAGCGGTTCAGCCTTACAGCGTCGTGCATCGGTGTGTCTCCTTCCTAGGGGCGCAAGACATGGACCACAGCATCAATCTCACCAGTCCCACACCACAGTCCAGCCCCAACCATGTAGCCGGGGATTTTTACAGGCAAGTGGAACTATTGAGGCAGACAGCAGCTTGATGCTACCTGATAGCTGACAGGTAAGAAGCTGTTGGTACTTACTCTGTCTCTGGCATTGAGATCTGCTTCACAGGCGATGAGGTGCTCCCCACAGTCATACTGACCCGTTCTCACAGCCACGTGCAAAGGGGTGCTGAGCAGCTGAGAGGTGGGAGGGGAAAGCAATCAGTGGCATGGAACAGGTAAAAAAAGCTTCAAGAACAGCTGCCAAAATTGCTTTTCATCTCCAATTTAAAAAGCTGCAGAGTCCCCAGAGCAAATACCTTGTCTCTTGCATTTATGTTTATCCCTTTGTCCAGTAAGACTTTCAGAACATCCAGGTTCCCCCCCCGGCATGCCCAGTGCAGGGCTGTAGATTCAAGCTGCAGCAGGAAAAGCAAAAGGAAAGGAATTTAATTCATGGTTTTATTAAAAAAAAAAAAAAAAAAACAAAAAAACCCACAACAAACTATTTTGATCAAATTTCTAAATGAATCCAAAATCATTTTCATGCAATTTAACCTAAAGCACTTCACTGTGATTACTGAGTTGTTTCTAGTAACAGCTTTTCTTATTTTGCCCTGATTTCTTTACTACTGTGAGTTTCTCACTCTTCACACTCACTGCATATTGCTCTTAAAGACAGAGATCTTGGCAGTGCTGCTGTGAGAAAGGATGTGTTTTGTCTATTCTGTGAATTTAGACGTTATCTTCAGCCAGATATCTGGCTGGTATGTGCTAGTTAATATTTTTTATTCAATGCCTTTTGGGTTCTAAAATGCATAGAAGATGAAACTCAAGGGAAATAATCGTTCTTTCTTTAAAACAAACAAATTTATGCAGGTTCACAAAGTGAATTAGAACCTTTTTCATCTGCAAGATTCATCTTCTCTACCCTCAGTTCTGCTAGGACAAGTGGAGTGTCCCTTGAAGGTCTCACTTTGCCTGTCGTTCCTCCTGTTTCTTACGCTTTCCGTGAGCGCTGATGGGTTAAGCAAGGGGGAGCAAGCCGACTGTTTAGCAAAGGGACAAACTACTAGGAGTGGAGAAACAAAAAAAAACCCCAAAACAGCTGCAGAAGCTGTTGATACTCAGCTACCCTCATGGCTGGCATTCCAGAGGAGCAGGGGTTGAGTGCAGCCTTGAAATCCTGGTGGAGAATGCACGCACTGCGCGTAGCCCGGGATATATGCGTGGGAGCGATATCTCCACCACCTGCTAGCAGGCTGAAGTGGTAGCCTGACCTCAGCTCTCTTACCCTACGTTAGGCTTTGTTGTTTGTGGCAGCCTACTGGCCAGCATGTTCCTCCGCTTCCTGTGTTTTTCCAGCAACCATTTTGGCAATGGGAGGCAGACACCCCCTCCTGAAACCTCTTCTCAACAGTGTTATTTTAAGGATAGACTTACAAGATGTTGTAAGGCCTTTTAATGCTCCTCTTCTATAAGAAGCACTACTATAAGTGCTTCTCTTGGCACTTAGAAAACAATGAGCAGTTTTTTGACAGAAGTATGAATTGATGTGCATACCATGTCTTTCTGTTCAAGCCGGGCTCCAGCTTCCACCAACTTCTTCACCACTTCTAGATGTCCTTCAGAGCATGCCCTGTGCAATGCAGTGCGTTTGTACTGGCAATCAAAGCAGTGCAAAGTCAGATATTAAATATGGCACAGAGAGGTATCTTTAAGTCTTTTCTCCCCTCCTCCCTAGGATGATGGCAAATACATACTTTATGCTGATTCATTTTCAAGAGCTAATACTTTTGAGACCTGAAATCTGCTAAATTTTAATAGCATCGTGATAGCTGAGAGCTGCCTACCCAGCATTTTAAAGGGTGTGAGAAATACCTGCAGTATGGCATTCAAATTTAAAATTATGCCTGTTGAGTTCCCCCATCCAACATGCTATGCTGTGGTTTGCAAATGCAGCTCATGCATTATGGAGTATGAGGGCAGGCAGCATCACTTTTTTTGTCGTTATGCAGGCAAATTTCTTGTCTATTCATGTGTAGCATTGGATGATCACCTGTTACAGAAAATCAGGGTCTCCTGGACAGGAAAAGCTTGCTTTTAAATAATAAGAGCCTTCTGGGGTAATATGTGAAGGGTCTTAGTGGTCCCTTTATCACTAGAAAACTTGATATACAGAACTTCCAGCATTTATTTACTTTCCCCCACCCTTTTTTCTCCTCCTAAGTGTGGAAGCTACAAAACCTAGTTGTAAAAGTTATTTTTGCTCTGTAGTGACCTCTATTCTGCAGCTTGCTTTGCAGTAAGAAGGAAGATTGTACCTCATCACAGACATTTGGATCCCCTTTGTCTGACAGGTATTTTTCGATTACTGGCAACTTATTCTCCAGTGCAGCTCTAAAGAATGTGGGTATATCCACTGGTCCTGTCTGATGGAAAGAAAGAAACAGGGCATAAGTGTGTGTGGCGCAAAACCCCATCAATGCTTTCCCAGAAGAAGGTGCTTTGAAATAACTTACAAGAACTTCTGGTTCAGGTTCCTTTAAAACAGGTGCTTTAACTTTCTTGCATTTTTTCTTCTTCCTCAGCTGAATAATTTTTTCAAGATCCTCCAAGTTTTCAAGTTTTGACCTGTCCTCTAATTTCTTCTTCTTCAGCTGAAATAAATCAGGGAAGCCAGCAAGGTGAGCTGAGTGTGACCACCGCTGCCGTTCAGAGTGGCAGGACAGCGTGTGATACTATTTCAGCTGTGAATTCAGCTAAGACTGGATGAACTTTGAAATGAGCAGTCTGTTTTTTTACAGCTAGGGCTAATTGACCACTAGAACAAGTTACTAAGTGTGCGAGAAATTCTACATCATCTGTAGTTTTTCATACACCGTTGGACCCCTTCCTAAATGCAGGTACAGCCGTACGTTGTGGGCTGGGTGGCATTAATTTTTGGTCTGTGTTAGGCCAGGAGTCAGAGCAGCACTGCAGCCCCTTCTGGCCCAACAAATTAAGAAATTGCATTTCTCATGTGCAGCTGACGAGAGCTGGGAACCCCCTACCATTTTAGCTGACTTCCACCGAGCATCTTTTCTTCAACCACCTTTGTGATGCAGCCCCTCATTTATTGTAACCAATCCTCTTTGATGAAAAAAATACCCTTAAGTGAAGAGGAAGATTTATACCAATCTTAACATTGCAGTCAGCAAGTGTTACAGTTTGGTAAGCTGCAGAGAATGTCCTCTGTGTCCTTGGAGGGGCAGTTCAAGCCAGCTTGTAAAAAGCATCCCCGCATGAAGTCGGCGTGGGGCACTGCTAACATCAAGGGCAAATGTGTTGCCTGAACTGAGATCCCAGGTACTGTGAGGTGTCCGTGGCTTCAGAAGGGGAGTTCACAAACAAGGGGTAACTCAAGGTGAATACAGGTGACAGATTCTGTCCCACAGTGGTGTTAAGGTAAATACATTGGTGAGACCCTGTCATATGGTATACATTTTTTTTTCAACTGAATTCTTTTTCAAGTTATTTCCACCTCTTCTTTTTATTGTTCTCTGCATTTAGGGTTTGATCTGTAGGTCATTGACTTTATGGAAAATAAATAAGTTGGCTGAGGGGACTGTGGATCAACCAGAAACCCAAATAGTTCTTAGGACCTTGTTTTGGAGGAACTCAAAAAACCTCTGTAGCAAGTATTGATATCTCTGTTGAAGGTGAAGGTCAGTAGTGTTTATTTAATATTTCTGAGGCTCACTTTCCCACCCTTCTTTTCTCAACAAAGTCTTATGCCCCCTGCTAGTTAAACCTTTTCATTCCCAAATCACTTTAAATTTTTAGGCCAGTTGGTTGCTTATTCACCAAAGACTGTAAGATGTTACAGCTACTGTATTTTTTGGGGAAAAAATCATCAGTTCTTTTGGCTATAGAATTGTCATGCTCCAGGCATACAAAATGGTACTTTTCTGTAGACCAGTACCACTTTCATTTGTAATTGATTTTCCCAAATGTGCTAGTAAGCATCACACAGTGTTTCATAAAAAGAATATTTTCAAGGTAGATAAGGCTTCTGGCTACAGAAATGCCCTCTTACATCTTTCTTGGGTTAGTTATTTTGGGTGTCAGCCATTAGGTGTGCAAGCTGGAGGTGTTTCACTGGCTAGGATTGCTCCCCGCCCCGTACTGATGGAGCAGCAGGGAGCCCCCAGGGTTTCCATCAGACTTTACAGGGAGAGTTTTGGGTTCTGCTTCACAGTGTTACTGCCTGCACCCATAGGCTACAGGAGTCAACAGATCTCCATGGCCTTCAATGGACTTTAAACCAACCTCCTTTGGTCGTGATCTCCCAAGGGTTCATCTAGCTCACCATGCATGTATTTCTAGCTTAGAAAGAAGGCAAAATTTCAAGAGCTGCAGCAAAGAGTGCATGCAAGATGATAAAAAGCCAAGCACAAAACCCAGGAGCCTACCTCTGCTGCTCGTTTTTTCTCCTTCTCGTAAGCCAGATCACCTCGGGTCAGTGAGTGTTCAGAGACTGTCTTTAGGTCCTCCTGCTTCTCTAATCTTACAGCAGCTTCATACTCTCCATTTTTGAAGTCCTCAGGGAGGAAGCTGCCAGTCTCTTTATCGTCTGCTTTCTTCCCAGTCACCTGTAAAAGCAAACGTGATCTAATGTAAGTAGCAGTTTCATGAGTGCAGTATCCACCCCCTGGGAGCATGGATTACCGAGGGGCTAATTGCTTGTCATTCCTGTCCTGCTCTAGGAGTGTGTGACAGACAGAGCGCAGACCTCGTTCAGCCTGCGCCTGGATTAACTGTCTATGCGGACGGATACGGCAATCTCGCTTGCAGGCATGCAGCAACCCCCCTTGGCATCTTCGGGGCTTGGATCACGATCCGTGAGGCCAACTCACAGTCGGCTTCCTGCCTGGCAGGGGCCGAAGTGCTGCTGTACTGGAAAATGCCAGAATTGGGAAGAGCATCCTTTTTGTTCAGGGTTTTCTTGTTCGTTCGCTTGCCAGAATGTGTGAGGCTCATCAGAAGGCGCTAAAAGGCTGTGGTGGAAAAAGCCGCCCCGACCAGCCACCAGCACCCTGTGAGTGCTGAGCCGGGGAGCTGAGCAGGTAGAGTGGGAGGAGAGGCTTTCTTCCTTGGCACCTTACGGTTTTATTGAAACACATCCGATGCAGTTAAATCAGGTTGCCGAGTAGTTTCAGGGCTGGTTTTACCCATCGCTGTCAGTACCAAAGTCCCCGTTTACAGCACTCGGCAAAATGGTGCTGTGCGGCAGCGCGGCTTTCGATAGCTTTCACAAATACTTCTGATGCTCAATTAAGGGTGTACAAAGAGATAACCTGTGAAACTTGGTAGAGGCTGTTGTGTATTTTGAGAGTGTTTCAGTAAATTCATGTGGCCTGGACTGCCTTTCCCTTCAATCACCTTGTAAAAATGTGTGTGTTATAACGTTTAACGCTAGAGGAGCTGCCAGGGCCTTGCCAAAGAGCGTAGGACAGCACTGACTAGTCAGGCTGCATGGCAGTTGCATCTTAACAGAGCCATCTGCAGTTTCTGCTTGATGTTCCAGTGTTTCACTGGATCATTCCTGTTTTCCCAGTTTATTGATCAAATCAGGCTTTCTTAGTGTGAACCCTGCAGCTAAATGTCCCATTACTTGTGGTCTGGTTTAGACATTATTTTTCAAAGAGTTGATAGACCATGAAGAGCAGTGGATGTAGGAACTGTTAGTTTATTATTAGAAAATAATACTATAGCTGAACTGGTTTTTTAGTATTAGAAAATACTTCTGTTTCCCTGCATGGATACCTCTTCCCAGTCCCTTACTAGATTGGAATTTACTCAGTGTGATCATAAACTTAACATCTTCTAGAAAAATAAAAATTAAAATCAAGGTCAAAGGAAAACACATAGCTAAATTTTGGTCACTCCCTTCTTCCTGGCGAACTATGTTCTGATGCAAAATCCAAACAGCTATGTAGTTGTGTCAGTGGTGAGCCCCCTTCCCAACGAAAAGTTAAAGTGAGAATATAATGGGATAACGTACAGTATATACAGGGTTTGCACCTAGAGAACAGCAGTGCTGGTAACCTGTTAAATCGCCTCAACAATCCACAAAGGTTGTCTCTCTGCCTGGTATAAGAAAAGGAATTGTGAAGAAATGAAAGAAGATTGTACCTACCAGCTCTTCTACTTTCATCATCATCATATTGGCTGGTGTCTGAAGGTTGTACTCCTGTATGGCTGAAACTCCCAAGTGCTCAGGCCGGCTCTGCGGGGACCGCCACGCTAGCTTTGCTTATATATCTTTGGGAGAACTGTGCTTGAATGAGATAATCTTCCAACCTGGGAATCCAAGTATGCTCCTTGGGCTTGCCAGCTGAGAGGTAGGCTCACGCTCATTCCAGACATGTTAACGAGCCAGATCTGGTGTCCGGGCAGGGAGGGGGGCGTCAGTCGGTTGGGCGAGGAGGGGTGAGCCTCACAGTCTAACCACACCGAGTATGTGAGTCGGAATGAAATGTGACCTCATCGTCGCTTTGGCAGTGACTGCACCGCTCAGCAATGCGAGTCATTCGGGGTGCCCAGTGCCCACTAGGACAGCTGTCTGTTGATAGAGCATTATAACTTCATCTTTCTCTTTTTTTTTTTTTTTATAACTGACATTCAGATGACTGTAAGACACTGGAAAGAGTAAGTGGTTTATGTGCAATAGTCGTAGTAATATCCTCCTGATAAATGGATTATGACCCCTTAAGTCTCGGAAAGCCATTCTTTTCACTGCTATTTATTCTTGGATGATAAACAGTTTTAGGGGAAAGGATTTTTCTCATCATGATGGCAGTCTTCTATATTTGTTGGAAGGAATTCTCTGAAGGGATTACTGAGCCAGAATGATGTCTCTAGTGCTAAAAGGGCCTATGACACGGTAAGTTACAATCAGTGTAAGATCTCAAAACAGCAAGCTTTGCATTTTTCTGGGACTTTGTCAGTGATCATAAGCAGAATAATAAATTATGTCCTATTATGCCAAAAAACCCTAAAACTAATACTGTTTTCTCAGGTAATATTTTCCTTTTGGATATGAGATAATAGGGGCACAGAAGTGATTTGTTCATTTTTGGAGATAAGATGGGATACAGGCAAATACATATACAGGTGATGTGTGTGTTTTGGGGAAAAGGAGTTATTGAGTCCTTTGGAAAAGCTTTTCTTGTGCTGTGAATCAGAGCAGCCTGGAAGCAGGAGCATGAACATCAGCAGAAGGCAATTTTATAAAAGGAAGATGCACTAATCCTTGCATTTAAAGAGTGTGGATAAATGCCAAGAAAAATCAGTTCTGCAATGCTTGGAGCTCCTCTCTGGTATAGGCCTGACTGTAGGCATGCAGGTCACCTGGCTGAAATGAATACAACTGCTCAGGTGCTTCCAGTACAACATGTACATAAATGCTTCACCAAATGGAGAACTATCTTGGGTGTTGTTTATATCATTAGCATCATTAACGTGCTGCGTTCCTGACATTGACCTTTCAAGGTGTCTCTCCTCTGAACTATCTCCCAGTAATCTGAGTACATCCAAACTTGTCTTCTAGTGCCCATCATACCTATGCCCTCCCTTTCCCTGAAATGAAGCTGGACATCAGGTGGTTCCTTTACTACTCAGAATATATATGACATTAGAGGATGAGCCCCAGAACTAAAATAGAGTATGTGGCAGCAAGAGAACCTTTCAGAACATTTTTTTCCAAACCTAAGTGCAGCCAGGCTATCATTCCCCCCAAGTGGTATGTCCTGAATCACTCTACCAGGATTTTTTTCACAGCAGTTTTGTACTCCTGCTGTATGTCTCTATGATAAGAGGCAGCTCGGTTTAGCTTTTTCTTGTTTACAAATGTGCTCTAACTGCTTATCTTGGTCTGTTTTGTTCTGTGACACTTATTTGGGAGATTGTCTTGAAATCCATAGCCCTAACAGGACAGCTGCAAAGACTGCTTCTGGTTTAGTGGAAACAGATCACAGCAGAGACCTGATGCGGGAAGAGAAATGTAGGGGTTTGCTTTATAAACAAAAACTGTTTAAAAAGCTGTGAAACTACCTCTGGCTCCATTGTATTTGAAGCTTACTTTTCCTTTTTTTTTTTTGTTTTTCCTTCTTCCTCTTTTTTTAAACAGCCTGATACATAAACCTGACTCAGCAAAACCTAAACTGGAAGGTTTAAGCGGATAGATCTTCCTCTGCAATTCGTATGTAAATCCAGAGCCAGAGCAGCTTTACAGGAAACCTCAGTGTTCTGAGGGGAGACACCAACCCACTTCTCACATCATGAGTGCTACCAAAAAAACCCGGCTTATTTAGAGATAATTCAGTAATTATCTTTAAAACATCCCTTCCCTGATGACTAAAAGAATAATAGAGAACAGAAAAGAATCTTCCTTGATTATCCTGAGTTTCTGGGTGAAAATGGCAGCACACAGAAACTCACTTTAACCAAAGGCTGGAATTTAAATCAACCTAATGGTAAATGGTTTTAAGCTAAATGTCATGTAAACTAAGGTAACCCCACTGAAATAGTAGAAATGCACTGATTCAGATCAGCTAAGACTCATGGCTTATCGCTGTTGCTTAATATTGGAGGGGGAAGTAGTATAATGAGCTTGCAACCTTGTGCTGGACTGTAACCACTTACTCACCTTTCAACAAGTGATTTCTCATCAAGGTGGTAATAGCAGATGGTCAGTGGGAGATGTGTAACAGGAATCTGAACAACTCTTGCCGCTCCGCTAAAGGGTAAGGGCAGAGCAATGATCTGCAAGGTGTAAGGCAATCAGATATTGTCACAAAAATACTTCACAGAGAAAAACACAAAAGAGCAGTAGGTTCAGCATGACAGAGAGAAACCTATATGGCACACTCTGGTCCCTGCTGTCAAAAGAGAAGTCGCTTGAATAGTGTAAAGAATTTTTGTAATTAATTTTTTGAAGAGGTTAATGGTACAGTGAAAGCATTGTGTGTGATGCAGATGATATTGCCACCTCCTGTCAAGTGTATTACCATCATGTTTTCAAATCTGTCACTGCTGTACTTGGCTATCTTACATTTTCCAGCACTCTGCCCTTGGCTCTGTCCTTGCATCTGAAGATGTTGCCCTTTGGAATGCTATTGTGCCTGGCTGTCCCTGTCCTTTTCCTGCTGCTAAATAAGTAAAGGCACAAAAATAATCAGTTGCTGGGGAGTGGTTATGCACCTAAGAGGGTGTTAATCCAGCAAACTATGTTCCATGTGTGTCCAGTCAAGGATTAATTCATATCCAAGGTACACGTAAGAAGCAGTAACCCTTAGTTTATTCCTCCTGGATTACTGATCTGTTGGTGTGTAATGGCTTGTTTATTTCTCAGTATGTGTGAGCATCCAGCATGCCTTACATATATACACATGCAGCAGGGCAGTAGAAGTGTATTGCAAGAACTGTATTTGTTTCCTCCTCTTTTTTAGCAGTTTGTTTTCCACGAAAGGCAGGAATCACTTTTATTTGTCTAACATATACTCTTTGACATTTACTGTAAAAAAGCAGTTTGAGTTAACTATAATATGCAAGTTATACTGCTTATGCTCTAACTTTTTCAACATAGTGATATATACGTCCGCTTTTTCTGAAGTGATGAGGGAATTGCTACAGCAACTGCCTAAAACAACTTGGAGACTTCTTATCAATGTATACTTTTGTGTATAAAACTGCTGAAGAGAAACACATTGTCTCCTTAGGGGGAAAAAAACCCACAAAATTACTTCACCTAGTAATATAAAGTTAGTTTTAAGTACAAAAGTAGAGTATGAGAAATTATTAAACTAAAGGATAAAGCTATAATTCCATTTCTTCAGATCAGTTGTTACCAAAAAACCAAGTCACAGTCTGGCAGGTTGCTGGTCTGGCCAGCACAGTCCTCTGGTGTCAAAACCCAAACGAGCGACGAGTCAATAATTGCATCACTGTCGGGCTTAAAAAAAACCCTCCTCAAATGACATTAGGGTTGAGGATTTCACATAATAGAAAAAAAAATACTGTGATTTCTATTTAAGAACGGATATGAATTTATCTGATGCCATGAGCTTTATCATGATGGCATTTGTATGACACGTGAATCTGGCTAATTCACCTTAATGGGTCTCGGCTAATGAGCAAGTGCAGCAGAACGCACCAGAAGCATCTGTTACCTGTGGATTTATCTGCTGGCTACTTGGCCTTCCCACTCAGCAGCGCAGGGCATGCTCCTGGTGCTGCGGCGCACACGTGCTGGTGCTCTGTCACGTAACCTCCGAGTACGGTTTTGCGTGGTCGAGGCAGAGCAGTGTTCCCTCAGCCGCTGCAAAAAGGCTTTTCTGTATCAACATTGAGATGTCCAAAAGGTTTCTGCCGTTCATAAATACTCCAGAACAACTCCAGGCCAGTCAGAGAAGGAAAAGTGCTTGAAGAGCTGCAGAAGAAGCTGTTATCCTTACAGTGAGAGCATGCCTGCAAATCCTGGTCGCTTGAGTCATGATCCAACAGGAACCTACGCTGGCCAGCTGCTCTGCAGTAAAGCATGGCCAGTGTTTTTGACTGGCAGCAAGGGAGAATTCAGCGTTACTCTAGACAAGCTATAACATTTTTAAACTTTATTTTTATTTGGAATTTCACATTGTCTAACTTAAAGCCCCCAGTTACTGAATCTTGCTGTACCTTTGCCTGAAGGCTCCTAAGTGCTCTCTCTCATCCCAGTAGTGCAGTGCCTTTTTCCTGTGTAAATTACAGGGGATGCTATAGTGTTGGGTGATACCAACATCCCTCTGAAATGCTACATAGCATGTGCAGGACTGTTCCTTGTTTATGCAGAAAACCCCCAGCTCCTAGCTGTCCTTCTCTCCGCTTACATAGCAAAAGCAGCAGCTCAGGAGACAGAGGCAGCAGTGCCAGGCTGCAGGGGCTGTGGGTGAGGGAGCAATGCTCACTTGCAAGTGGCTGCTTCAATTTTGGGAATTCCCCCCTGCAAAGGTGGCACATTTTGTGCGGGGCTGCTTACCAGCAGTGGCCAAATAACAATAACATCCAACCGTTGTTTTTCCCTGTAGTGTTACATTGCAGCACACGCTGAAGTAGTTATCTGACAGGATTCTCAAATCACTCTTCAGGCAGAATCAACCAAATTACAGTCACAACATGCGATAACAGGGAGGACCCTGGGAGGTCATCTAGTGTGCGTTTCTGCTCAAAACAAGATTAAAATTGAATTCAGGTAAGGTTGCTCGGGGTTTCATCCAGTCAGATCTTGAAAACCTCCACGTAAAGAGATTTCATAACCTCCCTGGCCATCCTGATCCAATGCCTGAGTATCCTTAGAGTGATATTTTTTTTCCTCCTTATATACAGTTGAAACTTCCCCTGTTTCAATTTATGATCATGGTCTCTCATCCTTTTCCCATAAATCTCTGTAAAGAGCCTGGCTCTGCTTTCTTTGTAAGCCCCTTGTAGGCTGCTCTTAGTTTCCCTGCAACCTTGTCTGCTGCAGGCTGAACAAGTGCAGCTCACCCAGCCGTTTCTTACACCGTAGTGCTCCAGCCCCCAACCATCTTGGGACTGATATTACATCGTTGTTTGGACACATGATGAAAACACTAAACAGTGTTGTACCAGGAGCTGATCCTTGTGGGAATCTGCTGGAAATAGTTCCATTTGTTACTCTCACCACTTTGCGATCTGTCAGTCAGCCAGCTTTTAATTCTTCCAAAGTGCACCCTTTTAATTCCATATAATGCATGCTTTTTATTCATACCAGCATATGAAGTGAAATGAAATGCCTTGGCAAGACCCAAGTAAACTGCATTAACATGAATGCTGCTCTCAACCAGACCTTTCGTCCTGTGGAAAGAGACTTGTTTAAAAAATCTGCTTTGCATCCAGCCACATAGATTGGCATTCGGTGCATCTAACGTGTCCGATTCTTTCTTGATAAAGCTTTGGTTAACCCTTCCCCCTGTTTTCCCAGAACCAAGTCAGGTCAGCCTGCCTATTGTTCTCTTTCATCATTTTAAACCAGTCAAAATATCTTGGGAGCAAAGGAAAACCAAAAAAGGAGCTTCTCTGCTTTGCTGGCACTGAGGCAGGCCTGTGAGATCTTTGGATGCAACCCAAGCAGATGCTCTACCTCAGGGACATTCCTCCTCAGGGAGCATCCTTGGGAATAAAAGGGACCTCAGGGAATAAAGGTGAGAACGAATCGGATGGATTGTGCTTAAAACTATGAGAATATTTTCATAGGACATTGATTTTGTAATCTCTTAGCGAAACAATAGTATGTCACAACACTGGTATAATACGTGCACCCGGGCATAGCAGCCTCTCTCTTTCTCATTTATTGAAACCGTATCCTCTATAATGTTAGAAACAGGTTGAGAAGATTTTGGAAATCACCGTTACCTGGAAAAAACAACCTTTTATGGTTTTTTTGTTTTGTTTCTAACATATTGCAATTAAAATGTAAATGCATAAATCTGTTTCACATTAAATTTGATGAAAAGCTTCTTCTCTCCTTTCATGAGATGAGGTTTCACTGGCAGTGAGGTATTATTGGATTTCTATCCAAGCTGTTTTTAACAAATATCTCCTTTGATTGCCATAATACCAGTGAGGGTGGAAAAGCATTGATGCAACTCTGGAATTACATTATACCATATTACGTTGGTCATCCTCTTGGGGCTAGAGGGTAAGTGTTTCTGTGACTGCCAACACAGATGGAAGAATCAATTTTCTCTTTTTTATCAATTTGTTACAGGTGCAGTGCATATACTAAAAAATGCAATTTGAGTTTAGTTTTAGAGAATAGAGTAATTCAAAGCCAAACAAACAAAACCACACACACACACACACACCCCAAACCCATCCTTTCCTCTGAAGTATCAAAGTCAGAGGCAAATTTATGTCAGATGATGAACTTGGAAAAAGCCTTGTGCCCTTCTGTAACACCCAGAAGTTTTACAGGAGTCTGTTACACTGCTTTGGCATGGGATTTCTGTATTCTGTTTTATTTCAGGAGAAAATGTAGGGAATGCATGAAAAAGGAGGAAAGAGGAGTGAATGATCTAAATTGATTTCTCTGGGCCTGCAAACTGCAATGTATTCATCTGCAGGCACTATTTTTAGTAAGTTGTTATTTCACAAGAGAAAATACCAAAAACTTCCCCCGTAGCTATTTTCTTTCAGCAAAGGCATCTTCATGCCAGAGCCAGTTGGATAAGGAGACCATGGGGTAGGCATTTCCCCCAAAAAAGAGTTATCCAAATGAAGGAGCTAGAAGGGTGACTAGGCTGTGACTAGCCGGTTCTTGCTAAGGCTGCACTAGGCTCATACTCTGCCCGTATCTGACTCACACACATACCATGTAAGAAATTTTCTATCACCTTTGGGTTTTTTTCATGTCTTTGTAGACCATCTGTGTGGCAAAGCCGGTGTAGGGGTAGGCTGTTCTCACTGCAACGTGATAGAAATACCGGGGAAAACCGCCTTTTTCCTCCCCCCGGGCACTGAGGGGGAGGACATAGAACAGTGTTAATCCAAATGAAACATTCAGTTTCATGGTGAAGAAAGGTAAAAGCATATATATACTTTACTTTCTCTGATGGATTAAAAACAAAAAATAATGAAAAACTGAGAGTACTGATGGACATTCCCATTATCTATGCCCAACTTTTCAGACGGCCAAGGGTTCCCACTAGGCAACCGCAGAAGTGAATACATTTGGTGATGTTCCCATCTGAACAGAACGAAGAGGCTGCTGCATTCTCTGACACTGATTCAGACCACTGTGTTGTCTTTATTTCACACGAGTGGCCATTCGGTTCTGTTGAGTAACCTTATGCTTTTGCATCACGTTGCACGATGAGGAGGGGAGAGGGCATTGCTTTCCTGCTTAGCAGCATGAGTGGGAGAACTGGTCTGGAGGAAATAAGAAATCACCAGGATCTTTGCCAAGAAACTGCAGCTTGTGAAACATAGCACAGTTTTGTCTAGTTAGTTTGTTTTCTTCATGAAGTCTCTCTGCAATTCTTAGTTTTGCAGAAAGCGGAAGACAAATACTGAAACTGCACAGCTGTCTCATCTTCACTGGACTCGGCTTTCCTGAAGCAAGGAAGTAAAGGACATCTCCAACTGACAACAACTTTGATCTCTAGCCCAAATAGGTCTAGAAAAACCTTTTCCTTTCCTTTTCAATGTTTTTGAGCCTTATTTGTCAGAGATCAAACTCACGGTCACAGTCAAACTTTTACATTTGCACATACTGGCTCGAAATGCCGGGCGGCTGAGCTTGTAGCCAGGTACAGGTGAATGTGTGTTTATCCTTGCAGTTTCCTAGCGGGGTTTCCTCTTTTAGTGTTTGATCATAGAAACCAGGAGAAAGTTTTTTGCTTTTTTGAGGGGAAAAAAAAGAAAAGATTCACTTGGAAAGTATATGACATTTGTTACCTCCTATCAGAAATCCCTGCTAGGTGACCTAGAGATCTGCACAGATGGAAGATGTAAGAATTGTTGCTTTAATCAAAAGTCAATCAATAAATCAGCATCAAGAGAAAAAATATGTTCTGAAAAGAGCCAAAATAAAGCACTGCCATGTGCTTTGAACATCTACCCAGCAATAAGAACACTGGGTACATTCTCTGTCCTACAATGGTCACGTAATTTTTAAGGGCTACTGTGATGTGCAGCCCCTGTCCCAGCAGCACAAACACAGGGACTTCAAACACTGAATTTGTGACACCACCTCTAGTAAAACCTGAAGAAATGAATCCCAAGAGTATGCATCCATGCTTCCCTCAGCATCATGCCTCAGATTTAATGGAAAATTGTATAGCTTAGTGCTGATGAGATTGAAAATTATGCTGCTTTCACTAGGGATTTTTAAGGGAGAAAGAGCACCACATTCTATATCAACCATAAATTGTTGATGAGAGGAGGAAAGCATCTTCTCATCGGAAATGAATGTTTGGTAGAATGAGCTTTCAAGGCATTACAGCATCATTCACAGGATACACATACAACTGTGAAGCGGATCTCCAGCCTGTTGAACCAAATTAATTAATTCCAAATAAAATATTAGACCTGTCGGTGCTAGTTGATTAAGAAAGTCAACTGCTAAATGCATTTTGCAAGTGCAGAGGACTTTCTAATTGCAATATGCACAACCAGGAACTAGTGGGAGAAAACAGTAGATGAAAAATGTAGGTGAAACTGTTCCCAGACAGGAAATCATAAGACTGTAGCGCCAGATTTTACTTTTGCTGTCTGAACATTTTTTTCAAAACTGAAGAATAGTCATGTGAAGGTGATTTTTCCAAAGACAGAATTTCTAGTCAACTGCAGCATTAAAATGCTCAGATCTGGAGAAGTCTTACCCTTTCCGCTCTGAAATTAGCATCAAGCACCTGCAAATACTTCTGTGGTCCCAGAGTCACTGAAGAACCGTGTTGGGTTGTCCACTTCTCTGATGCTGCAAGGGAACAGTCAGAATGCGTCTTCCCATGCTAGCTGTAAGTTAACAAAAAAAAAAAAAAAAAAAAAGAAAAGAAACAACTTTCATATTTCATATAAGATGATGGAAGGATATTCACATTTGTAATAACTTAGGACTTTACTGCTTAATTTTCCACTGACCTTTCAAAGAACTACTTTTTTTACTGAGCCACATAAGCAGCAGTGTGCATGTGTTCATTACATTCTAGGACAAGAAGTGGCTGTAGAAAACAGATGCAAGCAAATCCAATTTTGCTTTTTGCTTCTTTATTGCAAGTTGGTAAATACTTAGCTAGCAACTCAAGAAAAGCAGCAGCCTTGCTGTCTGATTATCTCTACCATTTTGCTGCAGCATGTCACCTAGTCTTTCTAAAAGTGACACCACCCCCTGCAAAGCCCATGTCCTGTATCAGAGCTCTTGGTGCATGTATAAAAATAATCACTGTGTGCTTATTTGGTGGCTCGTTGTAACAGAATGAAAACATTGAAAAAAGCTGTCTTTATCCCTGGGTGCCAGAAGTCATTCATAAATAGAACTAGAAAAAACCGTAAACATAATACCTCAAGTAAGGGGTTAAAATCTAATTTATGTTTTTTTTTAATTACAACTGTACATTTGAGAGTGGCATTTGTTAATCTTTTATCAAAGCATTCTATTTTTCTTTGATCTAACTATAATTTATTGAGAGCAGTTGCCATAGGCATCTGTAATCCTGCTTTAAATCCCTCTATGCATTCCACTGTGTTCCAGGCTGGCCTTTGTCCGTCCAGCATGGTGAATGCATTCTCCATTTTGTTTGCATGTGCATCTCCCATTTGTCTCCGTTGGAGTTACAGGCACTCACGTACACATGAATAGTCCCTTCAAGTGTATGTTCTCTTGGTCGTTTGTTTCACATGTTCATTAATTAATGTGATTGTTTGCTACTCAGGAACATGTCAGTTGTCTATATTAATGGACCCTTCAGAATGTGGGGAAAACAAATATTTTCTTGCTCATTATTGTCTAAGAATAACGGCAGGGACATGTGGGAGCAGCTTTCACAGAGCGACAGTGTTTCATTGACATCCGTATGACATTGTTATTAAAAAATATGAAAAAAACCCCAACAGTTAATAGCTTGATGACTACGTTACCTTAGGCATCCATTTTCTCTAAAGCAGTTACTTCAGTGATCACAGCATTTCTTGACCCAAAACTGGGAACTAATACAAGCTTGTGCTATGTTCTGTTGACTTTTGATCTGAAAACATCCACTGCTCACATTACATGATCATACGTTTACTTCCAGGCTGAACTCAAATCTGGACTCACCTTCTCCCCATTGCTAAGGAATAAAATCTGTTTTGTGAGATGCTCAGGTTTTTAACAATTCCTGCTAGAATTTTGTTGTTGTGTCTGGTGCCAGTTCCTAATTCTTTTGTATTCTTCCCTTAATAGCATACTTTCAGACAGACGGCCACACACCTCTCTTAGGGTTTGTTTCCGTGAGTTGGTTATTGTGCTGGAGGGGCTCCTTTTGGTTAATTTCCCCTGCATCTATACCTGGCGTCCTGCAGTCCCTCCCTTGGTGGGATCGGAGTCAAGTCACACGCCAGGGTGCCCTGCAAACAGGTTTTCCGCCGGTGTGGGTGCAGGGTCCTCCAGCAGCCACCGCACCAGCTGTGCACACCGAGCTGGGGTGGGCAGCCCCGTTACTGCTGAAGGCAAGGTGCGGCCATCCAGCCCCAGCGCCCTAACACATTGCAGCAACGGTACCGCAGCCCTTCCCCGCGCCTGCTGCACCGGCTGGGCAGCAGAACCCACAGACAGCTCACGGACACGTGAGGACAGGACGTACAGGCTTGCCACTAGCTGAGAGAGGTAGGTAGGGGAAAATCTACTCTGCACATAGGAACTGCTTTGTTTCTATGGTTGTCATGAGTTTTGTGTTGCAGATCACAAGTCCGTGTCCTTGTGCAAGAGCCGGTGAGAGAGGCAAACTGGTTCCTTTATGAGCTGGTGGTTTTGATCACCTGCTGACAGACATTTGAAATGCAGGATGCTAATCACAGCATAAGGGTCTGCCAGTTTCATCTTGACAGAAATAGCCACAAGCACAAATTACAGAAATTCCATCTATGTATACAGCCTATAAAATGTAAGTGAATTAATGGGATATAGATTATTGAAACATGACAAGACCTAATGAACTATTCACTGTGCAGAAAAGTTAACGTTTTATTAAAAAGTTTATATATTATAAAAGTTAATGTTTTATTTTACATTCTTATGCTGTAGATACTGAAAGTCTAATGGCTTTAGACCTGTTAGAAGGAGCTATAATTCTGTAGCTGTCAGAGTAGTCAAAACCATTTTGTTTAGAAGTTACTTCAAACCCAGAATTTACAAACATATTTGACTGGAAGTTTCAACTTATTTTAAATTGTCATACTCCCAGCATTTCATTCAAGCAACTTGAATTATTTTTGGAATCAACTGGTAAGTTTTATCTGTGGATTATCTGTATTTCAGGATGTTCCCTCTATTTCTTGTTCCAGGTAGTAAGCTCCTCAGTTTGTAACTTATATATGTTGAAGGCTATGACCTAAAATCCATAGCCTTCTGAGATGCCATAGATGAGTCTGAAGCTTCCCCCATAATCAGCTCTTACCTTAAACCGGCTAAAAACCAGCTGGCTGAAGCTAATACGTCCAAAACAGAGATGATGCTAACAGAAGAAGCCCTTGAACTATTCCATTGCTACGTTAAGAGCGCCATCATTTAAAAGCAGAAATCTCAAAGTCATAAATTAGTCTACAATGCCTTTTGAAAACCCAGTAACAACAAAATAGGCGCTACCTTCAGCATCTTTGCAGAAGGTCGTGCCATAGTTATACTGGACTTGACCCTGATTGCCCCAGTTCACTTAAGATGACAGCCAGCCATTTTACGCTCTCTTTGACCAGCACACAGAAAATCTGTCTCACTTACGTTCTGCGGGCTGTGCTGTCAGTGAGACGGCTCGTGAAGAACTGTCACACAAAGCAGAGCATCTACGTGGGAGGCATTGCTAGATGCAACAAACTGACCACAAACGTCACCATGCTGAAGTGCACAGCTTGTTTCTGTGTCAAGGCTTTTCACCTCTTTCAGGACAGTGTTTGTCCAAAGCTGGCTAAACACAAAAACTCCACAAGACTTCCCAGCTGACAGGATCAAGGTATTAATACCAGTTCTGCTCACAGGAGGGAAACAGCTTCTCTGAAAAGTTCACCTTGTTCTAAGCACAGACGATCCTCCACACACCTCCTCCCATCTTGCGAGGGCGGTTAACTGCGAGGTTACTGCTGGGCTGAACGAGTGCGGCGGACTCTTCGAGCTCAGCATACTTCCTACCTCATTAAGATGGCCTGAGCATGAGGGGTGAAAGGGAACAGCTGCTAATAGTAGCTTTTAAAAGATGACATGAGGTATTTATTAATCATAATAGTCCCAAGTGAGAAAACGGAGTCAAGTGACTGTTAGCAGCATCAGCCAGAAGTGGGCAAACTCAGCTGCGCTGAGGAGCTGGACATGGAGCCACGGACACCATTCCCTGCCGGAGCAAATGCAGCACCACCGCTGCAGCTTCCGCAGCTGCATGTTCATGGAGCCACCAAGTCCAGGGGAAACATGTGGGGTCAGAAGCTTGCAGAGTTTTGGCCGAGGACTAATAACCTCAGCAGCTGCTGACTCTCCCTTCTGCTCTCTCTGTACAGGGAATGCAAGCCCTTCATACTAGAAACTATTCCCAGCTGCAGCTGCTAGGTATTCCTAACAAATGTCTAATGGCTAAAATTGTGTGCTGTGGACAGTGTCACCTTTCATGTCACATGGGGACAACTGTGTATTCCTCACTGTGGTTGGGATACTGAGCTGTCATCCCAACATCATCTGGAGCCATTCTTTCTATCAAGTTACTGTTTTCTAACATTACAGACACACCAGAACCAGGCAGCTGCTGCTGTGTCTTGCTGCAAGAGGGGAAGTGCAACTGTAGTGGCCCTGTCTATGACTTGCATTTACACCAGGTTTGATTCCAGGTTGCAGCAGGACAAGGGACATGCAGATCCTGTTCAGGTCCCTGCAAGGCTGTGCTCTCTAAGGCAGCATGCCTTTTGTGCTGATATTTGGTATCATCAGGAGAAAACACAAGGAGGATTTATTCTGTTGATGAATGAAGGGAGCTGAGCTGCTGCTGACCAAAGTGAAGTTTCTGCTGGATTGCTCTGAAATGCCTTTCTTCAAGTAATCCTGAATCAGTCTTCTGGGAAGAATATGCCTTTCTACCAATTTACACTGTAGAACTAATCTGAAATAATATTTCCCTGAATCAATCAGTTTTCCAAACCCCAGGATTTTGCAATCTTACAAAAATATGTTTTTTGTTAGAAATCTTTTTGTTAAGATACAATGCGATGCCACGAACAGCCTGATGAGCCGTAAAGCTCACAGAGAAGCTACTACACTGTGTAGGGATGCCAGTGCAGGCCAGTGACCAGAAGGTGCAACGCACCCCATGCATCAGACCTGTTAGGGACACACACCGCACCAGCACCGTGTGGGCCCCAGCGCCTTCAGGTCACTTCAGTCCAAACACAAGTGGGTGGTACAGCTGACTTGATCATGTATCATGTTCAGACACATCCTGGATATGCTGGACTTAGTGAAAATATTTGGGACAACTCTGTTGCGTGCACAGCAACAACTTGGCTGGGATTTCCTGATGTTCGGCAGCCAAATAACTGGGAGGTTTCCTCTTGAAGTGGTAGGTTGCATATTGCCACCCCAGATCAGTAGAATTTGTGCATCTGATAATCATATACGACTGCCTTTCTCCAGCTCTAAATCTAATTTGATGGACGGAGATGTGAACTCCGGGCCTAAGGCTCATACAGAAGATTGCTTTCTTCTACATCACTTGCTTTCTCTGCTTTGTAACAGAAAAATACACGAGCCCAGTTCTGCTCCTGTGAAAGGACAGGACACATTGCATTAAATACTACCAAGGTTTAAAAGGTTCTGGGATTATTTTAAAAATGACAAGAACAACCACATGATTTCTTTCTTGTTTACAGGACAAATGCTCTCACAAAATAAATCCAGCAACAAAGGGGAGTGGTGGGGAAAGTTGAATAGCGTTTGGTTTCACTGAAAGTCTAGTTGGATGAAAATATACTTCCTATATCTGTATCTCAGGGTGTGTTGCTGGTCAAGTGAAGCCAAGTTGCATCATGTTCAGCCAAGACAGCACCAGTTTTGGTCTGATGTGTTGATGATGAGACTTACTAGAGTGTATTTATGTGTATAGAATCAGTATAAAGGGGCACTGCAATGTTTGTTATCAAGTAGGGAATTGGCATCATCCTAAAATGCACTGAGATCACTTGCCCGGTGCTGAGCCACTAGACTCCTGTGGGAGTTAATCGGAGCTGAGAGCTCTGGATGTCTTAGGGTGTACCTCATACAGAGGGTGATGTACAGGATCCTGCTTCTCAAATGCTGACAAGCCCTCTTTCTTTCCTGCAGTTTAATTCTAGAATTTGGCACTGGCGTGTATATTTTTTGCCCCCATTTGTCATCACGCATAAATTAAGGTGCAATTGTTATTGAGAGATGAGAGGTAAAAGTCCTTTTTGTGTAATTTTGCCATAGGTGAAAGAACGTATGATGCAAAGCAGAAAAATAGTGTCTGTCCCAATGGAAAACTAAAAGTTAGCACAACTTCAAGTTAGTAACACCTCTTCCCTTCTCTCTGATGTGCATCCTCTCTTCATGTACTATTTTAATTCTTCATTTCATAATGAAGCAATCCCTGCAAAGGGTAAGCTTTCTCAACATTTGCAAGAATCTTGTCTCTGAGTTTGACTTGGGTTTTAGTTTGGGCTTCTGTTGTTGAAGAAACAGTCTTAGAAGACCATTGAAGCCAATCTATCACTTGATTGATCTGGGTTTCTAAATTCACTTAGACCTTTTACAGAAGAGTATCAAATATTTTTAAGGACTGTTTTAGTTCGAACTGACCCTCTGAACTGGATGCCAAGAAACAAGCAGTGTATATGAAATGATGCAGCTGGGAAGGAAGAAATAACCCTAATGGATTAGCAAATTCAGGTACTTGTTCAGAGTTTAAATTTATGGAGGATCTGAGGTTTTGGCTTTCATGCACATGAGAAGGATCCTTCCCAGTCCCTCTGACAGTGGCATTGTGTCTGCACTTAGGAATGACATGAACAGATCGTACCAAATCCATTCACAGTTACATTCCTTAAATTTACACTCACAATATGTTTCATCACGAATAGCATTATACTAAAAATAAAAGAAATGGTGATTAATTATAATAAATGCAAATGTATACGTTGCTCTTTGCTATTCCTCTACTATTCCTTCACCACTTCTTTTACACCCTTTCTAACAAGACGGTGAATCTCTAATTCATAACCTCTAATCTCTGATACTGTATTATATCGTACTAAGCTGTTCCTGAAATAAAACCCTTTACTTTCTTATGTCATTTGTATTCTCCAGCTCCCACCCACACGTTTGGAAGCTTTTGAGGCGTTCTATGTGTGTTCATACCACGACACAAAAGACATCTATCCACAGGGCTGCAGGATTGTGTGGTGTTAATTTAGATGAGGTAGGTACTTATAACTCACAAGATACCTCTCTATGACAACATGATTTAAGGTAATTTATTCACATTCATACCATATCTTTTTAAAGCAATCAGAAACAGTGCTATTTGCATATTATTGTATTCTCATAAAATGGTGTAACTGTTTATTAGACCACTAGGATGGTATTGATCAAATCTGAATGCAGCTGGTTTTAACCAGAAAGATAACATAAAAATGCCCATTACAGCTCACGGATGGTTAGAATTACAACAAACTTCATAAAGAATCATTAACTGTATTCTTCTGTTTTAAATCCCAGTCATCCCTGCACTCTGCTAACAAGCTGTGCTGAACTGGCAGGTGTTTCTAAGGACCACTGACTGGCTGACCTCCTGGCAGGTAGCTAATAAGGGAAGAGAGGAGGTGCGACCAGCCCCATATGGAAAGCAAGCTAGAGTAGAGCAGCTTTGGGTTGTAGCAGTTTCCTTTCTAGCCCTGAACTGAAGTAAGTGCTACCTTTACTTTGGGCTATGGGTGAGAGAGATCTGTTTGCAGTAATATGTTTTAACCTGTTTACTATGTTTGTGCTTAATTGTCATATATAATGGTGCCTCAAAGGAGCTGTGCTTTGAAATTATTGTCTGTGTGATCTGAGATGTTGTGTAGATGTTCAGATTTTGTTTGGGTGTTTGAAATCTGTTCTTGAACTTGTTGCCTTCCCCTGGGTGACTGACCAAAAAAAAAAAAAAAAAAGAAAAAAATAAAAAGTCAGGTAAAAACTTCACTAACTTCTGTGACTTTGCAACTCTAAACTGCTAGCTATGCTTTTAGGAGTTCCCTAATGTCTAGGATAGAAGATAACTAAGAAGAGAGGATGGATATGACACCTATGTTTCTTGTAGAGCAGTGAGAAAGGGGCTGAGATGTGAATAGAAACATTCAGTTTGTGTGATGGAGCACTTGCTGATCTTCTGCAGGAACAGTTCTTTAAGTGGGCTGGAGGAAAAAATCCCATGTTTGCATTTTTGATGAATCTGTCTTTCTTTGCTACAGCCTTCTAGCTCCTCATTTGAAGAAAAAAAAAAACCCCAAAACTCTGAACCCTCAGATGGCCACTCTAATATTTGTGAAAAAATCCCACCCTCCTCTTACAAACCTATTACAAACCTGAGTTCCTTATACCCCTTGTTCTTTCTGCAATGCCAGTTCCCCCCACAGGCTGCAGAAGGGATGTGGGACACTGAACTTGGAAACCACCAAAGCATGGGAGATGCCATGAGATATACTAATTACTGCAATGTGTCTATGAAAAGTACTACCAAGTATTCCAGGGCAGGGGGAAAGAAATGTGTGGGGAATGTTCTTCTCTGTTCTGGAAGGTGGAATGTTCACACAGACTTTCACAAGCAGAGAGGTGCACACGTCTGGCTGTGGTGGGGCATGGCGAGGGGCTCTGCAGTGGCCATGCATGGCCTCTGCTCTGAGGGCTTCGTCTCCGCTGATGGTGAGGGGTCGCTGAGCGCAGGAGGCAGCAGGTTCCTCTGTTTCTGCTGCATGGTGAGAGGGCAGAGGTGGTTAGTGAGAAGTGCCTGCTGACATCGAGCTGTTTTGACTGGGAGTGCTCCAATATCCATCTTGCTGTTTGTTTGTAGGTCTCAAGGAGTGTGAAAACCATGTTTAGAAGAGTTGCCAAACATGGCAGATGCAAAGGAGTTTGATTTTTGTAGGTGTCTTTCCCTTTTGGTCTTGCTGTTTCACCAGAGCTGGATGACTCTCTAGGCAGCTCTGTCACAGGTCCTTGTCCAAAGCCTAACTTTATCATCAACCTTTCTCAGTGGCTACAGGTCTACAGACAGGGCAGGATACTATGCCTTGTATCCATAATGGTGTGTTGTGACTTACTTTGCCCCCAAAATGTTTAAATACGCAGTGAACGCTGCTTTGTACCTCCTGAATCTGTCACTTCCGTGGCACCCAGAGCAGGTGAGCTGGATGACTAAACCTTGCTTGGCTGAGGCTCTCAGCCGGAGCCTTGCTGTGACTATCTAGTATTGCTAATACCCTGCTAACTCTCTCCAGAGCTCCTCGTTACAGGTGCTCTCGTTACAGACACTAATTGTTCCTTCCCCCTGTCCCCCAGCAGCAGTGAGGCTGCAGAGGAATAATGCACAGCAAATAGTTTGACTCATGCCCACCTTTAGCCTCTGTACTCGGCAATGAGACCTGCATTTGCACATCGGCTTACGGAAGAATGATTTCCATAGCAACAGCAAGATATGTGGGATAGCACAAATACTGCCTTGGAGAGCATGTAAAGCACCTTCTTAAGAAATAACTGATTACACAGGCTCTGAAAAAACACAATTGACAATGTGGAGGAAGCATTGTGTAATGTTACCTTTTTGTGGCAAGAAAAGTTTATATTCATGTTTTGTTTTGGACAACACCACTTTTCTTCAAAACAAATTCCTGAGTATAGAGAATGGGGGACTTCTGCTTTATGTAAATTGTTGGTGGACGCAGATGGCATGGTTTTCACCTGTGGTGATTCTCAAGCAGCACAGTAAACTAATACTCTTAGAGAAGATCTAAAGGGGAGTTACTAAGGCAGGCATCAAGGGGGAGGGGGAAATGACAGCTGGGTTGATTGAGGGGAGGAGGGAAGCAGGATCAGCTGGCAGTCTCTTTAAATAACAGGTTTTGTGGTTATTACAGGGAGGCAGGCTTTTTGCTATTAGAAGACAGGGAGGCGATGCTCTGTGCTTGGAGATGCAGAGAAACAAGACAGGAAATATGCATGAAGGAATGAAAAACATTTAATTCTTGGTTATGTGCATACATCTGTGTTCCCCTTGTTACTGTTGTCCTGCTTCTCTTTCTGCTTTTTGTAGCATAGCTCCATATAGACACAAAGCAGTCCAGTATCTGGACACCCTCCCCAGGCTTCTCTGGGGAAGATGGGCAGACAAGCAGGTTGGCTTCTGCAGGTTCAGGTGTGTTGCCAGTTTAGGAGGGTTGGCCCTTTGATGAGCTCGAGGGAGATGTGTCCCTTGGCACACGTCTGCGGCAAGCTCTGCGGTGCCAGCAGCGGTTACCTGGATACACATGGCGCTGTCTTTCTGAATGGCATGAGAGTGGGAGGAATTGCTTCAACTCATTATAGGTGGAATGAATAAAAGTAACAATGCTGATTTCATCACTCCCTTATTAAGGTGATATCTAATCAACTGTGTGCTGCACTGCAGCACAAGTAACTTAAAAATAAGCAGTTTTGGCAGGGGAGAATTTCTTCGTGTTTCAGATATTTGATTTAATCTGTTAAACTTATTAATGCTGGGGACAGCTAAAACCACTGGAATCTTGAATCCCGTGCTTGAGCTGGATGCTGCGAAAGACCTCCATGTGCTATGCAGTTCCTGCACCCTCCACACAAAGAAATCTGGATGAGTTTGCACAGCCCATCTTCCTAGATATTTTCCTCACCTTTTGATAAGTGGCTATGGTTCCTGGTCAGATTTATTTGCTTACTCAACCAGCCAATTCTATTTTTTTCTTCCTCCCCAGCCTGAAGGTTGTATCCTTTAACTTTCAAGTGTGCATGCAAAGTTAGCAGCAACAGCAAGAGATTTAGGAACATCCAACATGGGGGGTAAAAGATGACATGTCCCTTCTTCTCTGTTTGGTGCTTTAATAGCAAGAAGGCCAGTGTGGGGACAGTGACAACTGGCTGTTGGCTCTGTGCAGAGGTCTGCCTGTAAAGCAGCAGCTGAAGGACTAGCTGGGACCTTATATTTGTAAATCCCTTTTGGCACTGCATGTGTTCTCCCTCTGGCACTTGTGCTGAGTAGGGATCCTAGGCCTGTGTCTTCATATGGGAGCAAAGAGGAGGGCTGTGGGATTTTTTTCAGGCAGTGAAACTAGGGATGGCAAGTCCTGCCTGTGGAGATTAATAATGGTGGGCTATCCCACAGTGTCTGCTGCTGTGGGGTTTAGATCTCTGGAACAAAGCAAGCTATTTTCTTTTAATGAGTATTATGGGCTCCCAGCTTATGCTTTAATAGGATTAAACAGTCTCAGCGTGGCCTTGGCAGGGCTGCACATACCCTAGGGTAGGAGAGTCTAGACTCCCTGTCTGCCCCAGGCATCCTCACGCCCTGGATGCTGGCAGGTGAGGAGCATGGCTCCGAGGGCACCTTGGCAGGCATGGTGTGGCTGGATCCAGCCTGAACACAGGCTGCCTTAGGCTGGGATCAGGTTATTGTCCTGTAAGCACGTATTTACCTGCTAACTTTAATTTTTTAAAAAAAGTGAAAGATGAGCTGAAATAATGCATGCACCGATGCAAGCATTGTACTGAGGGATGCATGTCTCTCTGAAGACAACTAGGCAGGAACCATCAGGAGCTCAGTGCCATGTCCCTCTACAGGAATCTTTCTGTCCTGCCTGTTTTGTCATCTTCCATTCTCTTGTCTGTATATGACTTGGTCATATAGAGACATGTAGTGTCTAACACAGTGTGACCATCTGAGGGTGCCCTTGTTCATAGAGTTGCTTATTCCAGGCTGATCTGCTGCAAAACAAAAAGAGGTTGAGAGTCTGAACCAGGGTGGGATGGCAGCCAGGGCAGACTGGTGTAAGCAACAAGCTTCACGCTGGGAGCAGGGGTCTTGTGGAGAGAGGCATGATCCTCACTCTTACTTCTCCGCAAAGAAAGTACAACTTCTTTTCATTTACTCTGTCTCACCAACTACATCTGCTCTGCTCTTCTGCCAGCCCTCCTGGCAGGTCTGAGATATGGAAGTTGTGGGCCCATGTTTCAGTGCCTGCCCAGCAAACACTGTGAAGGAAGAGTGTGTGCAGTTCCAGGATGGAGCTTTCCTCTTGCTAGTGCCTCTGAAGGCAGCTCTGTGGAAGCGAGTTCCAATTAAAATAGATGACTCTAGAAGACCAGTGCTGGAAGCTGTTTTGTTTTATCCCACGTATCAGTTTTCCTCATGGAAATGCAATGTGTCTGTGTCAAGGCTATAAAATAAAATACCTCTTTTTCCAGAAATGAATAAATTAATCATGAATGTCAGATGGCATTGCCACATATGCTGAACAGAGAAAAAGGCAACAGCAGCTTGTAATAAAATTCATTTTATTGAAGCAGTAAAGATCCACATGATCTTCCACCTACCCTTTAAGACAGTAATAAAAGTGACTCAGCTTGGCAGCACTGGTAACAAGTGGTAGATGGCTTTAGAGTTGTTTTGTTAAAGGAAAAAACATGCATTAAATACAGCCTTGGATTGATCAGGTATTGGCTTCTGAAATAAGTGTGAGGAGGAGGATCTGCCTTTACTGCTGTAAGGTTCATGATAAACATACACTGTGAAATGAAAGCATCCTCTGCTGCTAATGCTACCCCTCTCCACCATCTTTCTGCAAAGGCACATGTAAAGAGGAGCTGAGCGAGCAAGCAAACAAGAAGTAGTTGAGAGTCTTGCCAGAGATTGCAGGATGATGCTGTGGCAGAAATGGGAAGATGAAGCTCTCTGTGACCTTAACTGGGTTCTCACCTCTCACGGTTGTTTCTAAGTCAAAATCACCGCTTTGAGGTCTTGCAATGGAAAGCTCTGTAGCAGGGCGGGATATTGAACTCTTTGTCACATAAATGGCATCAGGAAATAGACACCCCCTCATCCCATTTTCATTCAGCTACTTCTCTATCGTCTTTTCCAAACACGGCATATCTGTAGGAGTTTCCAATGAGAATGATCTGGTGATCTGCCTACCTAAAATAAGCAGGCAAAAAGTCATTTATAAGGCACTGTAGTAGATGGAGCAAAATGAGCAGGGAATCGAACTGGAAGCACTTATGAGATAGGCAAGCAAGTCTAGTGCTTCCATGATGGTGAGACTGCAAAGGGAGTGATGGTGGGGGAGAGCTGAATGTGGCAAGCTGCAGAAATAATAATGTTCAGGGATCCTTGTGAACAACGAGAGGCAGGAAATCTCTGCATGGGTGTGCTTCCCCTGCAGAGGATGGCAACAAATGCTGCTCTGGGGGTTCTTTTCTTGTGCAGGCTGGTAGAAGTTCATGCCAGCTGATGAACTCTGCTCTGACAAAGCTGGCTTGACAGACCAACATGATGCTCCGAAATGAGCCATCTTTCTGCCTGGCTGCAGCCCGCTGGGATCTGACTCCCTGAAGGCAAACCACTGGCCTACACAGAAACTTGCATTGTGTTTAGCATCTTTGGTAGCTCTTTTGATAGGAAGCTCAGCTACAGTTCTGGGGTCCTGGTGGGACTTCATCAAAGTAGTCACCTGCTTTCAGGATTTGGGGGTGAAGAGAGGTCAGGGAAAACTCTTGTGGCTCCACATGAAATGTAATAGCCAGGACAAGAGAAAGAGAGGAAAGGAGATCTGTTTTGCTTTAACTTATTAAGCTTTCCTAGATGCTGTGCAGGAGGGAGCATGTACTAAATGCAACTGGCTGTACATCTTAGAGGCTTGTAGAGAGCATGTTGGTGATCTCACAGCTAAAAAAAGCATAGCTGAGGGGTTATGGGGCTGATTCTTAGTGGTCTGCATCTTGTGTAGGTACCCATGCCATGGCAACATGGTGGTGGTATTCCTCTTCTTGCTTCTCTGCCAGAAGCTGAATTTTTACTTCTTAAACAGTCTCTGAATGCATCCTCAGCTTTGACCACTGAGTGCACAAACCACTGCTTTCATCTTTGACAGGGCCTGCGCGGCTTTGGCTTTAGGCCAGGAAATCCTGCAGGTCCATACTCAAACCCATACAGTATTGCTTGGTAGTTTAATTATCTGCCACTGTAGGCTGTGCCGGCAGACATCTGGAGTTCGGATTCAATCATCTGCAGGAAGATGCCTTAAAGGGTATCTTAGAAGAGCAGAGTTGAGCTGGTGCCCTGTGGTGCTGCTGTGTGAAGTAGAAAGATATCGTGGATAGCTTGGGGAGGGGGGAACCAGCTCGGTTTAACTTGGAAACACTTTGGCAAGTGAAAATTTCAATGCAAGGAAAAGATGCTGAAAGCTGAGGAGTTGAGGAGGAAAGGGGATTTTAGCTGTTGTGCTGAAAACGCCTGTTTCTCAGTGTTGTGGCATGTGTGAGATCTGCTGGTGTTATTTCCTGGGGCAGAAAAATTGAAGTTGTTCCCCTGCTGGGCTTTGCAGAGGTTTTTGGGAGAGCAGAGTATGGGCAGTAGGGCCCTGCATCCCAAACAGAAATGAAAGAGGGAGAGGAACTTTTGAGCAGTTTTCTCCAGCAGGTTATTAACAGATTTTCCCAGAGCAGCACTACACTGTAACAGGGCTTGGTTAGCAACCTCTGGGGATGAGAAGTTATTCGACCTTGTCATCTGGTACAGCAGCAACCCTATTAAACAGGCCCCTCGTTGTGAACAAAATATCTTGATGCACTGTGTAGCGAGACCTTTCCAACACCAGCTCTCTGAGGGTAGGAGTGATAGTCTTGCTGCACACACACTTTACACAGTGATGCTTCCATAAGCTTCTGCAGACCCTCATTTTTTAACATGCAAAGCTCCTACTAGTCTCTCCTCTGATTGTTTCAGAAATTGAATGGGAGTCATGTTTTGTGATGGGAACAGATGCAGATACCCATATTTTGTTCTCAAAGGGTATGCCTGCTTCATGCAACAGTGCACAGCTAATCACACACACACACACTCTCAGCTATCACTGACTACACTCTGGACTTCACATGGGGCAGCTCTGTGCAGCATGACCATTCCCCTGGACTCCAAAAGCAGTGGAGCTGTTAAGAAGGCTGCAAGCAGCACACCAGCTGATCCGGGTTCTGCCCTGTATGGATGTTGCTTCTGCTGTGAAGCTCACCCGGCTCTGTGCACCTACGCTGTCCCACAGCACTGGAGGCACCAGCAGAGATGGCACAGAGGTAGCTGCTGTGTCTTGCCACAGAGCAGCTGTGCCTGTAGCACCTTTAGCAACAGTAGTGCTGAACAGAGATTTCTGTGTTAGACTGCTTCAGTTAACCTGTTGCCCACTCCTCCACGCTGGCATCCTGGTGTGCTGTCAGCCAAGCCTCCAGGTCTCCCATGGTCAGCAAGTGAACTTTCACATGCAAGTTTGCAAAGGAGATGAATCTTTCCTGGGACAGTCTCCAAGATGGTGAAACATGTTCTTCTGCAACCTAGAGATCACCACAGCTTTCAGCAAAACAAATACCAAGAACAAGGCACACATCCTCCAACCTATAACACAAACATGTAGCAGTATGTATGTTCTTAGAGGGAAAAAAACCCTATCACAACAAGGCACTCTGCTGCATGTACCTTGAGGGAGAGATGGGAACAAACAGCATGTGACAGACCTTAGCTGTGTTTTCTAATTCCAGGCTGGAAGGCACTCAGCTGATAAGCTGGATGTAGGAACCTAGACAAACAGTGCTGAAGAGACTTCCACAGATCAATATGCTTTGGTTACTAGGGCATTAAGCAGTATGCTTCAGTCTTCCTAGAAATTTAATTAAAAAAGAATATAACAGCTGATCCAGCTTTGAGTTGTTCTTGGAGATTAAATGAGATTTCTCAGGTGTGTCTTGATCTTCTTGGATGGACATGGAGAGGATCTGGGTCAAGGGTGTCAGCTGTACAATGCACACCTCCAAGCATTACCTTGGGATGAGCAATGTGGTTTGCTAAGTGGTGGTGTTTCCTAAAAGAAATCACTCGCTGTGCTAAAAAATGAGGTTTGAGTGTGGTAAAACAGGAAAAAGTGGAGGGGAGAAAACTTGCCTGTGAAGACTATGGTGAACAGGTGTCTAAACTGGAAGTGGGGTGGGGGAGAAGAGAGGGGGCACAGTAGCTATCAGAGAAGTCACCTTGCTACTCATGATGCAAAAATAGTTAATTAGGTTCCACTCAACCTGTTTGTAAGACATAGTGATTCATCCTTTTAAGGATGAGTCACTCAAAACAGTGAACCACTGGCTATGAAAATATTTACCAGTCTTCATCACATACTTGGCCTGTCCCTATTTTTTTAGTCAGAACAACTCGCCTTGTTCCTTCTGTTCTTTAATCTCATAATATTACAGGGTTTTTGATAACCTGATATAGACTAGGTGTGATAGGTAGGAGAAATGGGCATGGCATAGAGGTACTTTCTGTGGATGGTAGAGATACGGTAAGAAAGTGTTGAACTTGTGCAAACTGGCTCACAAAGGATTAGTGGGGAAATGGCAGTTAATAAGGTACCTCTTAAAATCAATTTTAAGAAAACTATAAGCAACTGTTTGGGCTGAAACCTTCTACGCTGATACCTGTCTTGTGACAAATCTTCCTGGGAATTTTTCTCATTTTCAAGAGACAGGCATAAGAGCTTAGGTGATACAAGGATTTGCAACATGAAAAACATTCTGATAACTTATTCTAGGAGCAAACACTTTGAAATTATTTGTCTTTTTCAGAGACATCCCATAACGAACCAAATCTGTGCATTTACACTTGCCATATATAATGAACATAGGAAAATATATGTTCAGAGTTATGACAAAAAATACAAGTGTGATACACAGCTACGTAGTGTTCTGAGAACTCACAGCATCATGGTGCAATCCTTCATGTGGCATCGCTTTGGTCTGGATGCCTACAGCCTTTCTGTGGCTGACTGACAACACAGTGATGGCTAGCTTAAGTTTGCATATGTCCCATGATTCGAGGTTATGTTTTCTCAGCTTGATAGTCAATATCCAGCTGGATGAATCTCACTGCTTTAGATTCAGTTTATGCTTTTGCAGCAGGCTGTACTGTTGTGACAGCCCAACTCCTTCAATTTAGTGGAGTTTAAGTGTTGCTAAATATACAGCAGCGCAGCTAACATCAGGGCTCGACTGTGCACTACTGTATGGGTGATGGACCACCACCACCACCCTTTGACTCCAACAGTGCTTGTTGGGTGATCTTGTAATAAAGCTCTGTTGCTGCTGTTATGTGAATAAGCTGTGGTATTAAAACTGTGGCACTCATCAGAGGGATGATTAAAACTTTTATACGCTTGCCCCAGGTTGTTGGCCCCTGAGTAACACAGGGTAAAACTTCTTGCTGCCAACCTTTGAGGCACTGCAAGACCAATCCCAGTATTCCCTGTTGCAGTAAAAGCCAGTCCTGTTTGTTTTCAGGTCAAGTGAAAAGGAATTTTTATGGTAATGATGTGGAGCTATCAAAATGCCCAATTCAAGGCAGGCAGGAGCTTGGGAACCACCTTTAGTCCAAAGCAAAGAGTGAGAGGTCATGTCAGCTCTTAAAATTTTCACAGAAAATGATCTGCAGGCTGCTTTTATGCTGTTTTGATGACCTATTTTTCTTTAAACAGTTTTATCATTAATGTAAATGTATAAGTGTTACTCCTTGGCTTTTCCTACTCCTTGCTTTTTTATTTATAAAAAAGAAGGTGCTACAATTTCTCTCCTTCTATACCAAATAATTTCTCATTTTCTTCTGCTCTCACTTTAAAATCCTGAGGCTAAACCTTCCCTGAAGACTCTGTTTTCCAATTTCCAATAACTCCAAGTTCACCAACATAAGCTTATTCTCCTTGTGCCTCTCTTGCTCATGCTTTAGATTCTGCTGCTGCACATGTGGCAATTTCACTTCAATTGCTTTCCATTTTCCCCTCTGCATACAGTAAATTTCATATAGGAGCCACTCAGCTATTCATCCCTTTTTGATCCTTGCTCTGCTACAATTCAGTTTTAATGTTATCTTCTCTCTACTCCTGTTTCTCTCAAACTTAAATTCAAATCACAGAATCTCAAGTAACCTGGATCTACTACCGACTAAGAACTAGGTATTCTTTCTCTCTGGCGGTCCCTCAGATCTTAAATATTCACAAGAATGGATTCTTACTACCTATCTTGTTTTTATGCTCCCTATCCACTTGGTGGATAAGGAATTGGCTGGTGGTCAACAGCTCAATGTCCAAGTGGAGGCCAGTGACAAGTGGCATTCCTCAGGGGTCAGTATTGGGACCGGTGCTGTTCAACATCTTGGTTGGCAACACAAACCCTGGGACTGAGCACACCCTCAGCAAGTTTGCCAACACCACCAAGCTGTGTGGTGCGGCTGACACGCTGAAGGGAAAGGATGCCATCCACAGAGACCTTGGCAGGTGTGAGCCCTTGTGAAGCTCAACAAAGCCAAGTCCAAGGTCCCGTGTGTGTGTTGGGGCAATCCCAAGCACAATTATAGGCTGGGCAGAGAATGGATTGAGAGTAGCTCTGAGGAGAAGGACTTGGGGATGTTGGTTGATGAGAAGCTCTACATGGCCCAGCAATGTGTGTCTGCAGCCCAGAAAGCCAACCATATCCTGGGCCGCATCAAAAGAAGCATGACCAGCACGTTGAGGGAGGTGACTCTCCCCTCTGTTCTGCTCTTGTGAGACCCCCTTCCTGGAGTAGTGTGTTCAGCTCTGGGGCCCCCAACAGAAGAAGAATGTGGACCTCTTGGAGTGAGTCCAGAGGAGGGCCATGAAGATGATTA
>JAVJGI010000065.1:27917660-27941048 GCA_035590275.1 Ibycter americanus | reverse complement strand
GCCCCTGCCCTTGGCAGGGGGTGTTGGAAGCAGATGATCTTTAAGGTCCCTTCCAACCCAAACCATTCTATGATTCTGTTTAGATCTTCCTGAGAAGTTTTCTTTGGGCTTGCTCCTGTTACTGTTGCTAAGCTGGACCCCAATGCCACTTGGCCACCTTCTCACTTGCAGGAGGGGGCTGCACTGCCAGCCTTGAGCTGCTGCAGGACACTTGGATAGCAGACCCTCCCTCTGCACACCCTGGCTCCAAAGACCTTGAGTGTCATTGGGAGTAGAACTGGTAAGGATTTTTTTGATATATCAGCTTTTCCTATGAAAATACTGGTTCACTAAAACACTCATCTTTCCATGGAAACTTGCTCTTCCTTGGATTCTTGTCACTACCAGAATACAAAAGCAGAGCAGCAAATAGCTACTGATTAGGACGTTTTTCCTGGCCAATGAGAAGCAGGTTCAAAGCTCTTGTCAAAACAGGACACGGTAAGGTGGTGAACCTGGGTATGTGGTGTCTCAGGTGAGTTTTTGAGTCACTGAATTATTCCAGGATAGAAATTTTATGCCCATTTATGAAGCAGGTTACATCTATTCCTTTACTCTTCAGGAATTTATATAACAAAACAGAGGAATCTTCCCCTCCCCCATAAAACTCATTAGCTTTATACTGAGTTTCTATTTTGAATTGTATATTTGACTTGCCATGTGTGGAGGTTTGCTTGGGGAGCCCTTGGTTGGCACTTGTTAAATCTGTTTGCAGATTACTAAATCCTATTGTACAAAAGCATATTCATGTAGCCAGGGGCCATGTGAATACCCAGGTAAATGCTCATGTAGATAAATCACTTTCAAGAGCTATGTCTTTCTGTGCAAACAACAGTTGCTTTCCTGCCAAGGAAAACTATTGCAATAAACATAAAAAAATATGAAGACTGCAAGTACTTCTATCAATTAAAAATACTTCTAAAGAGATAATACAAGAAATGTAAAGCATTTAATGTTATTTACATGTGATGTTTGGCATTTGTTCTTCATTTAAATGTTGATAACAAGATTCTGGCAAGTACACATAACTGAGGAAGGTAGTTTATTCCACCGATGCATGCTTGGCTACCTGCTGAGGTGGTGTGCTCCAAAGTGATCCCTTCTTAGGAAAGTGAGATGTTCCCAGGTGGGGGTATTCCTTCCATAAACTAAAACTGAAAAGACTTCCCCCCTCCCCATTTTGAGCCCTTCTTCCATCAGAACCCTGAATAAATGAGCAGAATTACAATGAGTGTTAAGCAGATATTTCTCTTAGAGTACTGTACAAACTTGCAGAGATGAGCAGGCAAGAATGAAGATAATCACAGCGGAAAACAAAAAGAAAATGGAGACAACTAAAAATGAAGAGTTTGACACAGTCCTGAAAATGAAATATTTTTCTACTTCTCCTGCCATGACTGCACCATACATCTACCTTATTCCTTATATGTGTTAGTGAAGAAGAGGGAGCATAAACTAAGAAACCACCTAAGATAGATACATGCTTTGCCAAAGTAATTAAATGTCATTTCGCTGCTGTAATGACTCCCTGGACTCTGTCCTTTGCTCCCTGTAAACACTCTTCTCCTCTGTGATTTCACAATCCTCTGCTGCACCAATCCATTAATGTATCTACAGCCACATATAGTTCCAGACTGTTGCATTTACTCACTTGAACCTGCTGCACGCAACAGCCAAGCCTGCCTTCACTAAGGAATAACGCTTAGCTGACAGCTGGGTAAGTCCCTCATAAAAGGCCTTGGGCGCTGCAACCAGAACTCTTGGCTGAGGCTTTCAGGTACTAAAGTAATACAAATAACTAACTACATTTTATCATGGTGATCTGTGTGTTATTTTAGCAGACAGCCCTTTCAGTAAAATGTAAAATTATAGATGTAAACTTGTTCTAATGGATTTGTGCTGATGATCTCTGCTTACTGTTCTTAGGTAGTTGTTTGTCAATGTGCAAAACGGATGAGAGGAAAGGGCTTACCCTTCAGCAAGGGAAGTGATTGTCTTCTGGTGCACGAAGGATGGTCGTTGCAACAGTCTCTAATAATAATAGTAATGATGCAGCTACTTGCAGGTAACACTGGCCCGTTACCTGCAAGCAAGCAACAGGATTGTGTTTTTATTATATCCCCTGAATTCTGCTTACTGGGATGCTGAGACAGCAGCATTTACTCTGCCTTCTGCCTGCGATGGTTGTAACATAAAGGCTGCCAAAAAAACCTGCTGATTTGTGCCAGGCACTCCATCATGGTGTGATAAAGCAGGAAAATGGAGCCATAGGAGTGCTAGTTTGTCATGGAAGTGCTGTAGCTTTGCCTAGCTTCATCTGCACTAGCTGCTCTGGGAGCAGAAATACTTACATGTTTGCAGGGTCATGGCCCATGCTGACAGTAGATGCAGAGTTTCTCTTCCAGTTCCATGTAAGACAAAATTTCATGGGTGGCATCTGTAGTTATTTGAAGAAGACAGTCCTTATGATAGCAAAAAAAAAAAAAAAATTTGCTGTTTTTCCCCATGCTGGCCATACAAAAAAAAGCTTAGTGTTTCATTCTGGTTTTCATTCCATGACTCTTCCCCCCGCACCTGTTGTGACAGGTATGCGAACTTCTTGAGTACTTCAGAATAATTAGGTAGATCTCAAATTTATAAACAAGTTGCAGGGTATAAAACAGAACAGAAGTTGGGCATGCAAGTGGAACAGCACAAATAGAGAACTAGGACTGAAGCTCACAGCATCCCCTCCCCTTAAATAAAGCAACCAGTATTGGCTGGAGTGGGGAACTTCACTTAATATCCAACAGCGATTCCATACAAACAACATGGCTGTAAACTCACTCTAAAGTACATTACAGCATTGCAGGCTTGAGTTGACACCTCCTAAAACTGAAGCAAGAGGGAAGACGCAAAGCAGGTTTCTGTGATCAGTCATTTCACTTCTAAAACTCACTACTACATAAATTCAGGTCTACCTTGTTCTTCTTTTTTGTGGCTAACCTTGCATCTATGCTTAATGCTGGGAGTGGTAACCAAAACAGCAACTCTTAAAGAAAACAGCAACTCTTAAGATTTCAGAATCTGGTTAGAAAACTGTTAGAAATCTGTTACAAAACCAATATTAAAACTGTAACCGTGAGTTGTTTCATTGGGAAAGATGATGTTACTTCCTTGTAACAGCTGGGAGTTCATCTGTTGGTAATGTCTAATAGAAAATATAGCTTGTGTTGTCATGTGTCTTCTGGGTTTTTATATCATGTTTGAACCTGAGGCAAAAAAGTGAAAGGGGGAGATGTTGCATTAAGAGTCTGATATGGGTGGGGGTGTGTGTTAAGAGAGCCCTTCCTTTGAGTCATGAGGTTCAGAAATGATCCTTTCACTTTCTAAACTCCTCAGAGAGGAGTCTAGGTGCAGCTAGACCCAATCCTAGTCTCAGACTTAGTCAACAGCTTTAAGTCTAAAGGATTAGATGTGCAGCCACTCATCAGAACCAACGTTTGCCTGTCAGAGCCCAGTCAAGGACTTTTGCTGAAACAGTTTTGCAAAGCTGACAAAATAGATGATTTATTAAGGCAACAGGTATAACGAGTTTGGAGTTGGCTTTGATAAATACACTTGCTGCAAAAATGGAGCTTGAGTTAGGAGTACAGTGCTTTTCCTGGCTAATGTCTGACATAGCTGGAGATGCAAATCTGACCAAAGAGGCGTCCCTGATGGGGAGGAGAGGCCCAGCCAACCCCTCCTGTAGCTAGAGTTGGGGGGGGGAAAAAGTCCCACCTTGCCATGAGTATAAAAGTATAAAATCTGGCATTTTAGGATTAAGTCAAGTATTGTGTGCTGACTGGCCCTTAACCAGGTGCCAACTGGGGAAGGTCAGCTGGGCCCAGTGGTTCAGCGCGGAGCTGGGGGGTTGGTGCAGACACAGATTTATGGTTACAGATGTGGGGGGGTCTTCCTGGCCTTCTCTGCGGCAACGCCGGGCTGTGAGGCCCCTGCCTCACCACGGGCATCACTCTGTTTGCTTGTTAGACCATCTCCGTTACCCGCTTTGCGAGACAGACGTGCTGCTCAAGTCAAACTCCAGACTCCGCTTTGAGCTGAAGGCGGTCGTTCACTGTTAGGTTGGGGTGGGGGTAGCACATTGCCACAGGAGAGAAGAGAAGTACTTCAGGTAACTTAAATCAATTTACAGCAGTCTAACTGACATCCCCTTCCTCCACCAAATCCCCTAAAACCAAAGGCTGTGCGGGAAAAGGGAGAGCATTCAAACCGCGCTGACTTCAGTAGGAATCAGGATGCTGCCCCCTCAAACAGGTTTGCTCTCCCAGGCACCAGCTGGTGTAGCTGAGTACTACAGCTACAGGGCACAAGTGTGTGTGCGGTGAATTGCTGTGGTAGGAGGGGGAAGATTTAAATAGAAAGATTCTGTGATGGTTGCTCTAGTTTTCTTTTAGATCTGAGCTTTGCAAGCATTCCTTTCCCCCCCGCCTCCTTTTTTTTAAGCCAGATTTCTTCCATTCTTCCACACAAGCCAGTACTAGATGCGCAAGTAAAAATATTTTGTAAGAGGTAGAAATACAAGAGTTGTTTTATCTATTCCAATGGTTGTTTTTATTTGACTGAAATATACATAAAATATATACAAATATATATATTATATATATATTTGTATAGTCACTGCACTGAATTGCTGCTGGACCGACAGCCAAAGGTAGACTTTTCATTATTGGTGCTAATTAGTGCATCTGTTCACTGCTGGCAACAAAAACATGAAACAGGATTAGGGTCAGAAGACATAAAAGCTGCAATAAAATTACCAATTCAACAGGTGTCTCATCTATGTAGGATTATTGAGTTATTGTCAAATCCCAGTCCTACAAGCTGGAGTAAGAATAGGATCTGAATCAGTTGTTAAAAGCATCTTCTTTGTCTTCCAAAGTCAGAATAATTACCACCCATCCAAATTTAATTTGCAGTAAAAAGCCTCAGTAATGCATGACAGCACCAGCATCATTTCTTCTCAGGGTGACTAATAAATTTTCTTGGTCTCCAAACCTCTTTTTCATGTTAGGCAGCTTTTTGTATTCAAAAATTGTTTTTTGCAGCCTTACATTTGAACAAGTGCATGGTTTATACAAATAGACTACATTAAGGTAATAGGGTGAAATTCAGACAAACCAATAAATTTTGGAGTTTAATTAAATTAGCATCTTAATTCCAAAAGGATGATTTTCAAGGATATGGGATTTCATACAGTTCCTTCATAAACATTGTTTTTGCCAAGAAAATTTGGGTTGTGGAAACAATGATTTACCTCCCTTTCCACCAATTACAGAAAAATAACAATTTCTGTGAGAAAGGAGTCAACCCTACTTGGAAAGTTCTTCTATTGTTGATAAATGATTATTCAAACACTTAAATCCTCATTAAGCTCTACAAATGTCATTGGCAGTGGAGGAATACCTGGTCTCCTGAAGGCCCGTGTAGCTGAAACAGGTTTTACAACTAGGATAACTTAGAGGAGAACTTATATTTACATTCTGAAGTTAAACACGGATGTGTTTTTCACTTCAACTGATGCAGTTTCTCCTATAATTGAGCCTATGAAACATTCCTCTTTGAGCATCAACAAAACCCTCCTCAGCGCTCTGCTTCTAGAAACAAGTCAAGGGGGTGGGTTGCAATTAGAGCTGCCTAAATAAGCAGGGACTTTTGGACCAGTGGCTAAGCTGGAATATCCAAGAAAAATGTTGGGTTGACTCAAAGTGAAATTCTCTTGGGTTTTTCTCAGTAAAATAACGAAGAGATCTCCCTACCTGTGACTGTTTCACTTGATTGAAAAGCAGAAAGTTTGCTTTGTTTCAGCATCTGTTTGGCAATTTTCGAAACAAATGTCAGCTAAATGTCAAAGTATTTTGACTTTCCATTTTCTTCTCTTTGCTCACCATTACATGCTGAATCTGAACTGAATTCATGAAAGCTTTCTCTACCTATTTCATCTTCCCAAGGGAGGCATTTTTCAACAAAATATTTACTGAAGGGTACTTAACTTCAGCTCCAACTCCGGTTGCAGGACTCCAGTCAGAAGTAGGTCTTATGGCCTTTGAACAGGTTGGGTGTTGAAATCTTTGTCTGAAAGGTGGTGAATTCCAACAACCTCCATGACCCCTGCTCAATTAAAGATTTAGATAGCTCTTTTTTGGCATGTTAAGAGCCTGGTCCATGTGAGGCTGATTTCCCTCGGATGGGGCTGGTGTTACCGTTCCCAGAGCTGGTGTTGCTGCCTGGGGTCCTGTTGCACCAGGCATTGCCCAGGTCCAGGACACAAAGCTGGTCCCTGCTGCAGGGAGGTGGAATTGCCTCTCCAGGCATGCGGATAGGTGATGGTGAGGGAGATGAGCAGCCAGGGCCTGCAGGATTGTGTACAGCAACCACTGCATGGGTGGCAATGGCAGTGACATCCAGGTGCCAAACAGCTGTCAGCTTTGTGTCGCTGCTGAAGCAAAAGAGAGGCTTGAAGGAAGGATTCAAAAGGGGATGAGGAGATCCCTGTAAACACTAGCAAAACCATCTCTCCTCAAGCCTGCAGGGCAGAATGGCAGGGATAGAAATGCCTGTTTGAAACTTCTAGTGGGCAACACTGGCTGATAGTGCTGTTCTGCTAAGGGCAGGGCAGGACAGCACATCTTGCTGTCTCTACACCCTTTATGCCCATCACTATAGCAGATCAAGCCATTCTGTTGTGTAGGAAAGCTGAAGAAGAGCTGCAGGTTAGATGAGGAAAAATAAAAACAAGAATAGTTAGCTGTGTATAGCATTGATGCTGACTGGTCTAGAACCAGCTTTCCAGTGTCCGTGGGGCCCTGGAAGATGGGAAACATCAGAAATTCAAACCATCTCCTTTCTGCCAGTGTGTTAAGATGACTGCCCAAAGAGATGCTAGTCAAACAGATCAAATTCCTTTGTGGTTTGAATGTGCACCTGCCCTGGATCTGGGGGACAGCAGGTTCGAGCGTATTGAGCCCTATTCTGGATGTTTTGCTCTGATTCTGGCTGGAGATGTGGCCCAGGTACTGGGTTCTGGTCAAAGGTTGCTTCCTTGAAGTTTTTGTGCACAGGAATCCAAGTCCTAGTTTCTTCCAGTTTTATACAGTGGCGGAGTAGTGTTTGGTACCTCGTGGAAGTGCACAGCCTTAGTCTCCAGCTTGCACATCTGTGCATCCCTTAAAGCAGTCCCAGCTCGCTTGCTATGGGCTTCCATAAGCACTCTTCTCACGGTGCTTTTAGGACAACAGAGAAGTATGCATGTGTAAGAGTTCATGCATATGTTTTTAGTGGTGAAAAGGGTTGTTTGCTTTAATCAGTGCTAACTTTTATTTAACAACAAGGCTTTACGCATTCATTGGTGTGGCTGCCAAATTTGTAAACAGAGTGATTCAATAATTCTTCTTGTATTGTGATAATTACTGTGAAACAAGATAATTGCGAGAAAACTACAGACTTCTTTCAATATTGAATTATAGATGTGGAATATTTTACTTAATAGATTCATTCAAATACTTTAATTTTCAGCCTTGCCCATTCAGGAGGAAGGTTAAAATCACAGCTTGGGCTGACACAGAATTTTAGTCAGGAATGCTATGAATTATATTATTGTATCAGAATATTTTAGCACTTACTTTAAAAATGGGTAAAGCAGGAAGAGGAAACTTTTGAACAGATTTTCTGTTCTATAAAGCCCAAAATGAAAAGCTTTGCAGGACGGTTTCCTGTTTGTTTAGACTTATCTTTTAAAGTTCTAAAATGCACTCAGTATTATATGAAAAGTCCCTCAGCAGTGGCTTACCGTTGATGTTAAAGGGAGAGTGAATGCTAAGCTGCCACATGGAACTGTTGCAAAGCCATACAAATAGAGAAAGAAAATAACTTCACTGTTGTTGGTAACTTAAACTCTGACTACACCGTCAGTTCTGTCCTTAGGTTACCTGCTCACAGCATATCTAGTTGCATGCTAAGCTGTGATCTCCTCTGCCTGGGAGTCTGTCCTGACTCCCACAGTCTCCTGATCCACAAAATGCAAAGCATAGCTTCTGCCTTCAGCTTTGACCCCCTCTCCTTTGTTGGTTTAGATTGAAAGCACCTGAAACGCAAGTTTGCCCAACCACTCTGGACTGTGCCAGAATGCGTACGTTTTTTTAGAATTCAGAACTCTGAGCAAGGGGCTTTGAAAACCATGGTTTAGAGTTGTAAAGCCATAGTACAAATCTTATATCTTGCTAGACCAGCCCTTAACTTCACAGCTCCCGAATTTTATGAAAGAATAGTTCCTGGGCTCCTATTAGAGAGTTGTGTTATAAATGATTGCCAACCGATCTATTTGCCTTTCTACTTCGCAGTAGGAAACAAAATTGAAGTTGTTTTGCACCTGGTGGGACACAAGGGAGTTCCAAGGGTGAGGATGACAGAAGATGCATTCTCTGCTGTAGGCAGTAGAAACAAAATGTGTATTTTTAGACTATGAATAAGTTATGACCTCTAAGAAAAATAAAACATGCTTGAAAGTATTAATTGTAAAGACAAGGGGAGAGTGGTTTTTTGTTCTGCTGTATATTTAAGGGAAGAAAAATCTGGCAACTACCTACTATAGTGAACCACTTATCTCAGAAAAGGAGGCAAGAACTATAGTCAAAGGTAAGTGAGATGTTATCACCTTCTCTTTGTGACCACAATAGTGTCTGGTGGTGTATATCCTTCTTCACAGGCAGGAAAGACAGATGACTAGCATCATGAAGATCAGCCTGATACATCACCACTGTTTTCCCTCTAGGGAACTACAGAAGAAAGGTCCTTTGGAGACAAGTTTGTAACGACATCCTGTAAGTTCATGAGGTCTCCTGGACACTTGCTGCCCTGCTTAACAGAAAGGCACTTTGTTTCATGACTCTGGCTGTGGAAGAGGCAGCAGAAATTGTGAAGGAGCATGCAGAATGTGTTCCCCAAACTTAACCATTAATATGCTTGTGTTAAATGGAAATACTATGTTAACATTGCCAACCAACTGCATCAGGTTTTAGTTAATTTGTGGCCTGGTTTGGTAACACAATAATAATTAAAATGCACTATCCTCATTAGAAGAAAGGAAAGGTTTGTTGTACAAAAGACTAACTAGATTACTTATACCCTCAATGTCAAGAGCGTTTGAAATCAAACCAATAACTATGTATTATTCATGAGATGCTTGTTTTTCTTCCACATGTAATTACTAATCCAGAAAGCTGCCACAAAATGAATTGTGATTTACCTTTGAGGAGCCTGTAGCTCCTCAGCTGTGGATTAAAGGAATAAATGAGGCCTTATCCATTTAAAAAAGAACAAACCCAACTGAGATAGAAAGGATCACAAGGAATCACTCTTCCTCCACAAAGCAGAAGACTCTACATTCTTAAACCTTATCTCCTCTTGGAAACCCTTGGTGATGGATATCCCATGTGATGTCTACAGAACCTACTGTAGAGCTTTACATAAAAGGATGATTTCTGCCCCCTTGGGCTGTAAGTTGCCAGTTCCTCTGGGGCATTTTGAGATACATAAACCCCTTTCCATCTAGTATGCTCCCAGCACAGTTATCAGACAGAGCTTTGATGATGTTACCACCAGCGCTCTATAAACAGCCCACACAATACAGGTCTATTTAGCTGAGGAAAAAATAATCACACCCAAATAGAAGAACCATGCAGCTAAGGTACATCTTGAGAAAAAACACCAAAGCTATTACCTTAGACTGTTTCCTGTTGAGACTGTGGAAGGACTCCCTCCTGATTTTAATTGCATAATTATAAAATTTGACTCAGCTATTGAGTTTTATGGCAGCTCAATGTGACAAAGCTAACAAAAAGACAGAGTTTGTGCATCAAGGGTTTCGTGATCACGAAGTAAATCAGATGGAGGATGCCTAATCAGTCATGTAACTCTGTATCAGTTTTTGCCTTCTGGGAATGAAATGAAGGAGTCCTAGTGATGCCAAAAGTAACTAATGATAAATTATCTGATGACCAAAAGAAGACTGAAGAAGCTCTGGGCCAAATCTAATGCAGCTACAATGCTTTAAGGCAATTCATTTATGTCATTCTATGTTAGCAGAGGATTTAATAATCCTCCATGGTCAGATGACATCACTTTGGAAAAGAACTTCTAGATTAAAGAGTTTCTTTTCTCTTTCTCCTCCCTACCCACCTTTAAACACTAGTAAGAAGGGAATGGCAATGTTAGCTGGCTTCTCCTCTCCAAAATTCATGGTGCATAAGAACTGCCTTTTAACTGGTGCTGTGATGCATAGCTCTGGCACTTGCCCATGCCGTAGCATGGCTAGAGAATACGCTTCTATTGAAATGCTCCTGGCCTCCTGGCCCGTGTTGTAACAAATGCTGATTGGGATTGGGCTGATACATACTGTTGCAGCAGGGAGTGGAGGGTTTGGGGGCTCTTTAAGTCAGAAACAAAAATAAGACAATGAAATGTTAATCTTTTCAGACAGATGCAATATGCTGTACAGCTTCCCAAATCTGACCATCTCTCTGAACACCCAGGCAGAGCCACGCAGGCGCTGGGTCTATTGCACAGGGAGATCTACACTACACATCCTGGAGGGTAACTAATAGGGTCTTCTCAGGGCCAGGGAAAGAAAAGGGTAGGACACTGCAGGCACATAACCATGCTTGCTGTTGCAGTGGAGAAAAGACGTGTTGTCTGAGAGTTATTAGAGATGCAATTAATGAATGGTTAAGTGCAAAATGGCTCTGTTGTTGCCCTGAATTCTTAAGGAGAAAAAACCCCCTCTCCTGTTGATTTCCTTCATGTATGTCCTAGTTATGCAGGCTGTGTGCTAGGGGGTCGGGATTTAAGCCAGTGTTTGGCAACTCCAGAAATCAAAGACATAGCACTTCAACTCATTTGCAAGTACCGTATAATGAGCTTTGAGAATTCCTCTTTAGTCTGAGTTTGCTCTCAGAAGGAGTTCTGTAGTCCATGTATATTAGGGCAGCATAAATGACAGATGAGTCAAAGCCTTTTTCAGTCTCTTCTCTTTTGAACCTAAAGAAGAATTATCTGACTTGACTGTCTATGCTCTCCTAAAATTAATTAAAGCTTTACTTCCACTACTTCAGGAAATAAACTTTCAGAGAGACTTACTTATAATGACAACAGTGAAAAGCTTCTTAAACGATATTGATCAGAAAGTTCAACACTTTCTTGTTCCCCAAAAAATTCCGAGATGAGAGCTTGGGTTTGTTCCCCTCAGTTTTCAGATTCTTGGAAAGTAACTAGAATCCTGAAGCTAGCAGAAAATTCTGTGTAGAACTCTGATTCAGCCTTGTTGAGTGAAGATGAGATGCATCCACTAAGCTAAAGACTAAAGAACCAAGCCAGGTCATAACTGAAAAATGCTTCAAGGCTCTCTGAGGGAGCCTTTTAACTGCATGGAATAGATGTTGATATGGTTTTGTTCTCATTTGCCTTATTTTGAGGTGCATTTCAGACGTTAGTTTTGAAAAGCATCTGATAGTGGCCTCACTCCTGTGAAGTCAGCAGGAGCTGCAAGTCATGAAGTGATCATAAACCAACCTCACCCGGGTGACCAATTGTGAAAAGAAAGGAGAATAGGGAATTCCTACTGGGGAATAAGGTGACTCCCTGGAACTCAGAAAAGCTGCTTTGGTAGCAGACTTCTTGTGCGATATCAACACATCACTTCTGTAGTGCTTCAGTTGTCCCTGCTCCATAGCGCGGATATTTCCTTACCCAGTAGGACACAGTCTGAGGTACCTGGCAAGTAAATGGCCTTATGAATGCTGACTCTTACAACTGACTAAGGTCATCCTTCTGTCTAGCGTAACTGACTGCAGGTCTCTGGAATGGTAACAACATTTTCTGGCATTACATTGAAATCGGGGCCGCAAGTGCCAGACTTGAAATCTTAGCAAGGAACCAGTGTGACACAGTGGCACAGACAGAGAAGTTCTGGCACTGTAGCTGAATCGCACCTTGATATTCCTGCAGATGGCAGTGGCACATGTTCTGGACATGGGATGTCTCCAAAAGTTATGCTGTTTGCCTTCCGAAAAATGGTGATGTTACAGCTCTTGCTGTGGCAAGAAGTATTTTCTTGGAATTCTGCTTTAGGACTGGCAACAGTTTGTATGACTACCTGCCGAACAGCTGCCAAAACAGTCCCTTCCTGAAGCCCCCTCCAAAAGGAAAAGTAGGAACTCAGATGTGGGCAAGGGCTGTCTGAAAGGTGAGGAGGAGTGAAAGCCAAATCTGAGCAAGATATTTGGGACACTAAAATCAAGCCTGCTTCTTGTTGTGTCATTTTTCAAGGTTATCTTCCCCAAACAGTGGGGGAAGTCACACAAACAAATGCCTCTTCATGTCCAATTTCTTTAACAATTGACAAGGTAAAGACAAACACAAGCTGTCCAAAGTTATGCTGTTCATAGTGCTAAATACCAGCTGCTTCCTCCTAGTACTTTTGATAAGGACAGCTAGCTAAGTAAGGGCAGAGGGAAGTGCAAGGCTGTTTTAATTATCCTTTTATATGTTTATATGGATAAGTGTATTTTTTATTTTAAATGTTATGTATATAATTGTATATGTATAACTTTTGGGGCTACATTTGCGCTTTAAATTGGACATGCCTTTTTTAGATTTGAGTTTGTTCACTGGGTGTATCCTCCCAAAGAGAGCCAACCCTACCATTAATTAAAGAGCTCTTCAGTCCTGCCTGACAATCTCAGCTGTTGGTGAGAACAGCAGGAATTAATATTGTCACCTTACCTGCTCTGACTCTGGTCTAAAATAAAATAAATGATTGAAACATTGATTTCTTACAACTAGAAGTTAGGCTCATTTGTTGCAACATACAGCTGCAAACCTGACTGGTTTTGATGACATACCCCTGCTAGTGATCACTTAGAATGAAATAGAAGATCCATTGCTTAAATACTTATTATAAGATCTATTCCTGCAGAAGTCTTGCTTTGCATGGTTGCTGTCTCTCGCCCATCATTGTCTTAGCTCCAGTACAGTAAGCAGTACCTTCTTCCACATGTCTCTCAAAATACCTCTTGTTATGACGGCAGAATCAAGAGGAACACTTGATGCAGGTTATACTGTGAGCTCTGCTGCTGTACAATGAAGGAAGAAAAATGGATAAAGATTTGAATCCTGACTTCTAATGGCCGAATAGAAACAGAAAGACGTTGTGGGGAAAAAAACCTTCCGGACTGGATCTTGAGCTAGAAACAAGACCTTTGCACTGTGAAGTGTTCAACTATGCAGTATAAATGAAGGATCCTTTTTTTATTATTTTTAAAAGGTGTGTGGATTTGTATCCTCCCATCTTGAAGGAGACCCGAGTGCCAAATCTGCATGTTTCATTGTAGAATAATGGTAGACAACTATTTGTATGTGAACTTGAAATAAAACCACAAGGCAGGGTGGTGATGGTAGAATGTAGCGAGTCTCTCAAGAGGCTATTCTCTGCTAGTGAGAAAACAAGGTGAGCCCTGAGCAGAGATATTTATTATCTCATATTGGGGGGGGGGGGGGGGGGGGCCAATCAGTGCTTGTCTGAATCTCCAAAACTGTACGTGACAAAGAACTTTACTCTATTTAGACTTCATCAAAATCTTTTCACTTCTCACCAGCAAAAATGTGATTCTGATCATCATCAGCCTCTATTAAATTCTGGGTTTGTGCTATCATATTTGTCATTTTACGAGCTGGTGCTCAGTGTAAAAATAGATATATTAATACATGCTGATGCTTGTATTGGATTTAGCATGCAGAGGAGCAGTTCAAGAGGTAAGGGCAACTGGCAGACTGCCATTTAGAGATGAGAAAATAATAATTCTAATGTGATAAAATAGTTACAAATATCCTGTATATAAGTGCAGTAAAATTCTTGTCTGCATTAACACCTTGCTGTTTCTGGGTTACTCCAAGTCCAATGTGTGTATTTTGAAAATGTACATGTCCAGTTGCATTGAAAGAGTTCGGTTTTTAACCACAGTGTAAGTGCCAGAGATGGATCGAGCTCCTTGGTGTGGGGGAGGGACTGAAACAATTCCAGCTCCTTAGGTTTCAGAATTGTCTGCTAAGTTTTAGGCTTCCAGGTAACTGATGCAAAACACAGATAATGGGCTGGGCTAGGAGCGAGGAGGGTAAAGGTTATTAGTAGATCAGTCCTGAATGTGCATTTATTTCTGCTCTGAGCAATTATAGCAGTCACTGCTGTTTGCTGGGGATTTTGTTTCCCTGGGAGAGGAGGCCGTCAGAAAAACAAACCCGTGGCAACTAGTACAGCTTGTCTGCTAAAAAGACAAAGCATGATTGTTGTGAGAAATGCTACCTCTATAATGAGCACGTATGTTACTCCTGGAACCTGGCACTTCGCTAGCTCTTCTCTGAACACACAGACTTCACAACCAACTATTTACATGCACCTGGACAGCTGGTGAGAAAAATTGTGCCGTTACCCCACAAAAGATTCCAAATATGTTTGTTAGAGGAGGTTTGTATTGCTTGTAAGGTAAAGACTGGTTTTAGAATTCAGAAAAAATTCTTAAGTCTTGACTTGAATTTAACCAGCATATATTTCAGGGAGCAAAATTTAAGACAATTAAAAATTAGTACTGAGACTGCAACTAATTCAGAAGCTAGGAAATAATAATGTAATTTGCTCCTTTGAGTGACAATACAGATCATTTAACCTTTAGTTTTATAGTCTCTTCCCCCAGTATCAAATCTAATCTACCTACTAACTTAAGTATTCACAAGTGCACTACCTCCTGTTCATTAAGCTGCACTAGTGCTTAGCACAGCCTCCCTAAACTGAGCCCTGCAAGCAATGCTGCACCCAGGTGAATGATGCTTGCGCAGCGCAGGCAGTCATGTCAGCAGCTACAGTGGAAAAAGCTGTAAAAGCTGGCAGGGATGGGTTCCACAGCTGAAGACTTGTTTACCTTCAGCATCACCCACCTAAGCTCACTTCAGTGGAAACAGCAGCAAGCTTTTTCAGTCTATGCAAAATCCTGGCACGTATGCAAATGCAGTTTCACTCTCTGCAGGCACACGGTAGTACAGATCACACCATGCAGCGTTGCTCTTCCAGTGTGAGGATGACAGAGCATCTGCACCAGCTGCTGGGCCCTTTGAACACTCTCTCCCAGTGTCCGAGTTGTCATTCCACTCCACGGTGGTGGCTGAGAAGAGGGTGAAGGAAAGGTGGGGGGTGGGGTGGGTGGGAACTGAGCAAGAACTACAACTAGGAGGATAAAACAAAAGAAAGGATGGGAGGTGTGTGTAAAGCTGGGAGAGGACCGCAAGTATTGCTGTCATGCTGTAATTAGCATTACAGATCTTAATTCAGGGCAAATGTGCCTTTCTGGTGCCACACAACCCTGTCCTCTATCATGTATGTGAATGTTTCTGGAACACCATAAAGTTCTTTTGTGAAAGAGATGCCTATTTAGAGTTTTCATCAGAAATATGTATTTCTAAAATTTTTAAAAATGTGATCAAATTGATAGTTCAAAGTAAGCTGCATCAGTATATCCAGGGTGCTATGATTCCTGTGTCGCTCAAATGATGAAGCTATCTGCAGACAACCTCATCTATAACTTGTTTCTGCTTCATTGCAGAGCTAATCCCCTCCAGGTTTGATAACTTATGACTAACAACTTGTTGGAAATACTGAAAATAGCTTATGGAAAGGGAAAAGGAAAGGGAATCAAAGGACACAATTTTCCAAAGCAGAGCTTCTGCAGGACCAAGGAGGTTTTTTCTGAAAGTTTGCTTTGATCCCATTTCTAGTGAAAAATACCATGTAAAGGAAAACTGTATGGCTCACAAGATTAAAAAAAAACAACTTTAAAGAGTTTGAATCCTCATTCTTCTATTTATCTGAACAGAAATACTTGTGCCTGATTTAGTTCTCTCTGGAAAATCTTAGAAACTAAGATGGGCACCTATTGATGTCTTTTTTACTTCTACAATAAGAAATGTCATTCACTAGATAAAATGTCTTTAATGTGATGTATTGCTTTATTGATGTTATGATGATGAAGCATGTCCTTTGGTAGCTCAGTGAAGCTCAGTTGTGTTTACTGTATGAAAAAGTGAAACTATGCGGTAAATGAGAGCCATTAAGATGTTTTTAATCTGGGAACAGTATTTGCCTCAAGAACTCTTTCATGTGTGTAGATTTGCCATGGTTAGAAGTAGGAGGTGTGTTTTAGCTGCTGTTGATACATTGGTTTAATTGCCCTTTTCTTTCTCCGTAATTTCCTTTTTGTGGGTCTGGGAATTCTTGGTCTGGTTTTCTAAGGAAACAAGGCTTATGCAAGCATGTGATTTGGATGTTGTCATGCATCTGTCTGTCCTGCTGTGGCAGCTTTTCAACCCACCAGCAAATTTTAACCAACTTGGAAAGCAGCGGCAGTCTGCAAGCAATTTATTTTCTTATAAATTCATGAAAATCAAGAGCCCCTTGCAGAGGGGAGAGAGACTTTAAGAGTGCCTCTAACAAGGGAAAGCCCCTCTGCTGAGGATTCGGCTCTTATAAGACAGAAGAGATTCCACACAACAGAAGCTATAAGTATCCCAAATCCAAGAAAAATGTAACTTCAAATTCACACCCAGTTTGCTACCAGTGAACTCAGCTCCCACATAAAATCCAGAGCAAACCAGGCTCCATTAACCTCTCTGCTCACAGACCTGTTAGTTGTGCATATGTGCCCTTGGTCAGGGGGAAGGTAGATCCAAATGCTGCCTGTGCATTACTAATACCCTGTGTATTTGGACATATCTGGATTAGGTGTGAAGAAATAATCATTAAAATGCTGTATTTTATGCTTCTTCAAGCTTTCAGTTGACACTTCCTGGCATAACAAATAGAAGTGCATAAAAAGCATTTCTAGAGCCCTTTATTCATTGTTCTGTTCCTGGGAAATCTGTTTGGAAAGTGGCCTGTTAGTATCTCGTTCCCATCTCCCTTGCAGCAGCATGCAGCTTTTTCACCTCTAATGAAGTTTAGTCAACACAAAAAAAAGTGGTAGGCATTCCAGGTCACAGGCATTGAGGTGGCTCAAACATTTTTGAGTGCTTTTGACAGACCAGAATTCATTTTGCAAACCTTCCCTTGTTATTCTTGGATGAACAAAGGTAGAAACACGGACTCCTTGCTGCACTCCGTGCATCAGTTCTGTCTTGATGAGGGTAACTTGTTGCTTCATTTTCGCATACAATGAAACTGAATCAAATCATCCTTTTGGCATGTTACCGCTGTTTGAATTCTCATTCTGTTGTTCAGCACTTCAATAGTTCTGAAGAAAATTAACCTCAGTGACCCACCAGTTATTTTATGCTGAGCTACCGGAGTTTATTTTCCTCAGATGCTAAATGTATTTTCATGACATAAATCAAGTGAAAGAAAAGATATTTCTCATAAAACATTCTTTCATGTCTTACAGTGTTACAGGGCTGATAATTGTGAAGTTTTCCTATTATTTTCTATACACAAAATTAGTGTTTCTTCTATTACTTCCTTGCTGAGAAGAAATCTTTAAAGGGAAAACTGAGAACATACTCAGTTTTATAGTATTTTATACCTGAAACAAAACTGCTGTTCTCACCTACTGCTGTAAGAAAGCTTGCACACAGGAAACGTTTCCCTTTCACGTTGCTCACCTCCCAGTTACAGCACTGATGGGAGGTAAGAACGTTCAGCTAGCTGTCATTTGGGGGGTTCTGGTTTTCTTTCACAGGTGGTGACTCTTTAAAGATCTGTCACCTATCTCTTGCTTCACTTTAATCTCTGGGCATGGATGAAAGTTTCGCTGAGACCGGTTTTTGTCCTGTGTATAGTTACTTTGTGTTCGCAAAGGACTGGAGATGTCACAACTTGCGTCCCTCCAACAATACTGCCAGTGTGCCAGGGGTAAATGGAGGTAAAACCACCCAAGCAGGCCACTTGTCAGAGGTGCGCTGTCAGCTCTGCTATCAGCTCCAGGTGACAATCAGCATTCAATGGCAAGTTACAGTCTGAAGGCTTCTTGACTGTGTTGCAATAGGATTACTTCATCTGTGTTGTAATATTTCCACCCCTCTCCATGAGGACAGCTTTCTATTTTTTGCTATTAGGGAAACCACACTGCCTGGAAAGATGTCTATATTAAGATGACACATTATATGCTGTTGGGAAATAGATTTGCATCTGATTGGCTTATTCTTAGAAGATTAGAGACTGACCATATATGAAAGTATTTCTTTTAATGTCATTTCTTATGTTTAATATACAACTTGAATAGGAAGGCTCTGCTAAGAGCTGTCTTCAAAAATGCTTAAAATCTTTCACAGGAACTGAATACAGGCAGGGAACAATGCCTGACCCCCAAATGTTCTTATGAAATGAAGTACTAAGTGTAAAAGGATGCTTTTGGCATCTGTAGCTCTTTACCTTCTGTTTACAAGAGTATCTCCTGGCTGGGCTCAGAAGAGCCAGCTGCCAGTGGGAATATTAGTGCAACAGGAGGGAGAACAACTGGAAAGACCCAATATGTTCTCCTGCAATCCCAGGGATGCTCTTTAAGCAGGGAGAGGGGCCTGCATTCTGGAGCCTCCCAGTCTGCTGGGAAAGCAGTTACCCTGTGATAGAAAAACAGGGGAAAAAAATAATCTATGAAGGCCTTTTAAGAGAAAGGGATAGGAATAGGTTTGCACTGCCATCTTCAGCCTCAGAAAAAAATGGAGGTCTTTCATGTAGCAGACAGAGCACCTGGCTATATGGGGTATCCCACAGCCTGCTTACAGCAGCCAGGGCAGAAACTCAGGCATGGGGACACCAGAGATCCTCACAGGAAAGGTGCTTCTACTTCTCTTCATACCATGCTGAACCACTCACCAGTCGCATCGGACGAGATGCAGGGATTTCCTCCAGGCAGCCACTATGGGTGCTACAGAAAGAAAATGTATAACCCCTCCATGGTATGGCAGGACAACAAAAATATAGGAGGAAAGTAACAGGCAGTGAAGTAAGACTTGTGTTGGAGAGAGAGAAATCTGAAAAAATGGGGCTGCTTAGAGTCCTGAAAGGGAAAGTGAACACAGAGCAGAGGGAAAGGCTGGGAAGATTGGGACAACATATCCCCAAGTCTGCATGTGAAGTCTGAAAAATTGGTTGTGGGTTTCCCCGCTAATACAAACACCTCTTTCCTTAATGCAGCAACACAGCTTCACTAGAGGTCAGAAGATACATAGTCTCGTAATGAAGTGCTTAAACAGCATTTAAGATTTTCCATTATGTAGAAATACATATCCACCAGAGAAATGTATCATTATTATTGATTTAATTGCTGTCATGTTTTGCATCTTCAAAAATCTCTTAGTGACTTCTTGGAGAACGTGGAGCACAAAGTACTCTGAGATTAGTGGGATATTTGCAGTATTAACCCCTCCTGTTGCAATATCTGGAACAAACTTCTTTCTTGGGAGTTTACAAAGGACTCTACTGGAAATCCAGAAGTGTCTTAAAAATACACTAACACTGCTTTACATAAAGCCACACATCTCTGGGAATCAAGCTGCAGAATGAACCATCACATTATTGTAAAGCTGAATAGCTTTAAATACAAAATGCTGAATTCCCAAAAGCTGCTATCAGTAGCCTTTCTGTTTTATGCACTGTTAAACTTGTGTGCAACAGGCTGTCACTGAACATTTGTTCCACATTTTGCTGAATGAAGAATGAATGCAAGGCAGCTAAGGTACCTTCCCTGCTGAGAGTAAAGATGAACGAATCGGGAGCTGCTGCAGGGATTGAAAAGGAGAGGTTGTGGGCTACCAGCAGTGTGTGCTGCAGTGATGCTTATTTGGGGATTGTGGGAGAAGGAAGCAAGATGCTGGAGCTTACTGAAATTGCAAGAGCTATTATATAAGCCATTAAAAAACCCAAACCCACCACCAACAAAAAAACCACCCCACTCTAAGCTGTTAGCTATGTGGACTATACTGCTAAGGGGTATGGGGGGAAGTCCTCATTTGTTGTGGCTGTTGCAACTGGGAGAAGTTTGATAGTGGATGGATGTTCTCAGAAGACAAATCATCAGTAACAGCTACCAGGTGTTACTATTAGCCTTGGCTAGGCACAAAGCATGTGTGAACTGCATCACCCAATCACACTAGCCATGAAGCCACTCCTTTAGCTGAGTATCATGTGGGACTTGCATCAAATCCATTGGATAAAGGACTCCGACCTCTTTTGCTAATAATCCAGCACCCTTTACACCCTTAGGTCTACTTACCTAGGAACTCTGTGGTAAAAGCTGTTGAGGAAAGATTGGTGAAACTTTCCGAAAAGAAAGATGGCATTAAAGTAGGCATGCTGTCAGAAGGGATTAAACTTGGGCTGGTGAAATATGCCTAAAATCTGTTCTGGAGACAGAAATCTTCTATCTACCAGACACGCCTAGCATAGCTAATGCCAGCATAAGTGTATCCTGTCACATCAGTATGCCTCTTTCTTCACCTCGCTAAGTGAGGCAGCTAAGATACTGCAGCAAGGACACACCTAGATCCAGTTGACACTCTTTTTAAGTGGCTTTGCAGTCCAAACAACCTCCTGAGTCAAAGTCATAATAAATAGAAGATCAGTACTTGGTTTTTTATAAGAAAGAAGGTGTATTTTGCGTTTAAAGTCTTCCAGGTTCTCCTTGTCCCTTGGTGTGGTACAGCAGGGACCACAGTAGATGTGTCTGTGCATCACTGAGGGGCTCATCCAGGCAGAGAGAAGAAGAGGGGCTCCATCTAATGGTTTAAGAACTCCTGTTCCAAATGAAAAAAAAAAGTGAGAGGGGCCTCAGGCTGCCTTGCTCAGGTTTCTGAGGCTTTGGTGATACTGAAACATCAAATGATGAGCAGTCGGATTCCACTGAAGACTACCACTGGTCAGGGTGTGCTCTCATTTAGAGAGCCATCCTAATTATTTATTTCACCAAATACTGTGACTCATTTTTGAGCCTGGTACTTGACAACTGAAATAATTCACCTCAAATATAAACTAAAATTTGGATGCATCATACCAAGTTTTAATTTTGAAAATGAGAGTCCAGCTAGTTATGTCTGGGCTTTTGAGACCTGAATTCCAAAGTGCTGCAGTCACAGCAAAATTAAATTCACTCATCTTCATCTGTCAAAGCAAATCTTAAAATATTAGTAAAACTATTTGAAACTGAAAATATCAACATTCAAAAATATCAATGTCTGTGGATATTTGTTTAAAAAAATCTGATTTTATTGTGAATATTTCTGCATATACATAGATATAGTTTATGAAGCTTTACGTGTACGTCAGTTACGAAGCCAGGTCTGACCAGGTTATTTTGTGTGGTGGGAACAGTATTATGAAAATTATTTATTTCCAAGTAGGAAAAAAAATTGGTCAGGAGCCAGATATTTCCTATCTCAGCTCTAATGTATGAAGGCTTTATTAATAGTTTTCAAAGGTATTTGATAACTTCCCTTCTATTTTAGGAAAATACATATACATAAGTAGTGTTTTAAAGGAAGAAAGCCTTATGCAAAACATGGGTTTATAATTAACCGGTGCTCGCTTTTCTTGCCTTTCCAAAATGCCTCCTTGAATTACAGCATCACAATAGGGATATGAGACTGTAAATGAGGGTATCGTCTTAGAATCTACCCACTTCTCACTGTGCAGTTCACCAGCTGGTTTGTGCATCCATGTTTTCATTTACTCTTCTACCAATGTCTGTATCTAAGAAATGAAGGCTTCTCTTTCCCTCTGGTTGGTCTACAATATTCTCTATAATGCACTTAATGAGTACATTTTAAATTAGTGACTTCTATCAGTAACTAAGGATATGTGGGGCTCGACAGAACGCAGCACAGAAAATATAAGCTAAACACAGAGGGAGGAAGAAGAAAATTGCAGTAATTACAGTCATCCAGCCTGGCAAGCCATTTAGCATCACTGGCAGATTTCATTCACATGATCTTGTGGGCAACCAGATGGAAAAAGTGGCATTGATTTTCATGACTTCCACCTCCAGAGTTCGTGAACATAATCCCCTAACAGCACGAAAAAGCCTGCCGCTGCCACTGTACCTGCAGCTAGCTCTCCAATGGGCAGAGGAGCTGCCAGTGCAGCTGAGAACTTAAATTATACGGGCATCTGACACGCATCCTCTTTCTCTCTACTGCTCTTCTTTTTCCAGTCTCTGTTTCCTCACGCTCTGCTGCTCTTTCTCATTTCATCTTTCCAGCTATGAATCTGTCTCTATTGAACATGCTATATGCCAGTGAAGAAGTAACACCTTTAATTCAAAATTCAAATTAACTCCACAGCAGTGCATATGGATCCTGAATTTGGCAGGAATTTAGATGAGATCTTGAAAGTTCCATTACATAAAATTTGGGGGTGTAAAGTTCTTCAGTTTCACCAATTCATCTTGTAGATTCTTCCTATTTACAGCTGTGGCTGTGTGAAAATAGATTCAGCATTAAGTTTAGGTGTCCACTTACTTCCATTGATTTATCACTTAAGGATGTCTGTAAATTTGGTTGCTTAAAGCTTTTTCTCAAAATGTTGAATTTCAATTAAAAAACCCACTGTGTTTATCATAAGGTTACTGAAAACATAGTTTAGGCTTTTAACCAGCATTATAGGAAACTGTTTGGTTAGTATTAAGAGAATTTCTGAAGGCTAATCTGAATCTAGCTGGAGTGTTTGGTGGATGTTTTTTCGGATGGGTGTTTGATGGAAATAAGACCTATAGTCCTGCAGTTTGTCCATCTGCTGGACTCCTTTCCCTAATGATGTTTGAATTTACTGACAAGTTACAGCTATATTTGACAGATAGAGAAACTTTGAGAACACAAAGTTCCTGGAAGCTTCATGAAAACCAGCAACTGGTCAGAGGAGAACAACCCAGATTAATGCCACCCCAATTAATGGCAGCTAGTCCAACTAGTCCCTGACGTGCTTAGCTCCAAGGTGGAGAGCTGTAAGGGATGCAGCAGGGCAGTGGGTGCTGCTTTGTGTGCTGTGGTTGGAAGGGGCAATGGGCATCTGGGAGCACTGGGAAAATAGGCAGAGTTAGTTTATAGGAAAAAAATGGGTAGGGAACAGGTGGCCACAGTCCTGTTGCTCAGAAAACAACTTGTTGGCTTACAAAGTAAGTAATTCATATTTAAAACCAGCAGGATTCATAGAATCATAGAATGGTTTGGGTTGGAAGGGACCTTAAAGATCATCTGCTTCCAACACCCCCTGCCAAGGGCAGGGGC
>JAVJGI010000065.1:27885784-27908811 GCA_035590275.1 Ibycter americanus | reverse complement strand
TGGCGCGCGGCAGCTCCTGTGCGCGCCGTGGGGTGCGTTGCCCAAACCGCTGAGCAGACACGTAACCTGTCCCGGTTCCTCGCCGCCGGTGTGGTTTCTTCTTTTCTCTCTCGGGAACGATAAACGTTTGGGCATAACAAAGTTTAAGAACTTGATTTTTGCTTCCTTTATGTGCATGTTTAGTATGCTAATACGATCTGGAGACGATTGAATGAATCATCAGTTCCATGGAATAAAAGCAAGTGAATCATCTCTCATACACACGCATACAACTGCGCGGGAGCATAGTTGTTACTGTAGATAGTGAAAGGTTAGTGTCGGTTTCTGATACGCGGTGGGACGTAAGGAGCATAGCGCTCAGAAACCTAGCAGCTTTCCTGGGGCTACTTCACGAACTGTGAAAGTTTTGCAACACTCGCTTGCAGTTTTTCCTGGCTCAGTGGTTGAATGGTAACCTCCTTCTGTATTAACTTGCTACCCTTTGTTTTATCCATATTCTCAGAAGGGGGCTGTTAATGGGAAGGTTTAAGTAGCTGTGTTGTATATATGTGTATATAAATAGCTGTGTATTAGTTTAAAATAATAAAATTTAAGCAAAAAAAATCCAACCTACAACCAACCTAAATGGTATTGCACTATGCCTATGCACTGAAGCCAGACACAGATCCCAGATGCTTTTAATCTGGGATTTGTTTTGCTTAGTTTTGTTAAGCAAAAATACTTAGTCTCTGTTGGAGTAAAAATATAGAAATACATATTTGGAAACAAATTAAGGCAGTTTGTTTAATAAACATGTTAGGGTTGTACCTAGATAGACTTCTGTTCTTGATGCTCTTGCCTGTTGCTGTTTTAAATAGGATTGAGGCTGGGTCCTGTGTATAGTTTTTCTTTCAACTCTGACTTGGTTCCAAAGTGGAATTTCCATCCTCCACGTTTTCTTGACGAGTCTCTCTCTCCCTATACAGAGGCAGAACTATGGATTTTACAGAATTAATTCCTCTTCTTTTTCTCAGCATACCTGCCACTGTTGAGAAATGAAGTCACTGTTTACAACAAGGAGGTAGTGCTTTATACGTACAAGCACTTGGTTTTACAGTATGCGAAGATCTTTGCATGTCTTACTGGTAAACCATTCTGTCTCCTTTGGCATCAGGTATCCTTAATCTTGCTGCCTCTGTTTTCTACCTGTAGTCGTTCTCCAAGCAGGAATGGAGGTATGCATCAGTCATGGAAAGGGTTGGTTTGGGTATTTGTTACTGTTGGGGAGAAAGGGCGTATTACCTTTTTGGTTTGTCTAGAACTGAGTGCACTGGTACTTCAAAAACAGTTTTATTGGGTTAGTTACAGGATTGGAGCAGCAAAGTGTGGGAAAACTATTCAGGGTTCATTGGCCGGCTTTTAACACCTCACTATCAGAAGATTCTGGAGTTTACCAAGTTAGGACTACATGTGACTGTGAACACACTGTAATAGAGATTCTCTTAATTGAGGTGCATTGGGCGGTCAGATTAACAAACAGGAAAAAATACAGTTTTATTTGCGCATTTAAATCAGCATTCATCCATTTGTGTTTAATTTCCTTACAAAGAAGATAGAAACATACAGTGTGGAAGGCATTCTATGTGCCCAGAACTCAGCTGAAAGCAGTAAAGCAAGTAATACTGAAAGCGGACTCACTACTCTGCTCCAGCTGTTTTTCCCTGCTCTATATGCGCTCTAGGCTTCAAAGCAGAAGTGAGAAACTCTAGGTTTCTCTTTTAAGTCTGCAGAATGTGCAAAATAAAGTGAGATAAAATGGATTGGTTTAAGGTTACTTCTCTGCAGCTCCATTTTTGGGATTGATAAGCAGATTACTGTAGGATGCACAGCAGAACTTTGAGAACAGCGGAGGGCAATGCAGATGAAAGTGGAGTGTCTGAACTTTGTATTTTGGTTTTTGCTGTGTTGGGATACATAGACTTTGTTCTTAGCATGATAAATTTATGAATGTATATTAAATCTTACACTGCCTTTTATGAGAAAGAAACAGATGAAATTATAATCTTTATTTGAAATGAATAGTACTTTGCTTAAAAAATAGTTCAAGTTATCACCTGCTTTGCAGATTCTGTGCTCTGAAAGACTGGTGCCAACAGCAGCTTCACATGTCCTTTCAGCTCTCTCAACTGGAAATGAATAGTTAACATCCTATGGGGGGGTGGGTGGGAAGGAAAGATTCTTTCCATTTTGCAGGTTTTGCTTTAAAGACCCTTTCTAGGCAGATCCAGCAGTCCCAAGCAAAGTTTTGAACTGTTCCTGTAGAAGGACATACTGCTAGTGTTGAAAAAGAAAATCCTTTCTTCAACTACTGAAAACTTCGTGCCAGGTGCACATTGGCTTGGGGGTCATTTGCTTCCTAAATACTCAGATAAAAAAACATTTGTTGCTGTTCTCTGGGAAGAAGTTTAATTTCTGTTACTAGTCTCAATATTTAAAATATGAAGAAAATAGTTAGAAAAAGTTGATACTCTACCAAGGTGCATCACTTTGTGTATTAGAGTTGTAGCTAATCTGTTCTTGAATGTTGACGAATAGCACCTTAGACATTTCCTACAGTGAAGCTTATTTCCCTTATTATTGTGTTTTTCTCTTTACATTTTTCCGATAAATGTAGTGCTATGAAAAGTAACAGCTTTACAGAATTTGGGACTGAAGCCCATAGTAAGCAGAGCAGGTGTAGCACTGGCAGCAAGCTCCTCCATGCTATGACAAGACTGTGTACATCTAGCTGCATGTGTGCATGTGAGAAATATCAGTGTTACTGTCTCTATCTTAATCATTGCTTATAAAATAAAAATTGCCTACTGCCAAGTGTAGGACACTTTTGGAAGGAAAGCTACATAGTGTTACTTGAGCATTATGGTCTCAACAGCTGTCACTTAGTTCTTACATATGAAACGTAATTTTGGCTGGTTACCTAAAGCTGAAACCATTTATCCCATTATTAATAGTCAAATTCATGCATGTCTCAGCAGTTTTCCTAGTATCTGGCCAAACTGTTCCTTTGCTACTATGCATTGATCATTTCTTTCCTGATATGGAATAATTTTCTTCCTTTGTCATTGTTTTATATGTGTTTTGAGGTTTGGCTGAAATTAAAAAAATAGCCTGGTAGTTTGCCATAATAACCCTATTTTCATAAAAGACCTAACTAGGAAAAAGATGAGAAGACTTACTTTCTTAGAAGAGGTTAAAGATGAGAGTAAAAGTTATTGGGAGGATTTTACTTACTTAAGATACTGTTGTATTACTGACTGATGCATCACAAAGAGGAAGGTACGAGGCTTCAAGTTGTTGCGGTCTGTTATGGTTCAAGAGCTGCTTTCCCATGCTGCATCTTCACTGGCAGTTGAGTTTGCAGTGGTTCGAGTGTACCACATGGGCGTTGAGCAATGACTGCTGAAGAACCAGGTATCCACACGGCAAATGGGGCGCCTTTGGTGACCATTTGGGCACAGCTTCAGTATTGGTTCTTCCACAAGGAGGAGAACCACTTTGTCATCATACCACTTCTACTCTAAGCAAATTCTTACCAAAAAGAACCCTTCCTGCACACTAAATCACTAATGGAGATGCACTAAGAAATAGTGTTGGGACCTAAATGGTAAGATTTTGGGTTTTGTCCTCATTCATGGGTGTGATTCATTCTATGCATATGATTGATAGCAGCATTGCAAAATTATTTTCTGACAAAGATACATTGTTTCTGGCAACTTTCTGGGAGTTACCTGCTTCCTCAGGAAAATCTATGGTTCTGTTCTTGCTCTGCACTTATGAATGGCAGACAGCTGAATCAGTGAGTACAATCTGACACCAGCAGGGAGGGTTGTAGCTTGTAATTGCCATAAAATTGCTTGCATCCAGTTTATTATTCCCATCTTCCAAACTCCACCCTGCACACTTGTTTAGTTCACCAGTTACAGTTTGGGTTTTGTATTATGACCTCTTGGGGAACGCTTTGTCGTTCATTCTGTATTTGTAAAATGTGCAGCACTTCAGTATGCTGGTTGATTTGGCTTCCAGTCTCTATGGAGATAAGTAATAAATAATAGCTTTCATTTTAGATGGTTTTGTCTGAACCTTTACTGTGTTTCTATGCCAGTGCAAAACCAAAACAATTCTTCTGCAGTTTTAATAGAACGTTTGTCCAAAGACCGACACTGGAAGTAAAATATGATTCCAGATAGACAACAGTATGAATGAAAGAGAGTAACAAATCTAACTCACATTTTTGTCACTCACGTGAAGGTCCAGTGAGGGAGACCATGAATAGCACCAAGAGCAAAATTAAGCCCTAAGAAAAATAGGACTTCAGTTTTTTTTTAACATAGTTCAGCAGGAAGAATCTTACAGTAATTCTCAGATGTGATGAACTTCTGTAAGGGACAGATTGGTTGTCATTTTCATAGTATCTTCTGGTCCTTCGTACAAACAAAAATAAAGAAAAAATTGTGATTTTCTTGTGTAGCCAAAACACCCTGAGCAGAGGTTTGTTCAATTTTGGACTTGGAATCACACACTTCTTTTTGTACCTGAGCTATCCTGGTTCCCTTTGCAGAGTTGTGGAGTTAGGGACTGCTTGCATGGATTATAGACAGATGAAATTGCTGCAACTGACTTCTTCCATGGGGAACCAAATGCTGTGGTTATAGCTTGATGACAGAGAGGCAGTTTATCTTCACTTTGTTATTACAAGGGTGATTTCACATTGGCGCTGTGTCAGAATATGGGAGATATATGGATTTTCAATGTAGTGTTACCAGCTACCCTTATATGAATTTCTACTTGCAGTGGTCTTTAAAAGTATTAATGTTCATGGTTTACTTTTTCAGGACTAATATAATTGTTCTGTGTCAGTTTCAGTCAGTGCTAATGAATTCCATTTTACCAGACAAAACAAGAAAATACCCAATTTAGTTTGCAACAACTGTGAGCTAGTAGTTGTGTGGTCATATAGATGATTTTATGACTGTTTATGTGACAGTAACATATATTTCCCTGTGGCTGCAGCTGACAAACTAATTGGCAGAAGTAGAATAGCTGAGATTTCTCTTTAGAACTATAAAATGGAACATTCTAATATGCATTAACATTTACGTTTTTAAAACCAGTTTCTACCATCATATAAGAAATCAAAGTATTTATTTTCTGAATACAAATTTGTATTCAGACAGATAGTGTGGATTTATGAGAGCACACTTGGATTAATTCTTATGTTTTCAGCTGCCTATAGACATTTTATTTGTGCTTTCAGTCATTTTAAAGAAAGGATAATGTATGTAAATAAGAGCTTTTATAAAAAACCCCAAACCTAATATAAGACAAGAACATAGGCTGTAAAGTGTATTCTGCTCGAGTTGTTCTGTAGCTTTGACTGAGCATCCTAAGCCATGAAAAAGTTCCTGTTAAGGAACAGTCTTAATGTCCAGTCTTGGCATTCTCCTAATTGCTGCATTTTTCATTGTCTCTGAATTTGTGATGTGGAAAGGAAGTACCTGCAGATTGAAATTACTTGTTTGATCATAAGTCCTATTTTAGCTTTGTCAGTACAGTGATAGCACTTACTGCTCTTGATCAATAGCAGGCCTTGATTCATAAAAGCAGCTCTCCAAGACTTAACACTGAGTCTGCTTAGCTGTTGCTGATGTAATAATACCACGTAAAACTTAATAGCATGACCTATAACAAGATATTAATTTCCTGAATCTGAAGCTGTACGTAGAAGAAAGAAAAAGCACTGGAGTTCCTTTCAATAGCAGAAGACTTTGCATTGTGCTTCCTAGTTCTGGTTCTTCTTTTTAACGATACTGTTAAAATATTATCGCCTTATTAATTTAATTTGGATTGGAAAGTCTGTTTATTAGATTATTCCAGTATGTGTTCAAAGTCCCTGAAAGAGAAATTATCATTTTTCTTTGGGATGTAAAATGCGCCAGGGTTATGTGTTTACTTAAGTTTCTTAGAATTTTTCAGATTACTTTTTGCATTGTGTTACATCTGTTAATATCTTTCTGTACTAACAAGGCACGGTACAGTAATAGAATCCAAAAATTAAATATTCTGAAGATAGATTTCAGTGCTAGTTAGTACTGATCAGATCTGACAGACAGATAAATTCTCTCCGCCACAAAAAAAGTAGTTGATCTTGAGATAAAAGTCTTGAGTGATTCTTAAAGCAGCATCACCACTAATTAAAGCAAGTGCAATTATATTTATTTCCTCCCTCAAGAAGAAGAATGGAATATGTCAGAAAACAGGCTCTTGATTAATTTCCTAGTGAAAACACAGTTCTTTTTTCAGATGGAAGATCAGCTCTTAAATAGCCAATGTGTGGATTGAATGAAGTTAAAAATCATAGAATCATAAAGTAATTTAGGTTGGAAGAGACCTTTAAAATCATCGAGTCCAACCATAAACCTAACACTGCCAAGTTTCTTTCTTTCATGATTTTATAAAATTGTTATTTACTTTTTTGAAGAATCATCAGTACTAGCTGCAGAGACAGAAGACCCTTTGTATGATATAAATTATATTTTGACTAAGTACTCTTGGTTGATTCTGGCTGTGGAATTTCCCTGCATACAAAGTGATTTTGAAGAGCGGCTTAATCAAACCAATATTTTTCAGCTTTCCATCTTAACTCTTTTGACATATTATAGATAAAGTAAATTTTCATGCTTTCATCCCAAATACATATTTACCAAAATTTACAAGTGTTTTGTGCGGACAGTGATGACAGAATGCAAACGGATTTATTTGAAATAGTGTATTCAGTGACAGTTGTTCCCTCACACAGACAAGTGTTTATAATCTACCGTTGATGTGTAACTTGCTGACAATTTAGAACGTAAATTTACATGGGATTAGTCTACAATTCAAAATTTCCATTAATTGCAGAGGAGCTTTTCCAGTGAATTCAGCGTGAAGCTGGATGAAACCAGTGACAAACTTGTAACAGAGGCACCTTTCTATAACGTCTGGCTTCTCAAGGTATAATAGCTCTTATTACATCAACTAATACAATAGGAAAAAACACACAAACTAGGCCTTTTGTCAGGTCTCAAACAATAACCTTGAATTAAAGGTGTGATTTCAGAAGACACCTATAGGTGCTATTGAACTGGGGAACACTATTGAACTGCTATTGGACAAGGGAAGTGCCGCTACTATCTCTTATGCTGTTTGAGCCCTGGCAGTCATTGGACCCCCAAATAAAGTTTAACTAACCCATCAAGAAACTAATAAAAACAAGTTTTCTGTTGGGCTGGTGTGTTAAATGGACTAAAAGATGGATCAACAAGGTCCAGAGTGATGCTTCCTCTTTTTGGTACAACTGATCGATTAGATCAGCTCTGCTGTTCAGTTAAGTGTAGATTTAGGATAAGTTGGGAATAGCTGCTTTGAGTTTATTGTAATTATGGCAGTGAAATAGCTAATTTGAGGCAGAAGTGTGGTTATCACCTGTGAAACAAAGTGGATATTAGTATAGGGAGAAATTGTGAGGTAATGCTTCATCATGGGCAGAAAGAAAACTGATCATTACCACTAAAAAACTGAAGGCTTTAGCTGGGGTGTCATCATGCAGTAGAGGCAGTATCTCCAGTAAGTCTATAATTTTTGATAGCTAGAAGATATATGAGTCCTTGTTTCCAGGTTTGACTTGGTGATTAGGACTGAGAAGTGAGCTGGAATTTTCTGGTAAAAAACGTTCTCATGGAATTCATTCAGGCACCTAGAAGTTTTGCTAATATGTGTGTAATTACATTGACAGAAGAGCAGCATGAACAGAGTGGTGGACATTAAGAAAGCGGTTCTCTAATATTTATTTAAGGTAATCTCTGGTCGTTCTTTCTTGGATACTTACTAGGCTCCTGCACTGGAAGCGGGTTTGGGTCACGTGAACGTGAGTTCCTGGAACAAATTTGATGTTATCTGTTTCTGGACTACTAGGGGCAAACTGTGCATCTGACTTCTTTCTTGGCAGTGGAGAACCCTCTCCACTTCCCCATCTAGCTGGCCTATACCTAGATGTCTCAAGCATTCTGATACATAAAGAATATTTGCAAAGATCTGCTGAACATTGGACCTTTGGATTCACAGTTTCCGTCTTTTTTGGGGGGCAATATGTGATAACATTGATAGGTAACGTGCTGACTGAAATTTTGTACAATTCCTACAAGTGATGATAGCTGCTAACCATGTCATTTTTACTGTATGTTTTCAAAGGAAGTGTCTTGAGTCTCATGAATCCAAGGTAGTATCCATAAAAATACAAATAATTTAGATCTTTAGCCTTAGCTGATGAAAATTGCTGTAGCTTAAACTTCAGTTGATCTGTTTGACTCTAGGCCAATATTGAATATGCCTGTAGATAGAGAAAAGCCTAACCACAAGTACTGCTTGTACTTACCATAGTTAAGTTACCACAGACCGTGCCTTGAATTGCTTGTAAAATTGTCAGTTATTAAATAATTCCAAGAACAAGATTAGGGAAAAGTTGTCTTTTTGCCCAGTTAAACAATTTTTGTAACCTTTTCATTAAGCCAGGACTTAAAATTTGGCTTAATTATTGTCTTTGTATTGCGAATGTATTTTTTCCTGTTCTTGTGAAAATAGAGCAGTGTTTGATCTAAGCATAAGCCTTTGAAAAAAAAGTATCTAAGTTTATATATGTTCTTAGAAGAGGCTGGTGAGAGTTTGCCAGTGACATTTTCCAAAGACAGCATCTGCAGCCAAGTAGTTGGGTGGAACTTTCCCTGTCATTGTTTCTCCTTGAATCCCACTGTGGACTCTGATACAAGTATTAAAAAGGAGGAGTTTAGCTCTGCTTTGACTGTTAAGAGGCACAGACATCATGGAGGAGAAAGAAGAGGTTACTGCTTTGCAAAGGAGTGAGAATTCCAAGTGGTGTCTGTTTGCAAGTTATTGGAGGACAAAGGAAGTTAGAAAACCATTAGGAGGGTCTAGGCAGAGGGCAATGGGGAGATGGATGTTGAGTGATCTGGAAGGGTCCCCTGCTCAGGGGAGGGTAGGGGGCCCAAACCCAGTAGAGAACATGCTTCCTAAGCCTCTTCTTTCCTCTGCTATTACCAAATAGCAGAGAGAACAACAGGCAAAGAACGTCTCTCCCTTCAGTGCTTGCTGGTTTGGTATTCATATGTGAGGTCTGTTTGGTGGGTGGAGAAGTCAAACTGCTGACAACTTACACTGCACAGAGTCATACTGACTCTGCAGTAGAAATCCTGTATGTTGGGCATAGTTAAGTATAAAAATTCGATCGTTCTCATGTAGCTCTTTTAAGGCTAAAGGGCTAAAATGTTAGGACATTTCTTGTTTTAGGCTGTTGGTGTGACCATCATGTATCCATTGTAGTACTCTTCAATTCTGTTCTTAAAAGGCTTTCTCCCCAACACCCCCTTATTCACTGCACAGCTGTAAATTGTTTGGGGATTTATCAGTAAGGAGTTTTCTGCAGTAGGCTGTAGAATGGGTGCAGAGGAGTGCAGGAAGACAAGGAATGGTCTCAGCTTAGGGAAGTTGAATGCCACCTTGGAGGACTAGTTTCTGCCCATCTTGGATGCTAGATGACTGTTTCGTGCTGGGTAGGTAACATACATCAGGAATTCACAGATGGCCATTCATTTTTTAACATTTGTGAAACACCTGTAACCAAATTTGCCAGTGTTGTGACATCACCAGGACAGCTAAAATCATATGAAACTGAGCTGTTTACTGTCTGAGTGTCCTGAAAATTTGAACCTTAAAACTTGTATCAGGTGTATGGAACTAAAGACTACTTGAGATGGTTTGGACCTGGACTTCTATGTCTCCTGTTTCTGTACCTGTAAATTATGGCTATCTTTATGTATCATGGAGATGTACAAGTGATTGGTTTTGCCTGAAGGTTGTGTGTTTAGACAAAGAAATATAATAGACAAATTGGGTTCAGGGAGAGGTACTAATTATACAGGTACAGTTTTCCATAACGTACTTGGGTATACTGCTTGGAGGTACAAAGATGCTATTTTCTTTTCTAAACTAAATATGCACTGGGGCATGTCCATGTGATTTTAAGCAGATGTAAGCTCCTGCTGCCGGAGCTTGAAGAACCTGAGAAGATATCTGCCTATGGTTAGTGTAATATCAAGACAGTATGTTAGATGTGGCTCAGGTCCATGGTAACACCAGAGTATGGTTTCTAGTCAGCTTACAACACAGACGTATCTTGCCGCTAGTAGACCCAGCTTGCAAATTTTCTTGTCATTAAAACAAAGAAGATTCATTAAAAATACTTTATTAAAACAAACAAACTTTTTTAGGAAGCCGTGACAGTGATCTTATGGATGAGTTCTGAATATGGTATTTGTGGGAAGACAGGCAGAGTTTAGGAAAGAACTAGTGTCACTGTGGAACCATGGAGAGAAGCCTGCAATACTTAAACCTGGACAACGCAGAACCTTCTCTTCTTTTATACCTCAGTGAGTGGGATGTTATTGATCCTGCTTATTGGGGTGGGTGAGATTTACCTTGTTCACAGCAATAAACTTACACATTCCTTGAAAGTGGTGATTAGCAGTTAAACGTTAATTCCTGTGCTTTCCTACCCGTAAAAAAAAATGTAAACATTGCTGAGTTCATCCTGTATTGATAAGTGTCTGTAGAGCTTGTGCTGCAGGAGCTATTTGTAGGTCAAAGTAGATCAGACAACTTAGTGCGGTGTTGCTCTAAAAGTAAAATGTTGGCATTAATGATTGTGACTATGCAGTCAGCTGACAGGAGTGTTACATGAAGTGTTACAGTGCATCCCATATGTTAATTTAGCTGCTAAACTGTAGTAACTTTTCTTTTTAATCACTCATTTCTATGTGTCTTGTGGGCTGCACAATTTTTAAGCAGTGGCTAAAAATCCCAATACTCCATCACTGCTCATTTTATCATGTTATCATGAGCAACACGCACTTGGAAGTCACCAGCTCTGTGTGTATCAGTCCCTGGGCCTGTACCAAATACAGGAAAGCAGTGATTCCTTATAAGCTATACAGCTAAACAGGGCAGGAAGATACAACTGCTGACTGTGCAGTTGCTGCTCTTGTCTCACTGTGTACCAAAATGAATCGGTGTGGTATACCCAGAAACAGAGCACAGAGCAGGAGCTCCAGAACTTTTTTTGAGTGCTACAAAAATAGAAAACTCTGTGACAGAATAGTGCTGTAGCAGCTTGTACTTCTTTTGGACCATGCATGGATGCAGGAGGGGATATTTAGGCTGTATTGCTTTTCTAGAGGAAAGGCAGTAGATCAGATCTTTGTGGGATACCAGTTTGAAGTACCTTCATAGGAGTCCCCTGCAGGAGTGAACTGCTTAGCAATTACATGCACAAGAGACTACTGGGCTTAATGACTGAGAGTCTTTTTCAGAGTTGTTTTCCTGTGAGCAAGTAGGTGCTAAATATTTTCAGTTTGGGGGACTGGAGTTGCTGTTTATGTAAACATATGTTTGCAGTCTTTTGATTTTTAGGTCTTGTGCTTGTGCCTTTCTCTGCAACGCTTCTGTTTCTGAGCTAGCAATGTTTCATATTCAGGGATTGATTTTTTCATTCTCTTTCTTTTTTCTTTCTTTCTTTGCATGTTCCTGCTTATCTCACAAGTACAAGGAACTGATCGAAACTCCAGGTAGAAGATAAATTTCAGAATAAGAAGAAACTTGTGTACACCGAAAAGAAATCACAGAACGATTGTGGAGAAGAATCTAGAGTACAAGTTCTGGTATGAAATTCTAAATATTTTCCTTGGAATTTGGGTCACTGTCTGCTCTGGAAGACAAACCTCACTTAGTATAGAGTATAGCATGTAAAATAGTTCCACTGAGTGTGCTGACCAGGCAAAGATTACTTTTTACAAGAAAGACTATGTTTAAATGGGTTCAGATTAGCATAGTTCCTACTCTGTTGTACATGGTATCCACTAAGATATTTTTCATGCTTTATCCAAATGTTGAAGTGCCTTATATGTAAGAAAACTTGTTTGTATGAAAACTAGCTACAAAGTCAGGTCAGCTTTCTAGTACTAGATAACTTTGCCACTGTTAAAAATGTTTTGAGTATGATTTTTATCCTCCTTCAGATATCAGAAGGAAAACCATATGTAAATACTCTTGAAAGGCATTCTTCGATCTCCACAGTTTGGAGTCAAATGCCAATTCGTTTCCTTAATACTGAAGATGTTGAAATCTTACAAGCATTTAAATAACACTGTATCAGTATTCACCTACAGAATACCTTGGTCTGTTTCTGACTCCATATTTCCACTAAAGGCACTGGCAAGCATTCCTGCTAATTTAAGGGGCTACAATTTGAATCCTTTATACTTATTGCAGAAATTGTGAATTTAGATCTGTGAATTTGCACAAAGCAAGAAAAAAGTTATTTTCCCTTGAAATCAGATTCTGTTTAAAACCCAAAAAAGCTTATTTAAATTCAGAAAACCTTAATTGCTCTTTTTTCACTTCTGTAGCAATGAATTTGCATTTTTTTGACCAGTAAGTATTTCCAGAATTTGGCTATGTAACAGCTTGTCAGGCTAAAACCAGGTATACTTGCATTACAAGTTGACTAGCTGGAATCAGCCACCTAATCCTAGAGAAATGGCTCGATTATTTTTAGTCTTATGTAGATGGGCTTGCTGGTACAATTTCAAAAGCTTTCTCTATGTGCTTTCTCTTTGTAAGTGCAAGACAGAACACTGGAAGGTCACCATGTATGTTTTCTAGGCCCATATTGTAGGTGCTGTTGTATAAAAACACCCGTTTAGTGCCCACTGAACTGAAATTCAAGTTATGATCTCACTGTTGCTAAGTACCAACTTCAGCTGATATAAAATGCTGCAGCTAGAAGTTTGTGAGTTCTACGTTCAGGGTGATCAGAAGGAAGGACAGGGAGCAGAGAGAGGAGAAGCTCATTATAAAAGTAGTTTAACTAGATGACACAAAGCTTTGAATAAGGACCAGTGCATCAGCAGAAATGAAATGGAGATATAATCTGGCAATATTCTTAAGGTAATATAATCATGATTTCCCGACAATAGACATTTGATTCAGGTGTTAGACTAGAGTACAGCTTAACTGTGAATCAAAGAAATATCACAAAGGAGATGGAAGCCAAAGAATGCACATAGTGGGGGTAGGCATTCATATCCTACCAACTCTTTCCTTGCTTGAAACTGCAGAAATAAGTATGCAGTGTTTTAGGTGTTCATGAGGGCAACAGCAGAAGAAAACCCATGGGGGTAATTCTAAAAATCGATATATTCCATATAAATGTAATTAAGCTCTCTGACATTAGATGAGCTCAAATACAAGTCTCATACACTTCCATGGGTATATTTCAGATCTGAGGTCTGAGATAATAAAATAGAAGAATAGGATAAATAGCAAAAGAGAAATCACTATGTAGAAACTATTTGTAGATTCTATTTACAGAGTGCCTTATTCATCCCTCACAAAGCACAGATTTCTAAAAGAGTTTTGAAGGGTCGTGGTATAATCAGCTGCCAGTGTCAAGTGGAGACAAAAGAATGAAGGTAGTCTTGGGTGAATGGGCAAGGGGAATATCAAGCAGTTGTCAAATTACATTGCTTCTGTGGTTGTTAATCCTGTGGTCCCTACTCAAATACTGAACTTGGTTCTGGCAATTGCACTTCAAGGAGGATGCAGAAAAATTGAAAAGGGTAGAAGACCTAAAAGAATGGTACAGGACTTGGGACACATTCTTTATCACGAAAGACCGGAGGCACAGCTTAGTAAAAGTAAAGCTAAGGTGACACTTCCAGCCAGTAATCAAGCCATCCCTGAATATTCTCTTTGGTAAACTAAATGGAAACATTTGAGATAAAGTAACTGATATTCAAAACCACATTGTTCAGTCTTGCAGATCAAAGGAAAATTAAATGACTGTAGCTTAGCAAATGAGGTAATAAAGACCAGACTAATTCAGACTATAGTTAAGGATTTATTATTGTTATTATTATTATTATTTTACTAATTGGAAGCATTAATGATTGTGGTAGATTCCTCAGCGCTGGTAATCTTGAAAATTAAGAAGGATGATTTAGTCAGACTAATCCATTGAACTTCAGGTGGGAATTAATAAGTCCTATGGTTTGTGGTTTTTTTAATGCAGCTCAGACTAGATGATCGCAGTGGTCTCTTTTGACTTAATATGTATTACAGTAAAGGTTGTGCAGTCAATCTTTACTGTAACATTTGTATGTTTAATTATACAAAGCCCTGGCAGAGAATATTCTGCACACGATTACCTGAAAATCTTCAGAATTCAAATTGCTAATTCCATAAAAGCAGAATAGAGGGACATGAATATCGAGAAGGTGGTAGGATGCTATTAGACAGATGAGACGTTTTTGAAAACAGCATATCTTGTGTAGTTTGTCAGCACTTTACAAAGGCATGACAGGGTCCCTTGTAAAATACCTGGCTATTTAAATTTTAAATAATTTTTTATCTTCCTTCATAGTGGGTAGTATTCAAAAAGTATATGAAAAGTAAAGCAACAGCTAGCCCTGTAGCTCTGCAAAAGATAGCCCTTGGATATAAGGGAGAGCTATGTATTGTATTTGCATAACGTGTTGGTCTCCAAGTAGGTTAAGTATCTGCTTGGCCATTTGGTTTCTGTAAAAATACTGTTCCCTATTTGTTCTGTGTTAAACCTTTCTCCATTTATATTTTTATGTTCTTTAAAAATAAACATCGAAAAGATGTGTTGTTTTAACAACTGATAAAAGCAAGCTAACCAAGTTGCAGAATGGTCCAAGATCAGCATTCCAGAGGAGTTCTTTCTGGAAGAAGAAAGCCAGACTTGAGTGAACATCTCATATTTATTTTGCAAATAATAAGATTAGAGAAAATAAATATTGTGTGGAAGTGTATGCCCTAGCTTCCCTAAGGTAATAGTAACACAAGGATGTGTGTTCTGTAAGTAGAACTAACAGATGTGTAGGAATCCTAAGAAGTCAGGATTCCTGTCTCAGGCTCCTTCTCTTCTTTTTTGGCAGATTTTTTCATACCACTGGTAGAAAATAAGTATTTTGTTATAATTGATAAAAGTCCTTGTTAATAATACATTGTCATCTTTGTACCCTATTCCAGCAGCGTGCAAGAACAAGCTTTGCCTCTGATGTACAGTAATCTTTAAGCCCCTCTAAGAGATACACTGCAGTATGCTTCAGTGTTCATAGCATTTTTCGTATGTGTGACTGATGCAGAGTCAAAAGAGTCAGAAGCCACAGGTTCAAACCCCCCTAAAGTCAACAGGGAAATCTGCTGCAACAACTTCTAATTTGTAGCCTGTACATTTTGATTTCTGTTTTACCCAGAGAATTTCTCTGTGAAAATCTACTGCTAAGAGGGTTTTTAAAATTTTTGTTGTAATACAGCATTTTCATGCTCAGTGAGAGGACATTAAAAAATACTGGGTAGTGCAAATGGTGCTTTACTATGAATGCAGTAAAAGTAACAAGTATCAGTGAGAAGGCACCCAAAAATACTATCATTTACATCTAGTATATTCCCATTCTAAAAAAAAAGACAATATCTTAATAGAAATATCAATGTTATGATAAGATATGATAACAGATAGGATAACATATGATAACAGATAACATAGAAATATCTGTTATGAAATCATGTCATTATTCTGTATGGCTTCTTACACTGTGTTTCTTTCCATATGAATTAAACATCTTCCAGCAGTGTATTAAACAATGTGTCTAACATCTGTCACATGCTTTTAACACATCCTCTCCCCAAGGAGAGAAGCATGTGCAGTAGATGGCCATATTTTGGTAGACTTTTTGTGTTTATTTTGCGGCAAGTATATTGAAAGCGTTTATGTTATTATTGTATGTTGCGTAACATCATACATAATCAATGTATGATGTTACACAAAATTAGTCCTATATAGCTGATTAACCTACAGGCAAACTACAGATTGAGCTGGATACTGCCTGGGTAAGTAGTTAATCTGGCAACCAGCCCACTCCCATATTCTTTCTGTTGCTCAGAGGTGTTGGTCATGTCATACAATGCAGATTTGTATCTGGCCGTGGAGAAATGGGACAGCATACATCTGGTTGTAACACAAATACAGGCTTAGTCATGTCACAGGTGTGCATAAATCCTCAATACCTACTCACATATCACCGGACAACACAGGGGAAAGGTTGGACTAATTTTGATTACGTTATTTTTGTGGGTTAACTCTGGTAGGCAGCTAAGCATCACAAGCTGCTTGCTAACTCCCTGCCCCAACCCACCATGAGATCGGGGAAGAGTAAAGGAAGAAAATGTGGGGTTGAGGTAGAAGAAAATAATTGTTTAGTAAGTGAAGGATAAGTGGAAGATGAGAGAAAGGAAAGAAAACAAAAAGTGAGGCAAAGGCAATCACTCTCCACCTCCCACAGGCAGACTGACACCCAGCCAGTTCTCAAGCAAGATATCTAACCTTCCTAAACATCCCTTTTTTCCCTTTTTATGGCTGAGCATGGCGTTATATGGCATGGAATATCTCTTTGGTTAGTTCGGGTTATCTGCCTGGTTGTGTCCTCTCCCAACCTATTGCACCCCCCTCAGTCTTCATTGTGGAAGAGGGAAGGTCTTGACACTGTGCAAACACTGTCAGCAATAGCTAGAACATTAGTGTGTTATCAGCTTGTTTTGGTCACAGATGTAAAACACAGCACCGTATATGAGCTGCTCTGGAGAAAGGTAGCTGTCCTAGCCAGGCCCAGGTACAATTATTTAGCAGAATGACTTAGAGGTCATTTGAGACTTACATGGTTGGACTTAATGATCTTAAAGGTTTTTTCCAACCTAAACAATTCTATGAGTCTATAAAAAGCTATAGATAGCATTGGAATAACAAAATCCTTGCCAGGAAGGAAGAAGACAGTCTTTTATAGATAACCTTAGTGCTTTTGAACACATTTAATAGTTCTTATGGTGGAGGAGATGATGAATATTTCTAACTCAGAAGGGAATCCACACATCAAAGATATTCAAGGTACATACTTAAGCAGTGTGTCCCACTGAAGTTGCTCAACACTTGAATGAGTTGAAAAATAAGAATTTAAATTTGTCTTGGACACAAATCTGTACTTAGGTCAGTAAGTGTTCTGTTTCATTCCTTTTACTGCAGAAAACAGGCTACTTGTACAGTTGTGTGCATTGCATAATGCTCAGCTTTCTCAAACTAGAGTGTTTATTTTCTTGTGCAGGAGTCTTTTGGATGTTTTGCCTAAATGTCTTATGTTTCCACCTACTCCTGTCTAACATAATGCATTCCTTTTATAGAGAAATGAGATCTGAAAGATCATATTTGGCATTAGTCTCTAGTGAAACCGAAATTTTTGCTGGAATCTACTGAGAGTTTTGCAGGTTTACTAGCAGTGCTGTTTTGGGAACAGAGCAAAAAGATTGCTGTTATTTTTGTTGACACGGAGTCTGTAGGGATGTAAGTAGTCCAGCATTCCCCATGTGAGCAGTTTTCACACGATGTTTGAATTTTGCGTGAAAACTTTATTCTTTCCTCATCTCTGCTCACATGTCATAGTAAAATAAGTCACTGACTCTACTGTGGAGTTCACTGTAATGCTTATAAAGTATGGAAGTACTTTAGACAGAGTAGAAGCTACTTATAGTAGCTAACCATCCTGGGTTTGGAAGGTGTGAGAAAGGGACTAGAAAAAAGAATGGAAATGTGGCATTTTCATATGTGCAATTTCTGCCTGTGCAGTGGTCATCACAACCTAACAAAAGAGGGCAAAGCATCCATGGGATTATAATGCAATCTTTGTGGCTTCAAGACTAAGAGATGTAATAGAGCAATAGACCAGAGGACCACTTCAGTAATTAATAGTGTCCATATGCTTCCAGCACATTTTTTATTAGATAATGTAGTGCCTCACAGGATGCTTACAGGAGTTAGGAGGAGTTACACTTCGTTCTCCCAGAGTTATCAATGCACTGTGGACACCGGTGGTATCCTTTATTGGACAGTTTTCCTCCTAGTTATTGGGAGATTGTGGTACTTGTGCATGTGTGGAACAAGAGTAGTTTACAAGTACACTTCTAACCATGCTGCAGAGTGCAATGATGGAGACATTATGCTTAAACCTCTCTGCAGAGTATAATATGTGTGTGTGCTTGAATCTGTAATAATATTTTTTTTATTTGCAACCAAAAATACTTTCCATTAATTACAAATACAAAGTGAGACAGTATTTCTGTTTCAGTGATTGTTAATATTAACTGCTGCTTCGGAAATGAGTATAACTGTGCATTTTTATTTCCTTTTTAATAATGAATGTGTAGCTGTAAAACACTGTATCAGTACTAGATCTGTATTAACCAATAACCTCTTCATCACGGCAGAGGTAAAAGTACATTTAATTACATCATAGAGACATAAAAATAATCTGTTTCAGGAAGTCATGGAGGTATTGTGTGGGATTAAGCTCTGTAAACAGCCATATCCACATTCATGAGATGTTTGTTAATATGAAAAAGCAAGATGAGTTGAAGGGTCTGATTCTTTGTCATCTTAAGTAATCATTTACTCTTGCTTAAAAGTGAATGCAAAAATGCAATTAAAACACAATGTTCTCTTTCACTCCGATTTTGCAAGTGTATAAAATTATGTATCTGTAAATACACAGTCACCATACTATGTAAGGTATGAAATTCTGAAGAATCCAGCTTTTTATCTTCACATATTTTAGTTTGAAAAATGTTATACTTGCCTCCATGTGCTGAAAATGTGAGACTTACCTTTTAATTCCTTACCAATTCTGTTCTAAAACTAACTGCAAGTATCATAATTATTTTCAGGAGCTAGTACCAATAGCAATATGAGGCAATATGTAGGTTAAGTGTTCAATGTGGCTTTTTTTTTTTTTTAATAAAATCTGTCACCTCAGAGATTAGGTGTCTGGTTTAAATGCATGTCAAATGAACATTCAGATGAAGAATGATGTTGTGATTAACACATGATACTGGAATTTGAGAGTTGGAAGTTTTAATTCCTAGGCAGTCAGGTCTCTCTGTGTGGCTGACATCAGAAATCTATTAGAAAACCAGCTAGAAATATTTTACACTTTGTATAAAACAGGTTCAGTAATTCATCCTTTTCTTCACACGCTTTAGATTGGAGACTCTTCAGACCAGATGGGGTCTCAAAGGGTATGTTTCCACTGCAGCTGAAGGTGTATTATCTGAATGGATGTATTTGCACCAAGTGTAATCTAGCCAGCTTTGTTAAATAGCAACAAAAATAGTGTCAGGTGTTTCAGTAAACGGGATCCAGCCTGCCCTGGACCCATGTGTGGCTAGGTTATGCTGGTGTACGTTAGGTCCACTTCCATAATTACTGGAGTTAGCTAGATTAAAGAGTAGATCTGCTTTTCCCTTTCAAAAATTTTGTTTTATTTTAATGACCTTTTGGTTTACTCCTTTACTAAATTCTGCAGTCAACATTTACATTTACTTCTGATTTATTTTTCAAGCTTCTTCCATCCTCTATCTTCCCTTGGCCCTCTCTGCCCCATAATACATAGATTGTTCCTTTACCCACAAAAGACCAGAGGGCATGCCTCTGTGGCTACTTTGTTCAACAAAGCTGTTTTGCTGGGGAATACTAGTTGACAGTTGCCCCAGAACTCCCAAGAAGTATGATTTCCTTCGTGCTTTAAGAAAAGCAAGAAATAAATATAATTAAAGCTTGAGTCAATACAGATTTGCACAGATTTCCCTAGGGCTGGATAGTGGTAATACATAGCCCAGACCCTAAATGTAGTTACCCTCATTTTCATCCTGAACCACCTCTAACAGAGAGCCCACTTCCTGCATGAATTACCCACTTCTGAAATTACATTCTCCTCTATGACGATTGGACTATAGGTGTTCAAAAGCCAAGAGTGCACTAAATACAAAACTTAGTTGATTGAATAGAGATCTATACTATGGAAGGACATATTCTGCAGTTTAAGATTGTGGAGTTTTCCTTTTCAGGAAGGATTTAGACTCCTGTTACAGAAGTAACATGGAATAACATCTCTGCCCCAAAGCTATAATATTTTGAAAACACAATTATTTTTCTGAAAGTTAGCAGGTAAATTTGTTCATCAGATTTGGAGTTAAAATTTGGTGCCTCTAAGAAAAGTAGCAACCCGTAGCAGCAAACAAATGCAGAAGGGATAAGAGAAATGGAAAAACTTGAATGAAGGGAAAGAAGAGGGAAGCTGGAACATGCAAAGCCGCTATTAACCAAGTTTAACAGGACTGTGTATTTTGCTGTTATGCACTATGCCAGGAAGCTTACTATAATGGTAAATCTGTCCTTAAGTTGTTTAGCATGTACAGTAGCCTCTTCACAATTCAAAGTTTTTAGACATGTCATGGAGCGAATGGGAATGGACATAGAGCTGCAGTGTAATATAGTGATACTGATCTGTAATGGTTTTTAGGAAAACCCAGTAGCTTTTGTTTAGTTTACATGATGGTGCTCACCACAGTGGATCCCTTAGACTAATGAAGACAAGGTGACAGAGCCAGTGCATGCTTGGGTGCATCCCTAGTATCCGTGCTGCACACTCACAAGGGACCAATGTCATGGCGATGAGACAAGACCACAGCATTCACCATGGCATACACCTCTGATACAATTCAGGCTCAAACTGGAATTGCTAACGCTTCCTGTTCACACGTTGCCTAGACCTGCATGTAGTAAGCATATTCCAAACCTATTGAGTAACTGGTTAGTATTTCACAGAATTCTAGAAACATTGAGGTTAGAAAGGGTCTCTGGAGGTCATCAATTCCACTGCCCCTGCTTAAAGCAGGGTCAGCTAGAGCAGGTTGCTCAGGACCTTATCTGTTTGGGTTTTGAAAATCTCTGAGGATGAAGACTCCAAAACCTCTCTGGGAAAAAAAGAAAAAAAATTTTAAAAAATTGCAATGTTCAACTGACCTCGCAATAAAAACCTTCCTTTCCTAATGTTTAAATGGAATTTCCCATGTTTCAGTGTGTCCGTTGTCTCTTGTCCTTTCACTGGGCACCACTGAGGAGACTCTTTCTCGGTGTTCTTTACTCCTCCTTCCATCTTCCATCAAGAATTTATAGACAACGGTAGGATCTTCCTTGAGTCTTCTTCCCTGCAGGTTAAACACTTCCAGCTTTATCAGTCTGCCCTCATGTGATAGATGTCAGTGCCCCAGTCGTCTTTGTGGCCCTTCACTAAACTCACTGCAATATGTCTGTATCTCTTTTACTTGGGAATCCACAACTGGACACAGCATTCCAGATGTGTCTCACCACCTCCCTCGCCCTGCTGGTAATACTCTTCATAATGCAGCCCAGGTGGCTGTTAGCCTTCTTTACTGCAAGGGTGCATTGCTGGCTCATGTTTAATTTCATGTCCACCAGGACATCCAGGTTTTCTTCTGCAAACGTGCTTTTGAGCCTGTCAGTCAGCACGTACTGGTGCAGGGGCTATTCCTTGCAAGCACAGACTTAGCATTTCCCCTAGGTGAACTTTGTAAGACTCCTGAAGGCCCATTTCTCAAGCCTTTTGTGGTCCTAGTGAGTGGTGGCACAACCATCTGGTGTATTAACTACTGCTCTCAACGTTGCATCATCTGAAAAATTGCGGAGTACGCACTCTGTCCCATCACCAGATCATTAATGATGATGTTAAGCAGTACTGGCCCCACTATCCACCCTTGGGGTACCCAGTAGTGACTGACCTCCAGCTGGACTTCGTGTTGCTGATCATAACCATTTGAGACCAGCAGTTCAGCCACTTTTCAGTCCATCTTGTTGTCCATTTGTCTAGTACAGCCCTTCTAGTTAAAGCAGGATCAACTAGACAAATTGCCAAGGATGGAGACTCCACAGCCTCACCAAAGCAAACAATTCCCGTGTTTGTCCACCCTCACAGTGGATTTTTTTTCCCTTATGTTTAAATGGGCTTTCCCATATTTCAATTTTTGTCTGCTGCCTCTAGTCCTATCACTGGATGATACTGAGAATTCTCTTGCTCTGTATTACTTCCCCTTTCAGTTATTTATACACATTGATAAGAACCCCCCTGAGCAAGGCTAAACAACCTCAGTTCTCTCAGCCTCTCCTCATATGACAGATGCTCCAATCCTTTAATCATTTCAGTGGCTCTTCAAGCACTTTGTACGATAAAATCGTAAACTGAGAAAGTTATGTGGTAGAGTAGCAGTTACCTTTCACTCTTAATTGTCAATATTTGCATCTTGTCTGATTAATGTTACTGTATTCTGTGGCTTTGAAGAAGAGACACTTACCAAAGAAGTAGGGATCTTCATCATTTTTTGTCTATGCTGAATAAATTACAAGAATACTATGAGTGGTTACAAGTTTATTATTCTTTGAGCACTAAGCACTGTTTAAATTGGCTCCTGTTTACATCAGTGGCAGTGATTTGGACATCAATGGACATCATTGAAAGGTCATGTTCATCGTGAGGATATCTGCTCTAAAATTAGTAATATTGACCTTGTTACTAAGTAAAAATTATGTTTCTAAAGATTTGGACAGGGTGTCCTAGACTCCAGACAAACTATGGAGCTACTTTTTCCTTCATCAAAAAAATGACTGTATGTACTCTATCTACAGCAGAAGAGTATGCTTTCCATTTCTCTTCTTCATAACAAGCTTTGTTATGTGGTTTTGTTAGCACAACATTAATTGTACCAAAAATTGTAGTTTTCAGGAATATTATTAAGTCTCTTTGTACTAAAATTTATTAGTTTGTCCTTATTGAATGAGGGACACTAATGTGAATTAGGATTATTAGGAAGCGGTTTCAATACCTCACTTTGAGGACTTTTTAAATGGTTTTGCATTTTTTACGTTATTCACTGATTTCTTTTTTTTTTTTTAAAGGGGGGTG
>JAVJGI010000065.1:27825267-27866194 GCA_035590275.1 Ibycter americanus | reverse complement strand
GATCTTGTCAATGTCTACAAATATCTTGAGGGCGAGTGTCAAAAGGATGGGGCCGGGCTCTTTTCAGTGGTGCCCAGTGACAGGACAAGGGGCAATGGGCACAAACTGCAACACGGGAAGTTCCACCTGAGTATGAGGAAAAACTTCCTTCCTTTGAGGGTGACAGAGCTCTGGCACAGGCTGCCCGGAGAAGCTGAGGCGTCTCCTTCTCTGGAGATATTCAAAACTCACCTGGATGCAACTCTGTGCAACCTGCTTTAGGAGAATGTGCTTTAGCAGGGGGTGACCTCCAGGGGTCCCTTCCAACCCTGACCATTCTTGGAAAGACATGCTACCAGCATGACCTATTTCAGAAAGAAAAGCTCACTTCATCCTAGCGTTCTCATGAACACTGTATCAGAATTTCATATTAATTAGTATTGTTGACTGTTGGATTTTTTCAATTCAAATTCAATTCAAGCATTGGAACAGGCTGTCCAGGGAGGTGGTGGAATCACTATCCCTGAAGGCGTTTAAAAAGCACATAGATGTGGTGCTTAGGGACATGGTTTAGTGATGGTGTTGGCAGTCCTGGGTTAACAGGTGGGCTTCATCTCAAAGGTCTTTTCCAACCTAAATGATTCTATGAAGTGACATGTTATGCTCATGATTTAGCTGGAGCCATTTTTTGGGGGGGGGGACAGCCTTCAGGACTACTGGTAGCATCAAAAAAGTGAAAGTACAGTAATTGGAGTTTGAAAATAAGAAGAACATTTTTGGAGAATATTACATGAAGTTGTTCAGCCAGCTAATGAAATTCTATCCGTGCTGGTGGCAGCTAACAATTCAGGTCTGGATATTTGCATGGTTTCTATTTGTTCCTTAGTATATGTTTTTACAGAGCATTATGTCTTAATGGCAATGCCTGTTCAAAAAGTGTAACTTTTGGAAAGTGTTGCTGCTGCTTCATCTGTGACTGAGACCCATTTGTGACACTTCCTGACCTCAGGGGACCAAACATGCACCCTGTTATCTAGTACAAGTGAGAGGGCTTTTTGTTTATCACATGTTACTACTATGCAACACCTCGTCCTCTGAAGGGCTGTGTGCCTGAAATGAAGGGTACACTCTGTTACCTTTAAAGGTGCTGGAAGTTTTGCTTAGAATCAGAATATTCATTTAAAGGGAGCACTGCAGAGCAGATTCATGACACCTTTTGGTGAGCAATATTGTGTTCTTATTTATCTACTCTAAAATTTTACAAAACTTAAAGCATTTTAAGGTGAAGTGCAAAAAACCCAATTAATTGTGATATCTAAAGCAAAAAATGCAGTTAAAAATGGCTAAAATAGATGTAAGTGAAAAACGTATGAAAAAAATCCCACCTTTATTTAATCTTGGCATAGGTAGTTGAAATCAGAAAGCTCTAACCCTTGTCCAGCTTCTGCATTAATTTAAGAAAGAGAACAGTGATTGATGTTGTTGGAGAGGTGATTTTTTTTTTTTAATATATATTTTACTGTCTTTGCCTCTTCCCTGTTATATCATTGTGTGCACGTGGCTGGGTTTGATTAGTGAAGGAGCTGAACTATGACTTCAGTTGCTCCCTGTGCTTCTTTGTATTTCAGGTGGGTGACAGAAAGATAGTTCAGACAGTTTCAGGAGCTGGGACGTCTGAGGATCAGCTGAAGAATTCCACCTTGTGATGTTTGCCCCAGGCTGAATGTGTGCGGACACTAGGTCTTAAGAAAAACTTCGAGCCAAGAGCCTTCATATCTTTTCAATTTCAGGGATAACTTCTGTTATTTTCAGTTCTAGAGGAGCTTCTCAGTCATATTAATGAGGAAAGATTATAGACATATTAACTACTTAAGTTTTAAAAGTCAGACTTGTGCTTTAAGTGTGTTCTGAAATGCTCTGTTGGGCTGGCAGGAGGGCTTCTGTGTGGGTGATGAAATTCTTTGTATTCTGTAAGTGCAGTAACAAAATGTTTAGTTTTAGGAGTATTAATTATGAAAAATATATAGAAAAGTGAAGAAATGCTGTAGGTGTAAAACATCACATTTGTTGCTCTGTACTAGACTTCTTAACCCTGTGGAAGTGTTAGGGGATGCACGTGCAAAAATCAATTAAGTCCAGTAATTTAACAAATTATCAAAGATCTGTGGTCTAAGAAGAGTTCTATGATTACAGGTTCTTGCATCTATATGCCAGCACTAAATACCCCACAAGTTGAGGTTAAGAAAAAATTCCCTCGTATCCTGAGGGCTGAACAGTGCTCTCATAGCATCAACGTTCTCACCTGTTTTGGAGTCCCCATGTGCAGAGGACAGCACTGCACCCCGCTTACTGAGCGTGTTTGGCAGGACTTTGTGGGCTTCCTGAGCTCATTTTACCAGATCATCGGAAAGCTGTCCTGCATCCAGCACTGCTAGAGCCATTTAGCTTGGGGAAGGCGCCAAGAGCCAGAGAGCTCTGAAGTCTGTCCATCAGACTTAAAGAGGAAAGTTCATTGTAGTCTCAACCAAAGCTATGAAGTTAATGTCCTTAAGTCAGTGTTTTAAAGCAGTTGGAAAAAACAGCTACGCGGAGGCTTAATGTGTGTGCGTTATCAGAATCAGCTGATTTATAGTAACTCTTTTGAGCATACTGAGGCAAAGATAAATGCAGGCTTTGCTTGTTAGGTGACTTTTGTTAAATGAATTTCAAGATTCCTTAAAGATTGTCATATAATTAGCATTTACCAACTTGTTTAGAGGTACTCTTAGTTCTTTAGGTAATTGATGGAAGAAATTACAGTGTTTCAGCAGAAAGCATATTGCAATTGCAGCAGTCCATTTATTTTTTTCAGTCCATTTACTGATGAATTTGCAGTTCTCATTTCAGTTTAGGTGAAGTAATAATAAACAGAGGATAGAGTTTATCTCCTTCCAGAATGTTGTAACGCAGTAATAATAGCAGGCATATTTGTTCTCATCAGCTTGACTTCCATTTTCTTATTAATGGCAGTAAAATCTATAGTGTGCAATTAATCATTTGGAAGCAACAGTTGTGTGGCACCTTGTTTAATTTAATTTCAGTTTATTGGATTTTAAATTCATGTAGTTGTTGGTTTGGGTTTGTTTATACTTGCCGTGGTCATGGTCCTGATTTTTTTTAATTGTAAGATTCAAGTATGAAATGTTTACTTTAAATTCTGTCATTGCTTTTGAAGGCACTGTGTCAAAAGGGAAACATAGCCACGGTGAACTTTTCTCTTACAATAAGTATTTACAACAGTATTTTCAGTTGCCAGTGACACTGTTGGAAAGAAAATAATGTGCGTAAGTCATTTTCATACCATCTGAAATGATTCGCTCTCCTGAGGTAGAGCTCCCCAGCATGCACTTTCTCAGAACCTGCTCTTTACGTGTGCTGCATGGTATGGGTTTTGCGTTTATGGTGCTGGGAGAATTCCAAGTAGTAAAAATACTGCATACTTTAAAGCAGTGTTTGTCTAACCTGTGCAGTTGAACTCTGTGTCTTAGCAGAGCAGAGCTAGCTATGGCTTTGAGGAACAAGAAATGGATGAGATACATTGTAATTATTTGCTTTAAAATAATATTGTCTTGACTTTGATGCGTGAAGTAGTTAGCTGGTGTCAGTAGGTCGTGCTCAAGCAATATTATTTAGAATTTAGTCTGAGTTGGTTTTTTTCTTTTTTTTTTGTCCCTCAGTTTGTAAGACTTGTATTGTTCAACACTTTGAAGACAGCAATGACTGTCCCAGGTGTGGCAACCAAGTGCATGAGACCAATCCACTAGAAATGTTAAGGTAAGATGACATTGCACAACATTTGCTAAAATGGAAGAATAAACCAAAAAATTTTAATATCTTTCTTTTGAAAGGGATTTTTTTTTTTTTGCTTATTTGTATTTTATATATATATATAAAAACTGTTCTTGGCCGTAGATTCTGTCAATTTCTCATCTCCCAATAAATTGTAAATTGGCTTTTCTCAGATATAATAAAAGGAGGAAAGATAAGGGAAAGACACAGAAAGACTGGGTATATTGTACAAATTAAAAGAAATATTTTAATACCTCTAATAAACAAATAAATTAGCCAGATATCTTTTATTCTTTACATTAAATTAAATTCTACAGTTTCTTTTTTCAAACCGTTTAGGGCATTCCAAACTGCATGCAACTTTCTGTGTTCTTAGAGCAATGTTGAAAATGAGTCATGTAAGTAACTGAATGCTTTCCAGGGCGTAGATCTATGAATCTGAATTGAAATCTGCTGTCAGATTAATGAAGACATGCATGAAAGAAAGTTTTGACACTAAAAATACCCTTTCTTGAGAGTTTGCATTTTTTGTATCACAATAACACACCATTTTTAAACAACCATTTTTCTGGAAATTCTGGATTCTCTTTTAGTGGTGTTATGTTGAAATAAAGGTGATAGCTATCCTACAACTGTAGTACAGAGAAATCAAGAAATGTCATCATAAGTGGAAGATTTTCATGTTTTCCATGATGAAGCCGCTCCCTGCCCTCACTCCCAACACTCCTTCCACACATACACCCAATATTATTAGTTTGTACCACTGTAGTGAACTTAGGAAGAAAATATTCTTACATCAACGTTAAAATAAATATTTACATCTGGAATTTTCTAGGGTTGGTATTATTTCCTAATGTCATTGTGTTTGATACAATTTGTCATGTTTTGCTTTGATTTTTGACTGATGTGTGTATGCATAGCAATTCCATGCTTCAGTTAATACCAAGAGGATAGGTGAGAGAGATTAAGTTCAGTAACTCTAAAGGGTATTACTAGCTTAAGTCTTACCATTTGAATTTTTTTTTGGAAGGGTAAGGCTAAAAGCATTTATGTAGATGTTTACTATAAGTATTTTTCTGATCTGTCAGTGTCTTGAGGCACTGTGTCAGCCATAACAGAAGATGCTGTACAGAGTGCATAAGGCTACTAATAAGCTGAAAACAAAAGCATTTTAGAAATATTTGTTTTATTCTGATAGGACCATTTCATAGGAGCTGGAAGATGCATCTTCTGAAACGTCTAGTAAATGTTTAGTAAATTAATACTGTGTTTTAAGCAGGAAATGACAGAAGGGTGAAAGAAGTTGAGACCACAAACCAGAAATGTTAGAAGAGCTATTTTCTCTGCTATTATTTCCTGAAACTCCTTTTAGAGTCACTGGGGGTTTATTTGCCCACAAACTACATGTAGCTTCTAGTTCGCTGGTTGTATTTTATGAAACAGTTTTAAACATTTGCTAAACTAATAATCAGAAGAGCACATGAGCAGTGTAAGGGAATTATCTTTTTTGGATTTTGCCTGCATATCTTAATATGTCTTATACTCTGACTGCAGAAACCAGCCCCATCATTGCTCAAGAATGCAGTCATTTTCTGAGAAATGGCGTTGAACGCTCTAGATAGTATTTTTAACTGAGATCTTTGAGATGAACTTTACTTTATAAACTCAATTCTGAATAACTTCATAACTATGTGAGGGTTTTTAGATTTTTTTTTCAGTTGGCAGCACTTTGGGTCTGTTGAAACTATAAGCCTGAGTCTGAAATTCAACATTGAGCTTTAAAATGAAAATCTAGGAGAAGTGTTAAATTCTAGAATTCCCTTTCCTGACATAGCAGAATTCTGCCTCACCAGTATTCAGTAGGGTCTGTGTTGGTTGCACCGTGAAAGCAGGCTTCTTTTTTTCTTGGGATCATGCTTCTTTGGGTGCAAGTTTTCCTGATAGTCTTAATTTGCTTCACTTCAGATAATTAGCAATTATCAGAGAGTAGCTTTGTTCTTATAACTCATTCAATATTATAGAAGATGTGAAAAAAGAAACTATAGGAAGCTGACATAAATGCTTGGTTCTTCTTTCTATACATTCTGATTTGGAGGTTGGAAGATGTGGGGGTGGGAAGAGGTGTGTCTGAAATATTAATGTTTCAGCGTTAACGGGAAGTACCATATTAAATGACTGAGACCAACTTTGGAGTTATGTCAAGTAGTTTCATTTTGGAATAGGTTTGTTGCGCATCACAGAAATACAAATCTTTATTAAGAGCGCTCATAGCATGGACAATAGGAACACCGTCACATGCATCTGGAATTGAGGCTCTTTTTATAATTTCCTATTTTTTTCTTTAAGTTTAGTTTCCCTGTACTTAAAGATCAGATAAATGTTATTTTTTCTGCGTTTGTTTAAAGTACTGATTAGTATCTACACTTCATAAGGACAAAATAGCTCTTTTTGTTTGGTTTTTGAAAGAAAATAATCATTTACTAGAGTATGAAGACAGTTCTTGCTGATAGCATTGTAAATTTGCTAAGTACTGGTTTTCTTGCTATGTGAACATTACCAGTGAGTTTTGTTTTGGGCCACTGAAAATTAATTAGAAAGTCCTAAGCGGGAATTTTCAAAAATAAATGTAGAAAAACTAGCATGTATTATGCCATCTTGAGGAATGGTTAGTGGAATTTTGAATTAAGGTAGTGATGTTCTCTTTTGAAGTCCGTCCTTCTTTTCTGTTAATGAGGGAGTTATGAAAATCAGAGCTTTCTTACAATGTGAAATTAATTCCATTTCCAAGACCAATTCCTGATGTCATGGTTTAACCCTGGCTGGCAGCTAAGCACCACACAGCTGCTTACGCACTCCCCCCACAGTGGGGAAGGGTAAAAGTGAGAAAACTCACATGGGTTGAGCTAAGGACAGTTCAATAGGTAAAGCAAAAGCCGTGCACACAAGCAAAGCAAAACAAGGAATTTGTTCACCGCTTCCCATCAGCAGGTGGGTGTTCAGCCATTCCCAGGAAAGCCGGGCTCCATCACACTTAACGGTTACTTGGGGAGACAATCGCCATCATTATGAATGTCCCCCTCCTTCCTTCTTCTTCCCCCTAGTTTTTGTGCTGAGCATGGTGTGATATGGCACAGAATATCCTTTTGGTCAGTTGGGGGCAGCTGTCCCAGCTGTGTCCCCTCCCGACTTCTCGTGCCCCCCCAGCCTACTCACTGGTGGGGTGGGCTGAGGAGCAGAACGGGCCTTGGCTCTATGAGTGCTGCTCAGCAGTAACGAAAACATCCCTGTGTTACCAACGCTGTTTTCAGCACAAATCCAAAACATAGCCCCATACTAGCTACTATGAAGAAAAGTACCTCTATCCCAGCCAAAACCAGCACACGCAAGTTCCCAGTGCTCTGCTGTGGGAACTTCATAGAAAGCAGTACCATCTAGTTGCAGTAGATATTGATAGGAGAAGCTAGGAGAGATACTGTGCCATTTGGAAAGGTACATCTATACTGTCATCCATCAGAAGCTAAGTGCTCAGTCACCCATGGTTCTGGTTTCCTTTCTGTCTGTGAGAAAGTACTCTCTATGCTTCTTTGCTTTAAGGGAGCTCTGTTTCACTTGGTCAAGATTTCTTTCTTTATTTATTTATTTGGGGTTTTAATCCTTTAAGAAGAAGCAATTAAAAAATGGATCATGGTTGGAACTAGTCACAGAACAAGATGATTGGGTAATAGGTCTAATCATAAGCTTTCAATTAAAAAATCTGGAATGCTTATGTTCTTATAATAAGAAGTTAATTGTTATCTATTTAAATGGCTTTTAGGTATTTCTCAACAATAAAATCATTCAGTCTGCTTACTACGTTGCTGCTAGTGAACAAAAGATAGAGAACAGTTGTACGTTTTGTAACGAGCCTATAGTGTATAATTAGTAACATGTACACATGCATGTGTGTATATATATGTATAGAGATATCTGTCATTACTGAGATGAAAACTTAAGGCAATTTAAAAGATAACAAAGGCAATTATTGTATTGTAGCTTCTGACTGAATCTCAAGTTACTTAATTTCTCTGCCCATGTTACTTAGTACTTTGTTTTGTCATGGGTTTTTGTTAGGCTGTGAACAGTGGGAGTTACAGTTCACAAGAGAAAATTGTAAAGGGCAGAGGAGAGAAAGGAAAAGGAAACAATGAGAGGGAGAGGAGACCGAAGGATAAGCGAGACCGGGAGAGGTGGTGGAACTAGAAAGCGGATGATAAATTAAATGGATAGGAGAGAAGGTAAAATTCAGAGGAAAGGGAAGAAAAATATTTTAGTTTCAGCAGCAACAAAGGTAGATGCACCGTGTCCCTTGGAAGGGACTGTAACAGCTGTTTCTGGCACTGATACCACAATGTCAGAGGATATGCCTGAGCTGCATAGTGTCATCTGGTAGACAAACTCATGGCAGATTTAAATAGTTTAAATGAATTATGTTGGGTACTGAGAACTGTCTAGCCAGAGCAGCATGGATGCTCTGTGGTCGTCTTTTTCCTGCCAAGACTGGTTTGTCTGTGTTATAAAGAGTAGGAAATAGTCTGTTCAGTTTTTCGTAATAGCCTTATTACCAAAGCACTTGAACACTTAGTATGATAGTGGAGTTTATAATTTTCATGCTTACTTCTCATGACCTGGACCTTAAAATTGGATACTAAATGGAACAAACTGGAAAAGCAGTAACACAGTTGTTTGCATGTAACACAAATTAAAGCAATGAAAACTTTAGAGTATGACAATTTTTCTCTTTTCCTTCATTTTCATCTCTATACATTAAAAAATAAATTCCTTGGTTATTTCTAAAAGAAATCCACTCAGATGTGGTTGAGATAAGCTTTAATGCATGTTGTCTCTCAAGCTAAAATCAATTGGTTTTTGCAAAGGATGTATTATTCAGCAGAAATATGCAATTCATTTTATTCAAAAGTTTTTCTTATTTAAAGGCTAAAAATATTTAAAATGTGAAATGTATTTTTTCCCTTTGAAAGGCTGGATAACACCTTAGAGGAAATTATATTTAAGCTGGTGCCTGGACTTCGAGAACGTAAGTTTCTCATCTGGTTTTGGGTACCTCTTTGGGTTGATGGAGGGAATATGGCTATTTCTAATGATATGCCTGTAATATCGATTTAAAAATTCACATTATTGTTCTTTGATGTTAACTAGAGGAACTACAGCGAGAGATTGAATTTTGGAAGAAAAACAAACCTCAAGAAAATGGACAAGGTGATGATTATTTTTTTTCCCCCCCCTCTCTCATCTCTGTTAGGTAACATTGCTCATTAAGCCCTATTTCTTCCAACAGTTGTGCATGTACATTATTTTTACTGTGTTCAAAGATACTACAGAAACTCATAACAAATCTATGTAAATGTAGTCTGGGCCTTCATGTACTGCTGCTTATCTATTAACCAGTTGTTTTACAAACACTAGCTGTTTTACCATTATTTTTATTTGCATTTCCCTAAGCGCTCACTTACAACACTCACTCATGCAATTTTCCACTTGAATTCTTAATTTTCTTAATACACCAAGATGCAGAACTACTTGAGTTTTTTACAGATTATTTTCTGTTACTGAATTTGACCAGCTGTTAAGTAGGAGGTTGTCAAGAATTAGTTATGACAAGTAGTAAAACAGTTTTCCACACATGCTAAACAATTGTTTTATGTAGATTCCAAAATGCCTTTTTCTTTTTTCTTTTTTTTTTTTTTTTTTTCCCAGTTTACCCATGAACTTTGACAGCTCAGTATTGAGGTGCTAAGCGGGGATTACAACCAACTGTTTTTATGCCCCTTTAATTTTGCATCCAGGTTTTGATACCACAGCCTTGATTTGGGCATTTTAAAGAATTTTTGAAAGGCTCTGCTAAGCTCAAGAAATAGCTATTTTTAGTAAAGGATCATTGTCAAGTAAACGTCTTGCAATACTCTTCTGCACTCAATTGTTTATAATATCTTCTTTTCAACTTCATAATATGTCATGTTCTTTCTTGCTAGTTTCGTTGATTTGCATTTGGCATCCACTGTAAGGGGCAAGGTTCTATCTATCATATAACTAAATTAAGAACTGCAGGACAGTTTAGATTATATCGGTTTACTACAACATACTGTGTAGTGAACCTATTTAGTTTTAAAAATACTCGGAAAATATTTTTATGAAATATGGATGTTTGTTGACTGTTTAGAAAACTATTTTCTGCTATATACGCAGATTAAAAAAAAAAAAACTTATAATTTGCAAATTTGTAGAATGTGACTGACTTTTAAGCAATTTATTCTTCTGATTCTTACCTTCCTCCCATAATTTAATGGTAAACCTAATGGATGTTGGTCACTAAGTGTAGTAATGTGTGATTGTATTGTTTTGTGAATCAGAGGAAGGCTCTAACTCTGAAAATACACTTTTAAGTAGCTACAGATGTATCCATCTCTGTTAGTGACTGTATCCTTGGGCTATGGAAATTTGACTCTACAAAGCATTTGGAAGTCGTGACAACTCTTTGAGACAAATTATGAGCATTTAAACTATTTTCTGCCATAAACAAGCATTTAGAATCTTGCCTGAGAATAAATTATTTGGTGAGAATAATTTCAGTAAGAAGGGTCTGTTTAGTTGTCAGTACCCATGCCCTGCCATCACACAATCAGTCTAGTTTAAGAGTCTGTCAGTTATGTCCTGTACCACAGGTCACATTACAGTTCCCAACCTTAGCATCTAAGATCTGTAAAAGAATCCCGGGACTCCCAGTTTTCACATATCAGGGAAAAAAACCCCAAACAACAAAGCATATCTCAGGCATTGGTGTCTCCAACAGGAGAGTGATTACCAGAGAGAACTGATGGACAGTGATAGGAAACATACTGTGGTACACAGAAAAAAATCTTTTTTGTTCCTCTCCAGTCTGAACTGGAGAAGGAAGAGGGCAAACAGCTTTATGTTGACTCACTCTCTGGCGATCAGTTTTATGATGAATATCTGAGAAGAGCACAGTAAGCAGACGATTTCCAAGGTTTGCAAGAAAATTGAGGAGAAAAAACAAAGCACCAAACATACTGATGTCCTTCGTAAGGAAGGACAGGGTGGAGGTGTGTGTGGGGAGTTGTTTTTCCCATCTTCTGTTCTTGGCTTGATGGTTTTGGCTTGAAGAACACAGAGTCCATTTTGGTGAGATGCAAATTTCTTTTTTTCTTTTTTAACTTCTGTCATATTGAACTTTAATAATGTGCCTCTAGAGGACCATCACATGGATTTCTGGAGGCTGCCTGTATAAACATCATTAATTCTAATATTTATAAGGATTTTTTCCTAAATAGTCTGGTACCATTTACATGGAGGAGCATTTCAGTTTCTATCAGAATACCTTGAAAGATGTGACCTTTTTTGTGTTTGTCCCAGTTTCTGGGATGATTTTATGATTGGAATTCGCTGATTTCCCTCAATTGGTGATTGGTTTTCCTTTCAAAACTTTTCAAACTGCATAATCAAATCTGCCTCCATTACTCAGCAGTGATAACTGTTGAACGTTGTGAATGTGTTGGCATTACCAAAGAATCTGTGAATCATAGGTAGACTCCTCACACAGTGCTTGTGACAGGTGGACTGCACCTGCTTGATCAAAAGAGTTTGTTTCCTGGATTTTCACAAAAAGAAAAAAAAAAATTGTAGTTTGATACTGTAAACTGTTCATAGCGAAACGATAGCAACAAAATGCATGTACAATACACATTCAAGTAAATTTGTCAATAGCTAGTAGGGACTTGTGGAGAAATTTTTTATCATTATAAAGTACTTCAAAATTTTAAGAGAGAAAAGTAATGAATGTAGCTTAAAACTCATCTTGAATATGTAAACTGAATAAAATGAACTAATTACTGTGCCTAGAAACTTAGGCGTGGCTTGATATTTGTTGAAGTTTCCATTCTATCTTCCCATCTTAACTCTTCTAAATGACTTAAAAGTTTGTGTAAGTGTAGGAAAACAGCAGAATGTGAAATGCGAAAGTAGCTTATTCAAGTTACTTGTGATAATGTTTTATTCCAACAATTTTAAATTTGTTTTAAATCAAAATAAATAGTTTGGAGATACAGAAAAAGACCAAATTTATATAATAGGGTCAGTGTATACTGGATTCCAAATCTGTAAAGATTACTCTATTTTGTGGTTCATTGTATGGTTATTTACATACATTGTGGCCTTATCTAGATGTACTTGCTAATCTTAACATCCAAGCGTTCAACTATGCTAAACCTTTGAAAACTGTAGATGTTACCTTTTCCACAGAGTTCAATTTTTAAACTAGGAATCAGTAGAGCATGTAAGAGCATCAGTGAAGAGAGATAACATGGTATATGTGATTATATAGGATATATGTGATCTGCCAAAAGCATGGGGACCGTTCCTCTTCTCTGTATTTTTTGTTTTTAAAGGGGAGTAAGTAAGTATATGACTATTTGGTTATAAAATCCTTCTGGAGGGGGACACCTGGAGTTTTCACAATGACAGTACTTAGACCAGGTCAAAAGAGAGTGAAAGTTAAGTTTTATCTTCCCTTAGTTTACTTCATGATAACATTTCAGGAACTTGTCTCCACTGGATTATTGTGGGAGACAGTTAATTGATTACCCATGTTACTTTGATATACAAGTGTTGGGATTAATTATTCCACTGTTTATTTAAAAGCAATTATTTTTTGGCAGTGAACTGCCATACCATAGAGTAAGTTTATGTGGCTGAGTGATCTTGATGCATGTACAGTGGCAGGGTTTTAATCACTGTACACAAACAGAAGTATACAGCCATAACCATTAGTGGTCCATCAGCCTAATTATTTTCTGTCACACAGTAATCTGTTGTTTGCATATTACATTAAAATTTCAGTAGTAAAACTTTGTTTTCAGAGATTTGTAAATTGATCAATTTAAGAATACACTGAATTAAAATTGTGTAAAGTTAATTTGAAGAAAAAATATGCTCTTGAAAATGAAGTATTACTTTAAATATGTGTTTCTTGCTACTGTGACTTGTAATTATTTTACACTTAAATAATACCATCTTCATATTTTTACAGATGAAAGCCCAAAAGCTGATAAACCCAAAGTAGATGAGGAGTGTGATGAAAATGAAGAAGATAAAGACTATCACAGGAGTGACCCGCAGATTGCTATCTGCCTCGACTGTTTACGCAACAATGGGCAGTCAGGAGATAATGTAGTCAAAGTGGGTAGTAAAGATAATCTGTGCTGTTGTTATTGTTGGCAGAATAGCATCTTACCAGAACCAAATAATTTTATAACTATCAACAATGAACTTTTAATGTGGTGACCTGTCTCCACTTCCATACTCATTTAGTCCTTTTGTTCAAGGCATTTCAATACATCTTGGAATTTTGTAGAAAATACAGTTCCACATAGGAATCCATCTGTGACAATGGATTTTTATTGTTTTTTAATGGATTATAGTTCTGTAGTCTACAGCCTTGATGGTGCATAACTGCATTACACAACAGATTACAGCATACTATGGAGGTACTTAAAAAGCCAACTGTAGGTGAGCTGCCTCACACTTTCAAGACTGCTGGCTTACCATGCCAGCATGAAGCTGCTTTTCAGATACGTTGTGCACTGAATGACTGGGATCCAGATCTTCTGAGCTGTAAACCTGATTCTGACACTGATGTGTCATCTGTGGCCTTGGGCAGGTCACTTCCATCTGTAAAATGTGTAGACTAATACCTGCTAACTGCTGTTTTAAGTATTACGGATGTTTGGTTTCTATTCCTGAAGGGAAGATTACCTAATGGTATCGAGTCTAGAAGAAAGTGTTTACAAAGACAATAATTTAAAAAACTACTAAAAATTTGTCTAATAAAACACTAACATTTTCTGTGTACTACGTCACGTATAATTTTGGAAGTTCTTACACAGTAAGAAAGTTTTGATTCAGCAAGAAAACATATGTATGTGTTACCGCGCTCTGTTCATGCTATACACAGTAAGAAATCTTTATCTCCATCACCATGTAGGAGTCTCAGGTTTCTAGCTTTCCTGTTGGATCAAAGCCATTAGGTTCTGGATCACAGATTCTGTGATAATAGATCACGTCTCAGGTGTGTAGCTTCCCTGTATTTTACCTAGATTATTTGAGGATGATTTTAGTTCCCCTTTCTCTCAAGGACTGAAGAAATTCTAAGAAATTATATCTGTTTGACCCCCAGTGTTACCAACACAGACACTCAGATTAAGTTCTGGGGCTTTTGGTGGTTTTGGTGGGTGGTTGGTGGGTGGGTTTTTTTTTTTTCTTTCCTCCCTTCTATATCTTTTGGAAATTTCTGTAGAACCAGAGATGGGTCAAATGAACTTGTTTGTCATCTTGTAAATTTTGGAAAAAAATGAACAAAAATGAACCTGTGGTGCCAATATGAATTAGAAGAGAGTTCCATAAAATTGGTTACTAGTTGAAAAAAATATCAATTAGAGCTGTTCTTGCACTAAAGATTGCCTACGTGCCTCAAAATTTCTAACGTGGTTTTTCTGTTTTGTTGCTGTTGCTTTAGGGTTTAATGAAGAAATTCATCCGCTGTTCTACTCGAGTGACTGTGGGAACTATCAAAAAGTTTCTCAGCTTAAAATTAAAACTTCCAAGTTCTTACGAGGTACATTTGAAAGAGTGGTGCTTGTATTTTTATTTCCCTACAAAGTAGTAGGTTTTTATGAAATTTAGTTATACTTGAATTTGAGGAATATTTTTTAGCCCCATCACTAAGTACTGTTCAGTATTCCAAGCTGTATTTTCTTCCCTTAAGTGAGAAGTGATCATTTTATCATAGTGATTAAAGTTACTAACCAAGGAACTCACACAATTCTAGTAACTTCAGTTTGTTCCTCACCCGTGAAGGAACAGATACATAAGGTGTTGATATTTTGATGTAAAAAATAAATGCTTTCTTTTTCCATGTGGCTCATAAAAAAGTCACTTAATACAAGTTTGGACTTGTAGTTACCGAGGAAAAGGAGAGCTCAACTAGACATACACCAAATTACTCTGCAGTTTTGTTTTCTTTAGATGTAAGAAACTATCCAGTAATTTTGAAGAGATGAGGAGCAATACCATTTGAATCTTTCAGAATGCAGATACTTTTTTTGCACCTTCTTTGGAATTAGGTGGAATTTGATGGAGAGAGGGTCTTTGCCTCATGAGTGATTTGATCTTGGCCAAGACTGTTCCCAGGGGGGATTTTCTAATGTAGTAGTAGTTGTGATTCAGGGTGGAGCTGGGAAGTGTGAGACTCCTGCCTCTGCTTCCCCTCTTCCCAGGGATACAGGAATTTTGATCTCAGCACAGACTATTTGTTCAGCCAGTTCTCTTACTAGTCAGTGACTCCATGAACTGCATGCTGCCTCTAGCACAAACGGCAGCCTCCCAGCTTTGGTCAGAGGTAGGGCTGAGTTAGGTCGGGTGCACAGGTTCTTGCAGAGGAGCTTGTCACAGTATCATGATATGCTGACCAGCCATTTTGATGTCATTTGGTTTTGTTAATTATGTTAATTTAATCTGTCTCTGGCACCTTAATGGTTTGTGTTACATAGTATCAGCTTACTTCAAAATTTGACTTTTTTTCTTGTAAAAACTAGAAAAGCGTATGGCTATAGTATTGTCAAACATTTTCAGTGGAGGGTGGAAGATGTTATGATGCAGTTTAAACCAGTCATTTTCCACAAAAGATCATTACTTCTCTTTTTCTTTTGTCTTCAGTTAATGAAGAGTCATGTTTGTATACTCAGAAGTACGTTTCCCTTGTAATTTATAGGGGCTTTTAAATTAACTTTTAAAAATTAATTTATCATTTATTTTTAAAAAACTAAAATTAAAGTACTTCTGGTTTGTATCTTTCGGTTTGAAAGACTGTTGACGCAGCAAGAAAGTCTTCAAAATACAGCACAAAGCATTCTCTTCAAACAGATACTGTGTAGTATTAATAAATATAGGGAGTGTTTGTCAACTAGTGATTTCCTACCTAGTTTAGCAGACTTTCTTCTGTCCACACCTCAATTTAAAACACAAAAGTGAAAGAATAAAGAGAAATACTAGTGTACAAAATAACACAGTGTTGGCATGTTGTATTTATCCAGATTTTATATACGTCTGATAGAATTACGGTATAATAATAGGAGTTGAGGGATTAACTGTCAAAGATTCAACTAGGAGTTCATTTAGACATTAAAATTTTGCATCCCTTTCTCTTACTGTTTGTTCTGTTGTATTTTAAGCTGGATGTACTATGCAATGGAGAAATCATGGGGAAGGATCATACTATGGAATTCATCTATATGACAAGATGGAGACTAAGAGGCGAAAACGTAAATGCTGTTACATTATTAATAAATGATGGTTTGGTATATTTATCATAGGGACTACACATGCTTTCACAGCTTGGTCCAAAAAACCCTTCAAAAAACCCTTATTTAAAAATGTATTTCGCATGTTTTCTGGATTTCTTATGTTAAACCCTGTGAGTGAAACCCTGCAGCACACATATTGTGAGGATTCTGAAACTTAAAAATAGCAAGTATACAAAGTTTACATGCAAGTTCTGCTCTGAGGTTTAAGTCAAATATCTGAAAACCCAAGCACTTGTTCTTTTTCTGCAAATTTGCTTTTAGTGACCTTTTGAGTTACAATAGTTGGGGAATCTGCATCCAGCAGTTCTTTATTAAGATTCTTTTATTAATTTGGTAAACTGAAAGTGACACTGAAAATTGTTGGTGAAATCTAATTGTCTTATTACTGTTTCTGTTAATATTACACCCATTTTTTTAGATACGCTGTATAACACTAACATCCAGATAACACAGCTAAATGGGTTTTCCTTGCTGCATGTGTATATTTTAGAATTGCAATATTTAACTGACCAAAAGACATTTCCTTCAGGTCTGGTACTCTGATTTAGTAGCTTGTATATTGCCTGTATATTTAAATTTTTTTGTTAGAAGTCATATCCCCATTTCTTCTCTTTCTTTTATACATTTGTTTGTGTGTGGCTATTGATTGTTCTTCACTCTTTATTGCTTTGTAGTGTATGTAGATTTGTTGTCTGTCGCTACCAGTGGAGGCTGTATTGGAGTGCCGCTAAGGTTAAGCCTTAACATATGTTAATATGCTGATATGTGGAACTTTCTGTTTGTTTGGTTTGATTTGTGGGTGTTTTTAAGCTTCCTAGTACTCAGCATAAAAGCACTGGGGCATGGACGGAGAAGACAGAGGATTAAGTATACTGTGGAGTTAACAATTCATAAGTTTCTTAAAGTTTTAACTTAATCTGAAGGGCAAGGGGGAAGGATAGACTTTGATATAAATTAAGGGAGTTAATGTGCTCATTAAATTTGTGAGTAATATTGCACTGAAGTTTGATGATTGCTGAAACCCCAATATGGCACCAATACATAGCTTTAAGTAGTATTTTTTCCAGTACTGCCATGAAACTAGTGGATGTTTGTTTGGCTTGCCAGCTTGTATTTTTGTTATAATTGGCTGTGCTATTATGGAGTTGTTGAGGCAGAAACTTTAGTGATAATGGAATTCTTTGATGACAGTCCTGCAGCCCTTGCCTACAAATGGACTTCTGGCAGTTGCGTTGGTTTGGAAGCAACAGTGACTATCATCTTGACAAAAAGGACATTATTTGTACTGGTTAAAATTCTCAGAACTATATTAACATTCACTTAATGTAAGAGTTGACAACTCTTGATTGAATTTATAAGTTGTGTTTATGTACGCATAGTATAGTCAGGTATGTATTCGTCTTTTCCTTTAAGTAGTTTTAAATCGCTCCCCTGAAGTCAGAGACGACAGACCAAAATCTGTGAAAATTACATTGTGCTGGTAGTAAATCCAGTGACATCTGGGCTTCTATGATTTTGTTTTCCTGAACTGCATTGGGTCGTGTTATAAAACAGAAGTTGCAATGGTAATTAATTACTGGTCTTTTTTTGTTTGGATGAAGATCAAGTAAATCCATTATCTCCGACTTTGGTACTATTCACCATGAGCTTTTACTGGCATACCTGTGGCCCTTATAAGAGGTAGAGTAGTAAAGGGAACATACCCAATTATTCATTAGAGAAGTCTTTCCTGTTTTAAAGAAGTAAGTTATTTTTAAGCTCTTCATTTGAAAATTTTAAAAAATTAAATAGTAAATGTGTATGTCCAGCTGTGGCTGCCTCTTATCTGATCAGAAAATCATCTCCTTCGCAGTTTCGGTGTCAGAACTGCTCATCTTCGCAAGTCTGCTCTCAGGATGGCACTTTTTATCAGGTAAGAGGCACTCACGACTGTACATACTACAGTCATTAAGGTCCTGTCAGCACTTCAATTGTAACCCAAGTTGTGGAGTTTTTATAATTCCTCACTACAAAGTGCTAAAACTCTATGAGCAAGGCCTGAGCATTTTTGTTCCTTCAGAAAAAGCTTTATTGAATGAATAACTAGAATCCATTCAAAAGGTTTAGGAGTTTCTTTTACTTTACGTTAGGCCATTCATGTTTTTGTTAGAGAGAGATCATTCTGTAGGCTGATAACCTGCATCAGTCTGGGAGGATTATCTACTTCTTCCTATCTCATCCTTCTAATTAGTAGCATTGGGCAGTCATTGATGAGGGATCCAAAACTGAAGAGTGTGAATCAAGAGAGACTTAAGCTGGTTTCATCTCTTTGTGGCAATTCATATGCTCTCTTTAATGGAGTAAAGAAATGTTAGCTTTTTCTAATTCTGTATTCCTTTCACATCTTTTAAAATTAGAAATGGAGTAATGCCTAATCTCCAGAATATAACAAACCAAAACCTCCAGAACCTGCAAACTGAAGCTGATTCCTAATTTCATTGATCAATCTGATTCATACCAATATGAAACAATAGTTCAGTTTCGTCATTGAGAATTTTGATTTGAACTAGTTTCTAAAAATTACTTTGGAAGTTTGAAATAACATTTTTGCTTGAGCAAAAAATTGAAATTACTGATAGAGGGTCATTCCCCGCTATGGGTGGAAGTGACCTACTACAGTCATGTGTACTTCAATAATTAGAATTGTTCCAGCATAGTGCATTTTATTTGTACAGTTGCTTTGTAAATTTGTTTGCAAAACACCGAGCCTCGCTGGTTTATGTGGCAGTTTCAGTGAGATGACTGCTCTGTCTCTGCCTGTGTGCACTTGCAATTAGATTTGAAAACTTTTAGAGGCAATTTATATAATCAAAGTGAAAAACGTGGAATACCGTTTAAATAATGTGGTAGTCATACCCTATGTAAAAAAAATAATCTGAGACCAAGTAATTTATGATACTACAAATGTATGTTTGATAGTTGCACATGCAGACTACACATGGTGCTCCCTGTCTTCTCTCCTAAATGCTCCTGCTACTGTTGAATACCTATGGGTTTATGTTGCGATTTCTCTGCGCTCCAGTTTGTAAATCCCTAGCAAGTGTGATCACATTTAGTTCTGGTGACCTTTTCACTACCATGGCATGGAAGGTTTATTAACCTGTATAGGTCTCTGCGGTGGTATCTTTCTTAATTGGTCGCTGAAGTTCATCTGTATTGCATTTGAAGGATGCAGTAAAATATTCCTGGTTTTAATGATAGCCTCTGTAATAATTCTTTGTATTTCCAAATTTACCATAAGAAATTTATATTAGTTATGTTCCTCTGCCCTGTGGCAGAGAGGTATTTAAGCCCATACAGCTGCTGAGACAATAAGATTTTCCTGGGATTCAGGCTGTAGAAAATGTCCAGTATCCTAATGAAGTTAAGAGGAAAACATCAGACTTAAATGAAATGCTGACAGACTGGAAAAAATAAGACAATTAGTAAAACAGCACTTCCAGCAACAAGTGCCCAGGCATTCCACAGCACTTTCTGGAAACCCACTCTTGCCTTCCGTTCCACAACAGTTTTGTCCAGTTCAGGGATCCAGGCGGTTGATTTGCCTTTTTTTTCCCAGTGGGAACTAATAAAAATGTATCACCAGATTTGAAGCTGAGGAGTTTGGATTTGGGTGAGAAGTTAGCCCTCATCTCTCAGAAAATCAGCTGACAGCAATTTGACCTGATTTTTTTTTTCTTTTTCTTTTTAATACCAAAAGTAGCCTGGCTTCCATTAACTAGTGCTGACTACTAGTATAGCTATGGAACTTCCATATATATAAAAATCAAACAAAGCACATCATCTGTAAATATACTTTGGTTTAGAAACTATAAAATTTCAAGATTGCTTTTTCTCAAACACAGCAACACAGAAATAAAAGAAGTTTTTTGAGCACTCCAAGTATATATGTCATAAAACATAAATTGTGAAATATATAAAAGCAGCTACAGGAATTTTGTATTAATGACAAATAACTACAGCTAACTGACTTAGAGATTAAATATAGATTTGAAGTACAGGTGTGGATTTAACTGTTGAAATGTATAGAATTATTTCATATGCGTAAAACTGATTCTCATATACACGTGTCTTAGAGATGAGCTCTGGCTGTTCTTAAGGCAATCTTTAATAGCATTTTCTTTATACTTTTTATGAATTATGTCCTCATGTTTTCTTGTCTGTTTTTGTTGTTTTTCTTTTACTTTTGTTTTTAGTCATACCCTATGGTACTTCAGTATCGACCTAGAATTGACTTCGGTTAGACCAAAGGGCCAGATCCCACTGAGATGAATCCTGCACTATTTGTTTACCCATCGACAGATTGCACAATGAATGGATGTGCCTGGATTAGGGGGACACAACCAGATTTTCAGCATGCAAATAAGGACATTGTCTTTCTTAAAATTGTCAGTTGCATCTCTGTTGTTTCTTATTAGAGCAAGCCAAGTGCCATTCTGCTACTGAAATGTGCATAAGATATTTGTGTATCTTACAAGTGTGCTGCAAATCATAGCCAAAATCATGATGTGTACAGTCAAGATTCAAAAACTATGGAATATTTTTGCTTGTGTGTTAGAAAATTTTTTTGGTCCTAATATTGATTACACTAGCAAAATGGCAGAGTGCTCATTCCATGTGGTGTTGCAGTTTCACACACTTACTATTTTACTGAATATTGTTGTTTAAATCATAGAGTACTGTACAAATAACTAAGGATTATACCTTGAAAATATTTTGTATAGAAAATATATTTAGAAAAGTGGTGATTGGGCCACTACCTTTTTCTTGATAAGCTTCTCATGGGTCCAGGTATAGCTCACTCATGAGTGTGCAACAGTCCTTTTGCAGTGAATAAAGATTAATTACCCTTAACAAGAGATGTAGAACATGGTAATTCAAAACAGTAATTTTAAATCTTCTAAATAGAATTTGCTAATATTGCTTAAAAGCATCACAGCCTTTGTGATTGCACTTTTCTATGGTTTCCCTAAAGACTGGAATTTGGGATACTAGCTATTTTTAGAGAATGGTTTCTGGTCAGATTACATTTCTTTTAATAAAGCCTCCATAAAAATGAAGTTTAAAATAATGTGAATGTCTATGGAACAAACAAATTTCACTATAAGATTACAACCAAGGCAAAATTTTACATCATTATTGCCTTTCATAGTAAGCATTTCCTTTTAAGATTGGTTGGAGGTATATAATATGCTAAGACAAAAATAATACATAGCTTTAATTACATTATATATCTCTTGTGACTATCTGGAGTTTAGAATTCATTACAGAAATTTTCATCAGTTAAAGTCACATCATAAAACTATTTTCATAAAATTAGAGGTAATGCAATACTGATGATAAACAGTCTGACCAAAATAATTGTTCAGGTCATTTTTTTTTTCCCAAGACCTGGTAGTGCTGGATAAAAAGAGATTGTTGCCTTAGGTATTGCAAGCGTAATGGTCCTAGTATAGAGTGTTTATTGGGGTTTCTGGTAGTGTTGCAGGGAGCATAGTAATGCATATGTTTTCTGTAGTCTTCCGTTGTCTTTGCTCTGCTTAAAAGTCAGTTGAGTTTTTCACTTCGAATTCTGTGGAGATACTTATAGTTCAGTACCTTTATGTAATTTCTACTTAATACATGCCTGCTAGTATTGTAAATAACTATTTACTTTCTTATGCCTTTTGCATACAGCAAAAAGGAACCAAAATCAATTTTTCAGAAGCTACTGTAGAGTGAGCTAATCATTCTTAGATCAGACAAAGTGAAAATTCTATCTTGGGATCAAGTACAAAAGACAGATACAAGGCTGTAACTCCTTTGTAAATTTATGTTCCTGTACATTGGTATGTTGCTGTAGGAGAAATAAGCATGTTGTGGATTACATCTTGCCCCTTTGATGTTAGTAGGAGTTCTAACATTGGTAACTTGAGGAATCCATTTATAGTCGGGTTGAATTCTACCATTGCACTCCAAAGCCCATATGACATGCAGAAAAAAAGATACTGTCGGTAGCAGTCTGTTCAGGAAACCTGCCATTGCAGGTCAAGGTTGCACATATTGTGCAGATGCCAGTGAACCTGGGGAAGCAAAACCTTTAGGAAGCTGCTGCTCCTCTCTGCAGGCAGTGTGCTGACTGACACAGGCACCAGTTTGCCCACACTGTAGATGGGAAGGGGTGCATGTGCTGGCTGCAGGGAGTGGTCAACTTTTTGCCCACCCAGTCAAAGATGTGCTATTTGACAGAAGCAAGAAGATACTCCATGTAGGGAGGGCCCTTCTCCTCTACAAAGTCTAGGGAAAAACAGATTCTTTGTGTATATGGAGGCCCTTCTCACGGAGTAGCTTGACAGAGCAGAGCATGCATTCTAATTGCAAATCATTTTTCTCTTTAGTATATAGCTGTTTTGTACAGTAGAAATAGAATATTATTCGTAAATATTTACATGCACATACAAATGACACCTTACAGTTTTTATATATTTCACCTGTTTTTATACTAGAATTTTCACTGTAGACTCACTTGACGTAAAATGCCGTATTCAGTTTATCACAAAACTAATGGTAGTACGCTTAAGCATAATTTCTGCTTGGTTCAGGGGACAATTTTTTTTCTCAACAATTACACTTGCTGTTTTGAGAAATTTGAACAGACTTGTTTGAAAAAGAGGAGAACACATTATTTTTAATCCATTTTAAGTTATCTTACACAGAAGTTTGCACCACCTAATGCGACCCCTGAAATAGAACTACTTTGTATTGACTTCTGAATGGCAACTAATAGAAGATTTGACTGTTTAATGACTTTCTGTGTTCACAGTTCAGAAAACCATGAATTCTCTTGATCAGAATTATTGGTTTAATTCATGGTATTTTCTTGATATGACTTAAAACTAGATTACAGAAGGCAGATCTTCATTTTAAGTATGGAAAATACTGACATACGATTTAATGTTCCCAGCTGAGAATCATGGCATTAAATGCATATGATCTAGCCACCTACACTTTATGCATTTCTGATTTGATGGCAGGGTGCCTGAGTGCTGTTATAATTTAATAGCTTCTGTAGCAGTGAAGTGCCAGTGAAATATGTATATTAACTGGGCAGCTTGTATAAGACAGGTGTTGCCTTCTTTACAGGAAATTTCTGTCCCATACAGTACGTATGTGCCAAGTATTTACAGATATGCATATTTAATTCATTTGTGCCAATTAAGAATATCTGAACAGCACAGGAGTATGAGAATGCATGTACAGATTCCTGTGTGCCAAGGATGGGGTAAAGTGAAACGAGTACCTAAGCATTCCATTAAAACTGCACCATATGCCATCCTAGAGCAGATGACTGCGTACAGTCACACTTTCTGAGCATTTCCATGACAAAGTGTCAACCACTGCATGTTTGTAAAGAATAGGAATATAAAATAAGTGTTGCTGCCACTGTGTCTCTATGGCTTTTCCACATCGGCAGTACCTAGCTGCAGAGGTAGACCTAAAAAATTCTACACTACTACCTAACCTTGCTGTCTCTTATTTGGCACATTTGGTGGTGGGGCTTTTTTCCCCTGAAAGTGAAAAACTTGTATCTGCTTCTAACTCTGGGGTGACTCATTAGTGAAAGTCATAAGCAACTTTTTGTTGAGCATAGCTCTATGCTGCATTTGTCTGGTAACAAACTGTAAGCTAGAATTTACAAACAAGATCCTATAATATCTCAAACAGTATGGAATTAGATGATTAATCAAGAAATGTGTCTTTCATCATGCATTACTACGCTGCTTGTAGCTAAGGGCCTAGTCATATAAACATATTTTGATTTGGATGAAATACCAAATATGATTACTACAATAATCTATGTGAGTCATCACTATAGGTACTGTTCACATGAAAGCTTCTGGGATTTGGGTCCTAGGAGTATGCAGTGCTGTAAGTATATTGTGCATACTCAGCTAGCTTGCAGTTATTATGCAAAAAAAAAAAAAAAAAGATAAAAAGTGTAACTTTGGCTTTACTGAAAACGTTATATAAAGCAAAGTGCCTGATTATTAATACGGAATACCTTTAAGCCCATTATTTGCATTTGGCAGGTTAATATTTCCTTCTGTATTTTATTTATGGTCTTAGTATTTTCAGGAAGAATATTTCATAAACATGCTGTATTGAGAAGCTTTCTTTCATGGGAAACAAGCAGAAAAAATGTGTTCTATTAGATAATTTAAAATTGAAAAAAAAAACCGTATCTCAGTAGAAACTATGTGAAAGGAATTACTTTTATATTGAAATTATTTCATTTTCTGCATGAGGAACCCTTGAATTCTGGATCTTGCTCCTTTTTTTTTCTCCATAGGTTCCAACAATTTGATTTGACTTTTCTCTTCTGCAGTTATCAAAAACAGTTCCAGTATGTATCTGCAGGAGAAAAGAGGTTGATCACATACCTTTTAGATATAAGCTAGGGTCTTGTTCTCTGCTGCAGACAAAGTAATGGTCCAGAGTTTCATCTCATCTCTCCCATGTATAATCGTTACACATGACTTTTTGAGAGAAGTAAACAATTTTTCCTTCTCTGCTGTTTTCTAAAATAACAAAAAAGGCCAGGGTTTAGTCTTTTAATTGAACCAATCAATGAGTTGTATTGTTCCATTTGTGATTTTTTTTACATTTTCATATCACTGAAGACACCAAGAGGCGTTCACTCCACAGAAAAAATAGTTCTGGGAGGACTTGCAACAAAAGGAATAGCATCCAGCTCAGGCAGATACTATGTCTGGTACTACTGGAGAACAGACAGTTGTTCAAAGCCAGTCTTAAGTCCCAGAATAAATGGATTGAGCCCTATTTACAGAGGGGCTACATAAAATACTGGTTAATTACATGGACTGATCATTTTTATCTTGGAAAAGACCAAAGGCAGTTAAGACTTACATGCCTATCCACAGCATATATATATATACGCTGTCAAGAGCTTGTTCCAGTTTCTTCATTTAACCTAGACAGGTTGACGGCATCTGTTTGCTTCCATTGGAAATGCATATATCATGCAGGATATTCCTCTCTTGTTTTACTTTATGCTGTGTTATGTTATTATTTATCTCAGTTAAAACGTCTATTCAGGCACCCTCTGTCCTGTAATTAATCCTAGGTTCTTACAAATCTTTTGCCCGTTCACATATCTGACCCCATTTGCTGCCCAACAAGTAGAAACATTGTGGAGTTCTAAAGGAGAAATTGCACATGAGGCATCAGCTCATTGGTTTTGTTCATCAGGTAGCTCTAATGGGTTTTAACAAAGTTTTCACAGTTCTGCATTTTGAATCCTTTATAGCCAGTTTGAACAAGGTAATGCTTCCACAAGGTGTTTGGCTAGAGACACGTGTTTGGGGAAGGATTGCAGTCTACTGGAGTATGTTCCAGGATGAATTCCAGGACACAGGGGATTGATTCACCCTAAAGGAAAAGTGAAAAGCTTCTAGCTGCTCGTTACCAATAGTTTTATGACATGGGTAGTCTGGCCTTCAGACCTGAGCTGAAACATCCCTCTGTAGGAATAGTCTCCAAAAAATTATCTGGTAATTGTAATGTATTTTTCTTCATAAGCAGATCTACCTGCTGATTTATTTTTTATTTAACTACCAGCTATACTGTCTGTAGATCAGATTAAAACATCAGATTCCAGAATAAGAAATTGATTAATTAATGAATTCCTGACAGATTCTGCCATCCAAGGTATGCGCCATAAATCTTCTGAATTCAGGTAGCCTGCTACTACAGTTGAGTAAAGATGTTGTTTCATTCTCTAGTAAACAATTTAGATCCATACAGTTCTGGAATGCGGCAGTGAAACGGAAGAGCTCTATAGAGGGATGGAAATGTCCAGGCTACCTTTGGTACTTGCAGAAAGAGACCCAGTTCTGTAGGTTCAGGATGGAGGAGACATTCTGGAATGAAAGATATCTACAAGTGGAAGTTCTAGTCATTATATTAATTTTAACCAAAGAGAGGCATTGGTTTGACTTTGCTTGTTTATCTGAACCATTACGCATACTTTTCTTTGAACTAACTTTAATGTGTGTTTTTAGCAAATGCTTCTAACGAGGTTAATAATGTGACAGTTGACAGGATGAGGTGAACAGAAGTAGTTACTGTGCATTTTCCTTTTTCCTCATGGTAGTGAGTGGAAAGCAAAGTACGAGCTGAGAGTAGGTTGCTATATAACATACAAAATTTCTGCAACAGTAGAACATTTGTGCTGCTAGTTAACATACTGAGGTTTCTATTACAAATGAAGTTGTAATAAAGATCTTTATTATCAAAGTGCAAGGCACATTTTATGACGGTATTCTACTCCTAAAGTTCTGTTTTGTATTATATTGGGTATAGTAGGCATTGTTGCTGTTGTCTCATGAATTTTGATGCGATAAAATGAAACATGCTCTCTTTTTACTGAAAAGTACCACATGCTACTTGATTTAAAATTACTCTTTGTTGTCAGATATTTAGTTTGTTCATAAAAAAAGGTTTTTTAAAATAAACTATTTTTATGGATAATTTGATTGCCTAATAGTTTTAAGGGACCTATTTAATACCAAAGGTAAAGCCACCCAGAAACTGACTTGGAAAAGGCATTGACACTTTTCTGGAGCGCAGTGGTCAAGAGTTACACCTGGAATCAGTCAAGCAGAACTTAACTGGTGGTGGCTGCCTGTCACCAAGCTAAAGGGTTAGGCACACCTAGCAATTTCCAAAAGAAAACAGAAAAGGAAAAAAACCAACAGGAGTAGCATAAAGGTTAACAGACCTAAAGTAGCTCTTTGAGTACATAGCTCGTGTTCCCGAAGAAAAGCACAAAGGCTTGTATCACTGATGTGTCTGCTATACCTGGCCTGTGAACTAATCAAAAACTTCAGTGTGCTGTCAATCCTGTAAACCTTCCAAAGCACAAAATATTCACCAAGCTACTTTGGGGTTTTCTAGTCGTAGTTCAGTGATATTTTGGAGGGTGGAAAGGACAGACTTGGAGGATAATGAGAAGATATTAAGTATGTTTTACAGATTTTTATAGATATTTTTTTAGCAAATGGCATTGCTGTCCTTGATGTGAGACCATTGATTTAGCAGGAAGTCAGTTATTTTACTTGTGCAGTCTAAACCAGAAAGAATAAAGAAATCCAAATATCTTGATTTTGTTTTCCAGGATAGTGATTAACTAAACTGGAAAGTAAAAGGACAATTTAATTATTTAGCTGACTGAAATATTTCATTCTAAAAACTTACTGATCATATTTTTTTTTTCTCAAATACAAGCTTCTTAGAGTAAACATGAAGTAATGCATCATTTTTTCCCTTATTGCAGACTTAACTATTGAAAGAAAAATATTTTGCAGTTTTTAAAATTAATGCAAAGCCTGAATTGTTGGATGTTCCAGGCTACTGAATAGATGATATAGAGCTACACTCAATGGAAATTTTTTTTTTTATTTTCTTTTTGGGATGGGGGCCTAAGTGTCCTTATATAAGCTGTGATCCAAGTTATGATAAGAAAGGAGCCTATGGTGAGCAGTAATAATGTTCTAATGCTTCCTTGCATTTGATCAGTAGTTACCAGTTTTTAATAAAGCAGCCCTCACAGTACTTAGGAGCTCATAGAAAATATTGTGATTTTTATGTTGCTAATCTGTTTTAAAATATAAAATGTTTTAAGCTTTTTGTCAAAAGTGATAACATCATATTACAAATAAACCTTTTTGTGGTTGTAAAATTTAGCTTATAAATCATTCAAATTGAAGTGAAAAAAAACACAGGTCATTGTTAATGACAGTCTATCCTACTATTAAGAGTATATGTATTTTTGTAAAGGCAAAGCACTTGTAGATATTTAATCAGTCCAATATCTATGTTAATGTTTTGAAAAAAAAAAAAAAACACCAAAATGCTGCTTAGAGAATCACTTACATATTTTTATTTTTTGTGCTCAAATGCATTTTCTGTTGATTTATGGAATGTTTATTCTGTGTGAAGCTGTATAGTTAGTACAGCTGGGCTAAATGCATTTCTTACCTAACTTAATCAACTGTATCTGATGATGATAATATATTTTCTGTCCAATCAGAAAACTAATTGCAAAACATAGACTGGTGGTGCTGTTTTCCATCTTTGATATTAGCTGCCTTATAACATTTCTAGTTCATAATAATTATAAAAAATACTAATATTTTTTTTGCAATGGGTGTGTTTTAATGGACGTTTCAGGGTATACTTGGTTATTCAGCTGAATCTTATTATACTTATAAACATTTTTATAAAATGGAGACAGAATTTTACGTACAGGATTTAAAAGAACAGTTCCCCAGATGAAAAAGTATGCCAGATTAGTCAAGTGTAATACTTAGTTTCCTCCAAAGGAAACTACAGCTGGGTACATGCATGAAACATGATTGCATCAGTAAAGCTTCCGAGCATTTGTACAAATAGTATTTTTTGAATTCAAAGTAACTCATTTCTTGTGATATTTTGCATCTGTTTGAAACCTCACTTTTAGCTATATTTTGATCAACATAGCGCATTAACACAGTTTCAGGGGGAAAAAAATAGTAAAGCAAAGAATTTTATTTAAGTACAGTAAAGAATGGCGAACACATTTGTTTGTAGTTATTAGCTTACAGTCCAAAATCTATTTACTTGTTTCCATGGGATTCTACAGGGATCTACTCGTGGGCCTGATGCTGAGTTAAGCTCTTCAGTTTGACCTCAGTGGAGCTACTTTCTTTAATTATCCTTGTAGCTAAGACTTGAAATGGCCCCACTTCCTCACTGAATTTGCTTTCATGGGTGACTAATACTGCTTAAATTTAATCTTCTTACATTAACCTTCCCATAAGTAAATGAGTTTTGCAACACTGAGTGTATACACTAGCAGTAGAATTCAATGTATAACTCAGCTGAGTAAATACTTGCGTAATTGTCAAACTGGTGGAGGGTTTCAGACTATGAACACTTGTATTAGCACGATGTCACTAATACCCATGCTTCACAAAGATCCGCAAGTGATCAGGTTTTGATGTGTTTTATTTTTTGAATATTGTCCATTTTTATAATTTTTGTTGAGCTAATTTCTATAGTAATTCATTGGGAGTCAGCATCTCAGGGTCCACAAAGTAACAGTTTAAAAACTGAAATCCATTTGTGTGCAATTACCAGTATTGCAGTCTTGTATCTTTTAAAGAACCAAATATGTTGTGTTTTGAAGTATTTTAAAAAGCACTGTAAATTTCACCCAGTGCTACCAATGGAATGTTGGGGTTTTATTTTAATCTGCGCTGAAGTCCTTAGAAGCTGAGTGTGGCCCTGGAAAAAATGAGACACGTATAACTGAGTTAGCACTAGTGAGCGATTTTAGGATTAGGTAAGGGAGGTGCTGGTACTGGGGGGGTTCTGGCAAAACCCCACGGTCCTGCCTCTTGATGTAGAGTGAGGTGTGCCTGTTCAATGCTACGCTGACATTTGTAAACAAGATTTATTTTAGAGCAACAGCTCATGTAAACCCTGTAAATGGACCTTTTAGAATCTTGTGTATAAATACATCCAATATGTAAAGATATTTTAATTCTATAACTACCTGTATGGCCCAGTACCAGTGATGTTAAATTGAGTGCTTCATGGTAATGTCAAGAATGTTCACAGCACCTTTGTAATAGCTGATAACAAATGACAATTTGGTCTGACCCATATGCTGCAAGATGCCTCTAGCCCAGTTGGATTAATTTTATGAAAAATCTAGATGAGCAAGAAGTATAACTAATCTGCTTACTAGCACTGAAATTGCTCCTTTCTCAAAGCAATAAATATATTCATGTTGTAACATCTGTTGTGCAGCCTACAATACGAGTTGTTTTGTTGCATTGTTTCTATATAATTTATTTTGTGCAATAAAAAATCTCTGGTTTTATCTGACTTCTCTCTAGTTTGTAATAATATTTGAATTAAAACATTTACTAGCTTTATATCTTAATCATGCAAGCAAACTATCAGCTCACAGAAGTGCAGAGAAGAAAATGGAATGCAGTAATATCTTGCCTTACAGAAAAATCTGAAGCTACTTAAACAGACTAATTTTGTTCTTGTTAATGTCATGGAAAGTGTTGCCATTAATTTTCATGGCTGCAAACCCTGCGTAACACTAAAGTTGACTGGATTTGACATCCCCTTTGTAAAATACAACCAGGTGGGTTACGTGGTGTGACTGTGTGTTTGAGACTGTTTTTTTTAAAAGTACATTTCAGTGCTAAGCAATCCCATAGAGCTTCTGCCACAGTCTTTTTTTAAACCGAATTTCACTGCTTTTTATCATGTCAGATTTATTTTTTCTTTTTTGACATTTTTCTGAGTTAATATGGTTTCAGTAGTATTTATTGTTCTGTGCACTTACCTTCCAATTACCCTTTATTATGTTGTAGGCGTTTTTTAACTCTAAGGTAACATAAAACAAATGCGTATGCAAATTGGAAGCTAGGGGATATCCTTATAAATGAGCCCTTGGTGTGAACTAACAGTCTTCATGCTATATACTGAGTTATTGCAAAGAAAAACAATGGAGGGAGAGCTGTTATTCAAGAAAACTCATACCTTTTATCTGAGATGCTGCTGTGAAACCTGCAGTACCGCTGCATGAGATCTGAGATGTGGTTCAGGTTTGGAAATGGTAGAAAGGATTGCTGATTAAACTAAAATGACCTGAAACAAATAGCATTTTGCATCCTCTTGTAAAATCCTAGATGTTAGCAGAAGAACATATAATAATTGCTCGTGAACACAAAATGTGAAGGTATATATAGTATGTTGCATTATGCATATATGATTAAATGAGACACATTTTCCATGGGATTTGTTAGAAACGTTGCAGTTTGCTGATAGATGAGCAAAGAGCAGTTGCGGCACTGTTGGCAGCTGTGTCATCTGTGCAGCAAAAGCACTGCAGCCTCACTGACTTTCTTTGAACCTTTTTCATGTTGAATATTTGACCTCCAGATTTGTCAAAGGTCATAAACTAATACTTCATCTAAAACTGTTCGTGAGACTTCGGGGTCACTCAGTCCAAAAAAAAGAAAACAACCAAACTTCACATAATGCTGCTACATTCTTTATAAAACAGAAATTGAGTCATATTTAAGTGCAAGATTCCAGTCCTAAGTAGGGAGTAATGTTCAAGCAAGATTTCCATTAAAAATGTTGGTGATTCAATTATTTTAAAGAATTATTTTGTGTCAGGTAGCTAAAAAGAGAATCATTGTGGGGAAAAAAACATGCATAGGACTAGTAACAAATGCTTGATCAGTCATAAATCCGGATTATGTTTTATTGAAGGAGGAAGGTAGGTGGTATACAAACAGCTATTTACATCGGGGCACAGCATATGAATTTCCCTGTTAGAACTGTGATTCAAACTGCTTTCTATCTGTTTTTTTTTTTTTTCTCTTATTCCAAAGAATATGCTGTGCAACATCATTACAGACAAGAGTAATGTTTTTCAGAAGAAAAGTGATTTAGTAATCTAGTTTTCATTAAAGAAACAGAAATTTGCTGGCAGTATGTAATATGAGCACCTCGTTCCAGTGGCAGACTTCCAACATCTTCATTTGGAAAGAAAACTGCTGCATTCATAATTCATAAAGCATTGGCATCTATCCCATTAAGCTAACACAGGAAGAGAAAACATTCTTATATTCAAAAACACTCGGTCCATCTTTTCTGAACTATTTATAGGTGAAGTTCTGTCCTTTCCTGCAGTACACAAATGACTACAGTAAGTGCATTTACAGATACGGAAAATAATTACCATGATGAACCTATTCTTAAGAAAAGCTGTACTTAATACCAGTTTTGGAGACACTTTAAACTCATTGGATTTAATGTCATCCTTTGGTGATTGAAGATGCACAACATGTATGCGCCAGTGCCCCCCCTGCAGACTTCCAGTCCAGCTGCCAGTAGCCCCTACGGAGTTTAATGTCCTAGTATGTCCGTAGAACTGGCAGAGCTTGTTAGTAGCTACTATTCTTCCTCTAGTTTTTCTGTCCAGGTCTTTCTCAGAGAGGTATGTTTTTTGTCTTGACTACTTTCTAAAAGGGGTTTTATTCCCATGCTCCTCCCTATAAACTACTAAAAGCGATGCAGATGTAAAGAGACTACTCTGTATGCTCATCTTGTCCTTGTGCTGCACCCAACGCGAAGCTTTCTGACGATCTGAAAAAGTGAGCTGGGGAAGTTTGCTGCTGCTCCTGTGCTTTGCTAGCTTATGATGTTAAATTCGTAAACCACCTTATTACTTATGAAGAACTCCCAGTAGAAAAATGGCTTTGAACAGCAGATCTAATGGTCTCTTCTGAGACAGATAATGCATGACTCCTGTTAAGAAATAAATTATTTACTTGTGATATAAGGGGCTACTTGCCTAATTCCACAGGACTCACAAAATGGAACACAGTAACTTGAATCTGGTTCATATGAACAGTTTGACTGTCACCAGCCTTGATGTAAAAGAATTTTATGATTGTAATAAATGGCCTTTGTTCTAGTGTATGTCTAAGAAGAGTTAGCGTAGCTGAAAATAACAGATTTCCTACTATTTATTGTAAAACCTACTATATAGCATTGTGTACAGACTACATCTTTGGTTTTATACTGCATATATTAAATAGTTCCATAGATTTTCTATGGTACAGCATCCAGAATTGGCTATTTGGACAGCATTCATCTTCTCTAAGTTCTGGAATGTATTTGAATCTGTTAAAAAGGAAAGAAAAAGGGATGTACTCCTAATGGGTACCCCTTGAAAGCAAACAGCACCCAGAGTACCACCTGTACTTACATAAGTATTCTCCTTCATCTCCAGCATTGATTGCATTATAATGTTAAACAGCAATTTCACAGACTTCTTCTAGACCCTTTTGTTTTCTGCAAATGTTCAGCTCAGATTGTTGTTCTCTGGTAATGAAATTCCCTGGAACAAGAGAGGAAAAAGGCATGGATCTGTAGTGGTAAATAGTTCTGTAATGCAGCAGTCATCCTATCCCTCTTTTCATGTTCTGCTGATTGCCAGAATCTTTCTTCTTAGAGTGAAAAGGTGCTTCCAGAGTACCTTATAAATAAATGAAAGAACATTGCTAATCTGCTTGAGGTAAGCAATGTGTAACTTCTTTTTCAATTTTTGAATAATTGCTGTTTTGAAGAGCTCTCTGGCTAACACTTTGAGGACAAATGTGCATGTTCAGAGCATTACCCATCTATTTTGACATTTTTTTTATTTATTCTCAGACATAGAGAATAAAAAATGTTTGGTCCTTGTGACAGGCTAGTGGAAATTTGTGTTAATATAAGAATAAATAAATAATGGTATAGCTTATTTAGAGAAATTATACTATGAAGGATAAAAGCTGCACTGTTCTTGTTTTCAGCCAAAGGCTGCTATAATTTAATTTTCCATACTTGCTATGAACACCACAAGGAATTGTGTTTGCAGTATCGTAACAGCATAAAACCAAATACATGTTATGTAGATGCTTGATCCTATAAAAAGGCATGTGCTTAAAGAGTACTCGTATGTGTAACATGCAACGTGTACATAGGCTTTTAGTGATGCTGTTGTGGAAATCTAAACCAAGTAAATCACTTGGAAAACAGATGCCTACCATGTCAAAGGAATCCAGAGCGCTTTGGAAGTTATGTATTTAAAACATACGCATGCAGGAGTGACTTTGCCATGGCAACGTGGCCATAGGTTAAAGCAGAGTAGAGCAATTTAGCACAAGAAAGTAACTGCAAGATAAGTTTTCAAGGCAACAGCAATATGAAATCAGGATTCATACCTAAATCTATTCAGGTCTGTGCCCGGACTTTGGAGAAAAGTGCCCGGAAAAACCCTTTCAGTGACTGCACGTGGTGAGCCACTTTCCATCTGCATTCAGCCTTGAAACACTTCTTGCTGCCTGCAGCTCTTGGCCAAGACCTATTCTACGGTAAATAAATTCTCAGGAGTAAAAAAAATTATTTCATCAGGAAACATGGAGCAAGATGCTTTATCACGATGAGCCTTAATATAGGCTCATTTCCCAACAGGGGGAAACTACAACAATCGCTGCTTAAAGAAGCTGAAGAGAAGCTAAATTCTTTTAAGTTCCTCTTAATATCTGGTGGATTTTGAGAAGGGGGTGGATGTGGTGGGAGACACTACTCATCTTTCCAAGGGAGGGGGCTGTATACTAATTTTCTTTATCCTGATGTCATCTATTGCCAGTCACATGAGGAGACTGGCTAAAGCCAAAGGTGAATAGCCTGTAAGAAATTCAGCCTTCAGCTCTTGTAGTTGTCAGCTCTCCCAATTGCACAATAGCAGGTGAGGCCAAGAATTTCCAAAGATGTAGCATTGCAGACAGCACCACGTGGAGGAAATTGCTGGACGTGCCAGCACAAGGGAACACCAGGCAGTCACCCCGCAGGGCAGCCGCCGGTGGAGTACAAGCCCCGTAGCTGCATTTGTGCAGCCCCGTTCAGGCTGTTCGCAGCTCTGTGCGGTGAGCGTGGAAACTGGCGGCAGACAGGAGGCGGCTGCGGGCTTTGAGCCCAGCTACAAGCTGGGGTCATTGCTAGTCAGGCTACCTTTACACCGTGCTTTGTTGTATACAAGATGTTTGCCCGTGGGTTATATATAAAAAACTGTATTTCAAAGTATATTACCTTTCACCAATAAACACATGTTTAATATCACCCATCTTCTTAACTGCTGCCAAGCCATGCCTTAAGTTAAAATAAATGACCAGTAGATATGTTTCCCAAATGTCCTCACATTTTACTACCAGGAAGCTTAGGCTTAGTTCCACCTACTGTTTGCAGTCCAACATTAAGAGTTACTAAAGAACTTGACCTTGGAAATCCATAGAAGGGCATCCTAGAGCCTTACCATAGAATTAACAGACAGAAAAAAAGGTGTCCCAGCTATGGCAGAAGAGAGGAAGCTTCTTGGTGTAGCCTGACACCGAGGCTGTGAAACCCAGTGGAAGACTCCATCGTGGATTAACAGGTGTCTTGTTGCTAAATACTTTGGGAGCACAGGTCGTGGCAAGGGAAAGCCACCTGTTGTGAAGCAGCTATATTGTCTGGTCTGCTTTTATTTGCCCACAAGTGATCACTGGATAAGAATATTTATTTGGGAGTGGGAGTGGTAAAAAAATAATGTGGTAAGGAGCACACAGTTGTGAATATAAATAAAACACTTCTGTGACAAAGTAAGCACTGGATAGTGCTTCATACTATAAATAGCTTCGAAGAAAAGATACCGTGTCCCAAGAGCAAAAACATAGTGGGTTGTAGCCTGCTGCTAAGGGAACTTATCTAAACGTAGTCCCCACAGAGGCTGACAATTGTTTCCATTTACTCTGTAAGTCAAATGTGTTTTTTTCCGCTTCAGTACAGGATCAATTATACACATCTCTAAAAGCCTACAGGTCCAACCAGCTCTAATGCAACAGACCACAAGGCACATACGCATTTCTGATCTGAGGAGCTGAAGCTGAACTGAATCTGTATCTCTTCATGCATCAGTAATATTTAGAAAAGGAGAAAAAAATCCAGCTTTGGTGAGTGATGACCCATGAAGGTTGCATTAAGAATGCTCAAAGTGTCATAGATCCCTTCCAAGCAGCATTTTAGATGCTCCAGTTGTGCTTCTACAAAATTTACAAAGGGAGGTGGCAAGATTTTCCTTGACGTCCATAAATATGTGAGCAAGCCAGCAATGCCCAGATGCTGAAGTGATTCTGAGTAAGAATGAGGAGCAGCAACACAGCACACAGATGACTGCTATCAGCAGAGCAGTGTGGATGTATGCAAGACCCGGGTTCCAGAGCGGGACACGGAGCAGCGATGTCTGTCCCAAGGAATGGAAGGAAAGTTTCTCTGTGACTCTCCAGAATCAGATGGATCAAGGCTTGTTGTTTAGCTTTCACCCACACACAGTGCTTTTGTCAAGGGTGAAATACATATGGGAACCTGTGCTTTGCATTCAAAGAAAAATTACTTTTTGACAATTTCCTAAAAGTCCCAGGCAGTTTTGTCCCCCCCTAAATTTAATGGTAAAATCCAATACTGGAAGGCCAGAAGGCAAAGATCCTCCCTCAGCACTGAGAGACCTTCAGTGGCATGGCAACTGCAAATGTGACAGCAGCAAAAGAGAGTGAGTTCTGTGGCTGGAAAACATCTTATTAAATAGAAAAAAATACAGCAGATTTAAAAAATAACTCACCAAATTGTACATCAAAGTAGAAGCCAAAGAAAGCAGAATTAAAAAAAAAAAAAAAAGCTTGTTAATGGTTTAATAGATGTCCTCCATGTTCATTAATATCTGGCCTTTTTCCTGTACAAAGGCAATAGCTGAGCCCTAAGCTGTCAGCACTGAATTTACTGCTGTGAGTGATCAGTCCAGAGCAGCCACTCCCTGGGCTCAGATGTGTCCAAGTCAGGATTTGTAACTGTAAATAATACCTTTACAGTAGTTCAGCAAAAACTGAGCTTAAATGCAGGAGGCAGCTGCTGTACATCAGCGGTGGTAGCCAGGGAGGAGGCGTAGAGAGTTATCTTAAGGTTTGGAAACCCCACCTGTGTGCAGCCTGTCATCAGCCCCGACCTTTAGGAGCTTGGCGCTGGTTAAATGGAGTGACCCCGTATGCAGGCAGGACGATACACCGAACACCGCTTTGCAGCTCTAGCTCTCTTATGTGGTACAGATTTTGAAAAACATCCTTAATCTCCAGGATCTATTACTTTCAACAGGTGGTGCAGCTGGACTCTTCTGACAGCATTTCTGCTAGGTAGTTATGTAGAAAAACTAAGGTAAATTGATCTGATATCCTGCTGCCCCACAATAAGCACAACAAATAGTTACTCATATTCAGGAACCGTTGGTAGGAACGTGCTGGACCTTGACATTTTAAGCTCACTATATATGATACATGTCACAGATATTTGTTTAAATTGCAGAAGGATTTTGCTCACCATCTTTTGTTATCAATTCCGTTCCAGCAGCCAAAGGGCTTGCGAAGCCATGAGCTCTGGCTGTTGTTTTTACCAGCAGCAACTATTCTGTTTGCTCTCAGCACCAGAAGTCCCACCTGAGAAGTCAGCTGCAGTGTCACTCGTTTCCATCCTTTCAGGTTGGATCTCCTACCAAATCAGGTGCTGACTTATCTTCTTACAGGAGATTTTCCTCTCTTTGTCATTAAAACATCTTTGTCCTTTTAATAGCAACAGCTCTGCTTGAAATGACAGTGGTTCATTTCTTTGTAACCAGCCCTTCTGGTGGCAGTTGTGTCAGCAGGGTGGAAACCACCACTAAAGCAGCAGTCACAGGTGGGTGCACTTGCTGATGGCTGAATGCAAAGCTGTCTTAGTACTCGACCGCTCCTTCCTTATTAGCACAACACCAGAATATCCTCCCCACGTAGCTGGAAAAACTTTCCCTGCTTTGGAACATTCCCATCCCACCTACAGGAGGTGGCACAAACCCACAGGGGGTTTCCCAAGGCAGCCACAGCATCCCCCAGCCAGCCTCTGCCCTAACTCATGGGGCAAGTTGATCTGCCCTGCTCTGCCTTTCGGCTCAGAAAACTAATTTTGTTTCTTAAATGGTGACACCTGTAACATGAATTAGTGCACTGCAGTGCCTAGGGTAGTGAGGCTCCTGATGCTGCAGAGATGGAGAGTTGGTTCAGGTGTGTGAGTAGATCTATCCTACAAGTGCCCTGGTTAGCTGTACTCTGTTAGAAGTGCTGTATTTTTTTTTACATCCTGGTAAATATGTAGTAGGTAGACAGACCAGTTTCTCCTTTCATTCTCTTTCCTGCTATCATTATTCTGTTTTTCGTTTAGTTTTAGCTTCATATCATAGGCTTGCAATTGATGGTCCTAATTCCTTCACACCTCTCATGTTATGCTCTATATACTGCAAGGATGGATGCTCTGTGTTGGTATTGCATTTCTGAGTCATTTCATGGTATTTGTTTTGCCCATGAAATCCCCTTCTCCATATGAGTGCTTTTTCTCCCTCCCCTTTTTTTTCCCCCTGTGGCTCCTGCCTCTGTGGAGACCTGCTTCAGTTGTTAACAGCCCTTCCTGATAGTACGCCTGAGAAAAACTGCAATTTTTTTCTTTTTTTCTTTAACATTAAATTTAAACCTTCATTGTTCTGTTCTCTTCCAAACTTTACCTGAGGCCAGCTAACACACCCACTAAATCCTGCTTAAGGGTGCCAGTGCCCCTTCTACCCAAGCATGACTCTCAAGGAAAGTCAAACTGGGGCCAACTTCTGTGCTGCCTTTGCCAGTGTGTTAGGATTAGGGAAATTGCACGTGGCAAGAATTTGGACAGAGTAAGACCCTTCTGGAGAATAACCTGATTCTAAGCTTTCTCAGTTTAAGTCTGGACTTGCTCCATGGATACCATATTCATGTAAAGCAGACTAGATCAGATCCCAAGATTCTTTTTTTAGTATAAGCAATATTGAACCTCATTTTTCTTCTTGCAAACAAAAGACTTGTAAAAAGAGTGTTGCTGCCTATTTTCCTCCTGTGATTAATGCTGTTGTGCATTACTTGCCACAGGTTGCAGGTTTGCAAAACCAGACCCTACTCAAGAAGTTTTGAGGGTCTCCCCAGTGGCGTCCATACGTAAGCTGAAGTAATGCAGCTGCAGGAGTTCCTCAGGATCTCCAGGTAAGTCTGTGCTCCCTTTCCAGTGTGGACATCCTCCTGGGATGGAAGAAGGCAGTGGGACTGGTTCCCCTGCCCCACTGGGCCAGTTGCAGAACGCAGTGATTTGTGCTATACGCAGGGGATGCCTACTTGGGGTTAATGTAACCTTTGCATTTGTTTCAACGTGAAAAATATATTTGTAGAAGTGAGTTGACTGTATATATAGTGAGAATGGAGCAGAGCTCATCACATTATTAATCTTTCAGTTAGCTAATTAAAGCAGCGGAATGCAGTCTTGCTTTCTGCATTGCTCCCTAGTATAGATGAGGTATTAATTTCAACTTGAGCTGCAGAAGGACGTTGGCAGGAGCCGTTTGGATCTGAGTAGGTTTCCAGCTTTGTTTTAGTCTGTTTCAGTCTGTTTCTGAACATCTGCTGGGGTGGGTGGCTGCTTCAGGGGGAGTGAAAATTAACTTTATTGATTGAGTAATTTCCTTTATGAAGGATCTGAAGGGGATGGCTGCCTGCAGAAATAGTATTTGTTAAATGGCCATATTTGGAAAATGAGTCAGTGAGAAAATAGCATGCAAATCCCCCAGCTTATCTCCAGCAGGGCAAGAACAGAGATGTGCTAAGAAAGGGGGAGAGATGCTGACTTGGAGATGCCAAGCTAAAATGACCCTAACAGGAATTTTGTTTAATTTTGAACTGAAAAACAATCAGGAAAATGTCAGAACTGGCTGCTTCAAGTGCTAAAACTTTTTCCTAATGAAAAAAATTTGCACTGAAATTTGTGTGTCCTCAGGCAAAATATGTTTTAAGTTCACAAGTGTCCATTATTGCTGGGCATGTAAGATTTTGCAGCTCTATCTTTTACCTACCCTCACCTACTTTTTCTAGAAAAAAAGACCTAAAGTAGAACAGAATTATGCATTTAAGGTATGAATAATAAAAGAAAGGGAAAAGAAACATCTTTGTGTTATATGTACTAGACCGGCATAATACACAAGGCTGGCGAGGCCCCAGAAAACTAAAATAAAATATCTCACAGGCAAATCCTTGTGTTTCAGACAGCTAGGCAGCAGCCCATCTAATTAGCTACAGTTACTGTCCCTTTAGCAACTTCGTCACCACTGGCCTTTATCATTTACTATGGGTCCTTGTGGAAGACGTTTTCCATAGTCTCCTGTCCTGGCAGCTGGCTCTCTAAACCCAGGGGCAGACTGAAATAGTTTCTACTTTCTACCAGTTCGGGGGTGTGTGGGGTCTTGTTTTTTCTTTTGTTCCTGAAGAGATGCCGTGGCCTTGCTTGGCTTTATGTCGGTGTGGGCTTGGAGTGCCTGCTAGGGAAGTGGTGATAGTGCTTGTTATTTGGAAACCAGGAGAGGGGAAAGGTGGAAGGGGAGAGGAGACCGGCAGCAATCTGATCAGAAATGCAAAGCTACATCATTGCTTTTGTCCTTAGGCTTGGGACCGGGGTGGGAAATGGTAGGTGAAAAAAAATATGAAATCTGATATTTACTAAGTAAGCTTTTAAAACTCATGCATTAGTCTGGGAGGCTGCCCGTGGGACAGAACAGCTCAGCACTGATGCAAGGGCAGCATCCCCTGCCAGAGCTAAAAGCGAAGCAGCAGGGCGAGCAGCAGGGCGCTGAGGGGTCCTGCCGCCGCTCCAGGAGTGCGGTGGGAGCTGCTGGGCTGCGGACCACCGTGTCCTGGGGAGCCTCTGAGCTTACACGGGCAGCTGGGAAAATGCTTTGAGGCCTGGGGCTGGAAGGTATAGAAGGTTTACTTACAACAGCGCTACTCCTTTTGACTGCAAATCACCCCCCACCTTACTGTGCAGTATGGACGTCTCTACCGTCAGTAACGCTGCTCTTCCGACAGAGCGGGCGGCAGGCAGAGCGGCGGGCGCCGCGGGGCTGTGTCCTG